>CM059426.1:30757445-31472603 GCA_030390025.1 Squalus acanthias | reverse complement strand
AGCTTTATTTACCTTAAGTTTGCACAGCTCTTCGGCAACCATGCTGGTAGTAATATGAATAGTGTCACAAATTAACTCTGCAACATCCTCCAGTTCGCTTTCCAGATCAAATAAGTTACCTGTCTCCTCCTTGGTAGAAACTGAGGCAAAAAACTTATTTAACACTTTTGCAGCCTGTGCAGCATCAGTTGTCATACCCTCACCTGATCCCATTTTCAGTGGCCCCAATCCATCCCTTGTTTATCTTTCTCTCCTAATATAACTAAAAAAGGTTTTATTATCCTTCACTTCTCTTGCTATATTCAATTAAAAAATTATTTGCCCTTCTGATGCTTTTTTACACTCCTGACATGCCTTTTGGTGTTGAATCAATGTAATTCTATGGCATTGTGTTTCTTCATGACCTTAAATGCCTGTTTTTTCTTCTTTATGAGTTGCTTGGTAGACCCATTCAATTAGGCTGGGGTGCCTTTAAGCTCGGTATCTTTGCACGCGTACACATTGGTCCATTGCCTTTGGAATCGCCTCCTTCAATGAATTCCATAGTTCCTACACTCCCCTACCCATATTTAAACCTGCAAGGCCCACTCTGCCAGACTTCTTAAGCACATAAAGTTGATCCTCTTAAAATCTGGCAATTTTGTTTGGGTTTTTATAACCTTGCTGATCCTTGTAATGTCAAATGTGATTACATTATCCTCACTGGTACTTAAAGCCTCACCAACTTTTGTGCTGGAGATTTGATTATCCCTATTACTCATAATCAAATCCAAGATGTTTTCTCCCCTTGTTGGCTCCTTTACAAACTGAGCCATAAAACAATCTTCAATGAACTGCAGAAATCCCTTCCCTGTCTTACCAATAGCAACGTTATTGTCCCAAATAATTTCTGGTAGGTTAAGTTCTCAAGCTACTAAAGTTGGTCGATTACTAATCACCTTCCTTATCTCATTCCACCTTTCCAGATCAAGGCTTTCACCCTGGCCTGGGGGCGTATAGCATTTCCCCAATAATAGTTTACCTCTGTTATCATCTATTAATTCTACGCAACGTGATTCTGTGTCTTCCCTTTCCTTTTTTATATCCTATCTCACTTGTACCTCAATACTGGAGTTTATATATGCTGCCACACTACCTCCCTTCTGTCTCTTCTAAACATTTTATTTCCTTGCAGATGTATATCCCATTGATTGGAATAATTTCACCATCTCTGTGTGATCCTAATGATGTCCAATATATCACCCCCTACAAGACCTTCCAAGTCACACATCATATTTGTCAGACTTCTATCATTAATGCAAGGGCAGCTCCATTGCATTTTACCTTTCCCATTCACTTTATTAACATTTTTACTTTGTTTATCTCCCATAATTGGAATTAGGCTAATTAAGAACCTAAACTCTGGAATTCCCTCCCGAAACCTCTTTGCCTCTCTACTTCTCTTGTCTCCTTTAAGGCGCTCCTTAAAACCTACCATGTCATCTGCCCTCACAGCTCCTTATTTTTAAAATTTTGTTTTATAACGCTCCTGCGAAGCACCTTGGGACATTTTACTATGCTGAAGGTGCTAAATAAATACAAGTTGCTGTTGTTTGATTTATATTTTCACTTGTACACCTTAAGGTTTGTTCCAATCAGTATGGTGTTCTCTTACACCTACTGCAACCATCCCACACATCTAGTTTAAACACTCCCCCACCATTCTATCTATCCTGCCTGTCAACCTCTACCCCCCCCCCCCCCTTTGGTTTAGGTGGATTCCATCCGGTCTGTATAGGCTCCCCTATTCTAAAAGATGCCCCACTGTTTGAGGAATCGAAACCCTGATTCCCTACTCTAAAGCCCGAACCACATGTTAGTCTGTTTAATTACCCTCTGTCTCTTTTCACTAGCACATGACATACATAGTATTTTAGAAAATACTACACTTGAGGTCCTTCCTTAAGCTTCTTTCCTAATGCCCTAAATTCAGCATGACGGACCTCTGGTTTACTGCTACCTGTTATTCATTCTCACATGGACAACAGCAATTGGTTCCTCACTTGCTCCGTCTAGCCTTCTATCAACCCAGGATATTAGATACTTGACCCGTGCACCCGAGAGGCAATATACCATTTGTTTTCTGGGTCCAGTTTGCACAGAATTCTATCTGTAAATTGAATAATCAAATCCTCTAATACCACAAACTATCTTTTACTCTGTTTCCCTCCTTCCCTGCTGGACTGCCTCAGTGTGTCGCACATCCTTGCCTGTCGCAGCCAACTCCCGAGTATCCACATCATCACTTTCCAGAGGAGAGAAGCTGTTGATGAGCACTAGGGATGACTACTCCTGTCCTACTATTCGAGCACGACTTCTGGTCCCCTTTCTAACAGAAACCCATCCTTCTCCTCCAGGTACTGCAGTCTCCTCTCCTACTCTGACCCCCAATGTGGTCTTCTCAAATACCTCATCTGTAAAACCTTCTCCCTCCCGAATATTTTGATGCATAGCCAGTTGCTCACTAAGGCTGACCACTTCATCCTTGCGTGAACTGACCAGCTTATAGTTGTTGCAGATGAAACAATCCAGAATCTCCACCTGGAAGGCAAGCATATCACAACTTCTACAAAACACATCCTCGTTCAACGTTAAAGTTTTAATCTTGTTTGAGTTTAAAAAAATAAGGAAAAGAAAAGACAAAGACAAATCCCCTTCAATTACATTTCTTGAATGCCCCCCTTTTCCTTCATTTTGTTTTTGTTTTTGTTCAAGTCCCTCGATTAAGTTACTTAGCATCCCCTGCCTCCTCTTCACCTAATTCCCACTCTGACCAAATTCCTGCTTTAGAAGTGCTGACTCTGTTAAAATCTCACTCTGCTGTGCTTTCAGCTCTATCCATGTGCACCCATGGATGATTTAGCTTCTATTTGTCATGCAAAGCAGTGAATTTAGACACAGGAATCGTAAGAAAATATGAAAGCGTGGACCAAGGAAAGGCCATTTGGCCCCATTAAGCCCACTCTTTCCACAGCCTGTGTACATCTACTCTATCTCTAGTACAGCATCATTTCATGAATTTCCGATCGGAGGCTTCCTGTGGGTGGATGCCTCCGATTGAAAAAAAATCTACGAACTTACCCGCTGGTTCTGTAGATCCCAAGTCTTCCGATCCTTCAAAATGCGCAGAGGCCCAGGTATCCTAGGGGCGCAATCAGCTCGCAAGCGCCCCTGGGATCACGTGGGCCAGGCGAACCAATGAACCAATGAAAGAAGGGAATCCCCCTTAATCCTAACTTAAGGAAGGACATTCTTGCTATTGAGGGAGTGCAGCGAAGGTTCACTAGATTGATTCCTGGGATGGCCGGACTGACATATCAAGAAAGATTGGGTCAACTGAACTTGTATCCTCTGGAGTTCAGAAGAATGAGGGGGGATCTTATAGAGACATTTAAAATCCTGACTGGTTTAGACAAATTAAATGCGGGCAGAATGTTCCCAATGTTAGGGAAAACTAGAACCAGGGGTCACAGTCTAAGGATTAAGGGGAAGCCATTTAAGACTGAGCTGAGGAGGAACTTCTTCACCCAGAGAGTGGTGAATCTATGGAATTCTCTTCCACAGAAGGTTGTTGAGGCCAGTTTGCTAAATATATTCAAAAGGGAGTTAGATATAACACTCACAACTAGGGGGATCAAGGGGTATGGCGAGAAAGCAGGAATGGGGTACTGAGGTAGCATGTTCAGCCATGAACGCATTGAATGGCGGTGCAGGCTCGAAGGACCGAATGGTCTACTCCTGTACCTATTTTCTATGTTTCTATGTTTCATACTTTTGACAGTTCTGTACGGACAGAACTGTCAAAAGTATGAATGGGGATCACATTTAAAAACACACTAAAACATTAAATAAATTGAAAAACAAATTACATAATTAAAATAAATTTAAATGCCATTTAATTAAATATTTTAAACAAAAATTTAATTTTTTGAAAAAAAATTAAATGTTATTATGGGCTAAAAATAAACTTACCTTTTTGAAGAGTATTTTTAATTTATAAATGAGTTTGCAAATTTCATTTTTCTATTTTTAAAAACTCTTTTACCAGGCATAAGAATTTGACAGTCATTCAGCGGGCGGAAGTTGTGCAAAAAGCGCAAGTCTCCACCCGCAGAGGCACTTCTCCCGGGCAGGCGGATGATCTGTCAAGAGAATTCTTGACAGATTGCAAGTGTCGGGTTTCAGGCATGCGCTTCGCATGCCTGAAACCGGCACTTGCGCGACCCCTACGGGCGCGTGCACACCTCTTACGCACCCGTGGGGATCGGAAAATCCGGACCATTATGTTTAGAATGACAAATTGAAGTTAAATCTGTGCTCTCCAATGTTAGGGTCCTTCAGCAGCCACTAAAAGTGTAGCAATGACAGATACATGAGAGCTGGTCACCTGACCTCTTGGCTGAGCATGTGAATGGGGGAAAGAATGTAATTTTATTAAATAGGGAAGTAAGATGATAGAGATGCTAAGTGTTGTTGCTCCTGAGCTAACATCAATTATCTCTGAGCTGTCCCTTAATTTCAGACCAGCCTACACACATTTTCTCTAAATACACAGACATAATCACTCGGAATATTTCATTCTGCTTATGCTTGCTGAGAGGAATTGGAAACCAGAAAGGCTTTTGCAGATGGAAGTAACGCCTGCAAACCTCTCATGAAAAATAACCCATTTCATGTCTGTGACTTTATTTTGTTAGAGATACCCGGTGACCTACTTTAGTTAAATTATAGTGTATCAAAAAAAATTACAAGATAAAAACAAACTAGAGATGAAATCCAGCCAGAGCATACCCTCGGGATGCTAATATGCACGACATGACTGTGCTGCTCATGAGTTACGGGAAATTTTCACCCCGGGAAATGGAATTTAGTAATCCACTTGTCACCAAACTAATAGCCAGTATGAAAACTCAATATCATTTTGAAAATATGCATCTTTACTGTCCTCTGTAGCAATATTTTCTGCCCAATTTCTGTTTGTAAACGCTATCAATTACAGTCGAAAATCATGTAGAAACCCGTAATCTTCGCGGAGATTGAAATTCAAGACTCTGATAGTTTGAGGCTGTGAAATTATTATTCAAACAACTACATTTTGAGTGTTTAACAGCCTGTTTCTTTGGTGAATATTCTTGCTGCGTTCTCCCCTGATGGATTAGTTAGAAAATGTAAACATCCATTTTGGGGAACTGAGCCACACAGAGACCATGGGCCTCTCAGGTTCAATCCATAGTCTGTGCTGAATTAGCTGATTTAATCCAAGATAACAGCAGGGCTCTCCAACTGGCCTCAGCGTGTCAAAGGTCTTATACTGATTGCTACCCAGTTTGCATATGTGGCCATCACCCCAGGACCGGACCAGGCACAGTTGTGATACCCCTTACATTTTAATAAGCAGCCAACAATTTTCCTGTAGCTGGCATTGCCAGTGTTAATTAGATGTCTTGTTGACCAGGGTCAGCCTAATTAAATTTTTTTTGGCGGCTTTCCGCCTGCACTGGCGAGCTTATCTCAGGCCTTGGGCCCTTGCACCTGCAGCAGGACAGTGGGGCTGGCTGAAAGTGGGATAGGAAAATACAATGTAGATTTCTGTTGCCCAAGATGAAAAACTCCCACGGGGAAGGAGCAAATTGACCACCACACACTTGATTGACTCCTTCAGGTAAGGGGATTTAAACTTTAAAGGGCCTTGTGCCAGCGCATAATAACAGAAGACACCAGTGGTAGGCCAAACTCACTTGCATCTAATGTTGCTATGGCGGTGATTTTGGGAAATATGGCATAATGGGGGGAAAATTTGGTTGGTTTGCGCCTCCCGTTAGCACCTTAAGAGGGCGCTATTGGGGCGCAAAGCAACTAGCGCCCGGTCGCGGCGATGTTTGCACTGCTCGCGAAATTGACCAGACATTTTGCGGCGGTGCTAAAAACTACTGCCATGATCTCCTGCGCCTGCAGATCGTGACGTCAGTCGAGCATGCAACGCCCCAGTAGCGCCCCGGACAGGATATTGAGTGGCGCCCCTGCCTTTCCGCCTGCCGCTAGCAACGACAGGTAGAGGGGAACGTTTTGCAGTCGGGAAGGGACTGGGGGAGCGCTATTTAAAGGCGACTGCTTTCTGCTTTTTTTTATCGGCGACATTTTTGCACCACGCATTCTGAGTGAGAGAGAGAGACTTCTGGAGAGATTCAATGCTGTGTGAAGGTGTTTTGGGTACTGAGCAGCACTTTGCAGGTTCATTTTGATTTGACCTTCCTTGCATTGATTTAGAAGAGACTTTGGGGGCTGCACTCTGAGCTCTTTCCCTGGGCCTCTCCATTGTTCTTTCCAGCAGAATTGATGTACAGGTCTCTCCAGGCCGAGATTCAAGGCTGCAATGAGCATGGTGTGGATGGAGAGCAAGATCGACCCTCCCCTTTAAGAACTGGCCAGCGCCAGTGTGTCTGTGTTCCATTGCTGACTGACATCACATGAGCTTCGCCAGCGCTCTGAGGTAGCGCCTCGCTCCTCAGCATTAGCGCCTTAAGAGAGGTGTGAAGCGCCTGATTTAGCGCTCTAATCACCTCCGGGGCGATAGAAGCCAAGTTTGCAGTCGGAGGCGATAATTAGCGCCAGGCGCTAAACTTTGCGCCCGGCCGATAATTGCACCCCAAACGGGGCGATGCTGAATTTCTCCACCTAAATGTCATCCCATCATTACCATCCACTGGTGGAACACAGAAGTGCCAGTGATTGGTAGGGAGCTGATGTGAATGCACCTCACCCAATTTTCTGCCCTCCCCACCCACCGGAGTAATGGCGGAATCCAGCGTAACCAAGGAAGAAGATCTTAATTTTCTCGGCTCTCACAAGTATACGGACACTTCAGTGGGTTAGCCACAGAACCCTACATAAGTACTTGGGTGGTCTGCAAGTCAGGGGTTTTAGGAAAGGAGGGGAGCAATTGGGGAAAATAAAAGATTCTTACTATGATAGTGAATATGCATTTCACTCTTTGGGGCCGATTTTAACTTGGCCAAATCGGTATTAATGGGGCGGGTAGAAACAATGCTACGTTAACACCATTGTTAGAGGGGTCTACCGCTGGATGGCCACAGCATCCTTGTTTCAGATGGTAAGCCCCTTTAATATGTAAATCAGGGTCCTATGCCATATATAGGACCCCGACTGCCATTTGAGGGCGGAACTGGGCAGAGCTCCAACCAGTTTGACTGGCTGCCAGCCGAAGAAGGGTCCAAAAAGGTAAGTGTTAAATTATTTTTGTGGGGCAAGGAAAAGCAGGAGTGCTCCTCAGTGGCCCCATCAAAAATAAAATCTGGGTGGCAGCCGCCCTGGGCTGCCAACTCCAACCCCCACCACCAACCCGCACAATCACGAACCCCTCTCTCCCCAGAATTTCACTTGCTGCCGAAGGCCGCCCTGTATTGTAGGACGCTGCCGGTTTGGGATGTCGGTTTGGGCTGGGCAGCTCCCCAGCTCGATTGAAGTAAGGTCCGGGCATTGACACGGTTCCAGCGAGGGCAGGTAGCTGGCTGCCTGAGAGTTAAAATCTACCCCTTTATCTGGTTTTCCGCCGCGAGATCAGTGCAAGACCTGGAGGAGCACCAGGAATGGTTTAAAAACAGCTGTTTCTTGGGGGTTCTGCTTATCTCCTGCTGAAGTTACAACAGGAGCTCGGGAGAACCCCGTAGAAATTCAGAGCGCATGAAAACCGGCATTTCCGATCTGTCAAGAATCCTCTTGACAGATCGGACGCCTGCCCTGGAGAAGGGACTCTGTGGGTGGAGAGTTCCGCGTTCTGCAGAACCTCCGCCCGCTGAAAACCCTTAGATACATATACATATATATAGAAGATAGGAGCAGGAGTAGGCCATCCGGCCCTTCGAGCCTGCTCCACCATTTAATGAGATCATGGCTGATCCTCCAATTCAGTATCCCGTCCCCGCCTTCTCTCCGTAACCCTTAACCCCTTTTGCCTGTAGAAATATATCTAATTCCCTCTTAAATATATTTAATGAGCTGGCGTACACTGCCCTCTGTGGCAATGAGTTCCACAGGTTCACCACCCTCTGAGTGAAGAAATTCCCCCTCGTTTCTGTCCTAAATGGTTTAGCCCTTATCCTTAAATTATGTCCTCTAGTTCTGTTCTCACCCGCCAAGGGAAACATTCCTTCTGCATCTAGTCTGTCTAGACCTGTCAGAATTTTATACACTTCTATGAGGTCCCCTCTCAATCTTCTAAACTCCAGTGTGTACATCCCTAAACTACATAGTCTCTCCTCATAGGTCAATCCCGCCATTCCTGGTATCAGCCTGGTGAATCGCCGCTGCAACCCCTCCATGGCAAGAACATCTTTCCTCAGATGAGGCGACCAAAACTGTACACAGTACTCGAGGTGTGGTCTCACCAGTGTCCTGTACAGCTGCAGCAAGGTATCCCTGTTCCTGTATTCCAACCCTTTTGCTATGAAGGCCAGCATACCGTTTGCCTTCTTGACCGCCTGTTGCACCTGCATGCTCGCCTTCAGTGACTGGTGTACAAGAACAAAATACTTAGAAGTCTTACGCCTGGTAAAAGCAGTCGTAAGGCCTGCTTTTACCAGCATAAGGGGGAGAAATTCAGTATCGCCCCATTTGGGGCGCAATTATCGGCCGGGCGCAAAGATTAGTGCCTGCCGCTAATTATCGCCACCGACTGCAAACTTGACTTTTATCGCCCCTGGAGGTGATTGGAGCGCGAAATCAGGCGCTTCACACCTGTCTTAAGGCGCAAAGGCCGAGGAGCGAGGCGCTACCTCAGAGCGCTGGCGAAGCTCATGTAATGTCAGTCAGCAATGGAACACACACACAATGGCATGGGCCAGTTCTTAAAGGGGATGGTTAATCTCACTTTCCATCCACATCCTTCTCATTGCAGCCTTGAATCTCGGCCTGGAGAGACCTGCACATCAAATCTGCTGGAAAGAACAATGGAGAGTACCAGGCAAAGAGCTCAGAGTGCAGCCCCCACAGTCTCTTCTAAATCGATACAAGGAATGGCAAATCAAAATGAACCTGCAAAGTGCTGCTCAGTACCCAAAACTCCTTCACACAACGTTGAAACTCTCCAGAAGTCTCTCTCTCTCTCTCTCAGAATGCGTAGTTCAAAAATGGCACCAACAATAAAAGGCAGGTAGCAGTCACCTTTAAATAGCGCTCCCCCTTTCCCTTCATGACTGCAGAACGCTCCACTCAAACTGTCGTTGCTAGCGTCAGGCGGTAAGGCAGGGGGCACCACTCAATATCCGCTCCGGGGCGATACCGGGGCGTTGCGCACTTGACTGACGTCACGATCTGCCGGCGCAGGAGATCGTGGCGGTAGTGTTTAGCGCCGCTGCAAAATGTCTAGTTAATTTTGCGAGCGGCGCAAACTTCGCCGCGCCGGGGCCCTAGATGCTTTGCGCCCCATTAGCGCCCTCTTAAGGCGCTAACGGGAGGCGCAACCAACTGAATTTTTCCCCCTAAGTGTTTAAAAAAGTTTAAAAAATAATTTTTTTTCACTCATTTATAATTTAAAAATACTTTAAAAAAATGTAAGTTTATTTTTAGCCCTGTAAAAAACGTTAATTTGTTTTTCAAAAAATTAAATTTTTGTTTAAAATATTTAATTTAATGTAATTTTAACTCATTTTAAAAACGTGATTTAAAAAAAAATTATTTAATGTTTTGATGTCTTTTTTCAGTGATCCCCATTTGTACTTTTGACAGGTCTACCTGTCAAAAGTATGAAGGGAGATTCCCTTCTCCCATTGGTTCCCCATGGCCCACGTGATCCCAGGGACGCTTGCTAACCGCCTGCGCCCCTGGGATACGTGGGCCCTGCGCATTTCGTTGTGGAGAGGCCCAGGATCGGAAATGGCTGGACCTCAGGAGCCCTCAGGTAAGGGCGTGATTTTTTCCAGATCCGCACGCAGGAAGCCTCCGATCGGAAAATACGGGCCATCATGTCCATGATGGCATGTTAGTTTGTTTGATTAATGATTGTAACAGGGAAGTAAAATATAGAAATGGCGGAGTTGTATTTTCTTTAAACACTCAAGCTTGTGTGGTATTGTAATGGCTGCTTTTATTTCAGACTCTCTAGATCATTCTGTCAAAGATACAGCATTCCAGTATAAGAGGAAACTTGGGAGTTTAATTGCTACAGTACGTTTATTCCCATCAGAGGACACAACTAATGTTCAATTAACAGTATGCAAGTACAATTCATATAATTCATGACGGTGACAGGGAAAATGTTGGCCCGAAAATTTGTTTAGGCCCGAAAACGGGCGCGGGGATCGCCTTGCGTGATTGGCTTGCGGCCGTTGAAAGTGATGCAGGCAGCACGCGACCGTTATGCTGCCTACTAATTACCATGATTGATGCGTGCAGCCCAGCGCTGAGTGTGCTGCTGAGTGGCTGAGCGCTCAGCAGGGGGCTGAAGGTCACGCGAGGCGAGCTCGATTTAAAGCAAGCCTTCATTTTTAAAGGCAGTCTCTTAAAGGTGAGGTGCATTCTGCAGCTGCTGGAACTGGTTGTCTAGGCAACTGTGACTCAGTAATGGCTCAACAGGGCAGAGAAAGGGCACCGAGGTTCTCCGACGCAGCACTAGAGGCCTTAGTGCAGAGGGGTCGAAAGGAGGAGATGGCCCACCAGACACACAGTGAGAAGGCAGTGGGAGCAGATAGCCAAAACGGTCACTGCCAGCAGTCTTGCCCCGAGAACCTGAATCCAGTGCTGAAAGAAGCTCAACGACCTCACACGAGCGGTCAAGGTCAGTGAATGCATCTTCAAAAGCTGTCTCCCACCAACTCTACCACTAGCCTCACACACTGCTCAATGCACCACACTCCCATCACTCACCTACCAACAATCTCTATCAATCACGACTCATTATTCACATTCATCACTTCACCTCACCCTCACACACTTACCACTGCTGTAAGCCTCGCACCCACATCTCAAACGTTGCATACACTGCCTGCTATTCAACCATGACAGGCACATCACCCAACACATTGCACCACACTTCCCTTTCTCTTGCATGGCAAGGCGGCTTATAACCGAAGGCAGCAGCAGCTAACCGACAGGGGATGGGCAAGCCTGCATACCCTAACCCAGCTGGAGGAGACCATGCTCGACATTATTGGAGGGGCCTTCACTGAGGCCGTGGTGATTGGCGAGGCTGAAACCATTGAAGATGACAGTATGCTCATACCTAATTCTCCTTCTCACATCCCACTTCCCCCTCATTCCACAATCTTTTCTCACTTACAAGCTGCTGATGGTGTAAACATGCACACCTTGCTTACCCCGCCACCCCCCTCCCACCCCCACCCCCGGCCCTCACGACAACACTACCCTTGTGCCTTTCTCCTTTCAGATACCCAAGAACTCCAACCTGGTGAGCCAGTGCAGGAAGAGCAAGAAGTGAGTGATGGAGAAGGAGAGACACCGTCACTCGATCTCACACTCGCAGGCACTAGCTCAGAAACTGGCACTGTGCATACTTTAGATAGTAGTATGGAGGCGGGATCTGCACATGGTGAGTCACCGGGCATGAGTGGCCTGCAGCCAGGGCAGGGGGAAAGGGTAGCGCAGGTGATAGCTCCCCAGAGGGCGAGGTCGCACACGAGTTCTGCTGTACAGGACTCAGATGAGGACGTTGATGGGACGGCCTTCAGAAGAAGGGTGATGGCCATGCACACAGAAATGACGCATTGGCAGGCCTGCCAGACAGCCTGTTGTCACTGTCAAGGAGCATGGAGGAGTCCGGCACCAACTTTGCACAGGGCTTTATGCAGAGCTTGGAGCCCATGATTTCCAGGATGGAAGTAATGGGCATCTCCATTAGCGCACTTATGGACCCAACCATGATGCAGGGTCTGATGGGCGATGTCTCAGCTTCCATTGCAGCACAAGCGGGGAGCGACCCAATGTCTGAGTGCTGCAGTATAAGCTCAGACTTCTGTCATGCAAGCTCAGCTTGCTGCCACGCAAGCTCAGATTGCTGCCATCATGGCTGTGTTTACCAGTGTGGAAAGGGGCTTGCAGGGTGTCACAGCAGTCCAGCGATCTGTCCTCCAACAGATTACTAGGATTGCAGAGGTACCTGCCCCGGGGGAGTGGCAGTGGTTCCGGGGAGCACGAACCTGCTGTCCTCTCTCAGGATGACAGCATTCATACTTCCACCACTGCCACTCTACCTTGCTGTTGCCTGTCAGCCAGCCAGCCCAGACTGCTGCCGCCCATGCCGAGGTGGTGCAGTCTACAGCCAGGCCTTCCATGCTGAGAGCTGCTTGAGGTCGTCCTGCAAGGCCATCTGCAGACTCCCCCACTAAAAGTCAGCAGCCTTCCACCAGCCATGCTGCAGCCACTAGGGTAGCACTTCGTAGGAGCACTAGGACAGGCAAAGGCACACTGAAGACAGGCACTAAGGGAATGCACAAGGTGATTAGTTGACTTTGTTATGTAGTATTGGATTGAATGATTTATAAATGTGGTTTGGAATGTCTGTTTTGTGGTGGCTTCCATTTCAACATTGTGCCCAAGAGGACGCTGTGATGTTCCATGACAGAGGGATGGAAAGATGGGGAAGTGTTCAGCAATGGGAATCTGGGGATTATGGGGAACTGGAGTCTGATGATTCGCTCACTGACAGCCTGTCCAGAAAGTGGATGTGCAGGCTACCTCCTCCCTTCCTACTCCACCTCCTTCTCCTTCTCTTCCTCCTCCTCCTCCTCCTCCCTAGGTGGTCGCAGAACCTGTGGTAGCAAGGGCTGCACCCTCATGATGGCCAAGTTGTGGAGAATGCAGCAGACCACCACGAATTGGGACACCCACTCCGGCGAGTACTGGAGGGCTCCTCCCGAGCGGTCAAGACAGCGGAACCTTTGCGTCAGCAACCTCATGGTCTGCTCGATGACGTTCCTCATGGCAGAATGGCTCTCATTATATGAGTGCTGGCCACAAGTGGTAGGGTTGCGGAGGGGAGTCATCAGCCAGGTATAGAGCAGAAAGCCCTTGTTGCCGAGCAGCCACCCTCGGGTTCAACGTGGTGGCTAAAAGATTGCTGGCACAGTAGACTGGCGCAGGATGAGCGCATCATGACTGCTGCCAGGATACCGGGCATTCACTATCATGATGTGCTGGGCGTGGTCACACAACAACTGCACATTACGTGACTGCAACCCTTTGCGGTTATGGAACATCTCACCATTGAGATGCGGTGCCCGCAAAGCCACATGTGTGCAGTCAATGGCATCCTGCACCATGGGGAAAGCCCGATATCTTGGCAAAACCACGTGTGCGCTCCTCCTGCTTCTCTCTGTTTAGAGAGAAGACAATGAAGTCCCCTCTCCTGGCCTACAGAGCCTCTGTGACCTCCCAGATGCAGCGATGGACGGCGAACTGCAGGCTGCTATATCACCTGGTCCAGCCTGGAAGGACAGCTGGAAAGAAAATTCAGGGCCACAGTAACCTTGAGGGATACTGGCAGCGCTGTCGTCGCCCTGCTCTGAGGCTGGTTCCAAGAGGTGGCAGAGTTCTGTGACCACCTCCTTGGTGAAGCAGAGCTGCCGAACACACTGCTCCTGGCTTAGGTGCAGGTAGGAGTAGTGCTCCCTGGGTGGGTAAGGCCTCCTGCTGAGAGCCCTGCTCCCCCTCCTCCTCCTCCCTCTGCAAGCGGCTTGTCATCTTTGCTGCCTCTGCTCTATCTCCCTGTCCCGCTGCAGCGCAAGGGTGACTGCAACAAGAGCCCTCATGACTGGGAGCAAGTGGTGTAGTCAGAGGCCTTCCAGCTGCAGCCAACGCCTTCCCAACGTCCAGCAGCACTCCCTGCACAATGTGCCAACTTTTCAAATCTCTTCCAGCAATCCAGTACTCCGACAAGAGCCAGTACAAAAGCAATAAGCAATTTACCTGCAAGTTGGATGTATCCCTTTAAGCAGTGGTTTTGGGGGGCCCTCGTGCAGCTGCTTGACAGGCTTGGCTTCCAGTCAGGCGGAGAGCACTCCAGAGCAGGCTGCAGGACCAGGTATGGGGGCTTGATTCCTGACCCCGGGGGGGGTGGGGGGGTTATTTCTATGGGGGGGGGGGCAGGTCTGATGAGAGGGGTCCGATCCAAGGCAACTGGGCAAGTTTGGGGTCCAGGGAGGGGGGGATGCTCCTCCTGGCCCACAAGCACTGCTATAAAGGCGCTTACCTTTTCCCCAAAGCTGTCCTCGCCTCCCTTGAGTTGTCGGGTTTCCTGAGGCCTGGGAAATCGGCCGGCCAGGATTAAACCTGTAAGACAGGTTAAATCCGAGGCTGCCAGCCTCATTCTCATATTTAAATGGCCAACCTGCCTCCTGGCAGCAGGTTGGCTGACCGCCTCTTGTTCCGCCTCCATTAAACCCAGAAGTGGGCGGCTTGGAGGCGGGTTGGTGTTGGGTTTGACATTTTTTAAGTTTTAACATCTCACCCAACCCCAACCCACCCGTTTTTGGGGTTAAAATTAACCCCTATAATTCTATGATCCGAGAATAGATGTCAGATAAGAAAAATGGACTGATAAAAAAATCAATACAGAAACAGATGTTCGAAATTTCTGCTCCTATGTTATATATCCTTAATTTCCAGAGACATCTATTGACCAATCTGGATGACACATGCTTAGCCCTTCTTTTGTCAATCACCTCACACAGCCCTGTTGGTATTTTGAAAGTGCAACCCTGTTGCTACCCCTGTAGACCTCCAAATCAATGAAACACCAAGTTATGGCAGGTCACTCGTTAACTCCTAGCTTCAGCTCTTTGCTAAGAATCAGAAAAAGTTATGCAAGCCCAGACGTAGCAGGACATATTTATGACCCCTTAACGGCTCATCTCCTGGCCTGTAGTCTTGAAGGATTGTCTTCTGTTCCCGGTAAGGAATGTTTTGTTTCTTAAACCTTTATGGTTAAATTAGCATTCAATCTGACTACTGACTACCTTTTTGAGGAAACATATAATGCACATTTAATTTTCTCCTACATAGCACGAGGTTCCTTTGGGTAGCTGACATTGTCTTTCAGAAGTGTCAATATTAACAGGCTTATAGAAACAATTGAAAATCACTCATTTATTCTGCGTGTGTGTTTACTTTTTATTTACAGTGTTTCTTGTTTGATGCTACACTACTTCAACTCCCAGCATAGAAATTTAGTGCTGGGAGCCAAAGTCCTATTTTGTCCAAATCCTCATTTGACACTAACCATTTATCTGACTGTTCAGCATCTATCTTTATCCCAGCTTTTCTCCCTGTCTCTCTCTTTCTTCGCCTCAGCTCACTGCTCTCAATGTATTTTTAAAGTGGGGCTGTTTCCCTGCCAGTTTTATTTTGCAGTACTTTAATGTTTTTTGCCTTGTTCTGTATCAATAAGAGCTTTTTCTCCTGGGCTCTCTTTTATTAAATGTTCTCTCTTGAATCTTCCTGTCTCTTAGGTTGTCTCTTCCTCATGTGCTCTTTCCTTCTCACCTATTCCAACACCATTGGCCGGAATTTTCCGGGAGGTCAGCGGGTGGGATTGGTGGTGGCTCAGGTAGGAAATTAGATTTTTTTGACAGTGGGTCGGGACCCTGCTGTCAAGCTGCCACAACGCGCCTTTTCCAATGGCGCGTGTGTGATCTCCGATCCGACCCGACCCGCAGAGGCAGGCGACCCAATTAGACCAATTATTGGGTTGTTGACAGACCCTTAATAATGCTTTTAACCTTTAACTGCTCGCCCACAGGAACCGCGCTGTGAACCTGAGGCGGGACTTCAGTGGCCATTGCTCCAGCTGATTACTTGACAGCTTCAAATGTACAGCAAAAGCTCCCAGCTGACAGATCATCACTTTCCTCAGCCACAAGCTATTTCTCAGTCCATTTCCAGCACAGATTCTGCAGGCTTTCCACTTTCCACTCTCACCTCATTGGAACAACTCTATCAACATTGACAGAATGCTTCTGTCATCTCTACTTCACCTGCCATCTATTCCATCAACAAGGGTGCCCTTTATACTGTCTCACCTTGGTCCTCAGAATCCGACCACGATCAGCCCCAATACCAGCAGCACCAGGCACACCAGCAACACCAACAACACCAACTTTCTCCGCAATCACCTGATGCTGCACAGGACAGAGAGCATCAGCACCCGAGCACATTGCTGCCCGGGAGGCCAGGGATGGCCTCACCATGGCCAGATTTACTTCACTTGATGCTGTACACCCTGGCTGCCACATTATGTGCCAGGTTGGCACCACCCCACACCAACACCATAAAGCATCCCTACAATGACCAAGCCGTTCCTTTCACACTCACCACCATTGTGGGGGGTACCGTTATGTCTCACCATTCACTGCAACTCACTAAGCCACTTCCAAAGGTGCACGCAAATCTGTCCAAGAACAGAAAGTGTTGAAAATAAAGGTTTCAATGTTTGACAGCACATTAACAGAAACTTTACATGAACATTGGATAAAACACCCAAGTGGCTACCCTTGTGTGTTGTTAGTTGGTATGATTGCACTAGGTTGAGGGTGAGTGTGAGGGGTGGCTAGTGAGATGGGGTTGTGATAATGTAGATAGAGAGAGAGGGATGGGTGGAGGTGCAAGGTAAGTTGGTGGCACAGGAGGATGAAGGTGAGATGAAGGCTTTGTACTAATGTTTTGTGATCTAATGAGATCATTGAAATGTTTACGCCACAGCACCCAGGTCCTCCTGACCACATCCCTGCAATGTGCAATCAGGCTGTGTTGGTCTCCTGGGGAGGTCTCTCTTGGGAAGGACCTCCCTGTGTGCTGTGACTCCGTCCATAAGCATATGGAGGGAGTCATGGGAGAGCCTGGGTGCAGCCGTGCACCTCTGTGCAGTGATTGTCAGTGTTTGCAGCACCTCAATACTGTAGAACACTGACAGCACAAACGTCAAAAGAAAATTGGCCATGGTCCCTTTAAGGAAACCGGCTGATGACACGTCATGAATGATATCACCAGACCCGATTCCTCTAATTGGATCGGGAAACGCGCTGGGGGGGCTTAACAAGCCCTATCAACGTAAGTTCATTTTAGGCAACGGGATGGAGCCAGCAGCGGAGCCGCGACCCGCCACCGAGATCACCCGCACCGGACCCACCGAGTTCAGCAAAATCCCAGCCAATGTGCCTATAATTCAATATACTAAAAACAGTTGTTTCCCTTTTAAAATAAAAAAAATGATGTTAAATATGTCTAACCTACTAGTCTTTTAGCAGTCTAAAAACAGAGGTCACAAATTTTTTGGTCTCAGTTTCTTTTCAGCAGGGCAGGAACCGGGAGGAGCGGGAAGTCGGCGTAGGACCAAGGGGACACAAGACCGGGAAGTCAGCGAAAGACCAGGGAGGTAAGACTAACTGGTAAGTACTTTCCTCAAACCTTCCTAGAAAGTAAAACTAAAACTAGTGGGATTTGGTTAGTTTAAAAAGGAATAAGAGGAGTACAGTATACATTGGTCTAAGTAAGCTTCGGGAAAACAAAAGTCAATAAATAAACTAAAACTAGAAAATTAAAAAGTAATATAAGGGTTAAGTCATGGCAGTAGAGCTCGGACCTGTGTCATGCTCCTCCTGTAACATGTGGGAAATCAGGGACGCTTCCTGTGTCCCTGACAACCATGTGTGCGGGAAGTGTGTCCAGCTGCAGCTCATGTGGGACCGCATGACGGCCCTTGAGCTGCGGATGGACTCACTTTGGAGCATCCACGATTCTGAGAGGGTTGTGGATAACACATTTAGTGAGTTGGTCACACCGCAGGTTAAGGCCAGCGTAGATAGTACATGGGTGACCAAAAGGCAGAGCAAGGGCAGGAAGGTAGTGCAGAAATCCCCTGGGGTTGTCTCCCTTAGCAACAGGTTCACCGCCTTAGGTGCTGTTGTCGGGGGGGATGACTCATCGGGGGAAGGCACCAGCAGCCAGGCTCATGGCACCATGACTGGCTCTGTTGCAAAGAAGGGAGGGAAAAAGAGTGGCAGGGCTATAGTAATAGGGGATTCGATTGTAAGGGGAATAGATAGGGGTTTCTGTGGTCGCGACCGAGACACCAGGATGGTATGTTGCCTCCCTGGTGCAAGGGTCAAGGATGTCTCGGCGCGGGTGCAGAACATTCTGGAGGGGGAGGGGGAACAGCCAGTTGTCGTGATACATGTTGGTACCAACGACGTAGCTAAAAAAAGGGAAGAGGTCCTACAAGTAGAATTTAGGGAGTTAGGAGCCAAGCTAAAAAGTAGGACCTCGAAGGTAGTAATCTCTGGATTACTACCAGTGCCACGTGCTAGTAAGAGTACAGAGAACAGGATAGTTAGGCTAAATACGTGGCTTGAGCAGTGGTGTAAGAGGGAGGGTTTTAAATTTTTGAGGCATTGGAACCAGTTTTGTGGTAGGTGTGACCTATACAAAAGGGACGGTCTACACCTGTGCAAAGATGGAACTGATGTTCTCGGGGTAATTTTTGATAAAGCAGTTCGGGAGCATTTAAACTAGTATGGCAGGGGGCTAGAAACCTATGTAGTGAAATAGAGGAAAGTGAAAGGCAGACAGAAATAAATGGTAAAAGGGTGAGGAACAAAAAACAAAGGGCCAAACCAATTCATAAAAAATGTGAGCATAAAAAAAGCCTGAGGGTTTTATACCTTAATGCGAGAAGCATCAGGAACAAGGTAGATGAATTAGCTGTGGAAATAGAGGTTAATAATTATGATCTAATTGGGATTACGGAAACATGGTTGCAGGGTGAGCAGGGCTGGGAGCTTAACATACAGGGGTATTCAGTATTTAGGAAGGATCGACAAAAAAGAAAGGGAGGAGGGGTAGCATTGCTGGTAAAAGAAGGGATAAATGCAATTGAAAGGAAGGATATTAACTCAGTTAATACAGAATCTATATGGGTGGAGCTAAGAAATAGCGAGGGGCGAAAAACATTAATAGGAGTGGTATATAGGCCTCCAAATAGTAAAATAGAGGTTGGGGAGGGCATCACGAGGGAAATTAGAGAAGCGTGCAATAAGAGCACAGCTGTCATCATAGGTGACTTTAACTTACATATAGATTGGAATAGCCTAATCAGTAAAAATAATGAGGAGGAGGAATTCCTTGAGTGTTTAAGGGATGGTTATCTGGATCAATATGTCGAGGAACCAACTCGGGAACAGGCTATATTGGACTGGGTACTGTGCAATGAGAAGGGACTAATTAGTAATCTTGTTGTACGGGGACCCTTGGGTCAGAGCGATCATAACATGATCGATTTCTCACTCGAAATGGAGAGCGAAGAAATTGACTCAGATACTAAGGTCCTGAATTTAAACAAGGGGAATTATGATGCCATTAGACGGGAACTGAGTAGGTCTGATTGGACAACGTTCCTGGGAGGACTGGAGGTAGATAAACAATGGCAAGCATTTAAAGATAGAATGACAAAATTGCAAAAATTGTTTATACCAATCTGGCATAAAAGGAAATCTAAAAAGGTGACTCAACCGTGGATAACAGGGGAAATTAGAGACAGCATAAAATCCAAAGATAGGGCGTATAAAATAGCCCAAAAAAGCGCCAGAGCGGAAGATTGGGAACAGTTTAAGATAGAGCAAAGGAGGACAAAGGGCTTAATCAAGAGGGGCAAAATAGCTTACGAAAGCAAGCTGGCGGAAAATATAAAAACTAACTCCAAAAGCTTTTATAAGTATATCAAGAGGAAAAGACTGGTGAAAACCAAAGTTGGCCCATTGCAGTCAGATACGGGGGAATATATAACGGGAAATAAAGAAATGGCAGACCAACTAAATGCATACTTTGGGTCAGTCTTTACGAAGGAAGACACAAAAAACCTCCCTGGGATATCGGGAAAAATAGGGACATTTGCAAAGGAGGAACTGACGCAAGTCAATATCTCTAAGGATATGGTGTTAAGGAAGCTAAAGGGATTGAAGGCGGACAAATTCCCAGGGCCTGATAACATGCATCCTAGGGTGCTGAAGGAGGTGGCCCTAGAGATAGCGGATGCACTAAGTATGATTTTTCAGAATTCATTAGACTCGGGAACAGTGCCCATGGATTGGAGGGTAGCTAACGTTACCCCACTATTCAAAAAGGGGGGTAGGGAAAAAGCAGGTAATTACAGACCTGTAAGCCTTACATCAGTTGTGGGCAAAATGCTGGAGTCCATCATTAAGGATGAAATAGCGGAGCACTTAGCAAATGGGGACAGGATAGGACAGAGTCAACATGGATTTACAAAGGGTAAATCGTGCTTGACTAATCTATTGGAATTTTTTGAGGGAGTAACTGGTAAAATAGATGGGGGAGAGCCAGTAGATGTGGTGTACCTGGACTTCCAAAAGGCCTTCGATAAGGTCCCACATAAAAGATTAGCAGGGAAAATTGAAGCTCATGGGATAAAGGGGAAAGTATTGACGTGGATAGAGAACTGGCTGTCAGATAGAAAACAGAGAGTTGGAATAAACGGCTCATTTTCTGAATGGCAGGCAGTAACAAGTGGGGTACCACAGGGATCTGTCCTGGGTCCCCAGCTGTTCACAATTTACATTAATGACCTGGATCAGGGAGTCGGATGCAGCATTTCCAAATTTGCAGACGACACTAAACTAGGAGGGGGGGTGGGCTCAGAGGAGGAGACCAGGAAGCTCCAGAGCGATTTGGACAGACTGGGTGATTGGGCGGATAAATGGCAGATGCACTATAATGTGGACAAGTGCGAAGTTATCCACCTTGGGTGCAGGAACGGGAGGGCAAATTATTATTTAAATGGCAATAAATTGGGAGAGGGGGAAGTACAGAGAGACCTGGGTGTTCTTGTACACCAGTCACTGAAGGCGAGCATGCAGGTGCAACAGGCGATCAAGAAGGCAAACGGTATGCTGGCCTTCATAGCAAAAGGGTTGGAATACAGGAACAGGGATACCTTGCTGCAGCTGTACAGGGCACTGGTGAGACCACACCTCGAGTACTGTGTACAGTTTTGGTCGCCTCATCTGAGGAAAGATGTTCTTGCCATGGAGGGGGTGCAGCGGCGATTCACCAGGCTGATACCAGGAATGGCGGGATTGACCTATGAGGAGAGACTATGTAGTTTAGGGATGTACACACTGGAGTTTAGAAGATTGAGAGGGGACCTCATAGAAGTGTATAAAATTCTGACAGGTCTAGACAGACTAGATGCAGAAGGAATGTTTCCCTTGGCGGGTGAGAACAGAACTAGAGGACATAATTTAAGGATAAGGGCTAAACCATTTAGGACAGAAATGAGGGGGAATTTCTTCACTCAGAGGGTGGTGAACCTGTGGAACTCATTGCCACAGAGGGCAGTGTACGCCAGCTCATTAAATATATTTAAGAGGGAATTAGATATATTTCTACAGGCAAAAGGGGTTAAGGGTTACGGAGAGAAGGCGGGGACGGGATACTGAATTGGAGGATCAGCCATGATCTCATTAAATGGCGGAGCAGGCTCGAAGGGCCGGATGGCCTACTCCTGCTCCTATCTTCTATGTATCTATGTATCTATGTAAATATAATGGCCCTAATTTTTCTGCCAAAATAACAGTGACGCTAACGCTCACCGTTATTTATGCACAAATCGCACAGCAACTTCAGGCGAGGGCAGATGTGCGATTAATCACAAAAATTAGGAAGTTACCATCCGAGATGCGCTGCTTCGCCATTAGCTTCCTGAAAGTGGCATCTTGCTGTTTTCCTCAGCATTCAAATGCATTGAACGACTGAAGTTCCTGTACTTGGGTGGTAGATATGATCTAAACTCGCCGCAGAAAGTTAGGGCGTGTCCATTTCAGTCTAAGTATTCTTTTAATGGTGCGATAAGTCTTAATTACTGCCAAACAATATCTGTGTCACTGAAAATTAACTATTACAGGAGTCTCATTCTTCAGTTTTTAATCGTTGTTGGAGATTTTTTTTTAAATGAAACTTTTTTTAACTTTTACTTTCTGTCTCGTTTTTCACCCTCCCTTAATCCAATCTTTCTTTCCCTCTTTATTTCGCTTTCTATACCTGATTTGACATTGAATTCACTATTCTAACTTACACTTCCTGGTTCAGACCTGCACTGTTCATTTCACAATGCTTCAATCTGATTGGTTAAGGAGATACACAGTTGCTTGCCCTGTTCACACAGATCCAGATGCCCTGTAGACGGCGCTGTGAGGTTGCCATCTCACACTTACAGCAACTTGCAGGGCAAAATCCCATGGAAATTAAACAGGCAAGGGCAAAGGCTAACAAAAGGCGGGTGCCATTCGTTCACTGGCTACAGTCAGTTGTGGGCCCAATATGATACGTGACTTGGAACTGCACTTTTCCTGCCCTTTGATGATCCTGTCAGTTATCAATTTAAATATATGAAGGGATGACATATAAGTCATCTTACAATATCGTGATCTTAATGAGCAATATGAGGAATATTTTTTGAAACACACACAGACAGTGTTTGAGAAGGTATCATAAAATGAACATCTGCCATGTATATTTTAAACATCGTTAATTATAATTTCCCTACAGAAAGCATCGAAAAATAAAGGAGAAATAGGACCACCCCGGACCCAGAGAAAAAGAAAGTCTTTACACCAACAGCAGCCATTAGTATACATATGCTCCAGTTTCCTTAGAAAATTTGCATTTTCACAAGTAATTTCAGTCTAATGTCAGTCAAATATTCATTCTCTGAGAGTAATTGTTATATGCAAAAAAATAAAACCCTCAGAAGAGCAATAAATTGGAAAACTGAAATGTTGCTTGGACAGGTTAGCAATGATTTAATTCTTGCTGAAAACTTAATTATTGAACCGCTCAACTGATCGTCACATAAAAGAAAACTGCTTAACAGAATTATCACAAATCTTTTTTTCTTATGAGTCTTTTAGATAAACACAGGAAAAAGTAATTATACTTCCTACTCTGTATGGATTCCCTCAAATAACTACTAATGACATTTTTATTACGAGCTGAAAACTCCCAGTGCCTTTGGGTTTCTGGCGATACTTCAATTTACACTTTCGCGATGTTCAGCATGCCAATTAAGAGTCTCATCCACTTAAGTGCCGGAGAAATCAGAAGAAACGAGGAACATTGCGGAGTTTCTTTTTGCAGTTCAATACTCTATGGATTAACTGATTATTTTCCAAGTTTCAACTAAAAGCTGCACCAGGCTGAAAAGAAAAATGACAGCAATTACTTTGAAGTGAACTAAATCCATAGTAACAGTTCTGAATCTTATTTAAAAATTGGAATTATCAACCAGAAAAAAAAATGTCAAGTGTAAAAATAAAAGAAACATTTGAAACGTGGGATTATAAAAGCTAGGAATTTAGGACTAAGAATGACATCATTTAGGGTTATTGGACATCCATTTTCAGACAGACAGTCCAGTTTTCAAAAGAGGTATCTGGACATTTCTAAAATGTAAACCAAGCATCCAAAAGCCCCGATTTTAACTTGGCTGGATTGAAGCATGCGGGGGCCAAAGTGGGTGGTGAAATCCCCCCCCCCCCCAGGATTGTGAGGCCCAGGACATTTCAACTCCCGGGCTTCATTAGCATTTCCCACCCAAAGCTGGCAGGAATGTCACCACCTGTGGGCAAGAGTCAAAATACGTGGAGGATCAGGCTGTCGCCGCGTACCCATGGAAATGGTCCCCCGGCAAGGTAAGTAACATAGGAACATAAGAACTTATGAATGAGGAGCATGAGTAGACCATACGGCCCCTCAAACCTACTCTGTCATTCTATTGGATCCTGGCTGATCTTCGACCTCAACTCCACTTTCCCGCCCGATCCCCATATCCCTTGATTCCCCTAGAGTTCCAAAATCTATCTATCTCAGCCTTGAATATACTCAACGACTGAGCATCCACAGCCCTTTGTGGCAGAGAATTCCAAAGATTCACAACCGTCTGAGTGAAGAAATTCCTCCTCATCTCAGTCTTAAATGGCTGACCCCTTATCTGAGACTATGCCCCCTAGTTCTAGAATCTCCAGCCATGGGAAACAATCTCTCAGCATCTACCCTGTCAATCCCTCTCAGAATCTTATATGTTTCAATGAGATCACCTCTCATTCTTCGAAACTCCAGAGAGTATAGGCCCAATCTCCAGAGTGTATAGGCCCAATCTCTCCTCATAAGACAACCCTCTCATCCCAGGGATCAAGCTAGTGAACCTTCGTTGCACCGCCTCTAAGGCAAGTACATCCTTCTTCAGATAAGGAGATAAAAACTGAGCACAGTACTCCAGGTGTGGTCTCACCAAAGCCCTGTACAATTGTAGTAAGACTTCCTTATTCTTGTACTCCAACCCCCTTGCAATAAAGGCTAACGTGCCATTTACCTTCCTAAGTGCTTGCTATACCTGAATGCTAACATTTTGTGTTTCCTGTATGAGGACACCTAAATCTCTCTGAACTCCAACATTTAATAGTTTCTCACCATTTAAAAGTATTCTGTTTTTCTATTCTTCCTACCAAAGTGAATACCCTCACATTTCCCACATTATACTCCATCTGCCACCTTATAGCCCACTCACTTAACCTGTCTATATCTCTTTGCAGGCTCTTTATGTCCTCCTCACAGCTAACTTTCCCACCTAGCTTTGTATCATCAGCAAACTTGGATACATTGCACTTGGTCCCTTCATCTAAGTTATTAATATAGATTGTAAATAGCTGAGACCCAAGCACTGATCCTTGTGGCACCCCACTAGTTTCAGCCTGCCAACCGGAAAATGAACTGTTTATCCCTACTCTCTGTTTTCTGTCCATTAACCAATCCTTTATCCATGCTAATATATTACCCCCAGCCCCATGAGCCCTTATCTTGCATAGCACCTTTTTGAATGCGTTTTCGAAATCCAAATATACTACATCCACTGGTTCCCCTTTATCTATCCTGCTAGTTACATCCTCAAAAATCTCTAATAAATTAGTTAAACATGATTTCCATTTCATAAAATCATGTTGACTCTGCCTAATCATATTATGATTTTCTAAGTACCCTGTTACCACTTTCTTAATAATGGATTCCAGCATTTTCCCGATGACTGACATCAGGGCTACATGGGTTGTAGTTCCCTATTTTCTCTCTCTGTCCTTTCTTGAATAGCGGTGTTACATTTGCTACCTTTCAATCTGCTGGGACTATTCTAGAATCTAGGGAATTTTAGAAGATCATAACCAATACATCCACTATCTCTGCTGCCATCTCTTTTAGAACCCTAGGATGTAGGCCATCAGGTCTGGGGATTTGTTGGCTTTTAGCCCCATTAGTTTCTCAAGTACTTTTTCTCTACTGATATTAATTACTTTAAGTTCCTCACTTTTATAAGCCCCTTGTTTCTCCACTATTTTTGGTATGCTATTTTTATCTTCTAATGTGAAGACAGATGCAAAATATTTGTTTAAAGTCTCGGCCATTTCCTTATTCCCCATTATAATTTCTCCTGTCTCAGCCTCTAAGGGACCGATGCTTACTTTTGCTACTCTCTTCCTTTTTACATACTTTTAGAAGCTCTTACAATCTGTTTTTATATTTCTTGCTAGTTTACTCTCATATTCTATTCTCACCATTTTCATCAATTTTTTGGTCATCCTTTGCTGGTTTCTAAAGCTCTCCCAATCCTCAGGCTTATTACTATTCTTTGCAACATTGGCCCGGATTTTGCAATGGGTAGGACAGCTTACTTTGAGAGTACACCGTCATACCGCCTTTGAAATATACTGCAAGTTTGGGATTGCCACATGCGCTAAATCCTGAACTTGTGATCTATTGAGGTACGCCTTGACAGGTCATTCACTCCGCCTTGGAAATCATAATTGCTGACGCAGAGTTGGGCTATTTGCCCACCAACTGCCCAGCAATTACACCTGAATATTTTACAGCTAGTGAAAACAAGTGCAGGAGCCTGTTTCACTTCTTAAAAGATGATCTCTGTATGTATTTTGGTAGGGGAAACTTTTTTGTTGGTCGACTAAGGATCAAATGGACATGCCTTTCAATTTAAAGCATATATAGCGTGACACGGCACAGTACTGACTCCCAATCTGCAAAACAGGAAACCTGTCAAACTAGAATAAAAATGTTTCAATCGTTGTAGCTTGATGTTCAATATGAATTGGTGCTTTTTAGTTGTTGTTTGTGAGAAAGACATACTCAGAGACACAAGTAAATATTTGTAGCATTGTATTACTAAGAATAGTTATCATAGGGAGCACCCATGTTCAAGCAGCCTGGATAAAAACATCTCCTAAAGTCAAAACGCACTTCTCACAGCGCAGTGCGTGCCCTCAGAATGTTTGACTTTGCACAGACTTCTAAGCAGAAATCAATTCAAGATTTCAAGGATAACTTTAAGTTTAGTTTCAACAGTGTGTAGCGAGGGGATGTTATCTTTCATGTACTTTAGTTTTATATCATTAAATGAAGAGCACACATCGAAATCATACAATCTAACAGTAGTTAAAGATCTTTTTCGTTAATTTTGCAAGTTTCATGTGAACACTCTATTTAGCGTACTCTATTTTACTTTCAATTAAATTCTGAAAATTAAATTGATTGCTCATGAAAAAATATCCTTTCGAAACACAGAAGGCCAGACAGATAGAAAGTATTCATTTTAATTACTTGGGAAGTTGAATAAGAAAGCTGAATAAAGTGAACATCTATCAGATTTCAGTGACCAATTCTGTCCTTTCAACTCAAAAATGAACAACGTAACAAACAAAATTTTGCATCTATAACAAGGAAAATATGATTGGGGATTAACCCTTTGGGTTGGAAATTCAGTGCTTTGACAGCCTCTAATGATGCATTGTTAAGATTTGGGAATAACTTGAAGCATACCATCTGAAACCTCAAAATATCAAGGCATTCTGTTTCCTTTATCACACTGTGAATATTACTTTAAGATGGTGATGATGAAGGTCTACAGCTGCCATCTGGAGTGTAGTAGCACTGCATTTATTCAATGTGTCACAGTTCTTCTGCAAGTTATATCAACAGATACCCTCTTCAACAGATTGCACTCTCTTGAAAGCTACTGATAACGTACCCTACAGCTCCAAGGACGACTAATGCATACTTTAGAGTACTGTCAGTCCCCATGGGATACAATAGGTCCAAAATTGAGAGATTCCACTGGCTGTATTGGGAACAAGTACGGGTCAGGATTTCATGTGCGAATTGTAAGAAATAGTGGTCCTAGAGAATCATAAGAAATAGGCTTCACTAGTTAAGGGAAATTCTTCAGCAGTCTGCCTGAGCTGACACAGAACAATGTTAATCATGTTAGATCAGGGTTTTCACAAGGGCTCGTTATGAGGCCAAGGACATAACGTAGAAGCAGGCCTTAGTGTAGGCATGACAGGGCCTGATAAGAGGTTGGGGAAGGAGCCTCATGATCCACGCATCTAAAACAAACTGTCTGGGAGAAGGTAACAAGATGTCCAAAGAAGAGATAAGTGAAGGAATGATCTCATGGGACTGGAGCATAGTTTAGGAGGGGTCCGCCTTGGGTATCTATTCCCCTGTAATTGAACAATGAAATGGGTAAATGTAATTAAATGAATGATTGTCGTGAGGTATCCACTGGCCCCTAAAATAAGCTATAAAAACGGGCAGTCGAGAAGGGAAAAAAGGACATATGGAAGAGAGCTCCCCGAGGTGGATCCATGCTAGCTTCGGCTTAACACCTCAACCAGCTTGAGAGACGACCGAAGAAGAAGAGATCGTTACCGCAGGCTGCAAAGATCAAGACGTCCATCAGATCCGGGCCCGGTAAACCGTTCTCACCTGTTACAGTTCGCATGTCTACTGTGTCTATCCTGATTATGTGTTGTATTTGAACCATCGCTCCTCAATAAACCACTTGTGACTCCTCGAACCTTCTGGGTAATCTGTGACCCTTGATCAAATCTTACAGAGTTGAGATTTTGGACAGGTAAAAACGGAAGGCTGCACTGCCTGCCAGTGCCAACCATGGTGTGAAGCAGGAGTTGTGTTTGTGAAGTCACACACCAAGTAGGATAAGGGGGGTGAAATAGTTTTTTTTATTCGTTGCTGGGATGTGGGCATCACTGGCAAGGCCAGCATTTATTGCCCATCCCTAATTGCCCTTGAGAAGGTAGTGGTGAGCTGCCTTCTTGAACCACTGCAGTCTGTGCGATGAAGGTACTCCCTTAGTACTATTAGGGAGTGAGTTCCAGAATTTTGACCCAGTGAAAGTGAAGGAACGGCGATATATTTCCAAGTCAGGATATTGAGTGACTTGGAGGGGGACTTGGAGGTGGTGGTGTTCCCATGTGTCTGCTGCCCTTGTCCTTCTAGGTGGTAGAGGTCGCGGGTTTGGGAGGTGCTGCTGAAGAAGCCTTGGCGAGTTGCTACAGTGCATCATGTAGATGGTACACACTACAGCCACGGTATGCCGCTGGTGCAGGGAGTGAATGTTTAAGGTGGTGGATGGGGTGCCAATCAAGCGGGCTGCTTTGTCCTGGATGGTGTCAAGCTTCTTGTTGTTGGAGCTGCATTCATCCAGGCAAGTGGAGAGTATTCCATCACACTCCCGACTTGTGCCTTGTAGATGGTGGAAAGGCTTTGGGGATTCAGGAGGTAAGACACTCACCGCAGAATACCCAGCCTCTGACCTGCTCTTGTTGCCACAGTTTTTATGTGGCTGGTTCAGTTAAGTTTCTGGTCAATGGTGACCCCCAGGATGTTGATGGTGGGGGAGTGGCGATAGTAATGCCATTCAATGTCAAGGGGTGGCGGTTAAACTCTCGCTTGTTGGAGATAGTCATTGCCTGGCACTTGTGTGGTACGAATGTTACCTGCCCAAGCCTGAATGTCGTCCAGGTCTTGCTGCATGCGGGCGTGGACTGCTTAATTTTCTGAGGAGTTACGAATGGCACTGAACACTGTGCAATCATCAGCGAACATCCCCATTTCTGACCTTATGATGGAGGGAAGATCATTGATGAAGCAACTGAAGATGGTGGAAAGGCATTGGGGAGTCAGGAGGTAAGACACTCACCGCAAAATACCTAGCTAGATTTGACACTGGCCTGAGAAACTCCTGCAGCGATGTCCTGGGGCTGTGATGATTGACCTCCAACAACCACAATCATCTTCCTTTCTGCTAGGTATGACTCCTCCAGTGGAGAGTTTTCCCTCTGATTCCCATTGACTTCAGTTTTACTAGGGCTCCTTGATGCCACACTCGGTCAAATGCTGCCTTGATGTCAAGGGCAGTCACTCTCACCTCACCTCTGGAATTCAGCTCTTTTGTCCATGTTTGGACCAAGGCTGTAATGAGCTCTGTTGCAGAGTGGTCCTGGTGGAACCCAAACTGTGCATCGGTGAGCAGGTTATTGGTGAGTAAGTGCCGCTTGATAGCACTGTCGATGACACCTAGACTGATGGGGCGGTAATTGGCCGGATTGGATTTGTTCTGCTTTGTGTGAACAGGACATACCTGGGTTGTTTTCCACATTGTCGGGTAGATATCAGTGTTATAGCTGTACTGGAACAGCTTGGCTAGTGGCGCAGCTAGTTCTGGAGCACAGGTCTTCAGCACGACAGCCAGGATGTTGTCGGGGCCCATAGCCTTTGCTGTATCCAGTGCACTTAGCTATTTCTTGATGTCACGTGGAGTGAATCGAATTGGCTGAAGACTGGCTTTTGTGATGGTGGGGACCTCAGGAGGAGGCCGATATGGATCATCCACTTGGCACTTCTGACTGAAGATAGTTGCAAATGTATCAGCCTTGTCTTTTGCACTCCACCATCATTGAGGATGAGGATATTCACGGAGCCTCCTCCTCCTGTTAGTTGTTTAATTGTCCACCACCATTCACGACTGGATGTGGCACGACTGCAGAGCTTTGATCTGATCCGTTGATTGTGGGATCGCTAGGCTCTGTCTATAGCATGCTGCTTCCGCTGTTTAGCATGCATGTAGTCCTGTGTTGCAGCTTCCCCAGGTTGGCACCTCATTTTTAGTTACGCCTGGTGCTGTTCCTGGCATGCTCTTCTACACTCCTTATTGAACCAAGGTTAGTCCCCTGGCTTGATGGTAATGGTAGAGTGAGGGATATGCTGGGCCATGAGGTTACAGATTGTGGTGGAATACAATTCTGCTGCTGCTGATGTCCCACAACGCCTCATGGATGTCCAGTTTTGAGCTGCTAGATCTGTTCTGAATCTATCCCATTTAGCACGGTGGTGGTGCCACACAACACGATGGAGGGTGTGCTCAGTGTGAAGACGAGACTTTGTCTCCACAAGGACTGTGCGGTGGTCACTGCTACCAGTGCTGTCATGGACAGATGCCTCTGCGACAGGTAGATTGGTGAGTAAGAGAGCGACTTGTCCTGCTGCAGTTTCGATTCTTATAGTTACCTTTCCATCCTGAAAGCACATTGAAAATTTTGTTTGAATTGGTGGAAGCATAAATTATTAATTGCATTTTGTTCCCCGCATCAGATTATATTGATGTAAATGTCACCATTTTTGAATGTTTGCCAAGTTTCTTTACTAATCTTTCCTACAGTATTTGTGATTGTTAAACTTTGCTCCCAATCCCCATTTTGCAGATGCTGAGAACATGTTACAATTAGTGGGAGGGGCTAACAGGTTTTTACCATTATAAATAGTTACATACTTGGGTTGGTGGGGTGGACATCATTTTTACTTACCCTGCCCGCAGGAAACTGATGGGGTCCATTCGGCCGCTTGTTCAACACCCCAACTGATTTTACAATGTACTGACTTAGAAAGCAGTCCTGAATACATTCTCTGAAATCCCTGGGGCTGATTTCTGTAACTGTTTTAGGGTGGGGAAGGGTTGGGAGCATTCCTCATTAGCCCGTGTAAATCACGGTCCTATGACATACATAGGATTGTGATGCAATTTTGAGCATGCACAGTGCAAGCCCCACCCAGTGGCCTAACTAGTAGTCCTTAGAGGGGCTACTGGAGGTTGCTCCGAAAGTGGTGAGAGTACATTTCTGTGATACCTGGGATGGCAGGAATGACGTATGAAGAGAGATTGGGTCGATTAGGCTTATATTCGCTAGAGTTTAGAAGAATGAGAGGGGATCTCATTGAAACTTATAAAATTCTAACAGGACTAGACAGACTAGATGCAGGAAGGATGTTCCCGATGGCAGGGGAGTCCAGAACCAGGGGTCACAGTCTAAGATAAGGGGTAAGTCATTTAGGACTGAGATGAGGAGGAATTTCTTCACCCAGAGAGTGGTGAACCTGTGGAATTCTCTACCACAGAAGGCAGTTGAGGCCAATTCATTAAATATATTCAAGAAGGAGATAGATATATCTCTTAAGGCTAAAGGGATCAAGGGATATGGGGAGAAAGCAGGGACAGGGTACTGAATTTGGATGATCAGCCATGATCTCATTAAATGGCGGAACAGGCTCGAGGGGCCGAATGGCCTACTCCTGCTCCTAGTTTCTATGTTTCTATGAATGATTTTAGTGGGGCCAGGAGGATCATGATTGACCTCACAAAAATCATCCCGCCTACTGCTGGTCCCTTTGTGGATCCGCCCCCCGCCCCCCGCCCCCCAACTATCACCTGCCCCTCCCCTTAACAAAATTCGGCCAGTTCGGCAAAGGAGCTGCCAGATTTTCCACGCCCACAATCACCTGATCGGCGAGCTACCTGTCCACGTGGGCAGCTCATGTTAATGATACCCTACCATAAAAATGTGTTTGGGCCTCTAGTCAGTGACATCAAGCAAGCTTTCGGTCTATCGCCCACCTGGTGTCTGGTCACACTGAAAATCGTCCCCTCTTATTTTGGCTACCATTTTTAGGATTATCTCAGTCTACCTCTGGCTCGTTAAAGTCCCCTGTTGTTACAGCCCTGTTACTGCTGCAAACCTCTTTCAATTATTTATTAGTCACTTCCACTATTTTATTCTCATTATTAGATGGTCTATAATGGATTTCTATATTGCTTCAGTGCCTTCATTATTTCTCAGTTCAATCCAGAGAGATTCAGCCTGAACTGTACCTTTGATAATATATTTCCTTTCTAAAGCTGTAATGGTCCTCAGTTAATAATTACTTCGCTCTATTCTTTGTTTCTTCTGAAAATGTTATAGCCAAGAATGTTTAGTTTCACAGCTGAAGCCAAGTTCCTATCAAATTTATGACATCAGGACAATTTTCCTCTCCAGTCCCCTGTTGTGTGCCCAACAGGTGCAGTGTACTGGAGCTGTGTTGTCCCTGTGAAGGGAGAGATGCCCTCAAATGTCCAGACCTGTGCATTTTGCATGTATAATGACATAATAATAAAAACATTTCACAACTCTTCTCCTTCTCCTTACCAGACACTTTTTCATTGAGACAGGGGCACTTTAAATAATGGGTGATGATGCTCCTAGTTTGAACGGCAGCATAGCGGTTATGTTACAGGACTAGTAATAGAGGCCTGGACTAATGATCCAGAGACATGAGTTCTAAAATCCCACCACGGCAGCTGGGGAATTTAAATTCAGTTAATTAAATAAATCTGGAATTTAAAAAAAAAGCTAGTATCAGTAAAGGTGACCATGTAAGTACCGGATTGTCGTAAAAACCCATCTGGTTCACTAATGTCCGTTAGGGAAGGAAATCTTCTGTCCTTACCCGGTCTGGTCTATATGTGACTCCAGACCTACAGCAATGTGGTTGACTCTTAACTGCCCTCTGAAATGGCCTAGCAAGCCACTCAGTTGTCAAGAAGGCTGCTCAACACCACCTTCTCAAGGGCAATTAGGGATGGGCAATAAATGCTGGCCTTGCCGGTGACGTCCACATCCAGTGAATGAATAAAAAAAGAATGAGTCACTGAGGCCAATAGTGCAAGGGACTGTATTAATGTCAATAGTGATACAGTCCTTAACCTAAACTTGCTTGCGCATTGTATATGTTAATTTAACTGCCCTGCAGTGTTAGCTCAGTAACCCAATGCTGATGTAAGGAATTCCCTCTGGGTTTGTGCCAATCAGCCGATATGACTTAGGCGGAAACCTCGGATGCACGCCTTAATAGGTCTTCCGCCAATCTTCTGCCACAGTTACGGACGCCAATCGGGAGAAACCCCAAGGAAATTCCCAGCATCAGTAAAAACAAACAGATGTTAGATATGACGATCATAATTCTTGCAACAGTTTGGCTTTTAAGGCGATTACGGGATAGATTTTACAAATCGTCACTGCGTATTGTCTATTGGGAATTTGGGCAGGTGGCGTGGTAGTGGGAAGTTTAGAAAAGAGCTTCCCAGCATTGAGTTAGGGAAACTGGCATTATTCCTGAGTTATACCTAAGCGCGCTGTATGTATGCTAAATAACTTAGGCTTCCTTAGCTGAATGGTGGAGAAGCCTTTTTGGGAATCCCACCACCTGCAGGAGTGAATGTCAGGAATTCTAGTGGGTTTGCACCATGATTTTCCATCCATTATTTACTGTTAAATGTTTGTGCAGCAGTCACTAAGTGTTCTGTGAACTAACAGAAGTTTTGGCATTCCCCTTCCCTTCAATGTGTGGTGAATGCTTTGGGACCTAATTTGAATAACTATTCCACAGAAATGAGACTTGCCAATAGTGCAGTTTCCTCTTACCAGTTGCAAAATCCAGCCCACCATGAACTGAACGTGTGAATCTGCTAAAATTAGGGTTCTGGGGTGAAGCTCCTACTACTCTACCCAAGACAATGCCTCTGTCCTAACCTGAGAACATCCCCTATTGCACCAGTGTAGCCTTTTTCCATTTCCAACAACAGCCACCCAGGCCTTTCTGAGTCAGATTGCCAATTACTGCCAAATTAGGGACAGTTTTCTGCTCTGGGTTCATGCCCACTAGGAATTGAATTGGGACAATTTAGCTTTAAACAGGTAATTTTACCAATTTGTGTTTCTGCTGCAGACAGCCTTGCTTGCTGAGAGCATATATTTTGAATTTGGGCAGGCAATTTAAAAAAAAAATTGTTCCTGGGATGTGGGCGTCGTTGGCAAGGCCAGCATTTATTGCCCATCTCTAATTGCCCTTGAGAAGGTGGTGGTGAGCTGCCTTCTTGAACCGCTGCAGTCCGTGTGGTGAAGACACTCCCATAGTATTGTTAGGGAGGGAGTTCTAGGATTTTGACCCAGCGACTATGAAGAAACGGCGATATACTTCCAAGTCAGGATGGTGTGTGACTTGGGGAGGAACTTGGAGGTGATGGTGTTCCCATGCGCCTGCTGCCCTTGTAGTTCTAGGTGGTCGAGGTCACGGGTTTGGGAGGTGCTGCCGAAGAATTTGACCCATGACGGATGACTGAAAATGGTGGGCAGTACACGCTCAAATTCCTGATATGTATTACTGGTGGGCAAGTCTCCGTTGAGTGCAATTGTATAACATCACCCGTTAAATGTCCAAGGGAAGAAATCCTGCATTGGCACTGCCGGACATGCGACGGGACAGAACATCCATCTACTGCTAAGCTCCCGACATGACCCCCATCCCAAATATTGGGGAAATCTTTGGCTCGCTAAATGCGGTGCTTTGCAAATTAGATGCTCTGGCCTGCTTTCCTGACACAGTGAGTTCACAGAGTGCACCATTAATGAATGGCCCCTTATATCTTTGACCAGTTACTTTCCCTGTCAGATGCATTCATGGCCTTAGCAGTTCAGAAATCAGTTTCAATAACATATGGGGGAAAAATTCAGTTGCTTTGTGCCTCCCATTAGTGCCCTAAGAGGGCGCTAACGGGGCACAAAGCAACTAGCGCCCGGGCGCGGTATGTTTGCACCGCTCGCGAAATTGACCTGACATTTTGCGGCGGTGCTAAACACTACCACCACGATTTCCTGTGCCCGCAGATCGTGACGTCAGTCGAGCGTGCAACGCCCCGGTAGCGCCCTGGACAGGATATTGAGTAGCGCCCCCTGCCTTTCCGCCTGCCGCTAGCAATGACAGGTAGAGGGGAACATTTTGCAGTCGGGAAGGGACTGGGGGAGCGCTATTTAAAGGCGGCCGCTTCCTGCCTTTTTTTGTCGGCGACATTTTTCACCACGCATTCTGAGAGAGAGAGAGAGAGACTTCTGGAGAGATTCAACGCTGTATGAAGGAGTTTTGGGTACTGAGCAGCACTTTGCAGGTTCATTTTGATTTGACCTTCCTTGCATCGATTTAGAAGAGACTGTGGGGGCTACACTCTGAGCTCTTTCCCTGGGCCTCCATTGTTCTTTCCAGCTGAATTGATGTACAGGGCTCTCCAGGCCGAGATTCAAAGCTGCAATGAGCATGGTGTGGATGGAGAGCAAGATCGACCCTTCCCTTTAAGAACAGTGTGTCTGTGTTCCATTGCTAACTGACATCACATGAGCTTCGCCAGCGCTCTGAGGTAGCGCCTCGTTCCTCGGCGTTAGCGCCTTAAAAGAGGTGTGTAGCGCCTGATTTAGCGCTCCAATCACCTTCAGGGGTGATAGAAGCCAAGTTTGCAGTCAGAGGCGATAATTAGCGCCAGGCGCTAAACTTTGCGCCCGGCCGATAATTGCGCCCCAAATGGGGCGATACCGAATTTCTCCCCCATATGAGTCTAGTTCCAAGAACCTGCCTTCACTTTGACACTCACATAAAAATAATCACCTTTGAGAGTGAGTACAAAAAGATATGTGAGGTAGATATTTAAAACAGAACATTTGAAAAGCAAGTACAATATGTTATAAAAACATAAGCGACTGGAAGCTCAGGGTCACACTTGCGGACTGAACGGAGGTGTTCCGCAAAGCAATCATCCAATCTGCATTTACTCTCCCCAATGTAGAGGAGACTGCATCGTGAGCAGGGAATACAGTATACTAAATTGAATGTAAATCGGTTTCTCCTGGAAAGAATGTTTGGGGCCCAGGATGGTGGGAAAGGAGGAGGTGAAAGAGCAAGTGTTGCATCTCCTTTAGAAACATAGAAAAATAAGAGCAGGAGTAGGCCATTTGGCCCTTCGAGCCTGCTCCGCCATTCAATATGATCATGGCTGATCCTCTATCTCAATACCATATTCCCGCTCTCTCCCCATACCACTTGATGCCCCTTGTGTCTGTACTTTCATGGGAAGGTGCCGTTGGAAGGGGAGGGGTAGTTGGGGGTGATTGAAGAGTGGACCAGGGTGGTGAAGAGGGAATGGTCCCTTCGGAATGCTGAAAGCGATAGGGAGGGGGAGATCTGTTTGGTGATGGTGGAGGTGGCAGAGGATGAACCGTTCAATGTGGAGGCTGGTGGGGTGGAACGTGAGGACAAGGGGAACCCTATCGTGGTTCCGGGAGAGAGTGGAAGGGGTGAGGGCAGAAGTGCAGGAAATGGGCCAGTCACGGTCGAGGGCTTGTCACTCACGGTCGAGGGGAATTCTCAGTTGAGGAAAAATGAAGACATATCAGTAGCACTGGTATGGAAGGTGACATTTTCAGACAGATGCGACGAGACGGAGAAACTGGGAGAATGGAATAGAGTCCTTGCAGGAAGCGGGGTGGGAGGAAGTGTAATCAAGGTAGCTGTGGGAGTTGGTGAGATTATAGTAGATATTGGTTGACAGCCTATCCGTTGAGGAAGGAAAGGGAAGAGTCGGAGATGGACCACGTGAAGGTGAGGGAGGGGTGGAAATTGGAAGCAAAGTTGATGAAATTTTCCAGCTTGGGGCGAGAGCAGGAAGCAGCACTGATACAGCCATCAATGTACTGCAAAAAGAGATGAGGGAGAGGACCTGATTAGGACTGGAATAAAGAATGTTCCACATATCCCACAAAAAGACAGGCATAGCTAGGACCTAGATGGGTTCCCATAGCAAGACCTTTCATTTGGAGGAAGTGAGTGGAGTCAAAGGAGAAGTTGTTCAATGTCAGAGCAAATTCAGCCAGGCGGAGGAGGGTGGTGGTGGATGGGGACTGGTTGGGCCTCCGTTCAAGGAAGAATTGGAGCGCCCTCAGGTCATCCTGGTGGGGGATGGTGGTGTAGGAGGACTGGACGTCCATGGTGAAAAGGAGACGGTTAGGGCCTGGCAACTGGAAACGGTTAAAGTGGATAGATTAGAATGCTCACCTCAGGAGTTTATCTTTTGAGTAGCTGAGCCAAACAGAACAGGAAAATTCCAGATTCAATGCCCAGCCTGTGCCAAGTTAGTTAGGGCTGTGGTCTGAGTTTGAGAAAGAAACATCAAACCTGCAAGGAGCCAATATCTTCAGCAGAAGATAACAGACAACTAGCAATGCTTGAACAAAAGTCGGAGCTGCGATTGGTTATAGAGCTGAAATATAGAGGAGCTGAAGAGGACAAAATATCAACAGTACAAGGGAACCTAGAAATAAGGCAAGAGTTAAATTATGAGGACAGGTCATATAAGCTTGGTTTGTATTCCCTTGAGTTTAGAAGGATGAGCGGTGACCTAATCAAAGTCTATAAAATGATAAAAAGAATTGATAGGGTAAATACAAAGGCCGCGAAATACGATGGGGCAGAATTTGCAGTCGGTATGACGGCGTAGAGTACGCCGTCATACCGCCTTTGAAATGGACAGCAAGTTTGGGATTTCCTGTGCTAAATTCAGAAATTGCGATCTGTCAAGTTCCGACTTGACAGATCATCCGCTCCAACATTGAAATCCCAATTGCTGGTGCAGAGTCGGACTAATTGCCCACCAACTGCATAGCAATTACGCATGAAAATTTTTACGGCTGGTGCAAACAGGCGCAGCAGCGTAAGGGGATACTTGTCAATAAAAAAATCTTCTGATGCTTTTTTGTTTAAATCTATATGAAAAGGAATGTAAATCCAGACTGGGTAGAGTGTGAGACTGTTGGGGGAATTGACAGTTTTGCAAATTAAAAAAAAAATCAACAATACACTTCCCTTACTCCCCTCACTGTCTCTTCAGGTGGCCTTTCATCGCACGAAATGCATAAAATCTTTTATCAACATTAACTGCTTTATTCTCCCTAGAAAATACCACAGTATCTAGTGGGGGAGAATGAGAGACCTTCTGTTGCCTGATTGGAGCATCACCCCACGTGATCCCAGGTACGCTTACATACACGGTGCGCCCCTGGGATCCGTGGGCTACAATGCTGCGCTCAACTCTGCAGCGTCTGACAGCAACTTTTCGATTGGGGCCTCGCAACAGGTACGTGCGCATTTGGTTCGGATGCCGGCGGCGTAATCCTTAACTGCAAAATCCGGGCCAATAACGCAAAATAAACGGGCCCGGGCACTGCAATGCGAAATATGCCTGCGCCCATTCAGAAAGTGCAGGCAGCACGTTAATTTGGTGCTGCCTGGTAATTTAAATGATTTTAACGCACAGGCCAGTGACTATCGCGCTGCTGACAGGCTGTGCGCTAAGCAGGAGGCCCAAGGTCGCTGGAGCAACGCTGCTTTTACTTAAAGCTGGGCTGTTAATTTTCAAGGCAGTCGCTAGCCCTTAAAGTTGAGCTGCCTTCTGCACGTAGAAAATGGTAAAAGTGCTTCAGCACTAACTCAAATAGCTCAACAGGCACCCAGCACCCAGGGTCCCGGACGCAGCACTTGAGCTTTGTCCAGGGGGTCAACACTGGAAGAAAGGTCCTCTACCCACAGTTGGCCAGGAGGCCCTCCAGAATGAGCGATGTGGGACCAGATCGCTGAGGCCGTGACTGCCAGCAGTGTCGCCCCCCCAGGACCTGGTTCCAGTGCCCAAAGAAGTTTTCATGACCTCAGACGAGTGGTCACGGTCAGTGATTGCATCTTCAAAGGCCGTCTCCTACCAACTGCATCACTAGCCTCACACACTGCTCAATGCACGACGCTGCACCCCCACCCCCCAGCACTCACCTACCAACAATTTCTACTAAACACAAGGCACACCTCACATTCCTAGCTTCACCTCACCCCCTTGGAGGAGATGGTGCTGGCCATTGTTGGCAGGGGCATGGCTGAGCCCTTGGCCAGCGCCAGGTCTGAAAGAATACAAGATGCTGGTTTTCCTCCTTTTCACATCCCACTTCACCCTCATTCCACAATCTCTTCTGATGTACAAGCTGCACATGGTGTAAGCATGCACCTCTTGCTTTCTCGCTCTCCCCTCATCACAACCCTACCCTTGCGCCTTCTCATTTCAGACACCCAAGAAATTCAGGCTGCCCAGCCAGTGGTTGACCAAGAAGAGGGAGAGGAGAGTGAAGAAGAAATACCGTCACTCGATTTCACAATCCTAGTCACCAGCTCCTCCAGGTTATCCTGCAAGGCCATCTGCAGTTTCCCCCACTGAAAGTCAGCAGCCTTCCACCAGCCATGCTGCAGCCACTGCGTTGGAGCAGTAAGATAAGCAAAGGCACACGCAGGACAGCCACTAAGGGAATGCAAAAGGGTGATTAGTTGATTTTTTAATGTAATATTGGATGCATATATGGATAAAGTTGGATTGGAAAGTTTACTTTGTGGTGGCTTTTATTTCAGCATTGTGGCCAAGAGGACACTATGATGGTCAGTAACAGAGGGAAGGTAAGGTGTGGGACAAATGTTGAAAGGGAAATTGAGGTTGTGTTCACGGGTACTGCAGGTGGATGATTCAATCCCGGATATCCCAGCCAGAAAGGGCTGTCTGGGTTGCCTCCTTCCTTCCGCTTCCTCCTCTTCTGCTTCTTCCTCTTCCCTCTGCGTCCTCTTTGCTGCCTCTGCTTCATCTCCATGTGCTGTTGCAGCCCAAGGGGGACTGCAACTAGAGCCCCCAGGACTGTAAGCAAGTGGTGTTCTCAGAGGCCTTCCTTTAACTTCCAAAGCCTTGCAAGTGTCCAGCAGCACTCCGGGCACTGCCTGCACACTTTAACAACTTTTTTAATGTATTGTTCCAAGCCACTACTTCAATAAAATGTAAAAAAAAAAGTCCAAAAGCTAAAATCTAAACTTACCTGAAAGATGTGTGTGTCCCTTTAAGAAGCGCTGGCAGCATCTCTGTAGTACCGGTGGTTTGGAGAGGGCAGTATCCAGAGGGGCAGCATCCAAAATCACAGTCGTGCATCAATTCAGGCATTGTACGCCAATTGACGTCACAATCTGGACATTTACATGTGGGAGGCAAGCGCAGGCAACGGCAGCGCTATCGAGCTCCCAAAAATGGCGGCCGCCATTTTCCCAGCAAAACCGACTTTAATGACCAGCGCTACACCCCGAATTTCGTGGCCAGAGAGACTATTTCTTCTGGTGAGGGAATCCAGGACAAGGGGACTTAATCTTAAAATTAGAGCTAGGCCATTTAGGGGTGAAATCGGGAAGCATTTTTTCACACAAAGGATAGTGGATATCTGGAACTTGATGCCCCAATAGGCTGTGGATGCTGGGTCAACTTAATTCTTCAAGACTGAGATCAATAGATTTTTGTTGGGTAAGGATATCAAGGGATATGAATCAAAGGTAGGTAAATAGAGTTGAGGCACAGATCAGCCGTGCTTTAATTGAATGGTGGAAAAGGCTCGAGGGGCTTATTAGCCTACTCCAGTTCCTATGTTCCATCAGAAGTGAGATCAGAACTTAATTGAACTTTGCCACACATTGATCCCTTCAGTAACAGATGTGTCATTGATAGATTCCAACTGAATACCCTGTACTATCTATACTTATTTTAAAAGAAAAGGTGCAGAATATCTTGTAATCCACCTCCGTAACATCGCCCGACTCCGCCCCTGCCTTAGCTTGTTTACTGCTGAAACCCTCATCTATGCCTTTGTTACCTCTAGACTTGACTATTCCAATGTACTCCTGGCCGGCCTCCCACGTTCTACCCTCCATATACTTGAGGTCATCCAAAACTCTGCTGCCCGTGTCCTAACTCGCACCAAGTCCCGTTCACACATTGGCTCCTGGTTAAGCAATGCCTCGATTTTAAAATTCTCATCCTTGTTTTCAAATCCCTCCATGGCCTCGCCCCTCCTTATCTCTGTAATCTCCTCCAGCCCTACAACCCTCCGAGATCACTGCACTCCTCCAATTCTGGCCTCTTGAGCATCCCTGATTTTCATCGCTCCACCTGTAGCGGCCATGGTTTCAGCTGCCTAGGCCCTAAGCTCTGGAATTCCCTCCCTAAACCTCTCCGCCTCTCTACCTCTCTTTCCTCCTTTAAGACGCTCCTTAAAACCTACCTCTTTGACCAAACTTTTGGTCACCTGTCCTAATGGGCCAGAAATTCGGCTCTCCGGCTTCCCGCGGGTGCAAGGATCGCGCGCGTACTTACCTAGCGCGCCTGCCATTGTGCTTCGGGCCCGCGTGAAATTCGGCTCCTGGGCCTCCTGCAGCTGCCGGTGTGCAGTGCTTGTGTATCCCAGGGGCGCAGTTAGTTCGAAGCGTCCCCTGGGATCACGTGGGCCATGGAGAGCCAATCGGAGCAGGGAATCTTCATTCATAGATTTTGACAGGAAGACCTGTCAAACCTATGAATAGAGATCGGCCCCAAAACCTCACTAAAACTTCAAATAAATAAAAATAAATCACATTTTTAAAATAACTATAAATTACAGAAATTAACTACTTTAAACAAAAATTTAAATTTTTGAAAAAATTAATTACACTTTTAACGGTGCTAAAAATAAACTTACCTTTCTTTAAAGTATGTAAAAAAGATAAACCTGTTGAAAAAATGTTTAAATTGTACTTAATTCACCACTTACCTTGTTAAAAGCAGGCCTTGCGCCTCCTTTTTTCCTGAGCAGCTTCTCTGTACTTACCCTCATGGAGAAACCTGAAAAAAAACCTGAAGTTCGCTGCGTGCGCACTGCCTCTCCGGTGCACGCGTTCGACCTCTGAACCACTTCCTTCAGTGGAACGGAAGTTCCGGTTTCCAGCGCATGCTCAGTGCATGCGCGAAACCGGCACTTTCGTTGGGTCTACGGGTGAGTACACAGCGCGTACTCACCCGTGGAGACCCGAATTTCGGGCCCAATAATATCTCCTTATGTGGCTTGGTGTCCAATTTTGTTTGATAACGCTCTGTGAAGCACCTTGGGACATTTTACTACGTTAAAGGTGCTATGTAAGTACAAGTTGTTGTTATTGTTGTTGTAATCCCTTTGTAACTATTGGTGGACACATGATCTGGGAAACAAATACTAAGCATCATGCCCAAAGCTACTCTTAATTAACTTTTTAATACAAACTATTCTGATGGAAAGACGTCATGTTCCTATTAGTTATTTGTTTCACAACACTCAGCAGCAATCCATAAATACACAGAAGTAGTTTAACTCTGTTAAGATTGTACTTACAGTTCACTTGTTTCTAGTTAAGGGATTGAGGACTCACTGGTTGTGTGGGCTCGGGTACAAAACACAGAGCAGAGAAGAATTATACATGTACAGCAAGCTTCGAGGCATCTGGCTTTCAACTCACTTCAAGAGCAATCATGTATCCTTTACTGCTTTCTCACTTTTAATCAGGACACTATAAAATACCTCAAAGTAGCACTCTGAAGTCATAATGGGTTGGCTGAAATGCAGCTGTTTTTGGTAAAGGCCATCTGATGAAGATGGGAATTTATTTTGCTTAATTAGGTATCTGAAATTCTCTAAACCAACCTTCTTGGGTCCCAACTGTAACAATGAAATAATTAAATATTGACTACATTGTAACCGGGATTATTATATCATTAATCAGTTACCGTGTTTGACAGGAAACAAGACTCGGGTATTAACCTGCTGTCAGAGAGGCTGTGACTCCGGCTCAGGTCTGGCTTATGAGTATAGATCTGTAACCAAAACTAGTGTAGAGTAAATTGCTTACACACGGCAAGGGATCATTTTCTTCCATGGGCTGATTTTAATCAGGCCAGAGCCAAGACAATTAGATGGGAGGAGGATTCTTGGTACAAATATTTAACTTTGTGTTGGTATAGTTATCCCCCTCTCTTTCTCTATGTATGTATATGTATTTGTATCTATTCTTAAAAAATGACTGCCCTTTAGAGCTGTATAGTGAAAATGCACTGTGTTGCTCAGTGTGGTGATATGCCGTGCTACACAGATCTCAGGCAGCATAGCAATAACTGGAGCACTGGCACCCTCCTCTACCTTGTTCAAGTGGCCAATCTTCATACCTTAATTTAATTGGGGTTGTCACAGCTGAGCCCACTTCTGTCCGTACCCAGCATTTTCCAATAGGAGTCAGTGGATTGCGATCGGAATTGGGAACCCTTGCTGTTCTTACCCCTGACTACACCACTGAGGGCCATTTTAGGACCTCGACTGACACCCCAGTTGAGATTAGTTAAGTCAACGCAAATCTGGGACATTTCTAGCCTGTCGAACGCAGTTCCACAATCGTAGCGCACTTACCAACTGAGGGATTGGGACAGCTGTAGATTCTTGTGTCTACATACATTTCCTGACAACTGTTTCCAATATAAATTCCTATGTTCATATTTGAAAATTGCCATTAGTCAAGCTATAACTACACCCTTCCACCAGTGGAGGCAGTACAGTAGCACCACTGACAGATTGTGTAATTAAAGTCTGACAAATTTACATAGGCTTTTTCTTTTATAAATGTGGACATAGGAATTATAATAGAAATAGATTTAAAAAAATAAGGACAGATAGGGGTAGAAATTCGTTATAGCCAAGGAATCAGCAGTGTTTAAACTAAAAATGGTTAAGTAGCGCCAGGTGAAAATCGTCTAGACGGTACGCAAAATTTGTCCTCACTCCTCATTAAAATAATTGCAGTCATGATTCTAGTCTAAAACCCCAAGCTCATTGACATTACAGTGAATTATTGGGTGTAGTCTAAACTCAAGTAATGATTGCCGCGGGCTTTTTTCACTACTTAAAGGGGAGGTTAATTGATGCTGCAGCACCTCATTCTCAGCATTGTTGGGTGTGCAGCTGCCTCAACAACCATAAGAAGAAGGACAAGGAGAAGGAGCACTTATTTACAAATCCTGATGACAAATCGCCACCCCAGGGAGAGAGCCTGGAGGTTTTCCAATGAAGCTTTGGAAGCGTTGGTTTTAGCGGTGGAGGGAAGGCGGGCAGTCCTGTACCAACTGGGAGGAGGCCCTCACCGCAAGTCTACCGGACTATGTGGAGGGAGGTGGCACACCACGTCACAGGCAGCACTGTGTTCCCCAGGTCCCACACCCAGTGCAGGAGGAAGTTTAATGCGCTCACATGGGTGGTCAGAGTGAGGGAAGGCTTCAACAAATGCTACATAGCACCATCTGTACCACAAGCTTCACACACTGCTCAATGCACCACACCCCCAGCACTCACCCACCAACAATCTCTAACTAGCAACACTCACACCCACATCTCACACCTTGCACACAATGACAGCTATTCAACTATGGCAGGCATAAGGGTCATTAGTTATTAGAATTCATGTAATATGTGTGATATGTTTATAGATAAATTTATTAAAGATGTTTGGAATATGTTGTGGTCTCTCTCATTTCACCTATGTGCCCAGGAGGATGCTGTGATAAGGCGTGAGACAGGGATGGTATGATGGAGATGTGGTGAGCAATGGGGATCTGGGGTTTCATTCATTCGAATCACAGTCTGATGAGCTGGTCATGGACAGCCTGTCCGGAAGGCCAATTGTCTCGCTGCCTCCTCCCTCCCCCCGTTCCTACTCCTCCTCCTCGTCCTCCTCCTCATCCTGAGGTGGTCCCGCAATCCCTGCTGGCAAGGGCATTGCCCTCATGATGGCCAAGTTGTGGAGCATGCAGCAGACCACCACAAAATGAGACACCCGCTCTGGCGAGTACTGGAGGGCTCTTCCCGAGTGGTCAAGGCAGCGGAACCATTGCTTCAACAAACCGATGGTCTGCTCGATGATTACATTAAACAACTAATGGGAGGAGGAGGCTCCATGAATATCCCCATCCTGAATGATGGTGGAGCCCAGCACGTGAGTGCAAAAGACAAGGCTGAAGCGTTTGCAACCATCTTCAGCCAGAAGTGCCAAGTGGATGATGCATATCGGCCTCCTCCTGAGGGCATTTGGAAAATCATAATGCAGTCAAGCAGAGTCAGCATGGTTTTATGAAAGGGAAATCATGTTTAACAAATTTGCTGGAGTTCTTTGAGGATGTAACAAGCAGGGTGGACAAAGGTAAGCTAGTGGATGTGGTGTATTTGGATTTCCAGAAGGCATTCGATAAGGTGCCACATAAAAGGTTACTGCATAAGATAAGAGCTCACGGAGTTTGGGGGAATATATTAGCATGGATAGAGAATTGGCTAACTAACAGAAAGCAGAGAGATGGGATAAATGGGTCATTTTCCGGTTGGCAAATGGTAACTCGTGGGGTGCCACAGGGATCGGTGCTGGGGCCTCAACTATTTACAATCTACATTAATGACTTGGATGAAGGGACCGAGTGTAATGTAGCCAAATTTGCAGATGATACAAAGATGGGTGGGAAAGCAAGTTGAGCAGAATCTGCAAAGGGATATAGATAGGCTAAGTGAATGGGCAAACATTCGGCAGATGGAGTATAATGTGGGAAAGTGTGAGGTTATCCACTTTGGCAGGAAAAATAAAAAAGCTAATTATTATTTAAATGAAGAGAGATTACAAAATGCTACGGTTCAGAGGGACCTGGAAGTCCTTGTGCATGAAACACAAAAAGATACAGCAAATAATCAAAAAGGCAAATGGCTTGGAGGAGGGGACTGAAGGGTGGATCAGTAAATTTGCTGATGACACCAAGATTGGTGGAGTAGTGGATGAGGTGGAGGGCTGTTGTAGGCTGCAAAGAGACATTGATAGGGTGCAGAGCTAGGCCGAAAAATGGCAGATGGAATTTAACCCTGATAAGTGCGAGGTGATTCATTTTGGTAGGGCAAATTTGAATAAGGATTACAGGGTCAACGGCAGGGTTCTGAGGAACGTAGAGGAACAGAGGGATCTGGGGGTTCATATCCACAGATCTCTGAAGGTTGCCACTCAAGTGGATAGAGCAGTAAAGAAGGCCTATAGTGTGTTAGCGTTTATTAACAAGGGGTTTGAGTTTAAGAACCGTGAGGTTATGCTGCAACTGTACAGGACCTTGGTGAGACCACATTTGGAATATTGTGTGCAGTTCTGGTCACCTCACTATAGGAAGGACGTGGAAGCATTGGAAAGAGTGCAAAGGAGATTTACCAGGATGCTGCCTGGTTTGGGGGGGAGGTCTTATGAGGAAAGATTGAGGGAGCTAGGGCTTTTCTCTTTAGAGCGGAGGAGGATGAGAGGCAACTTAATAGAGGTTTATAAGATGATGAGGGGGATAGATAGAGTGGATGTTCAGAGACTATTTCCTCGGGTGGATGTAGCTGTTACAAGGGGGCATAACTATAAGGTGCATGGGGGGAGATATAGAAGGGATGTCCGAGGTAGATTCTTTACTCAGAGATTGGTTGGGGTGTGGAATGGACTGCCTGCTGTGATAGTGGAGTCGGACACTTTAGGAACTTTCAAGCGGTTATTGGATAAGCACATGGAGCACACCAGAATGATAGGGAGTGGGATAGCTTGATCTTGGTTTCGAACAATGCTCGGCACAACATCGAGGGCCGAAGGGCCTGTACTGTGCTGTACTGTTCTATGTTCTATGTTCTATGAATGTTGGCATTTATTTCAAGGGGGTTGGAGCATAAAAGCAGGGAAGTCCTGCTACAACTGTACAGGGTATTGCTGAGACCACACCTTGAGTACTGCATACAGTTTTGGTCTCCTTATTTAAGGAAGGATATGCTTGCTTTGGAGGCAGTTCAGAGATGATTCACTTGGTTAATTCCAGAGATGAGGGGGTTGACTTATGAGGAAAGGTTGAGCAGGTTGGGCCTATACTCATTGGAATTTAGAAGAATGAGACGTGATCTTATTGAAACATATAAGATACTGTGGGGGCTCGACAAGGTAGATGCAGAGAGGATGTTTCCCCTCGTGGGGAAATCTAGAACTCGGGGGCATAGTTTCAGAATAAATGGTCACCCTTTTAGAACTGAGATGAGGAGGAATTTCTTCTCTCAGAGGGTTGTAAATCTGTGGAATTCTCTGCCGCAGAGAGCTGTGGAGGCTGGGTCATTAAATATATTTAAGGTGGAGATAGACAGATTTTTACAAGATAAGGGAGTGAAGGGTTATGGGGAGTGGGCAGGGAAGTGGCTTTGAGCCCAAGATCAGCCATGATCTTATTGAATGGCGGAGCAGGCTCGAGGGGCCAAGTGGCCTATTCCTGCTCCTATTTCTTATGTTCTTATGTCCCCACCATCACAGAAGCTAGTCTTCAGCCAATTCGATTCACTCCACGTGATATCAAGAAACGGCTGAGCGCACTGGATACAGCAAAGGCTATGGGCCCTGACAACATCCCGGCTATCGTGCTGAAGACTTGTGCTCCAGAACTAGCCGCGCCTCTAGCCAAGCTGATCCAGTACAGCTACAACACTGGCATCTATCCGACAATGTGGAAAACTGCCCAGGTATGTCCTGTCCACAAAAAGCAGAACAAATCCAATCAGGCCAATTACCGCCCCATCAGTCTACTCTCAATCATCAGCAAAGTGATGGAAGGTGTCATAGACAGTTCTATCAAGCGGCACTTACTCACTAATAACCTGCTCACTGATGCCCAGTTTGGGGTCCGCCAAGACCACTCGGCTTCCGACCTCATTACAGCCTTGGTCCAAACATGGACAAAAGAGCTGAATTCCAGAGGTGAGGTGAGAGTGACTGCCCTTGACCTCAAGGCAGCATTTGACCGAGTGTGGCATCAAGGAGCCCTAGTAAAACTGAAGTCAATGGGAATCGGGGGGAAAACTCTCCACTGGCTGGAGTCATACCTAGCACAGAGGAAGATGGCTGTGGTGATTGAAGGTCAATCATCACAGCCCCAGGACATCGCTGCAGGAGTTCCTCAGGGTAGTGTCCTAGGCCCAACCATCTTCAGCTGCTTCATCAATGACCTTCCCTCCAACATAAGGTCAGAAATGGGAATGTTCGCTGATGATTGCACAGTGTTCAGTGCCATTCACAACTCCTCAGATAATGAAGCAGTCCGTTCCTGCATGCAACAAGATCTGGACGACTTTCAGGCTTGGGCTGATAAGTGGCAGGTAACATTCGCGCCACAGAAGTGCCAGGCAATGACTATCTCCAACCAGCAAGAGTCTGACCATCGCCCCTTGATATTCAACAGCATTACCATCGCCGAATTCCCCACCATCAACATCCTGGGGGGTCACCATTGACCAGAAACTTAACTGGACCAGCCACATAAATACAGTGGCAACAAGAGCAGGTCAGAGGCTAGGTATTCTGCGGCGAGTGTCTCACCTCCTGACTCCCCAAAGCCTTTCTACCATCTACAAGGCACAAGTCAGGAGTGTGATGGAATACTCTCCACTTGCCTGGATGAGTGCAGCTCCAACAACACTCAAGAAGCTCGAAACCATCCAGGACAACGCAGCCCACTTGATTGGCACCCCATCCACCTCCTTAAACATTGTTGCTGAACATTAAGGCACCAATGATCGAATTTCTAGACCATACTCTCCTGCAACGCGTACCCCTCCCGCCTCCCTGGAAATGTCAGAACACTCATCCTAAATTAAAGAATATAACTTCAGCAGGGGATTATTGACACATTTTGTATGGGCTAGGTGAGCACTGTCATCAGAGATCTTCAGAAGAACATGAATTATGGTGTGTGTAAGGGGTCTGCTCGTGCTGTGCTTCTAGGTGCTTATGCGGGGTTAGGCCTTATTGCCTGCTCTGGTCTCCAGCCAGCCTTGTAGCACTAAACACCTGTGAGTGGTTCGACCCACTCGCCCTTACGGTTCTGACACTGGACTTAGGTGCGAGAGCAGTAATGCAGAGAAAACTCAGGTAGACCCGGTTTAATAGTACGAAATGGAAATCTTTATTGCATATTGTTCAAAATTATGAAATACATGTCATAAGCACAGATTAATGACAGTACAAGCTTACATACATTTATAAAACTAGGTTTGGGGAAATGAGGAGCGCACGACACATCGTAAAAGGGGACACACATTATAATTATCCTTATTAAAAATCACCCTCCCCTATCAATGCCTGCTCTAATCTAGATCTGTAGGATCGAGAAACATGCTCACCACTCGTGACACCTCGGAGAATTCTACAACGGTACTCGGCTGTTTTCGCCGCAGCACCTGACTATCCAAGTGTTGACCAGGGGTCTCTGTACCCCACTTGTTTACTTGCTCTGCTCTGGCTAGCAGGCTAGAATGTCTGCTGTCATGAAGATCTGTGTTGACCTCGGACTCCTGATAAAATTCAAAGAAGAGTCTTCCTGTGCCGACACCGGTTGTCGATAGAATTCGAAGAAAAGTCTTCTTGGGCCAGTTCGTGCAGTAACCTATAGAGTTCAAAATTGGTCAATATATTTTCGGGCGCGGTCGGGGTTTACTGACCGCGGCGGCACGTGTAGTCGTCTTTTTCTTCTTCTTGTCTTGTTTCGTCGGGCCTTCGAGTCCAAAACACCATTTACCGACCCTCGGGATGGTGCACCCGCTTATCGGCGTTCGCAGTCCAGCTCTTCACAGATCTTCGCGGCAAGCCACGAGGTCGACTCCAGAAAGGATCAGCGGAACGAGAGCCCGGAGAATACCAGCTCGATGGACGGCAAGAGCATAAGCGATGAGAGTCGTCAGGAATCAGAGAGTCAAGAGAAAGATGGACGTTTGTTCACTACAGTTATAGTACTATAATTCCTTATCTCCCGCCCAATCTTAATGTTCATCTTTTGTAATATTTTGGCGCTCAAACTTCTTGTATGGGGTGATTCTTGTTTGTAATGGATTTCGGTGATACTTGTAACTGGCCAAACACCCGTTAATATGTCTCCCATTGTGGAACTGGCTAGGAGCCTCCCTGGCGGGGTTTTGGGGGGGCCTCCGAAGTATTTGTGTAAGTACCGCAAATGGCTCTCTCATTGTAGAGCTGCGGGGAATTTGCGTATTAATGTCTTTGGATGGGCCTCTGATTGCCCAGTACAATAGTCTCTTGCCTGTGCCTGGAAAATGCTTCCAGCACTTATATTTCTTGCAAATGCAAATCGATCGCGTCCTGCCTTATACCAATGTATGCTGAGTATTATCCGATCTTGCTGAAATGTTTCTTGAATGCCATCTTGTCTGCCTACTGAAAAGTCTAGAAACTTCTGCCACGAGGCGCGGCGGCCATTTTACAGGCTTCTTGTGTCCGTTTTGAAACATGACAGCATTTCGCTGAAAATAAAACTGTTTTAACGAATCTGTATCTCTTTTTCTCGTTATTTCGAAATCGTGATAATTTGCGAATTTTACATGTGGCATTTTATTAGAATAATTGTAGTCTTACAATGAGGCTACCATTGGCCAGCATTACTGCCTTCCTCTGTCTGATATCTTTCCTTGATGTAAAATGTGTCATCCTATGAATCATGGACGAACCTCCACAGAGGCATTGCGCTGCTACTGGAGCCTTGAAAACTCGGGGCTTATGATTATTCAAATGACGCAATGCTTCTGAGATGGGCTTTTTTGGGCTGTCTGTTAAAGACTGTGCTGGCGATTGACAGAAGCATCTGTAAAGCTTCAAAGAACATTCAATCGATCTCATGCCAGATTCAGCGGTTTTTTGTCAGCCTCCTTACTGATTGAGCTGTTTTCCCATTTTAAATGGGTGCAGCACTGTGTGGATGGCCCAGTCTGGCTTGTAGGAATGGACTTTTTTTATGCTCATGAAAGTGAAAGAGATTAATGCTGGGGAATGGAATATTTTGGATTTCAGGCATCCTTTAGCTCTTCTCACACTCTCAGTGTCTTGTGTCTTTTATTGCTTCGACTTTTCTCATTGTGCCTCACCTTTCAAGACTGAGATCGCTGAACTTTTATTAGGTTAAAAAAAAGAAAGACTTGCATTTATATAGTGCTTTTCAGGACCTTGACTGACACCTCAGTTGAAATCAGCTAAGTCAATGCAAATCTGGGACATTTCTGTTCTGCACGATACAGTTCCACAATCAGCAGTGCATTTACCAACTGAGAGATTGGGAGAGCTCACCAAAAATAAGTATAATGGCAAATAAAATGCCAAATCATTTGCACAAATCTCTTGCCACCATTATTAACCATCACAGTCTGAGCATGGGAGCTTAATGTATCCTGTTAAACAGTATTCTGAGACAAGCTGATGATATATATAGCATTTTATCGGCAGTGGTGCTGAAAACTCACAGCATTTCAACAGCAATAAACTTCTCTGTTTTGGCCAAATAAAACAAAAACAAACCCTCACCTATTGCTGAGTTGTGATTTGGATTCAGACAGTGTATTCAGATCTTTCAAAGTTTCATCGGTTTCCAAGGTCCATTTCATTTCAAGCTTCCAGTACCCAGTTATGAATTCTGTCATATTTTATATATATATATATATATATATAAATATATATATATTGATTTGTTCTTCTAAGACGAATCTCCAGATGTAGGTGAGGAGAAATTGAGATGGAGGAGAAATGGACATTCAGAAAAAAATAAGAAATTATTCAACTTTGTGAGCAACACCACATCTTTCAGCTTAATCTTCCTCCCTTCAAATCAAGCAGCTCTTCGCTTATTGATTCAGTTTTGCTCTATGTACTATGCTCTTTGTTATCACCTACCATTATTTAGATGCCATAGTGAAGTACCTCATTGTTGGGAGCCGATCAAAGATAATAAGGGCCGATTTTAATTCAGCCCGCCTTGCGAGAACGGGGCATGCGCAGACTTAAAAATCAAATCAACAACAACAACAACTTGTATTTATATAGCGCCTTTAATGTAGTAGAACATCCCAGGAATATTATAAGACAAAAAATTTGACACTGAGCCACATAAGGAGAAATTAGGGCAGGTGACCAAAAGCTTGGTCAAAGAGGTAGGTTTGAAGGAGCGTCTTAAAGGAGGAAAGAGAGGTAGAGAGACGGAAAGGTTTAGGCAGGGAATTCCAGAGCTTAGGGCCCAGGCAACAGAAGGCACGGCCACCAATGGTTGAGCAATTATAATCAGGGATTGTGGGGCTGGAGGAGATTACAGAGATAAGGAGGGGCGAGACCATGGAGGGATTTGAAAACAACGATGAGAATTTTGAAATCGAGGCATTGCTCAACCGGGAGCCAATGTAGGTCCGCGAGCACAGGGGTGATGGGTGAACGGGACTTGGTGCGAGTTAGGATTTAGAGTTTAGGATTACCTCAACTATATGGAGGGTAGAATGTGGGAGGCCGGACAGGAGTGCATTGGAATAGTCAAGTCTAGAGGTAACAAAGGCATGGATGAGGGTTTCAGCAGCGGATGAGCTGAGGCAGGGGCGGAAACGGGCGATGTTACAGAGGTGGAAATAGGCGGGCTTAGTTATGGCGTGGATATGTGGTCGGAAGCTTATTTCAGGGTCAAATATGACACCAAGGTTGCGTACAGTGTGGTTCAGCCTCAGACAGATGTTAGGGAGAGGGATAGAGTCAGTGCCGAAGTAACAAAGTTTGTGGCGGGGACCGAAAAAAATGGCTTTGGTCTTCCCAATATTTAATTGGAGAAAATTTCTGCACATCCAGAACTGGATGTCGGACAAGCAGTCTGACAATTTAGAGACAGTGGAGGGGTTGAGAGAAGTGGTGGTGAGGTAGAGCTGGGTGTCATCAGCGTACATGGGGAAACTGACGCCGTGTTTTTTCAAATTTGTTCCTGGCATGTGGGCGTCGCTGGCAAGGCCAGCATTTATTGCCCATCCCTAGTTGCCCTTGAGAAGGTGGTGGGGAGCCACCGCTGTAGTCCATGTGGTGAAGGTACTCCCACAGTGCTGTTAGGGAGGGAGTTCCAGGATTTTGACCCAGCGATGATGAAGGAACGGCGATGTATTTCCAAGTCAGGATGGTGTGTGACTTGGAGGGGAACTTGGAGGTGGTGGTGTTCCCATGCGCCTGCTGCCCTTGTCCTTCTAGGTGGAAGAGGTCGCGGGTTTGGGAGGTGCTGCTGAAAAAGCCTTGGCGAGTTGCTGCAGTGCATCTTATAGATGGTACACACTGCAGCCACGGTACACCGGTGGTGGAGGGAGTGAATGTTTAAGGTGGTGGATGGGGTGCCAATCAAGCGGGCTGCTTTGTCTTGGATGGTGTCGCGCTTCTTGAGTGTTGTTGGAGCTGCACTCATCCAGGAAAGTGGAGAGTATTCCATCACACTCCTGACTTGTGCCTTGTAGATGGTGGAAAGGCTTTGGGGAGTCAGGAGTTGAGACACTCCCCGCAGAATACCGAGCCTCTGACCTGCTCTTGTTGCCACAGTGTTTATGTGGCTGATCCAGATAAGTTTCTAGTCAATGGTGACCCCCAGGGTGTTGATGGTGGGGGATTCGGCGATGGTAATGCCGTTGAATGTCAAGGGGCGGTGATTAGACGCTCGCTTGTTGGAGATAGTCATTGTCTGGCTCTTGTGTGATGCGAATGTTACCTGCCACTTATCATCCCAAGCCTGAATGTCGTCCAGGACTTGCTGCATGCGGGCATGGACTGCTTCATTATCTGAGGAGTTGCGAATGGCACTGAACACTGTGCAGTCATCAGCGAACATCCCTACTTCTGACCTTATGTTGGAGGGAAGGTCATTGATGAAGCAGCTGAAGATGGTTGGGCCTAGGACACTGCCCTGAGGAACTCCTGCAGCGATGACCTGGGGCTCTGATGATTGACCTCCAACCACCACAACCATCTTCCTTTGTGCTAGGTATGACTCCAGCCAGTGGAGAGTTCCCCCCCCCTGATTCCCATTGACTTCAGTTTTACTAGGGCTCCTTGATGTCACACTTGGTCAAATGCTGCCTTGATGTCAAGGGCAGTCACTCTCACCTCACCTCTGGAATCAGTTGATGTAGGGGCGGCATGTAGATGAGAAATAGGAGGGGGCCAAGGATAGATCCTTGGTGGACACCAGAGGTAACGATGTGGGAGCGGGAAGAGAAGCCATTGCCGGTGATTCTCTGGCTACGATTAGATAGACAAGAATGGAACCAGATGAGTGGAGCCCCACCCAACTGGACGACGGTGGAGAGGCGTTGGAGAAGGATGGAGTGGTCAACCATGTCAAAGGCTGCAGACAAGTCAAGAAGGACGAGGAGGGTTAGTTTCCCTTTGTCACAGTCACAAAGGATATCTGGGGACTCATAGAATCAGAGGGGGAAAAATTTGTGGCCGCCATGAAAGTTGTCGGTGTCACCGGCAACTCGGGTTAATGGTCACTGAAAATGGACGAAGCTCGAAGGAGAACAATCTCAGCTTCTCTAGTTTCTCTACATAACTGAATTCCCTCATCCCTGGTATAGTGTTGGCAACTCTGGTTGAAGGCACATCTGGAGGTTTGGTCACATGACACCCAGTCACGTGACACAATTGCTGCAATTTGCAAATATCATTGCACCCACCTTATAAAAGGTTGGGTCCCCTGTAGTTCAATACCTTTGCTCGCAGTTCCTTCTTAAACCTGTTCTTAAGTTGGCTTCTGGCTGCTTTCAGCAACTCTGGAGACTTTTTGAAATATTTGTGAAAGTCAGCACAAGACATCCTGTAGTTCAGCTGCACCTGAAACTCTGCTCTCACAAGACTTTCATTTAACTGGTTCCTTTCTTTGCTCCAAAGCTGAGTCATTAAGCTAAAAACCTTTTCGCAGTATGTGTTTGAGACTGGAATTGAAAGCGTGAAAAATACGAATTAAAAATTTGCCTGTTTTCACATTGTGGCACTCGTTTGAAAACTTCCACCCATCTTTAATCAATTTCTTTCTCCTTAGAACTTATATCTCTAATTTGCCGTAAAATGCAGTAGTCATCATATAGCTTGCCAAAATCAATCCCAACCCAAAGATCTTCAGCTAGCTTCTCAATATCAGACCATTTCACTTCATTGTCCAGTGAGATGATTGACATTTGTTTGCAAACAGATGTCTTAAAATCCTACCATTTCTCAAGGTATGCAATGCATCTTGACAATGTCTTATCAGCTTCCTCATTAAATTTTTGCTCTTTGCAAGAGAGACATTGCTGATTGTCCAAAGAAATTCTTCTCCTTCTTACTCTACAATTTAGAACAAAGACCTTCTGTGACACAGTGTAGCTCTGTGCAGGTGGCACTGGTGCATTCTAGCTTTTTTGAGTGCTTCATGAAATATTACCATCAGGATATGTAGGAAGTAAATGGAACAAAGAGGAAGAGACTCCTGATCATCCTCGTTGAAGGCTTCCCATAGAATCTTTGCTCATTCTTCTTCCTCCCCGAAACAAAATATGCCTTTAATGCAGACCAGCATTGCAGGAATTACACTATCACAGGCAGAAGGGACAGATGCCTTGTTGGCACATGACACAGAAGTTCTTTATACTCAATTTCTAACAAAGTCGAAAAATGAACAGAGATTCTGCCTTTTTAGCAGAGGAACATAACTCGTTATACACTTTCAGAATAAGACATTCCACATCAACACACAAAGCTTTCATGCTGTTTTTAACACAGTTATGAATTGCATGGCACTTGCATCCAACCTGAATCATTTTGCCGTTCAGTCGTTTCAGCTTCTGCTAAAGTGACTTGTGTTTCCCAAAATTGACAGAGGCATTATCAGCTACATAGGACAAAACACAGTTTATACTAAGACTCTTCTAAAATTATTAAAAGGCGTGCAACAATGGCATCACTTATCTCATCTTTACCAGGGAACAGGCTATTTTAAATCTTGTATTGTATAATGAGACAGGGTTAATTAGCAATCTCATAGTAAAGGATCCTCTGGGGCAGAGTGATCATAATATGATAGAATTTCACCTTAAATTTGAGAGTGACTTGCCTAAGTCTGAAACTAGAGTCTTAAACTTAAATAAAGCCAATTACATAAGTATGAGGGGCGAGTTGGCTAAGGTAGATTGGAAAAATAGATTAAAAGGTATGGCTGTAGAAAAGCAGTGACTAGCATTTAAAGAAATATTTCATAATTCTCAACAAAAATACATTCCATTGAGAAACAAAAACTCCACAGGAAAAGTGATCCAACCATGGCTAACTAAAGAAGTTAAGGATAGCATTAGATTGAAAGAAGAAGCTTATAATGTTGCAAAGAATAATAGTAAGCCTGAGGATTGGGAGAGTTTCAGAAACCAGCAAAGCTTGACCAAAAAAATTGATAAAAAGGGAAAAAATAAAATATGAGAGAAAACTAGCAAGAAATATAAAAGCAGATTGTAAGAGCTTCTACAAGTATGTAAAAGGAAGAGAGTAGCAAAAGTAATCATTGGTCCCTTAGAGGCTGAGACAGGAGAAATTATTATGGGGAATAAGGAAATGGCAGAAACGTTAAACAAATATTTTGCATCTGTCTTCACTGTAGAAGACACAAAAAGCATACCAAAAATGGTGGGAAACCAAGGGTCTAATGAGGGTGAGGAACTTAATGTAATTAATATAAGTAGAGAAAAAGTACTAGAGAAACTAATGGGACTAAAAGCCAACAAATCTCCTGGATCTGACAGCCTACATCCTAGGATTCGAAAAGAGGTGCCTGAAGAGATAGTGGATGCATTGATTTTGATCTTCCAAAATTCCCTAGATTCTAGAATGGTCCCAGCGGATTGTAAGGTCGCAAATGTAACACCGCTATTCAAGAAAGGAGGGAGAGAAAAAACAGGTCAGTTAGCCTGACATCAGTCGTCGGGAAAATGCTGGAATCCATTGTTAAGGAAGTGGTATCAGGGCACGTAGAAAATCATAACATGATTAGGCAGAGTCAACATGGTTTTATGAAAGGGAAATCGTGTTTGACAAATTTATTAGAGTTTTTTGAGGATGTAACTAGCAGGGTAGATAAAGGGGAACCAGTGGATGTAGTATATTTGGATTTCGAAAAGGCATTCGGTAAGGTGCCATATAAAAGGTTATTATACAAGATTAGGGCTCATGGGGTTGGGGGTAATATAATAGCATGGATAGAGAATTGGTTAACGGATTGAAAACAGAGAGTAGGGATAAACTGATCTTTTTCAGGTTGGCAGGCTATGACTAGTGGGGTGCAGCAAGGATCAGTGTTGGGGCCTCAGCTATTTAGAATCTATATTAATGACCTAGATGAAGGGACCGAGTATAATGTATCCAAGTTTGCTGATGATACAAAACTAGGTGGGTCAGTAAGCTGTGAGGAGAACACAAAGAGTCTGCAAAGGGATATAGATAGACTAAGTGAGTGGGCAGTAAGGTGGCAGATGGAGTATAATGTAGGGAAATGTGAGGTTATTCACTTTGGTAGGAAGAATAGAAAAACAGAATATTTTTTAAATGGTGAGGAACTTTCAAATGTTGGTGTTCAGAGAGATTTGGGTGTCCTCATGCAAGAAACACAGAAAGCTAGCATGCAGGTACAGCAAGCACTAAGGAAGGAAAATGGCATGTTGGCCTTTATTGCAAGGGGGTTGGAGTATAAGAGTAAGGAAGTCTTGCTACAATTGTACAGGGCCTTGGTGAGACCACACCCGGAGTACTGTGCACAGTTTTGGTCTCCTTATCTAAAGAGGGATATACTTGCCTTGGAGGTGGTGCAACGAAGGTTCACGAGATTGATTCCTGGGATGAGAGGGCTGTCCTATGATGAGAGATTGTGTAGAATGGACCTATACTCTCTGGAGTCTAGAAGAATGAGAGGTGATCTCATTGAAACATACAAGATTCTGAAGGGGATTGACAGGGTAGATGCCGAGAGGTTGTTTCCCCTGGCTGGAGTGTCTAGAACTAGGGGGCATGGTCTCAGAATAAAGGGTAGGCCATTTAAGACCGAGATGAGGAGGAATTTCTTCACTCAGAGGGTTGTGGATCTTTGGAATTCTCTGCCCCAGAGGGCTGTGAATGCTGAGTCTTTGAGTATATTCAAGGCTGAGATAGATAGATTTTTGGACTCTCGGGGAATCAAGGGATATGGAGATTGGGCGGGAAAGTGGAGTTGAGGTCGAAGATCAGCCATGATCTTATTGAATGGCGGAGCAGGCTCGAGGGGCCGTATGGCCTACTCCTGCTCTTATTTCTTATGTTCTTATGTTTCCCATGGTAAAAATCAAAATAAGCCATGTTTAATCCCTTCCGTCCTTAAAAAATATTGAACAACTATAGAGAAGAACTTATTTCCCTAACTGAGAAAAAATGTGCTGATTGAAGATCATTAACTAAAAGTTCCTGCGATTTCGGAGTTAAATCATTCTCAGTGATGCAGCTTGCTTTTGTGCGTTCACAAGATTTTTTTTGTAATTTCTGAATCTGGTAGAAACTTTGGAAGCAATTATATTACCACAGTCTTGACTTAAGTAACTTAAGTGATGAATCACACCATGGTAAATTTCTCCTATTTTTGCTGCTGAGATTTTCCTGAGGTGTGTTCTTTGTTGTAAAAAAAGATATAATATGAAGTGATTGTTCTCGATTTTTCACCGCATCTTTGTGACTTGCACGTTCTGTATTTAATGGAAATGGTTGATGACATAAGGTACATTCAGTCTGAATTCATCGATTTTGCGAAGCCAATTTTTATACTGATGATTATCCTTACTCCAGTTGACATTGTAAGTACAATAATACCATCAAAGCCACTAGGTTGTGAAGGGTCACTGCTGAAATTCTCCATTGCAAACCGGATTAGTGCAGAACGCTGCTATTGCTTGCGAACCAGTGTTAGGCTTGGTTTCTAAGGTAAAGTGAAATATTACTGACTTTATGGTAGAGTCGCCGTCAGTCGCACTCGCAGCACCAGCACAGTGAACGCACAGCCGCCCCAATGAGACGGTTAAGAGATTTTTCTCCCAGGTTCCTTAACTTGCTTGCAGCTGCAGCAGTATCCAAGAGATCAATCTTTACTTTGTGGGTTACCAACACACAAAAATTTTAATGCAACCAGATAAAAGCAGAGGGTAATTACTCTACATTGTATTGCCACTGCAGGGAGATGTTTTTGTTTACCTTCAAGAAGTTGCAAACACTCCTGACTTAGGCCCTTCCAAAAATCCTCTCTCAGTATAGATTCTTGCACCATCACACCAGTCCCAACTCCCTCTCCGTCTTTCCACGTGCTAGAACTGGCCCAGGCACATGGGGCTGGATTTTGAATGACCCATGGAGTCGGGTTTGGAGGCGTGTGGGGGGTTAAATTTGCGGGGTCGGGGTTTCCGACCCCATCCCGACTCCATCCCGCCTCCACGCAATTTTGACATAATCAGTCGCGGGGTTCCCGACTCCGTCCCACCTTCAAGAGGCGGGAGAGGCCATTAAAGCCCTTAACAAGCTCTAAATTGGCTCTGTAATGCCATTTTGAAACGCTGTAGCTAGTTTAACCCTCTTCTGACGTGAAGCACGCCTGGTGTGAAACACTCCAGTGAAACCTGGCGGGAGCACAAGTGGATAGCTGACTATCGGCTGCAGGTCCACTATTACAACGGAGATGTGATGAAGGTAGTAGTAGTATTAGGCCTGAACGTCGCCTCTGATGCTACTGCATTGAATGTCATCAGAGACTGCCTGGGAGGACTTGCTTGGCAAAAAAATTCTCATTCTCTCTCTCTCTCTCTCTCTCTCTCTCTTTACCCCCCCCACCCCCCATATTTTGCATCCAGGTCCACTCACATCAAAAGCAAGCTACACAGGTCCTCTCTCACCAACAGTCTCTGAGACTAGGCAGTCAGCAATGATGACATCATCAGAGGCGACTTTCAGACTGAAAACACTAATTAGTTCATGGGTTCCCACATGCTCCAACTCAATTGCCCAATTAAGTGAAAATTGCATCAGGCATCCACATTAATCTGGAGTCGGGGGGGAAACACGAAATGCAGATTACACGACCCCAACCCGACCCCAAGACAAAATCCAGCCCATGAACTCTGCACACCCAGGCACGCGCACTCAGCGCACCCAGGCAGCAGCTCCGACTCAAGATGAGCTCCCTCCAACCCATAACGAGCTTATGGAACTCCGAAAGTGTGGCAAGCAGACGTCGCGTGGCAGCGGTGAACAGCCGAGAGGCTGCTACACCATTTAAAAATGTCAACCCCATTCTCCATCTAAATTAAATAATGTGCAACAAAAGGTACGTCACCTCCAAAGAAACTTTTCTCCCGAGTTGCCAGTGGCAGTGCTCGGGATACGAACTATCGATATCGGGAGGGTTGGGAACCCTATCCTGGTACCATTCTGGTAAATCTCCTCAGCACCCTCTCCAACACCTTGACATCCTTTCTAAAGTGTGGTGCCCGGAATTGGACACAATACTCTACCTGAGGCCTAACCAGTAATTTATAAAGGTTTACCATAACTTCTTTGCTTTTGTACTCTGTACCTCTATTAATAAACCCAAGAATCTCATATGCTTTATTAACAGCCTTATCAACATGTCCTGCCACCTTCAAAGATTTGTGCATGTGACCCCCCAGGTCTCTCTGTTCCTGCACCCTCTTTAAAATTTCATTATTTAGTTTATACTGCCTCTCCTCATTCTTTCCAAAATGTATCGCTTGACACTTCTCTGCATTAAATTTCATCCACCATATGTCTTCCTATTTCACCAGTCTGTCTATGTCCTCCTGAAGTCTGTAACTATCCTCCTCACTCTTTACTACATTTTCAAGATTTGTTTCATCTGCAAACTTTGAAATTATATATAAAAAAGAGCAGTGATCCCAATACTGACCTCTGGGGAACACCACTGTATATTTCCCTCTGGTCTGAAAAACAACCATTCACCTCTATTCTCTGCTTTTTGTCTCTCAGCCAATGTTGTATCCACGCTGCCACTGCCCATTTAATCCCATGGGCTTCAATTTTGCTAACGAGTCTATTATGTGGCACGATATCAAATGCCTTTTGAAAGTCCAGATACACGACATCAACCGCATTACCCTCATCAACTCTTGCACCTTCGCACGCTATTCCTGCCCCCTGCAATTTTAACTCACCAGTTATTTGACTTTTGGCGCAAGCACCTGCCCCAGGCAAGTGAGGGCCTCACCAAAATCTCAGACGTGCTCCGATGACGTCCTACGCAGCCCGTGTGATTTTAACTCAAAATCACGGAGCCCCCCCCCAGTCTCAAACTTGCCAGCAAAACCTGCCAGGATTGGTCTCTATGAGCACCTGAAGGAATATAAATAGGGGCTCTCAGCTGTTGCTCACTGGATTACAAGACCTTTTGCTGTCTGATTTCCCAGGAGAATTTCTAGCTTCCAGATGTGACTTCTACCCTTTTCAGCCCTTACAATCCCATGTCAGCTACCTCTACTTAATTCAGGTTCCATTCTTGTTCCTTTGTTCGGAATGGAGCAAGATTTTGAGGAGGAGGAGCAGCAGCAACCTCGGCAACCACCAGCACTAGCGACAGGGCCTCTCAGAAGACACTATGGCCGTGATTTCGCCAGCGGAGGCTGGATCGCAGCGGGAGAGGTGGTTGGTGGGTTCCGGTCCCGTGGTGTCAACTTGACGCATCATGTGGCAGCCAGTGTGTACAGTGTTAAGTAAAGCAAATCTGGACATGGTGAGGCCATCGCTGGCATCCCGGGCAGCAATGTGCACGGGTGATGATGCCCTGTGTCCAGTGCAGCATCAGTTGATTGTGGAGAAGGTTGGTGTGGATGTTGGTGATATTGGTGTGCCCAGTGATGTTGGTTTTGGGGCTGATTGTGTTGGGATTCTGACGACCAAGGTGAGATTTTTTCATGGGCTGGAATAGATGACAGCTGAAGTTGAGATGACAGAAGCGACCTGTCAATGGTGAGAGAGCTTGCTGCAAGGAGGTGACAGTGGATAGAGAGTTTACTCCAAACACTTCCAAACTGCATACAGCTTAAAAGTGTCTTCCAAGTCATGAAGGCTCAAGCTTCTGACATTGGAAAGTGAACAGCTGTGAAATGGAAGCTTTCATACCACTTTTGCAGCTGTCACCTATTCACAGCAATGGGGAGACATAGAGAACCTAACCTACTTACCTGATGTGATCTCCGAACGATGGGAACCCCGTTAAAAATGTGGTAAAATAGAAAAAGGCTGGCAAAATAGTAGTTAACAAGCACTTAACAAGTAGTTAAGTATCTTAAATGCCTCCCCAGCCGCTTGGTGTCTGGTCTGTTCCGAAATCGCAGACCCGACACTTTGGAAACTTACATGGAGGCGGGTTTGCAGCGGTTTCCCAACCCGCTGTCAATCATTTCGATTTTGACAGTGGACCCGCCTCCAAACCCGCCCTCTGAGCGCCGGCAAAATTCTGCCCTATGTGAGGGGCGTGGGGGGTGCTGCACGCAGGAGACCTCTGTAGCCTCCTGGAAGTTGCGTGCGTCATGTGGACGGACAGTCTGATTCTGTACATGATCAGGAGTGCAGCCCGTTCATCAAACTTAAATATGGCCCGGAAGTTAAAATTGCCCGGGTCTCATGGCGGTAATGTCATGGGGGCTTACCACTCACCAGCAGCCCCCCCTGCCCATCCCCCCACACACCTGAATCCTGCCCTGGGTTAAAATTGGAGCGAATGTACATGATAGCTGTATACATTGCAGTTTGTGTGGTCTGCGGTGCATGTAGTGCATTTATTTTTTAAAAGGGGTAATTCTCTTGTTCAGGAAGGAATAAAGGTCAGATGAGTCAATCGACATTTTCAGCACAATGTCTTGTGCATGTGGCACCTGATTGTGTGTTGCAATGTGCTTTACTTCATCCTCCCCCAAACAAGAAGAAAGTGTCATGCACTTTATTATGAAGGTGTTGCCCCTTTCAAATAAAAAGTATCAAAAAAATTATATTATTTCCAAATTTTTTGACAGAATCACTACTTTGGAAAGTTTGGGCTCAGAAGGGTGATGGTGAAGGGGACAATTGTAATCAGAATTAAAAAGGAGTTCTCTGATCTGCGATGTATCCAGCTGAAATATTGATTCAGTATCAGATGGAAATTGGCTGTCAACTTGCTTTGACACTCAACCTGAACTTGAATGGCCACAGAGGTCAGTTGCAAATGTTTGAGAATAGACAGAATTATCTAAAGATACATTCTATTAAAGCATTATCTAAAACGGCAGCTTCCATGCCATTGGGAAACTGTGTTTTATAAAAAATATATATAATGAATTTTGCACTTTTGTGAAGTACAGTCCTTTGGAAAAATATTTCTTGTAAAAGTGTAAAAAAGGAAAGCATAAGTCTGTTGCACCATAGTACTGCAGGATATAGTATCTCTGCAGTGATTCTCCAGACTGTGAGCTCCCAATCTCAGGCAAGCCATCAGGGGAACTATCGAGCAAGGTACGCTGCTTTTTCAAAGGTTATTATCAGAGAGTAACTCTGTTACTTTTACTTACTAGATTAAGAGCACGGATACCTGAGATCAAGGCACGCAGCCATCCTCTGAGTTGAAGAACAGAGCATGCCATGGGGGAGCTAAAATTAGCATTAAAAGAAGTTAAAAGAAAATAATAATCAGGGAGGGATGAAAGTGAACAAGTAAATTACCCCAGAGTAAACTTCATGTACTGAAAAAATAAAATCACATACGAAAGCAAGTAACAAGAAAAATTTGGCCCCTCTAGTTCATTCCTTCCCCAGGCAATGTACAATTTTCCCTAACACGGACTCATTTAATCCCTTGAGGAAAGCTTCGGCAAAGTTCTTTTCTTGCCCCAAAGGTAAATCATTCAAGTGCAAATATCTAGCTAACTTACATGCTATATTATGTATACTTTGCCAGTTGCCTTGGCATGCCAGTTCCAAGGTCTCAGCTCTTCAGGAGCTGTCATGTCCTGCAAAGCATTTGATCAGCTCTATCTACAACCTTGTAACCTTTAGTCCCATTCCTAACTAGATATTCATTGAGCTAGTTTCTAAAGATGTGAATTGGCACACCTTTCCACTTCTTTCGCTGGGAATCTTCCACCTGTGAAATACTAATCTTAAAGTTTGTTTGAGGCATGTTTATTTTGTGTCTAGTACCAAGTGAAGCAGTATGAAGCAGATTTGCATTCGTAACATTCAGATATGTTCAACGTGAATTGGTCTGAGAAACAATTCATGTTACTTCTACTCAGCCGAATTAAATTATTTAAAGGGAGAATGTATTGCAGAAACAGAAAACAATTGCAAAGTAAGGCAAGAAGCAGTGGAGAAATAGTCATGCAATGGACGGCAAATTCTACAGGGATTGCTGTGATCTGTGGCCAGACTCCTGACAGGCACTCCCAGCTTTCAAAGCCCTGAATGAGGAGCGTAAATTCGAAATATCTAGCCAAATTCATCACCAATTCGTAAAATTTGCCCTTACAACTCAAAGGACCAAAAATAATTCATGCAAATAAATAAAAGAGAAAATGTAGGCCGGTTTTCCGGCCTTCCTCCCACCAAGTTTTTGCTGGTGCTGAGGTGGGCTGGGTGGACAATGGGTTGGGAACGTGCTCTGCAGTGCCCCGCCCATTGTTCCACCCCACCGGTTTCTCACAGGAAATGACAGATGATGAGACCTGCAACCACCCTTTTATGGACAGACATATTGAAAAGATATTCAAATTATAGGAAATATGTTATCAGACATATTTTTTATAATTTGTACATAGCAACACTGGACATCTTGGATTATCAGTGTTGTTACGGACAATGGAGGGGGGGGGCCATTTACAATATTGCAGCCCCAAAAACCTATGCAATCGATCACCGATCTATCAATTTTGTGCCCAAGAAATGGGTGAAAAGAGGTCCAATTTTGCTCCCCTTTTGTTAAAATCTGAGACATTTTAGGTAGCTTAAATTCCTAAGGTAATCTTCTAAATAAACGGTAAGAAGTAATAAATATACAACTGAGAATGCTCCTGAAAACTGAATACAGCAGCTAAGTGTGTCCAGAACTCAAACAATTTTATGCAAGTGATCAAGTTCAGCATAGTGAAAGGATTTGAAATTCAGAATTCTATGACTCAGGTCTTGCCAATATTGCTTTGCTTAAATCGGTCATTGATGCAGATGGGATAAGCCATTGGCTGAGGTCCGTGATTCACCATTATGCTCATTACACTGTATTCAAATGACTTTTCCAGGAAATTTTGGAGTAAGTTCACAATCATAATATGATTAGGCAGAGCCAACATGGTTTTATGTAAGAGAAATTGTGTTTGACAAGTCTATTAGTTTTTTGAGGTTGTAACTAATAGGGTAGGTAAGGGGGAACCAGTGGATGTGGTGTATTTGGATTTTCAAAAAGCATTTGATAAGGTACCACACAATTGGTTGTTACACAAGATTAGGGCTCATGAGATTAGGGATAATATATTAGCATGGATTGAGGATTGGTTAACAGACAGAAAACAGAACGTAGGAAAAAACGGGTCATTTTCAGGATGGCAGGCTGTAACTAGTGGAGTGCCACAAGGATCACTGCTTGGACCTGAGCTATTTACAATCTATACCAATGACGTAGATGAGGGGACTGACTGTAATATATCCAAGTTTGCTGATGATACAAAGCTAGGTGGAAAAGTAAGCTGTGAAGAGGATGTAAAGAGGCGGCAAAGGAATATAGACCAGTTCAGTGATTTGGCAAGAAGGTGGCCGATGAAATATAATGTGGGGAAGTGTGAAATTATCCACTTTGGTAGGAAAAATGGAAAAGCAGAATATTTTTTAAAAGATGAGAGACTAGTAAATGTTGGGATTCAGAGAGATTTGGGGGTCCTTGTACACGAATCACAGAAAGTTAACATGCAGGTACAGCAAGCAATTAGGAAGGCAAATGGTATGTTAGCCTTTATTGCAAAGGGGTTGCAGTATAAGAGTAAGGGGGCTAGAAATCGGGCTCCTTTGCGCCTCCCGTTAGCACCTCCGGTGGTGGGGCGCTAACGGGTACAAATGGGTTTGCGACGAGGCGTGGCGATATCAATGCCTCCTGCTAAATTCGGCAGGACTTTTGCGGCGGCGGTAATTCGTTGCACCCTGATCTCCTGCGCCCGGTGATCGTGACGTCATTGCCGTCCGCAGCGCGCTGGTAGCGCCCCAGATGAAAAATTCCCTCTAGTCCCCTGCTTGTGCGCCTGCCGTTAACGACAGATAGAGGAGGCGGCTTTCAGTCGGATGTCCACTGGAGGAGCGCTATTTAAAGGCGTCCACATCCGGTTTAGTTTTCGTCGGCCAACAATGCTGCGTTGTTAGTTTCACAGAGGCAAAGAGGCCTTTTGACCGATTTGAGCGTTTTGCATTTTAACGAGTGTTCTGGCACATAAAGATTCTTTAGTTTCATTGAGGGGAGATTTGAAAGTGCAATATTTGGATCCTTACATAGGGGATGCACTGTCACTGGACCTCGCCCTCCAGCGTCAACGTCAGAGGCAACTGAGGCACAGAGAAAGAGTGCAAAATGTGGCCAGAGGTAGGAGGGCCAACAGGGCTCTCAACAGGAGGTTTACCCACCCAGGGTATTCCGGCAGCAGTTCTTCGACATGATTTTCACTGAGGACCAGTGTGTTAGAAGACTCCGCTTCAGCAAGGACGTGGTCACAGAGCTCTTCCACCTCCTGCAGCCAGACCTCAAGCCTCAGATCAGGACCACCACTGGCTCTTCAGTGGCAGTCAAGGTCACCGTCAAGGTCAATTTCTATGCCAGCGGATCCTTCCTGTGTGCGACAGGCGACATCTCCAACATCTCCCAGTTTGCCGTCCATTGCTCCATCCGCCAGGTCACAGATGCTCTGTACAGAAGGAGAAGGGACTACATTTCCTTCCCCATGACCAGCGAGAAGCATCGCGAGCGTGCATGTGGCTTTTTCCAGGATAGCGGGATTCCCCATGGTGCAGGGCGCCATTAACTGCACCCATGTCGATTTGCGGGCATCTCATAACAATCCTGAGGTATTCCGTAACCGCAAAGGCTACCACTCACTTAATGTGCAGTTGGTGTGCGACCACACACGGCGAATCCTCACCGTCAATGCCCGCTATCCTGGCAGCAGCCACGATGCCTTCATTCTGCGCCAGACCGGTGTGCCAGACCTATTCCAGCCACCACATCAAGCTTGCGGCTGGCTGCTGGGAGACAAGGGCTATCCGCTCTCCACCTGGCTCATGACTCATCTCCGCAACCCCAACACTCCTGGCCAGCACTCATATAATGAGAGCCATGCTTTCATTGAGCAGACCATCGGGGTGCCTTGACCGTTCGGGAGGAGCCCTCCAGTACTCGGCTGAGCGGGTGTCACTTTTCGTCATCGTCTGCTGCACAACTTGGCCATTATGATGGCACAGCCATTGCCACCAGGCATAACTCCAGCATCTCAGGAGGAGGACGAGCAGGAGGAGGAGAAAGAGGAGCAGGAGATACAGGAGGACGAAAAGCAGTGACGAAGGAGGCAGCCACTCAATCGGCGTTCTGCAAGGTCGGTCCATGGCCGCCTCATCAAACTTCGTTTCCAGTGACTTCGAGTCCTCTTTCCGGTTGCTGAGCACGTCACCATCATTCCATCACTTTGTGATTCCACACCACACCCCGGAACTGAGATGAGACACAGCACCAAATCTGCAACATTCCAGTAATAAATTTATCAAAAACTATTAACCACATATATACAAGAACAATATTGACGAATCACCTTTGTGTAAACCCTTGCCTCCCCTCTTTACAGTCTCCTTTCCTAATCTAGTGCTCCTACGTAGTGTCTCCCCAGTGGCTGCAGCAGGGCTGGTGGAAGGCTGCTGAGTGTCGGTGCCAGAGACTACAGATGGCCTTGCAGGATGCCCTCGACCAGCTCTGGGCCTGGAAGGCCCGGCTGTACACGGTACCACCTCAAGGCTGGGTGGCGACAGTCTGGGGAGCAACAGGTGCAATGGCAGTGTGGCAGTGGTGGGATCAGGAATGCTGTCATCCTGAGAGAGGACAGCAGGTTCCTGCTCCACTGACCCACTCCCACTCCCCCGGAGCAGCACCTCAGTATCCCTACCAATCTGCTGGAGCAGATTGCTGGCCTGCTGCGACACTGTGAGATCCCCGGTGGACTGTGGTGGACCCAGCAACGATGGCAGCAATCAGAGCTTGCGTGGCATCAAGCTGAGACTGCATGAGAGCAGTCTGAGACTCGATGGCAGTAAACATTGATTGCATTACAGCACTAAGACATTGCGTCACTTCGGCCGGTGTGCATGCCCATCATCCTTCTTGTTAACGCATCCCCATCGAGGTCCTCATCGGAGTCATGTGCAGCAGAACTCGCACGCGAACTCGCCCTCCGGGGAGCTGTCTCCCGAGCTACCCTTTCCCCCCTGGCCTGGCTGCAGCCCACTCGTCCCCGGTGCATCACCCAGTGCAGACCCCTCTACTAAACTTGCCTCTAAAGATCGCGTAGTGCCAGTATCTGAGGTGGTGCCTGCGGGTGAGAGATGCAGTGACGCGGTGCTTTGCTCTTCCTCCTCTTCTCCTTCCTCACTCTCAGTGGGGGGCTCAGGGATAGGCTGGTCATCTGGTTGCTGATTATTTGAAAGCATAAAGGCACAACACTCGTGTTAAGGTGAGGGCAGGGGGGCAGGAATGGAGCAAGGAATGCAGACAGTATCAGGAGCTGGAAAGTGAGAAAGGTTTGTGGTGTGAGGGGGAAGTGGGATGAGAGAAGGAGAGGGGCTGAAGATACCATTTTTGCCCTCAACGGGGTCAACGTTGCCAATGGCCACGCGCCCACCACCTGCTGCCCAATGAGTCGCAGCACTCGCTTCTCCAGGTCTGAGAGCTGCTGGAGCTGCGCAGCACCCCCGCCTGTTCTCTGCTGCTCCCTCCTATTGTGGGCCATCTTGTCAGAGTCAGCTATGTGTTTGGGAGATCTGCCTGCCGTCATTGAATAGCTGTGATTGTAGGCAAGGCGGGAGATGTGGATGTGAGTTTGAGTAGGTGCAGATGCTTGGTGGGTGAGTGGTGGGGGTGTGGTGGTTTGTGCAGTGTGTACAGACTGAGGTTCAGATGCTGGTGTGTAGGAGCTGTTGAAGCATGTACTCACCTTGACCACCCGACTGAGGTCGTTGAATTTCTTGCGGCACTGTGTCAGGCTGCGTTCCACTACACTACTGGCCGAGACCTCCTGGGCCACTTCCCTCCACATTGCCCTGAACACCTGAGGCGATGGCCTCCTTCCAGTGGCCGGGAACAGCACTGCCCTCTTCGCTTCGCTCCACCCTCCAATGCCACATCTGTGAACCAATGAGCTCTCTCCCTGGGAGTGGGAACAGCCACAGCCATCAGGGATTCAGTTGCCCGCAGGTCGCCTCAAAGCCAGCAATGCTGAAAATGAGCATCAGCACAATGATGCAACCTCCCCTTTAAGAGCTGGAAGAAACCAATGTGAAGGATCATTGCTGAATGCATTGCACCTGAAATTCATTAGCACTCTGCTGGTAGAGCCCCTGTCGCGCCCCACTAAGGTCATTAGCACTTGATTTAGCGCCCCACTTCCTTCCTGCAGTGCTAACATGCAATTTAGTAGAAGTTCAGAATCCTTAGTGCCTGGTGCTAAATTTTCAAAATTTCAAAAGTTAGTGCCCCAAACGGGCGATACCCAATTTCACCCCCAGGAAGTCCTGCTGCAATTATATAGGGCCTTGGTGAGACCACACCTGGAGTACTGTGTACAGTTTTGGTCTCCTTACCTAAGGAAAGATATACTTGCTCTGCTCCAAGGAGAACAACCCCAGCTTCTCCAGTCTATCCATGCAACTGAAGTCCCTCATCTCTGGAACCATTCTCGTGAATCTTTTCTGCACCCTCTTCACATCCTTTCTAAAGTGTGGTGCCCAGAATTGGGCACAATGCTCCAGTTGAGGCCGAACCAGTGGTTTATAAAGGTTCATCATAACTTTCTTGCTTTTGTGCAATGAAGGTTCACTAGGAGAGATGGAGTAGAATGGGTCTATGTTCTCTGGAGTTTAGAAGAATGAGAGGATCTCACTAAAACATATAAAATTCTTAGAGGGCTTGACAGAGTAGATACTGAGAGGATGTTTCCCCTGGCTGGAGAACCTAGAACTAGGGGTTAAAGTCTCAGGATAAGGAGTCGGCCATTTAGGACTGAGATAAGGAGAAATTTCTTCACTCAGAGGGTTGCGAATCTTTGGAATTCTCTACCTCAGAGGGCTGTGGATGCTTAGTTGTTGAGTATATTCAAGACTGAGATCGACAGATTATTGGGCACTTGAATCATAGAATCATAGAATACTTACAGCACAGAAGGAGGCCATTCGGCCTGTCGAGCCCGTGCCGGCTCTCTGCAAGAGCACTTTAGCTAGTACCACTCCCCCGCCCTTTCCCCATAGCCCTGCAAATTGTTTTCCTTCAGATACTTATCCAATTCCCTTTTGAAAGCCATGATTGAGTCTGGATCCACCACCCTTTCAGTGCAGTGCATTCCAGATGCTAACCACTCGCTGAGTAAATTTTTTTCCCCTCATGTCGCCTTTGATTCTTTTGCCAATCACCTTAAATCTGTGTCCTCTGGTTCTCGACCCTTCCGCCAATGGGAACAGTTTCTCTCTATCTACTCTGTCTAAACCCCTCATGATTTTGAGCACTGCTATCAAATCTCCTCTCAACCTTCTCTGCTCCAAGGAGAACAACCCCAGCTTCTCCAGTCTATCCATGCAACTGAAGTCCCTCATCTCTGGAACCATTCTCGTGAATCTTTTCTGCACCCTCTTCACATCCTTTCTAAAGTGCGGTGCCCAGAATTGGGCACAATGCTCCAGTTGAGGCCAAACCAGTGTTTTATAAAGGTTCATTATAACTTTCTTGCTTTTGTACTCTATGCCTCTATTTATGGATCTACTTCACCCGACGAAGGAGCAATAACTCCGAAAGCTTGTGATTTCAAATAAAACTGTTGGACTATAACCTGGTGTTGTGCGACTTCTCAATTTTGTCCACCCCAGTCCAACACCGGCATCTCCGCATCTATTTATGAAGCCCAGGATCCCGTATGCTTTTTTAACCGCTTTCTCAACCGGCCCTGCCACCTTCAACGATTTGCGCACATATAGCCCCAGGTCTCTCTGTTCATGTACCCCCTTTAGAATTGTACCCTTTAGTTTATATTGCCTCTCTCATTCCTCCTACCAAATGTACCACTTTGCACTTTTCTGCGTTAAATTTCATCTGCCATGTGTCCGCCCATTCCATTAGCCTGTCTATGTCTTCTTGAAGTTTATCACTATCGTCCTCACTGTTCACTATACTTCCAAGTTTTGTGTCATCTGCAAATTTTGAAATTGTGCCCTGTTCACCCACGTCCAAGTCATTAATATATATCAAGAAAAGCAGTGGTCCTAGTACTGACCCTGGGGAACACCACTGTATACCTGCCTCCAGTCCGAAAAACAACCGTTCACCACTACTCTCTGTTTCCTGTCACTTAGCCAATTTCGTATCCATGCTGCCACTGTCCCTTTTATTCGATGGGCTTCAACTTTGCTGGCAAGCTATTATGTGGCACTTTATCAAACGCCTTCTCCAACTTTTCTGAGGTTACCGCCCATTCCTGGGCTATAATGAATTTCTAGCCCAATAATGTGTTTTAGTTATGTTGGTTGAGGGATAAATATTGGCCAGGACACCTGGGATAACCTGCCTGCTCTTCTTCGAATTAGTGCCATTGGATCTTTTACGTTTAACTGAGAGGACAGACGGGACTTCGATTTAACATCTCATCCAAAAGACGGATTATCTGAAAAGATTAAAGGGAGTTAAAATTACCCCCTATAACTGTACAGTAGTTCAGCAGTGTACAGGCATTTCAGTGAAGAAGGGCTGGCAGAAAGATTCTCTCTAGACAGAGCAGAGGGAGCGTCGAAAACCTGGAAGACAATACCTCAAGAAGAGTTTATCTCCATTACAGAACATCTCACCCACCCAAGCCTCAAACTCCAACAATTGGAGGCTTTCCTGGTGACTCAGTGGGTACGTGGTGTGCTGCTGAGCTGTACTGGTGGCAAAGGTCCCAGGTTTGATTATTTTTACACTGTTGAACTATTGTATAGTTAGATGGCAGAGTTACATACGACATTACAGTAATTCAATTAGGTATAGCTTGGTGAATAACAACTGCAGCAGTCACATCAGCTAAATGGGGAAAGGTATACTTTGTGGCCCTAAAGTCCAGCCATGTTTGTCTTTTAAGGGTAAATACTCAGTTTGTTTATCGCTGGAAGTAGTTTGGATTTATTTGATTGCTGTAGCCCCCTATTATCCTAAAAAAAACTTCAGGACTTCACTAATAGCAAAAAGGCACTAGGTGGTCAGCAGGAAGTGCTTGCTCAGCTAGTATTGCTCACCATCTCTACTCAACAAGAGAATGCACATGCAGAGTTGCATTTAGTTTTTCTGTGTTTCAGCGGATGTTTGGATGGCATTATTCCCCACTGACAATTTCTAAAGCAACAAGCTTTTGCACATTATTGTTAAAGCTGTGGCATTTTAAATTTCATCCGTCATGAGAAATTGTGGAAATACGTGTATTTCTACTGAATTTATTTTCAATTGATTCCAATACTTCTGAAATATGGCAGCAAAATGACTGTAAAAATGTAATGTTTACCTTTTCTTGTTTATTTACTAGTTCTGCTACCCACTTATGATCCCAGGAGCCCACCATAGTTTGATCTTCAAAAGTCTTGTAGCTTCTTATGATTATTTTTGCCTCATTATAATATCAAACCACACTATATAGTGTTGACGCGAACCAAAGTGTTTCATCCATTTCGCAGTTACTAATCAGGTCTGGTGCACTGCTGGGCACTAAATCTAACATAGCATCTACTTTCCAGTCTGTTATCAACAATACAAATCAAATACTAGGATCCATCTTGATAGCATTTGACTAATTGGGCTGATAATGTGATGGTCGATGGCTTGTTTTCTTCAGTTGACTCCATTTTGTTAAAAGTACATTGCTGTTCTTGCTGTATCTCTTAGCAACTTATTGTTTTTGCTCTTGTTGGACAAAGTGAATTATCAAAACTTGTTGGCGCCTTCCTGCTAGATATAAAAGATGTACTGTATTTTTCCCAGTGACTACAGCTATAGTTGTTAGAGCATCTAACTATTGGTATTCGTGTGGGCATACTACTCTATATGCAGGTTCTTGAGAAGAAGAGGGATCAGAGGAGCCTTTTTGTGCCAATGTCTAACAGTCTACCCACTCCTCATGCCAAGTTATGCCTTCCCTCCCTGTCGTAAGAATGAGCCTTACGCGTGGTGAACTTAAAGTAAGCTTTAATCAACTAAAAAGGTGCTACATACAAAAGAGGTCTTACTCTATGCCTCTCCAGGATCCAACTGATCAGTCCAGTATTTATCCTGGACTAATCACAGGAAGTGATGCAATAAAGTTCGAGTCACAGGAAGCTGTATGGTGTTACCACATTCTCCCCCCCCAAAAGATTAGGAGGCCGGGATGCTCCCTCCATTTCATAGCCGCCGGACGAGGGAGAGCCGCACCCGTTTGGGTTCTCGTAGCAGTAGAGGGCCCCTAGCCCGTTTATCCGCCACGGGCCGTGGACCAGATTCCGAGTGATCCAGCCCACTCTGTGAGGGGTCAGGACGATCCTGACTGTGTACTGGTGCCCGAACGGGTGTCGGGCAGGGCTGTGGCAGATCCGTTTCCGAGCGTACGGTACGGGGTGGATCGTGGCTGCGCGTGCGAGCCCCGACGGGCTCATAGTCAGTCTGCCCCAGGTCGGCACGCTGGAGTGAGGTACCAGCCGGCGTCAGATCCAGATCGTGATGAGAGGCACCTGGCGAGCCCAGAGATGTGCCTGGTACAATATCATCCCCTGGTGTCCCTCTATGTTTCGGCGGGCAGGGAGCCAGATCCCGCAATGACACGGTAGATTCCCGACCGTCAGGATACCGAATATAGGCGTAGGTAGGGTTGACGTCAGTGAGCTCAACCTCATCTACCAGGGGGTCATTCTTAGACGCTCGAACATATCTTCGGAGTAGCACTGGTCCCGGTGCAGTCAGCCACGACGGGAGAGATATCCCATAGGATGAGCGACGCTGAAATCGGAAGAACCGTTCATGAGGCGTCGTATTTGTGGCGGTCGAAAGGAGGGACCGTGTGGAGTGTAATGCGTCTGGAAGTACTGCTTCCCATTGCTGGTTGGGTAGGCCCCGAGATCTCAAAGCCAGATGTACCGCATTCCAGATGATAGCGTTAAAATGCTCGACTTGCCCATTCCCGGCCGGATGATAAGGCGTCGTTCTGCTGGCAGCAATACCCCATTTCGAGAGATAGGCCTTGAGTTCTCCTGACATAAAAGAAGGGCCCCGATCCGAATGAACATAGGATGCCATGCCACAGAAAGCAAACACCTGCTCAAGGCAGCTGATAACCGTGGTCGTCAGCATATTGGGGCAGGGAAAGGCAAACGGAAAACGGGAATACTCATCGCCCATGGTCAATAGATAAGTGTTGCGAGTTGAAGAGGGCAACGGCCCCTTAAAATCGATGCTAAGCCGTTGCATTGGCTGGGTCGCATGTATGAGTATACCACCCGAGGGGCGGAAAAACTGAGGTTTCAATTCCGCACAGACTCTGCAGTCCGAGCACATCTTCTTTACATCCCCGGTAGAGAATGGGAGATTTCGGGACCGCACGAAGTGTAGCATGCGAGTAACGCCCGGATGACACAACCCATCATGGATGTCTACGAGCGTAGAGGGTGCCATGGCGGAGCAGAATGCTCGTGTGAGGGTATCCGGAGCCACATTCTCCTTGCCAGGTCGATAGTGGATGGTGTAACCAAAAGAGGCCAATTCCAGCCGCCAAAGCTGGATTTTATTATTTTTAATTTTGGTCCGTTTTCGATTATCGAGCATGAAGGCGACCGATCGCTGGTCCGTGATTAAGGTAAAGTGCTGGCGAGCTAGGAGATGACTCCACTTCCGTACTGCCTCTATGATGGCTGTAGCTTCTTTCTCGACTGGAGGATAATGTAGCTCAGCCCCTTGAAAAGTCCTGGACAAAAATGCCACCGGACGACCTTCCTGATTCAGAGTGGCCGAGATCGCCACCTCCGAGGCATCACACTCAACAACAAAAGGAAGACTCTCATCGATGGAGTGAAGAGCCGCTTTCTCCAACTGTTTTTTCAGGAGGTTAAAGGCTGCAACAGCCGCTGTGTCTAGTGGGAATGTGCTGGTCTTCAGTAGAGGTTGGATTCGGTCCGAGAAGTTAGGAATCCATTTAGCATAGTATGCAAACAGGCCGAGGGCCCGGCGCAAGGAGGCCGGATTCTTAGGTGGCGGGAGTTCTTGGAGTGGGCGAAGCCTTTCAGGGTCAGGTTTAATGATGCCATTGCCCACACAATAGCCAAGGATGTTGATGGTTGGTTGTGACTCAATGGATTTAGCCGCATTTAATGTCAAATTACGGTGCTGGAGTGCATCCCAAAATCGTTGGAGATTGGCGTCATGTTCCCGCTGATTGCGACCTGCGACAGTAATATTGTCCAGATAAGGAAACGTATCCTTCAAGTCTTCCTGTTTGACCAGGTCATCCATTGCTCGCTGGAAGACAGCCACTCCATTAGTGACCCCAAAGGGGAGGCGACAAAATTGATACAGCCGTCCATTGGCTTCAAAGGCCGTATACTGCTTGTCTGAGACCTTCAAGGGTACCTGATGATAGGCACTTTTCAGATCATATGTTGAGAACACCGTGTACTCAGCCAGTTTATTAACCATATCATCGATGCGCGGCAATGGGTATGCGTCCAAGTCCGTATATTGATTGATGGTCTGTGAATAGTCAATGCACAGCCGTTTCTTGTGAGGTTGTAGAGGGTTCTTAACAATAACGACCTGGGCGCGCCATGGCGACGAACAAGACTCGATGATATCCTCTGCTAAAAGCCGAGAAATCTCAGCCGCAATAAAAGACTGGTCTTCCTGACTGAAACGTCGTGACTTTGTTATAATCGGTTTGCATCGAGGAGGGATACTGGTAAACAGTGAGGGTTCATCCAGTGAAGCTGCTGACAATGCACAGAACGGTAATCGAGGTCGTATATTAGAAATAGTGAGTTCAGGTTTGGATCCGCCGAACTCAATGGTGAGCTTCTTATGCTGCTTTTGAAAATCCAGCCCTAAGATAAGATCACTACATAAGTCCTTGAGCACCGAAAGCCGGGTGGAGGGATACCTGTGACCATTAAGTGTTATTTCAACCATACAAAAGCCAGAAATTCTGGTATTAAGTGATGACTGAGCCATCGCAATTGCCTGGTCCGATGGGAAAACATGTAGCTTTAACTCTGCAACAATCTGTTCCCTAATGAAACTATCAGTGCTACCTGAGTCAATTAAGGCATCTAAAGTATGTCCATTAATTGATGCTTTTGTAGCTGCATGGAATAGGTTCTGAGGACAAGCAGCTGTAATTGGTGTCGTTGCACAAAGAGTGGCTGAAACTCTAGGTGTGTTTCTTCGAGAGAAAACCCGAGAGGAAGCACGATAGATTTTAGCCGGAACATCTTGATAGGCCCTTACCGGGGCAGTTCGGTAGGACTTAGCTTGATAAGCCCTCGTAGAGGCTCTTGATAGGCAAACCTTTGCAAAATGACCCTTTTTGTTGCAATGACTGCAAAACGCATTGCGAGCAGGGCAGAATTTCCGAGGGTGAAACTCATCACCACAAAAGAAGCAATTCTTTGATTGCCAAGAGGCTGCCACAGTGGGGTCATCATCCTCTTCATCAGTGAAGTCATCAGATTGATCGTCAGGGATAAAGTCCTCCCTAATAGAGTTCACCTGTGGCCTCTTAAATTGCCTGACTGTAGTTAAGGCAGCAGACCGAGGTCTGGGCACTGTATAAAGGTCTGTATTTCTTTTTGCCAGATCTAGAGAGCAAGCCATGTCATAAGCTCTCTGAAGCTCAAGTGTCTTACTTTCCAGTAGACGCTGGCGTATAAATGGGGAGGCAAGCCCGCAGATGAAAGCATCACGGATCATTTCTTCACGGTACAGCTCAGCTGAGGCCGCCTGAAAGTTACAGTCCATACTAAGTCTGCGAAGCTCTTGGAGGAATTTATCAATGGATTCCTCCGGCCCTTGTTGGGCTGTAGCTAGTAGATGTCTGGCATAGACCTCATTCGGTGTCTTAGTATATAGTCTTTTAAGCGTCCGAATTGCCTCCTCGTAACTGCCCCATTCCTTCACATACTGAAATACATTCGGGGTGACACAGTTGATGAGTATCCGCAACTTTGAGTCATCATCAGCCTTGCAATATTTGAGAAAATTGTCAAACGTGCGATACCAGTGTTTCCACACCTTACCGGCTGCTGGGGTGTTTGGGTCCAAGTCAAGACGCGATGGTTTAAGTATGTTTTCCATGATGGGTGATTCCCTGGATCCTTAGTTCCGAGTTCGTCCAAAAAGTTTGAGTGCGAAGTTTTTCAAAGTTGATTAAATTGTCGTAAGAATGAGCCTTATGCGTGGTGAACTTAAAGTAAGCTTTAATCAACTAAAAAGGTGCTACATACAAAAGAGGTCTTACTCTATGCCTCTCCAGGATCCAACTGATCAGTCCAGTATTTATCCTGGACTAATCACAGGAAGTGATGCAATAAAGTTCGAGTCACAGGAAGCTGTATTGTGTTACCACACTCCCCAACAATCCGAATTGGTCTCAGATGGAAAAATCTGGCAGCATTCATTCTACTATCAGTCAGTACAGCTTTCATTAATCCTCACAGTATATGGTGCTTCTGTGTTTAGTGTGTTTTGCCCAGATGCTTCCATTTAGTCAAAATATATAATGTATGCCTTCTATTTCTTATCCTTGTGCTCCTTCTAAGTCTTCACCCGGTGAGAGGCAGTGAGGTAGATGGCTGCTGGGTGTTAGTGTTAGCCTCTAGGGATGGAGGTGGCTCAGTCCAACCTGTCGTTGGGTACAAAGGTGGCTCTGCAAAGAATGGCGAGTGATGAAGAGGCTGTCTGAATTTGATTGGTGACTCAACTGTAATCATTTTGAGTAAGGTGGCAGGGAGGCTGGGATGTGGCATTGACCTAAGAGCACTTACATAATTTATGCCAACTCTTGCCATTCCCTTGCTGCTGGGCACTTCCTCAGCATGACCATGGGGGCTTGGGCTCAAGCTTAGAAGAAGGAAGGTGCAGGTAGTTTGGCCTTGAAATTCCACCGGTCTTTTACTGTAACTCTGACAGGAGATTGGCGGAACCTGCATGAAAACAGCAAGGACCTGGTTGCATTGTGACTCCATTGTTCCTGGGTATAACATTTGTTCTTACAAGATAAATACAGTCAGGGGGCAGGGTCAGGACTGGCGATTTCCTAACCCAGGTGTTCCCTCTCCTGAGCCTCAGTCCGGACGAGCACTGTAATGATGGCTGGTATGTCGAGTGAGTGGAGATGTACCAGTCTACACAAGAGCGTATGTGGACTCCACAGAAGACTAGAAGGGGGGTGCGAAGACATAATGGCTAGGATCAGGGAAGGGGACCTGGGCTACCCTCCCAATTCACAGGTGGAGGGGTGCTGGAGTGTCCAGCAGGCATGAGCAGACAGATGCCAGAGATGGCTGAACTGGTGCCCAATAGAAGTGCCTTTCAAATCCTCAGGACGTACCAAAGTGTTTTACAGCCTATGAAGTACTTTTTGAAGTGTAAGGAAACATGGAAGACAATTTGCACACAACAAGGTCCCACAAACAGCAATGAGATAATTGTCCAGATAATCTGTTTTAGCAATGTCGTTTGAGGTATAAATATTGGTCAGGACACCAGAAGACCTCCCCCGCTGTTTATCAAATAGTGCCATGGGATCCTTTACACCCACCCAAGAGGGCAGACGGAGCCTCGGCTTAGCGTCTCATCCAAACAGTGGCACCTCTAACAGTGCAGCACTCCATCAGTACTTCACTGGAATGTGCTCCCGTCCTGGAGTGGGACTTGAACCTACAATCTTCTGACTCAGAGGCGAGAGTTCTACCACTGAGTCAAGGCTGACACACATTAGCTCTAGAAAGCCATTATCAGGTGTAATTCCAGTGTAACCATCGGGATTTCCACTCAAGTAATTTTGGTGCCTTGAGATTGTAATTACCCCTTTATACAGAGGGTGGCAAAAGGAGCACGAGGGTCTGAACATCAGTGTCTCAGGAGTCTCAGGTTGTCACGTCAGGTGGTGGCAGACATCTGCAGCCTCCTAGAAGAAAGCTAGAAGAGGAGGAGGAAGACAAGGAGGAGGAAGGTGATATGGCAATGCACCCTGAGCTGCTCACAATGCTGCCCGGGATGCCAGGGATGCCCTTATTAATGCAAGGTTTACTTAGATTGCACCATGGACCCATGTCACAAGCTCATGCAACGGCCATTCTCCTTCCCCCTCTCCCGAACGTCACTGACACAAAGCAGTCCTGCAAACAAGGAACCACCCCTTCCACATCCCCCCATTGGTTCCCATCATTTCATGTCTTCCCATTCATCATCAAACAAGTTAAAAAGTGACTTGCTACCCAGCAACCAAGAATGGACAAGACAGGAAAGTGATGCAAAAGAATAATATTTAAGTGACCTAACAAAAGAACAGAAACTTAACAGCACGTTTTCTCATACACCCATGTGCATATCCTTGTGCAACTACAAAGCCTTACTCTTCTTTTTCCTGTAACTCCTACACAGTGCAACCCCTGTGGCTTGAGCAGAGGTAGAGGCAGGCTGCTCAGATCCCTGCTCTGACTGTTGAGATGCTCTTGGCCAACGACTTCTGGGTTGTGGAGCCCGTGAGGGCCCTGCCAAAGCATGCACCTCTTGCTTTACCCCACTCCCCTCACCGCAACCCTACCCTTGTGCCTTGCTCCTTTCAGAGAGCCAAGAACTGCAAACTGACCAGGCAGTGGTGGAGGAGCAGGAACTGTAAGAGGAAGAAGGCAGTGATGCTGAAGACACAGCACCCTCACTCGATTTCACACTGGCAGTCACCAGCTCAGATACTGACACTCCATGCACTTTAGAGGATAGCTTAGACATGAGATCTGCACGTGGTGAGACACCGGGCACAAGTAGTCTGGGTGCTGCAGTGGAAGCTCAGACTTCTGTCATGCAAGCTCAGACTGCTACCATCGTGGCTACGGTTACCAGTGTTGAAAGGGACTTGTAAGATGTCACAACTGTCCAGCAAGCTGTCCTCCAACAGATTTTTGGACTCTAGGGGAATCAAGGGATATGGAGATCGGGCGGTAAAGTGGAGTTGAGGTCGAAGATCAGCCATGATCTTATTGACTGGCAGAGCAGGCTCGAGGGGCTGTATAACCTACTTCTAATTGTTATGTTCTTATTATTAGGATTGCTGAGGCGCCGCCCCATGGGAGTGGCAGTGGTTCTGTGGAGCACAAGCCTGCTGTCCACTCTCAGGATGACAGCATACACTGCCCTTACTTTTGCCTGTCAGCTAGCCAGCCCGGACTGCTGTCGCCCATGCTGAGATGGTGCAGTCTGAAGCCGGGCCTTCTAGGTCCAGAGCTGCTCGAGGTCATCCTCCAAGCCCATCTGCAGTTTTCCCCACTGAAAGTCAGCAGCCTTCCACCAACCATGCTGCAGCCATTGGGGTAGCACTGCATAGGGGCACTAGGACAGGCAAAGGCACACGGAAGACAGGCACTAAGGGAATGAACAAGGGTGATTAGCTGACTTTGGTATGTAATACTGAATGGTTTGATTTATAAATTTGGTTTGGAATGTTTATTTTGTGGTGGCTTTTATTGGAACATTGTGGCCAAGAGGACGCTGTGATGGTCAGTAAGAGAGGGAAGGTGTAAGGTGTGGGACTGTTGGTGAGTGGGGAACTGGAGTTGTGTTCATTGGTACCGCAGTTGAGTCGATCATGGACAGCCCGGCCAGAAAGGGGCTGTGTTGGTTGCCTCCTCCCTTCCTCCTCCTCTTCTTCCTCCTCCTTCTCGTCTTGCTTCTCCTCCTCCTCCTCTTCGCCATGGCAAGGGCTGTGCCCTCATGATGGCGAGGTTATGCAGCATGCAGCAGACCATGATGAATCTTGAGGCTTGCTCTGGCGAGTACTGCAGGGCTCCTACAGAGCAGTCCAGGCAGCGGAAGCATTGTTTAAGCACCCCAATGGTCTGCTTGATCAAATTCCATGTGGAAGCTTGGCTTTCGTTATATGCATGCTGCCTACATGTGCGTGGGCTGAGCACCAAAGTTATGAGCTAGTTGGTCAGCGGATAGCCCTTGTCGGCCTGTAGCCACCCTCTGGTTTGTCGAGGTAGATCAAATGCGGATGGTAGAGTGGACTGCTGCAGAATGAAGGCGTCATGACTGCTGCCAGTATACCGAGCACTGACCTGCATGATGCACTGAGTATGATCGCACACCAGCTGGACATTGAGGGTGTGGAATCCCTTGCTGTTGTGGTACATCTCCGAGTTCACATGCGGCACCCTCAAAGCGACGTGTGTGCAGTCAATGGCACCCTGCAACCTGGGGAAACCTGCTATCCTGGCAAAGCCATGTGCTCACTCTGCTTGCTTCTCTCTGGCAAGAGAGAATGAAATGGAATCAGCTCTCTTTGCATACAGAGCCTCAGTGAACTCCTTTACGCAACAGTGCATGGCAATCTGGGAGATGTTGGAAATATCGCCTGCTCCAGCCTGGAAGGAGCCTGACGCATAAAAATTCATGGTCATGCTCACCTTCACAGCCACTGGCAATGCCATCCTCGCCTTACTCTGAGGCTGCAGGTCTGCCGGCAACAGGTGGCAGATTTCAGTGAGCACCTCCTTAGTGAAGCAGAGACATTGCATGGACTGTTCCTCATTGAGGTTGTGGTAGGAGAATTGCTCCCTGAAAACCCTGGGTGGATATGGCCTCCTGCTGAGAGCCCTTCTCCCCCTCCTCCTCCTCCCTCTTCGAACAGCTTGTCCTCCTCTGTGTCGCCTCTGCTCATTCTCCCTGTCATGCTGCAGGCCAAGGGGGATACAAACTACTGCACCCATGTCTGGGAGCAACTGGTCTGAGCAGAAGCCTTGAAGTAACCTGCCAGACCACTCCCTGGAGACTTCAGCAACTTCAAATAAGATAACAAACCATCAACACTTCCACAATCTCACAAACAGCCAGTAGAAATCAATCAGCAGCTAACCTGAAAGCAGTGGATGATCCCTTTAAATAGCGCTGGTGGGACAGGGGGGTGGGGGGGGGTCCTTCCTGCTGCTAAATGCATGTTCAGCTGTGGTTGTTTAAGAGAGGGAGTTAGCTGGAGCGTTGAGGATGACAATGGCAGTGCTGGCGTCAAATCAGCATTACACGCTGACTGACGTCACAATCTGCTTACTCTGCATATTTCTGGTACAAGCTCCTAGCGCCCGTGCTAATGACCTCACCAAAATGGCGTCTGGCGCGGCCCGCACCAGAAGTGTGCGTGCATGCCGCGGATACCATTTTGTATGCAAAACGGCACCCGTGGCGCTGAAAGACCGGGCGTTATAGAGCCAAATTTCACGGCCCAAGGGAGGCATCAGTGAACCGGGGCGCAGCCTTTGAACGTCTCAAATCCATTCTTTAACTTTCTCCTCTCTCGTTTCCAACTCCAACTCCTTCAAATTGCATCTTTGGACTGGCCCTTTAAATACGGGAGTTGCGATCGCGTCATGCAGTTTCGCATCACGCCCTCTGCCGCGATTGGACAGCAAACCCAGAAGTAAAATGATAATGAGGTGGCTGAGTTAAAAAGCCACTGACATACACACTGAACTTACTTTTGGGTTTCCCACGCGATATTGGACCTCCCCACTCCCAACGCGTCTCCCAATTAATATCGGGGCCGTTAACTCTTTCTCTCTTCACAGATGCTGCCTGTCCTGCTGAGTATTTCCAATATTTTCTGTTTTTATTTTTGGCTAATTATTGCAGATTTTGCCAGGTAATTTCCATTAGGAACAGGTTTAAGATTACCCAAACTAATTTTCTTTAGGATCTCTTACGTTGTTACAAAGGAAACTTTTATCCCATCATTTTGCCCTGAATTTGAACTCAGATCCCAGAAGTGAAAAACAACCCTGCTAACCTACTGCACTGCACCACTTGCCCTCCATTTAACCAGTTGGAAAATTCAGGGAACTGGGAATGAAGAACAAAGCGTTACATGAAGATTTTAACTGAAATCACTGGATGCTGGGTTTGTCTTAAGACCTACACTCGGCTTTATTCGTAACGACTGTGGGTTACAAATTGGGTGCCTTAGCGCCTCCCATTAGCACCTCCGGTGGGCGCTAACGGGGTGCTAACACCTTACCGACCGGGCACGGCGAGATCGACTCCCGCTATATTCGGCGGGAAGTTTGCGGCGGCGGTATGGCGTTGCGCCCCGATCTCCTTCGTCCGGAGATCGTGACGTCATCGCTGTGTGCATCGCCCTGTAGCTCCCCGGACCCGAAGTTCAGTTCCGCCTCCTGCAGCATCGCCGGGCGAAAACACCGGCAGCTGCAGGAGGCGTTCAGCGGGAGGCCGAGCACTTCGGGGGCGATAGTTAAAGGTGAGGTGGCCGAGGTAAGTGAAAAAAATTCTGAAATGCTGTTGCTCATTTATTTTTCCTTGTCTTCACCAGCGATCGATCAGCCCGGCACTCTGCTTCAGTGCATCGGGCTGATCGGGCCGGATCGCGGCTGCCGTCGGGGACCAGGTAAGATTTGCCCTTGCAGAGCCTGCAGCGATGGCCCTTCCCTTTAAGGGAGGGAAGGAGCCTTCCAACGCAGCAGCGCTGCTCACCTACCGCCCCGCCTGCTTGTTGCGCTCCACTTCCTTCCTGGAGCGCAAAACCAAATTTTTTTAAAGTTGAAAAACATTAGCGGCTGGCGATAATTTTTTCAACTTTTAAAAGTTAGCGCCTCAAATGGGGCGATACCGAATTTCTCCCCCCTATCTGTTCTTCTGAAGAATTGCTGGTTAGTAAAACATCTCTTTTCAATTATGATTCAAATCTGTCGTGAGTTATTTGTGTTATTAATGAGGGAACGGTAGCATAGTGGTTATGTTACTGGTAATCCAGAGGCCTGGACTAATAATCCGTGAGCTGTGAGTTCAAATCCCACAACGGCAGCTGGGGAATTTAAATTCAGTTAATTAAATAAATCTGGAATAAAAAAGCTAGTATCAGTAATGGTGAGCATGAAACTATTGCATTGTCGTAAAAACTCATCTGGTTTACTAATGCCCTTTAGGGAAGGAAATCTGCTGTCCTTACCTGGTCTGGCCTGTATTTGACTCCAGACCCACAGCAATGTGATTGACTCTTAACTGTCCTCTGAAATGGCCTAGCAAGCCACTCAATTGTAACAAACTGCTACGAGAAACAATAATAAGAATAAAACCGGACAAACCAACTGGCATTGACCTAGGCTTCTTCGGCAGCACCTTCCAAATCTGCAACCTCTACCACCTAGAAGGACAAGGGCAGCAGGCGCATGGGAACACCACCACCTACAAGTTCCCCTCCAAGTTACACACCATCCTGACTTGGAAATATATCATCATTCCTTCATCGTTGCTGGGTCAAAATCCTGGAACTCCCTACCTAACAGCACTGTGGGAGTACCTTCACTGCAGCGGATCAAGAAGGCAGCTCACCACCACCTTCTCAAGGGCAATTAGGGATGGGTAATAAATGCTGGCCTTGCTAGCGACACCCACATCCCAGAACGAATAAAAAAAATGAGGATAGTTCTCAGGTCACTATGTTGTGGAAAACTGCTTCTTCCAAAGGTATTTATATCTGTAGAAAGGAAACTCTAAACCATTATCAAATCTTGTAAAAGGCATTAAGTAAACAGTTTCATTGATTACAATAAAAACTGATGTGAGCTGTTCAACATTTATGAAATACAGCATTGCTCTGAAGCACTGATGTTAATAAATCCATGACTTATTATTTAAGTAGGTCATGTAGTTAAAAATTATGCAAAAAGAAATGGATGTGATTGCATTATGAAAATGTTAAGACATCACATCAGGCACTGATATATTAAAGCAGAAAACTATACTGACAAGAAGATTCAGCGGCTGAAACAGTGCAAACATTGTTTAGGCCAATCAAGTTGAAGGATATCAGTGCTGGTAATGAATTGCTTTTCATTTAAAGCTCCCAGTTTCCACAGCTCTCACATAAAGATCAGCTACAGTACAAGTTACCAGCAAAGTAAAATTCCCTCTGCACTGCTCCAACAAATGGGTCTTATCCTCAGCCTCAGATGAGGACTTCTACTTCACCTGTGCCAGAAGCTGTAGTTTCTCCTTCATCTCCCCCAGCCCTTATCACGCTCATCGCCACTAAGAGATTCACCTCATGCACATTCAATCTGAATCCAACTCCAGACCACACATCTACCTTTCCTCAGCCCAATGCTCAATGCCTTTGTCAACAGTTCTCTTTCCTAAGGAAGAGTTCCTTCATTCTTCAGCATTACACAATTCTAAAGGCTACCCTTGAAACCTCCATCCCTCCAACTAACTGCTCTTTCCCTTCTTAAGCCCTTGAGCACATTACCCAGCTTAATACTTATCACTCCAATAACTCCATGTTTGAATACCATCAATCTGATTTCCACCCTACCCACAGCACTGAGGTTACATTGGTCAAAGTCTTCAAAGTCTTCCTTTGTGACTGTGACTGTAACACTTTATCATTATTAGCCCTTCTTGATTCCTCCTCCATGTTTTACATGGTTGACCACTCCACCCTCCTCTAATATAAAAACAGAAAATGCTGGAAATACTCAACAGGTCAGGCAGCATCTGTGGAGAGAGAAACAGAGTTAACATTTCAGTTCGATGACCCTTCGTCAGAACCTCTACTCTACTTGTGCTCCTCTTTTTAAAGGAATCTAAGGAAGAGATAGCAGAGGCACTATTACACATATTTAATAATTTGTTAGAAAAAGGTGTAGTGCCAGAGGACTGGCGGCTAGCTAATGTAATACCTATATTTAAGAAGGGCGATAGAACATGTCCAGGGAACTATAGACCCGTCAGCTTAACATCGGCGGTAGGAAAAATAATGGAATCCCTACTAAAGGAGAAAATAGAAAAACAACTAGAAACCAAAAATATAATAATGAATAGTCAGCATTGATTTCAAAAGGGAAAGTCTTGCTTGACCAACCTCATTGAATTCTTTGAAGAGGTAACAGAGAGATTAGATAAGGGTGATGTGGTAGATGTAATTTATCTAGATTTCCAAAAGGCCTTCTATAAGGTGCCACATAATAGACTAATGAATAAGGTCAGGGAATGCGGAGTCAGGGGACAAGTAGCAGAATGGATAGCTAGCTGGCTTCAAGACAGAAAGTAGAGAGTAGGGGTAAAGGTAACTATTCAGAGTGGCAGAAGATGGAAAGTGGGGTCCCACATGAATCAGTACTGGGACCAATGCTGTTCACAATTTATATTAATGATTTAGACTTTGGAATCAAAACACAATTTCTAAATTTGCAGATGACACTAAATTGGGGGGGATAGTCAATACTGAGGAGGACTGCAAAAAGTTACAAGACATTAATAAACTTGCAGAATTGGCATATAAATTGCAAATGAAGTTCAACACAGATAATGTGAGATAATACATTTTGGTAAGAAAAATAAGGAGGTCACATATTACATCGGAAAATAAGAATCCAAATGGGGTAGAGGAGCAAAGGGATCTGGGAGTACAAATACACAAATCACTAAAAGTAGTGACGCAGGTTAATAAGGCCATAAAAAAGCAAACCAAGCACTAAGGTTTATTTCTAAAGGGATACAATTGAATAGTGGAGAAGTTATGTTAAACTTGTATCAAACCTTGGTTACCCTCCAAGTCACACGCCATCCTGACTTGGAAATATATCGCCGTTCCTTCATCGTCGCTGGGTCAAAATCTTGGAACTCCCTCCCTAACAGCACTGTGGGAGTACCTTCACCACATGGACTGCAGCGGTTCAAGAAGGCAGCTCACCACCACCTTCTCAAGGGCAATTAGGGATGGGAAATAAATGCTGGTGTTGCCAGCGACGCCCACATCCCATGAATTAATTAAAAAAAACACTTGGAGCACTGCGTACGATTCTGTTCGCCATAATGGCCCAAAAATTGCGGTCGGCGGCATAGCTATGGAGTACGCCCCCGACCTATGAAAAGAACACAAACTTACCTTGTGCGAGGCCCAGAAAGGAGACTTCCTCTTCGGCACTGCAGTATTTTGCTTTTGTTTGTTATGTTGTTCATTTTTGAGTTGAAAGGGCAGAATTGGTCACTGAAATCTGATAGATGTTCACTTTAATTAACTTTCTTATTCAACTTCTCAAGTAATTAAAATGAAACTCGACCGACCAAAATGTTTCCTCCAGTAAAACGTACACAATGTACAAACATCGATACAAGAGCAAAATACTGCCGATGCTGGAAATCCAAAATAAAAACAGAAAATGCTGGAAATACTCAGCAGGTCAGGCAGCATCTGTGGAGAGAGAAACAGAGTTAACGTTTCAGGTTGATGACCCTTCGTCAGAATTGGAAAAAGTTGGAGATGTAACAGGTTTTTAAGCAAGTGTAGGGGCAGGGAAAGAGGGGAGGGGAGGAAAGAACAAAAGGGAAGGTCTGTGATAGGCTGGAAGGCAGGAGAGATTAAGAGACAAAAGTGATGATGGTGCAAGGCAAAAGGAGATGGTAATGGGACAAGTTAAGAAACAAAAGATGACTCTAGATGGAGTGTAAATGGCAATGGCAGAATGATTGACAGCTGCCATGTGAGAGAGAAAAAAAATGAAAAAAAATAGGGGCAGAGGTTATGGTCTGAAATTGTTGAACTCGATGTTGAGTCCAGAAGGCTACTCGAAGTGCCTACTCGAAAGATGAGGTGCTGTTCCTCGAGCTTACGTTGAACTCCATTGGAACAGTGTAAGAGGCCGAGGACGGAAAGGTCAGAGTGGGAGTGCAGCGGAGAATTAAAGTGACAGGTGACCGGAAACTCGGGGTCACCCTTACGGACTGAACGGAGGTGTTCCGCAAAGCGGTCATCCAATCTGCATTTGGTCTCCCCAATGTAGAGGAGACCGCATCGTGAGCAGCGAATACAGTATACTAAATTGCAAGAAGTACAAGTAAATCGCTGTTTCACCTGGAAGGAGTGTTTGGGGCCCTGAACAGTGGGAAGGGAGGAGGTAAAAGAGCAGGTGTTGCATCTCCTGTGCTTGAACAGGAAGGTGCCGGGCGAAGGGGAAGGGCTGTTGGGGGTGATAGAGGAGTGGACCAGGGTGTCGTGGAGGGCGCAGTCCCTTCGGAATGCTGAAAGGGGAGGTGAGGGGAAGATGTATTTGGTGGTGGGATCACGCTGGAGGTGGCGGAAATGGCGGAGGATGATCCGTTGAATGTGGAGGCTGGTGGGGTGAAAGGTGAGAACAAGGGGAACCCTATTGTGGTTCCGGGAGGGAGGGGAAGGGGTGAGAGCAGAAGTGCGGGAAATAGAATGGACACGGTCAAGGGCCGTGACAACCACAATAGAGGGGAATCCTCGGTTGAGAAAAAGGAAGACATGTCGGAAGCACTAATATGGAAGGTGGCATCGTCAGAGCAGATGCGGCGGAGACAGAGAAACTGGGAGAATGGAATAGAGTCCTTACAGGAAGTGGGGTGGGAGGAAGTGTAGTCCAGGTAGCTGTGGGAGTCAGTGGGCTTATAGTGAATGTTTGTCAATAGCCTATCCCCAGAGATGGAGACAGAGATGTCGAGGAAGGGAAGGGAAGAGTCGGAGATGGACCATGTGAAGGTGAGGGAAGGGTGGAAATTGGAAGAAAAGTGAATGAAATTTTCTAGTTCAGGGCAAGAGCAGGAAACAGCACCGATACTGTCATCAATGTACCAGAAAAAGAGGTGAGGGAGGGGACCTGAGTAGGACTGGAACAAAGAGTGTTCCACATATCCCACGAAAAGGCAGGCATAGCTGGGACCCATGCTGGTTCCCATCGCAACACCTTTAATTTGGAGGAAGTGAGTGGAGTCAAAGGAGTAGTTGTTCCATGTGAGAACAGGTTCAGCCAGGCGGAGGAGGGTGGTGGTGGAAGGGGACTGGTTGGGCCTCTGTTCAAGGAAGAAAGGGAGTGCCCGCAGGCTGTCCTGGTGTGGGATGGAGGTGTAGAGGGATTGGACGTCTATAGAGAAAAGGAGACGGTTGGGGCCAGGAAACTGGAAATTGTTAAAGTGGCGGAGGGCGTTGGAAGAGTCACGGATGTAGGTGGGAAGAGACTGGACAAGGGGAGAAAGAATAGAGTCGAGATAGGAAGAGATAAGTTCCATGGGGCAAGTACATACATAGATCTTCTTTTAAGATGTGTGTACAATTCTGGTCACCATATTATAAAAATGATATAGAGGCACTGGAGATGTTGCAAAAACGATTTACAAGGATAATACCAGAAATGCGAGATTATACCTATCAGGAAAAGATGAAGAGGCTGATTCTCTTTTCTCTTGAAAAGAGAAGGCTGAGGGGTGACCTAATAGAGGTCTTTAAAATTCTGAAAGGTTTTGATAGAGTGGATACAGAGAGAGTGCTTCCACTTGTAGGGAAGAGCAAAACTAGAGGCCATCAGTATAAGATAATCACCAAGAAATCAAATAGGGAATTCAGAAGAAATTTCTTTACCCAGAGAGTGGTGAGAATGTGGAACTCGCTACCACAGGGAGTGGTTGAGGTGAATAATATAGATGCATTTAAGGGGAGGCTAGATAAGCATATGAGGGAGAAGGGAATAGAGGGTTATGCTGATAGATTTAGTTGAGGAAAGACGGGAGGAGGCTCGAGTTGAGCATAAACACCGGCATGGACTGGTTGGGCCGAATGGCCTGTTTCTGTACTGTATATTCTATGTAATTCTATGTAAAACTCTGTGGTCCCAATGTAACAATGTAACCAGCACATTTTCTATAATGGTTTTTTATCTCATCCTAGCAAGGTTACCTTGTGAGTGCCCCAAAATTCTATCCTATTCCTTCCTGTTTACACTTTGTTCCTTGGTGACATCATTTATAGGCATGGTGTCAACTTTCACATGTAAACTGATGACATATGTTGTAGCTCTCCACCACTTACCTCAGCTCCATTACCACTACAGTGCTGTCTTATTTTTTGTCCGACATCAAGCCATGGATGAACAAGAGCCTCATCCAACTTAACAATTATAGGCCTGAAGTCATGTTGTTTGGTGCCTATCAAAAACTTCACCTTCCAGCCCCTAACTCCATGCCCATTCCAATACTCACTCAGACAGTGCACAACATTGGGTCTTGTTTGACATTGAGCTGAGTTTCAATCAGAATATCCTATCCATTAGCAAGGTGGCCTATTTCTACTTCCACTAGATCATTCACCTCTGTCCTACCTCGCTACCACTGCTGCTGAAGCCCTGATTCACACCTTTGTCAGCTCCAGGCTCACCTTCTTCAATTCTGTCCTTGCCAGCCTCCCACGCACCACCCAATTCACCCAAAATTCCACCATTTGTATCCAGTCCGGCCCGGTTATCACTCCTGGCTTTTCCAACATCCATTGGCTCTCTGCCTTCCAATGGATTAAAATCCAAATCCTCATTTAGAAATTCCTGTATGTCTTTCTCCAGCTCTACATCCCATCACACTTTCTCGCTCATCTGACTCCGACCTCCTTTGCAGCACCCCCTTCTTGGGAGGTAGAAATTTCAGCCATCTGTGTCCTAAATTCTGGTACTCTCTTCCTATACCCCTTTACCTTGCTCCCCATCTTCAAAAACCTGTTCAAAAAAAACCTTTCACCATACCGTCAGTTGTCTCCTCTAATTCTTCACCTACTACTGCTCTGCGTCTGTTTGTACCGTAGGGAGCTTACAATAGGAACGATGTTATCTATATTGGCTGAACTAGGGGGCCTTTGTGTTGTGAGCCTATATTTCCTAGGAGCTGGGTTTAGACAGTTCAAACTCATTTCACATAGTCTTATAACTAATAAACAAAAGAGACATTCATCCCAGCAGTTTGGATTAGATTCAAACTCAGGCTCCAGAGGTAAAAGGCCAGTGTCTAACTTACTGCAACATCAAATTCCTCCTAATTATTATCTAACAGGCAATAAAAGAGCAAAAGGAAAGCAATTGTTCTCATTTATATTCTTTTCAAGCAAGGGGTACAACCTTCCTATGAATTAAAAACTTGGCAACCTCTAGTCCTTATGTACCACAGTAATCCTATCATATAAATGTATTACCATGCATTAAAAAAATACACTAACATTTCTCAGTAATACTCCCCCAAGGCCATTTGGCCATTGATTTTGATTTCTCCCAGAAGTTTCTCAGACTGAAACCAGTTTTTCCCAGCTTTAAGTGTCAAATACTATAATTTCATCTCGGGAGATCTGGTCACAGTGGAGCTCAAACCCTCATTATTTAGTTTTTTAGTCGACACAGAATCGACAACCCAAAGTTGTTTGTGCTGAGATCTAACCAGTGTTCCTAATGACCACCTTTGGCAATGTTTATTATTACCTGCTAACCTTTTGTTAAGGTCACGATGCCAAGCAACAGTTTGCTCAACGGCCCATCGCAGGATTGCTGCAACAACACAGTATGATGGGACTCTGATCTGTGCCTGAAACTTCTGTAACAGTGAGTTCCTGATTTCAATTGTGTAGTCCCACAGCTAAAAGAGCAAAGCTTTGCAGATGGTACCGTGCAGGGGCTCATAGAGCATGTGAGCAGCAGGGAAGAGGTTCACTTTCCCCTGTGATGGGCGCCGGGTGCACAGGCAAATCTCTCAGCAGCAACGGAGAAAGGTAGCATAACATTTAAATACCGCAAGCATTGTTCCCAGGACCTGGCAGCCAGGGGCGGATTTAACGCACAGGCCTACTAGGCCCATGTCCAGGGAACCCATACAAATATGGGGCCCCCAGTAAAAGGCTCGATAACGCAGAAAAACTGCCTACAATCACTGGATCAAAATATTCAGCATTTAAAAATATTGTCAGAAGGGGGCGAGGCAGAGTTTTAAAGGACTGAGAGAGGGTAGTTGTGCGTGGATGGTGGGGGCGTGGAGAGGGGCCCCAAGTGTTCTTGATCCCCAGTGGCCCAAGAAATCTTAATCCGGCTCTGCTGGCAACAGTGCAGGAAGACATTTAATGACTACACCAGAGCAGTTAAAGAAAGACTACCCTTCATATCTCTCTTAACAGCTCTGCCCCACCCTACTTTAGCCCCAGCATGACCAATATTTGCAACCACAACAGGTCACTTCACTGCAGCTGCTGCTAATTACACCAGCTACGGCCCTCACAACTATTTCCCCCTCTTTCCCACACCTTCTTTGTCATCTTCTTCTCTTCATGCACACTATGCTAAGCTGCCTCACACATCCTCAGAACCCCTTAACCCACTTCCACTCTTCTTGCAGGTCAAGCACGCACACAACAAGAGGGAGAGTGCAAGTTCAGGAGGAGACCCTGCCTTGGTGCAATTGCTCACACCAACGGGGGAGGGCGGCCATTGACATAATTAGCTGAGGGAGGGCATGCAACGTTCAAAATGGCCACGCTTTCAAGACCACACTTGGAGTAGTGTGTAAAGTTCTGGTCTCCATATTACAAAAAGTATATAGAGAGACCGGAGAAGCTGCAAATAAGATTTACAAGGATGACACCAGAACTGAGAGGTTATAACTATCAGGAAAGACTGAACAGACTGGGGCTCTTTTATCTAGAAAAGAGAAGGCTGAGGGATGACCTGATAGAGGTCTTTAAAGTTCTGAAGGAGTTTGATAGGGTAGATGTAGAGAAAATGTTTCCGCTTGTGGGAGACAAGAACTAGGTGTCATAAATGTAAGATAAGATAAATCCAATAAAGAATTCGGGAGAAACTTCTTTACTTAGAGAGTGGTTGCAATGTGGAACTCGCGATATGGAGTAGCTGAGATGAATAACATAGATGCAATTAAGGTGAAGCCAGATAAGTACATGAGGGAGAAATGAATAGAAGGATATGCTGATAGGGTTAGTTGAAGTATAGTGGGAGGAGGTTTGTGTAGAGCATACACAACAGCATATACCAATTGGGCTTAATGGCCTGTTTCTTTACTATAAATTCTATGTAATTCTATGTCAAGGCTCATGGCCACGTACAGCCAGGTGTTTGAGAATCTTTTCCTTCTCTTATTATACTGAATTCTCTCACTCATACACTCAGCAACAGGACCTGGTGGTGCATAGCACTGCCACTCATCTGCTTAGCCTTGCCACTAGCCTTGTCCCTCTCCCCTCTTTCTATTTCCATCAGAGGTCTCTGGCCCGACTGCAGCAGATGCACCATCTCTCGCTCTCACCCATTCAACCAACAGCACAGAAACTGGTACCTTGCATACTGTACATAGTGAGTTAGAGGAGCGATTCACAGAGCACAAGTGCAGGTGGAAAGAATGTTACTTTCCACTTATCAGTTCAAGCCTGGATGTTGTCCGGGTCTTGCTGCATGCGGGCACGGACTGCTTCATTATCTGAGGAGTTGCGAATGGAACTGAACAGTGTGAATGGTGCCCTTGACCCACAAATGATAAAAAAAAACAACCAGGTGTAGGTGCTAGAACCTGATGCAGCCATCTTGAGTCTGAGACCTTTAAGGCTTTCAAATGAATTCAATTTAGAGAAACAATGGATTAGTATAACTCGTGTTAGAGAAAGATTGGATCGCAAAGGCCTGAATACATTGTACCATTACTGCGGTTTTGAAAGTAATCCAATTCAGTAACTTGAATGAACTAGGATGGAAGACACTATAAGCACAAGATAATCATTAGTAATTAGGGTTTAAAATGTAAACCAATAGCAATTATTAGCTTCCACGTTATCTTCCAATTTACTAATTGAGATATTTTGTCCATGTCACACAGTTTAGTTTCTATTCCTCCTCTGCAACAAACTACAATAATGGCCCAAAATTTGCTGTAGCAGGACAACGAATGGTGCCCACTGTTAGTTAGATTTTCCCGTTTAATACCGACAATATTTGGTGCTGTGAATTGCTGGAAGTGCGAGGTAAAAACGGCGTGCTGCCTTCTACAGGCTGTCTGGGATCTGAATGAACAGAGCAAGCAACTTTGTATCTCCTTAATCAATCAGAGTGAAGGAGTGTGAAATTAACAGTGCAAGGTCTGAGAAGGAAGTGTAAGTTAGAATGGGGGAATTCAATGTCAAATCAGGTACAGAAAGAGAAATAAAGAGAGGCGAAGAAAGATTGGATTAAAAGAGAGAGTAAAAAGAGACAGAAAGAAAACGTAAAAACTAAATTATTTAATTTCTTAAAATAAATCTCCGACAACAATTAAAACCTGACGGAATGAGATCCCACACTTGTAATAGTTCATTTTCAGTGCCAGAGAGGTCGACTGGCAGTAATTAACACTTAGCACGTTGTTAAAAGGGTACTTAGACTTGAAATAACTTGACTTAACTTTCTGTGGTGAGTTTAGTTCCTACCTGCCGTGCAAGTACAGAAACTTCACGCCGCTCAATTCATTTAAATGGGGATCCAGACAGTGAGATGCCATTTTTCTGAAGCTAACAGAAGAGCGGCGCACCTCTGACAGCAACTTTTCCATTTCCGTGTTTAATCGCTCATCTGCCCTCGCCTGAAGTTGCTGTGACATTTGCTCATAAATAACGGTGAGCACTATCAGCCTCACCATTATTTTGACACCAAAGTTTGGGCCGTTATGACTTTTCAGATTTTCTGAAAGATGTATTTTCCCCATGAATCTCAGGAGCCATTTTAAGGCTTCCTTGGGCATCTGAAATACCTAAATCAGAACTTTTGTCAAGGAATTCTTAAATACAAGAATCGCTGTAGAGATTGGAGTCCATGCCGGTGAGCTTTTCAACAACAACAACAACTTGCATTTATATAGAGCCTTTAATGTAGCAAAATGTCCCAAGGTGCTTTACAGTAGAGTTATCAAACAAAATTTGACGCTGAGTCACATAGGCCGTGATTTTACTTACCTCGGCGGGTCCGGGGCGGGCGATGTCGGTGGCGGGTTGCGGCCCCGCTGCTGGCTCCATCCCGCTCTGTGAAATGACTTTCCGCTGATAGGACTTGTTAAGACCACCCAGTGCTTTTCCCAGGCCAATTAGAGGAAGCAGGTCTGCTGACATCATTTCATGACGCGTCAGCAGCCGGTTTCCTTAAAGGGACCATGGCCAACTTTATTTTGACATTTGTGCTGTCAGTGTTCTAAAGCATGGAAGTGCTGCAAACAATGACAATGACTGCACAGAGGTGCAGGGCTGCACCCAGGTTCTCCTATGACTCCCTTCATATGCTCATGGAGGGAGTCAGAGCACACAGGGAGGTCCTCTTCCCTTCCGATGGGCAGAAGAGACCTCCCCAGGAGACCAACACAGCCTGGTTGCACATTGCACAGGAGGGCACAAGTAGGGATGTCATCAGGAGGAGCAACGTGCTCGGGTGCTGATGCTCTCTGTCCTGTGCAGCATCAGGTGATTGCGGAGAAGGTTGGTGTTGTTGTTGGTGCTGCTGGTGTGTCTGGTGCTGCTGGTGTTGGGGCTGATCGTGGTTGGATTCTGAGAACCAAGGTGAGAGAGTATAAATGGCACCCATGTTGATGGAATAGATGGCAGGTGAAGTAGAGATGACTGAAGCATTCTCTCAATGGTCAGAGAGTTCTTCCAAGTGCAAGTCCAAGTTACAAGTGCATATGTAAGTACTTTTGAAATGTGGTTAGGGTTCCTGCCTCTACCACCCTTTCAGGCAGTGAGTTCCAGGCCCCCACAACCCTCTGGGTGAAGAAATTTCCCCTCAAATCCCCTCTAAACCTTCCACCAATTACTTTAAATCTGTGCCCCCTGGTTTTTGACCCCTCTGCTAAGGGAAATTGGTCCTTTCTATCCACTTTATCTAGGCCCCTCATAATTTTATACACCTCAATAAGGTCTCCCCTCAGCCTCCTCTGTTCCAAGGAAAACAGACCCAGCCTATCCAGTCTTTCCTCATAGCTAAGATTCTCTACTCCCGGCAACATCCTTGTAAATCTCCTCTGTACCCTCTCTAGTGCAATCACATCTTTCCTGTAATGTGGTGACCAGAACTGCACACACTGCTCTAGCTGAGGCCTAACTAGTGTTTTATACAGTTGAAGCATAACCCCCCTGCTCTTGTATTCTATGCCACGGCTAATAAAGGCAAGCATTCGTATGCCTGCTTAACCACCTTATCTACCTGGCCTGCTACCTTCAGGGATCAGTGGACATGCACTCCAAGGTCCCTTTGTTCCTCTACACTACTCAGTATCCTACCATTTAATGTGTATTCCCTTTCCTTGTTAGCCCTCCCCAACTGCATTACCTCACACTTCTCCGGATTGAATTCCATTTGCCACTGCTCTGCCCACCTGACCAATTTATTGGCCCGAAAATTAGACCTAATACGTGAGAGTACGCACTGTGTACTCTCGCGTATTAGGTCCCGAATTGCCGGTTTCCTGCATGCACTGCGCATGCGTGGAAAACCGGCACTTCGTGTATTGCAAAGGGGGCGGTTCCTAAGTGAACCGCAGTGCGCACTACAGGTTGTGCGCACGCAGTGCACTTAGTTTTTTTTTCAGGTTTGAACGCGCAGGTAAGTGGTGAAGATTTTACACATAAAGAAAGCAGGCGTAGGACCCCCTTTTAACAAGGTAAGTAGTTAATTAAGTGTTATTTTAAATTTTTTTCAACAGGTTTATCTTTTTTAGAGACTTTAAAGAAAGGTAAGTTTATTTTTATAACTTTTAAAAAGATTTTAAATTTTTTCAAAAATTTAATTTTTTGTTTAAAGTGGTTAATTTATTTAACTATACTTATTTTATTAATGTGATGGCTTTTTTTTTTATTTAATTGAGGTTTAGCTGTTCTTTTGGGGGCTTGTAGTATTCATAGCTTTGACAGCCCTTGCTGTCAAAACTATGAATGAAAGATGGTGTGTTGCCATTGGCTCTAACTGAATCACGTGATCCCAGAGCTCGCACAAACTAATTGCGCCTCTGGGACACGCAAGCACTGCATGGTTGCAACAGGGAGAGGCCCTGAAACTGAAGTTCGTGTGGGCCCGAAACAAAAAGGTAGGCACGGAGTGCGATATCGCGGGGAATCCTTACCCCCGCGGGAACCATCGATGTTTAATTTCTGGGCCATTGATATCTTCCTGCAGTCTACAGCTTCCTTCTTCAGTATCAACCACACAGCTGATTTTAGTATCATCTGCAAACTTCTTAATCATACCCCCTATATTCAAGTCTAGATCATTGATATATACCACAAAAAGCAAGGGACCTAGTACTGAGCCCTGCGGAACCCCACTGGAAACAGCCTTCCAGTCACAAAAACACCCATCAACCATTACCCTCTGTTTCCTGTCTCCGAGCCAGTGGTTGAGGAAAGTGATGATCTGTCAGGTGGGAGCTTTTACTGTACATTTGAAGCTGTCAAGGAATCAGCTGGAGCAGTGGCCACTGAACTCCCGCCTCAGGTTGACAGCCTTGGTCCCCGAACAGCGTGGTTCCTGTGGCCATGAAGTTAAAGTGAAAAGGTAAGTTAAAAAAGCCTGTTAATGATCTGTCGACTAGATGTTAATGAGATTAATTGGGTCCCCCGCCACTGCCTGTCGGGTCTGCTCAGCGTTGACAGACCCGACATTGGGAAAGGCGTGTTGCGGCGGGTTGACAGTGGGGTCCCAACCCGCTGTCAAAAAAAAAACACTTTCCCACCCGACCTGCCACTAATCCAGCCCGCTGACCCCCTGGAAAATTCCGGCCATAAAGAGATATTAAGACAGGTAACCAAAAGCTTGGTCACAGAGGTAGGTTTTAAGGAGTGTCTTAAAGAAGGAGAGAGAAGTAGAGAAGTGGGGAGGTTTAGGGAGGGAATGTCAGAGCTTAGGTCCTAGGCAGCTGAAGGCATGGCCGGCAATGGTGGAGCGATGAAAAACGGGGATGTGCAAGAGGCCAGAATTGGAGGTGTGCAGAGATCTTGCAGGATTGTAGGGCTGGAGGAGGTTACAGATTAGGGAAGGGTGAGGCCATGGAGGGATTTGAAGACAAGGATGGGAATTTTTTAAATCCTGGCATTGCTGGACCAGGAGCCAATGTAGGTCAGCGAGCACAAGGGTGATGGGTGAACGGGGTGAATGCGAGTTATGATATGGGCAGCAGAGTTTTAGATGAGCTCGGTTTACAGCAGGTGCAAGGTGGGAAACCGGCCAGGAGAGCGTTGGAATAGTGACAAAAGGGTTAAAAAATAAATTCACCCAGTGGGTAACTGACGTGTGGAATGAGTTAACAGGGTAAGCCATTGAGGGTAGATTTTCTAACAAAAATAATGAACGGAAAGCGTGGACAGTGGGCCTGCTATTTTCTGATGTATGGTTGTGGAGTGTGACGTACATCAATATAACTGAGGGCTCGGAAAATCTCAAACAATAACAGAAAGTGATGCAAGCACTCAGCAGGCCAGGCAGCATCATATGGAGAAAGGAAAAAAAGTTAACATTTCCCGTAAAACCCTTCATTAGAACTCAGAAAAACTACCCGTTCAAGTCAACAAAGACTTGTAAAATGCAGGCCATTTTTGACTAATTTAATCAAATCCTATGCGAAAACTGCCAAGCAGATAGCAGAAAGGAAGGCTGTGAATGCAATATATTTGGACTTTCAAAAAAAAAATTCTAAACTGTCACATAAGAGGCTTTTGCAAAGATTAAGGCCTGTGATATTAAAGGTAAAGTCATGACATGGTTAAAGGAATGGCTAGAGAATAGAAAGAAGAGAATAGAAGTTCATAGGTATTTCTCAGATTGGCAAGATGTGGTGTGCCCAGGGATCTGTGTTGGGAGCACTCTTTTGTTCTTCCTGTACAAATACATTAATGATTTGCACATGGGTATAGAGGTAATAATATGAACATTTAGTGATGATATTAAATTAAGCGGAAAAGGAAAGTGTGAGATCGCGTGCAGGAAACTATAGATGACATAGACTGGTCAAGGAAGTGGGCAGACATTTTGTAAATGGAGTTCAATGGAGATAAATATGAAATGGTACATTTTGGGGGAAAGACAGTATGGAAATATACCTTAAATGGCTAAGTTTACAATGGAATGGAGTGATAATAAGAGATTGAGAGTAAATATAGTTAACAAAAGAAAGTCAAAGAAGGTGCCAGTGTCACTTAAACTTTGAACCCCACCCCTGAGGCTTGTAGCTACGCTGGTGATGAGGGATGCACAGGCATAGCATCATAGAATCATAGAAATTTATGGCACAGAAGGAGGCCATTCGACCCATTGGGCTGGATTTTGAAGTTGGAGTCGTGTTGGGGTCGGGAATCACACATTCTGGCTTGTGAACCCGCCTCCATCGAGATGTGGCCAACCCACTGTATTTTCCCTTGATTGACCTTGTTGAGCCCGCCCAGTGGGCTCAGCAGGCCAATTCAGGGCCACCCGGCAACAGGTGACATCACAGACTGACATTTCATCTGTCAAGAGCTTTTGACAGATGAAATATCAGCATTTGACAGCTCTGTGAAGCTGTCAAACACTCACAATATGATTTCTAACTTCAGTCCTTCCTCTCAGGCTGAGTTAGAAATCATTCCAGCACAGAAAACAGAAGGCTGGAGTTTTTGACAGAACCACGGCTTTCCTGCTTTCTGTGCCGGTGAGATTTCTAACTCCCGAGAACTGAAGGGCTGACACCTGCAGGAGGAAGTTAAGGTAAGTAATACTTTTTCCAACACTTAGCACTTACCTTACACACTTACCTCTGCACACATGCACCCATCACTCACCTGCCCACTGGACATATCGACCCCTCCAACCCCTGCAGACCGACGGCCCGACCCGATAACTTGGAGTGGTTGCCACCTGTCGGGAAGCCCACACTTTTCTTTTTAAAATAGGGATTATGCAAAAAACTGCCTGTTAACTACCTGTTAACAGGCAGTTAATTATCAGTAATAACAACAGAAAACGCTGGAAAAACTCAGCAGGCCAGGCAGCATCCGTGGAGAGAGAAAGAGAGTTGACGTTTCAGGTCGATGACCTTTCATCAGAACTGGGAAGAGCCGGAAATCAAATAGATTTAAGGCCAGGGTAAAGTGGGAAAAGGGGGAGGGGATAAAGGAACAAAGGAGGAGATGAAGAGACATTAGAGATATGCAAGGCTAGAGGTGGTGTTAATGTGACAGATTAAGGCTGAATGAAGTGTGAAATCCACTGGCAGATGAAGGACAGCTGCCAGCTTCTAGGAGGAAAAAAAAAAGTGGGGGGGACAAATAAAAGGGTGGATAAAATAAAATATAAATGGGATTGGAGCTGAGGTTATGATCTAAAATTGTTGAACTCGATATTGAGTCCAGGGCTGTAGCGTTCCTAAACGAAAGATGAGGTGCTGTTCCTCGAGCTTACGCTGAGCTTCCGTGGAACAGTGTAATAGGCCGAGGACGGTGAGGTCAGAGTGGGAGTGAAGCGGTGAATTAAAGTGACAGGCCACCGGAGCTCGGGGTCCCCTTACGGACTGAACGGAGGTGTTCCGCAAAGCGGTCACCCAATCTGCGTTTGGTCTCCCCAATGTAGAGGAGTCCACATCGTGAGCAGCGAATACAGTATACTAAATTGCAGGAAGTACAAGTAAATCGCTGTTTCACCTGGAAGGGGTGTTTGGGGCCCTGGACAGTGGGAAGAGGGAGGTATAAGGGCATGTGTTGCATCTCCTGCGCGTGCACGGGAAGGTGCCGGGCGAAGGGGAAGGGGTGCTGGGGTGGTAGAGGAGTGGACTAGGGTGTCGCGGAGGGAGCGGTCCCTACGGAATGCTGAAAGGGAGGTGAGGGGAAGATGTGTTTGGTGGTGGGATCACGCTGGAGGTGGCGGAAATGGCGGAGGATGATCCGTTGAATGTGGAGGCTGGTGGGGTGAAAGGTGAGGACAAGGGGAACCCTATCGTGGTTCCGGGAGGGAGGGGCAGGGGTGAGGGCAGATGTGCGGGAGATAGAACGGACACGGTCGAGGGCCGTGTCGACCACGGTAGAGGGGAATCCTCGGTTGAGGAAAAAGGAAGACATGTCAGAAGCACTGGTATGGAAGGTGGCATCATCAGAGCAGATGCGGCGGAGACGGAGAAACTGGGAGAATGAAATAGAGTCCTTACAGGAGGCGGGGTGGAGGAAGTGTAGTCCAGGTAGCTGTGGGAGTCGGTGGGCTTGTAGTGAATTTAGTCAATAACCTATCCCCAGAGATGGAGATGGAGAAGTCGAGGAAGGGAAGGGAAGAGTCGGAGATGGACCATGTGAAGGTGAGGAAGGGTGGAAATTGGAAGCATAGTGATTGAAATGTTCTAGTTCAGGGCGAGAGCAGGAGACGGCACCGATACAGTCATCAATGTACCGGAAAAGAGGTGAGGGAGGGGACCCGAGTAGGACTGGAACAAAGAGTGTTCCACATATCCCACGAAAAGGCAGGCATAGCTAGGACCCATGCGGTACCCATAGCAACACTTTAATTTGGAGGAAATGGGTAGAGTCAAAGGAGAAGTTGTTCAATGTGAGAACAAGTTCAGCCAGGCGGAGGAGGGTGGTGGTGGATGGGGACTGGTTGGGCCTCTGTTCAAGGAAGAAGCGGAGCGCCCTCAGGCCATCCTGGTGGGAATGGAGGTGTAGAGGGATTGTACGTCCATAGTGAAGAGGAGACGGTTGGGGCCGGGAAACTGGAAACTGTTAAAATGGCGGAGGGCATCGGAAGAGTCGCGGATGTAGGTGGGAAGAGACTGGACAAGGGGAGAAAAAAAGAGTCGAGATAGGAAGAGATAAGTTCCGTGGGGCAAGAACAGGCTGAAACGATGGGTCTACCGGGGCAGTCCTGTTTGTGGATCTTGGGAAGGAGGTAGAAGCGGGCTGTGCGGGGTTGGGGAACTATGAGGTTGGCGGCCGTGGGGGGAAGATCTCCAGAGGAGATGAGGTCAGTGACAGTCTTGGACACGGTGGCTTGATGTTCGGTAGTGGGTCATGGTCCAGGTGGAGGTAGGAGGAGGTGTCAGAGAGTGGGCGTTCAACTTCCGCTAGGTAGAGGTCAGTTCGCCAAACAACAACAGCGCCACCCTTGTCAGCAGGTTTTAATGACAATGTCAGGGTTGGATCGGAGAGAATGGAGTGCTGCAAGTTCTCCTCAACTCCTCTCTAATCCTTCTGCCAATTACTTTAAATCTATGCCCCCTGGTTATTGACCTCTCTGCTAGGGGAAATAGGTCCTTCCTATCCACTCTATCTAGGCCCCTCATAATTTTATACACCTCAATCTAAAGTTCCACAGAAAACAACCCCAGCCTATCCAATCTTTCCTCACAGCTAAGATTCTCCAGTCCTGGCTACATACTCGTAAATTTCTCACATTACAACAGTGACTACACTGTAAAAGTACTTCATTGGCTGTAAAGTGCTTTGAGACATCCGGTGGTCCTGAAAGGTGCTATATGAATGCAAGTCTTTCTAGTGCAATCACATCTTTCCTGTAATGTGGTGACCAGAACTGTACACAGTACTCTAGTTGTGGCCTAACCAGTATTTTATACAGTTCAAGCATAACCTCACTGCTCTTATATTCTATGCCTCGACTAATAAAGGAAAGTATCCCATATGCCTTCTTAACCACCTTATCTACCTGTCCTGCTACCTTCAAGGATCTGTGGACATACACTCCAAGGTCCCTCTGTTCCTCTACACTTCTCAGTATCCTACCATTTATTGTGTATTCCCATGCCTTGTTAGCCCTCCCCAAATGCATTATGTCACACTTCTCTGGATTGAATTCCATTTGCCACATTTCTGCCCACCTGACCAGTCTATTGATATCTTCCTGCAGCTTTCCAATCACATAAACATCTGTCGACCATTACCCTTTGCTTCCTGCCATTTTTGGATCCAACTTGCCACTTTCCCTTGGATCCCATGGGCTTTTACTTTTCTGACCAGTCTGCCATGTGAGACCTTGTCAAAGACCTTGCTAAAATCCATGTAGACTAAATCAGACTATCCTCATCAACCCTCCTTGTTATCTCCTCAAAAAATTCAATCAAGTTTGTCAGACATGACCTTCCCTTAACAAATCCATGCTGACTGTCCTTGATTAATTTGTGCCTTTCTAAATGACAATTAATACTGTCCCTCAGAAATTTTTCCAACAATTTGCCTACCACCGAGATTAAGCTGTCTGGCCTGTAATTATTCAGTCTATCCCTTTCTCCCTTTCAAAACAATGGTACAACGTTAGCAGGCCTCCAGTCCTCCGGCACCACACCTGTAGCCAGAGAGGATTGAAAAATTATGGTTAGAGCCTCCGTTATTTCCTCCCTTGCTTCTCTTAACAGCCTGGGATACATTTCATCCGGGTCTGGCGATTTATCTACTTTCAAAGATGCTAATCCCCTTAATACTTCCTCTCTCACTGTTTTTATTTCATCTAATATTTCACACTCCTCCTCCTTAACTACAATGTCTGCATCATCCCTCTCTTTTGTGAAGACAGACGCAAAGTATTCACCCGCCTCCACACACAAGCTTCCTTTTTGGTCTCTAATAGGCCCTACTCTTTCTTTAGTTATCCTCTTGCTCTTTATGTATTTATAAAACATTTTTGGGTTTTCCTTGATTTTACCTGCCAATATTTTTTTCATCCCGGCTCTGTGCTTTCCTATTTTCCTGTTTAATTCCCCCTGCACTTTCTATATTTCTCTAGGCTTTCAGCAGTATCTAGCTCTCGGTATTTGAAATAAGCTTCCCTTTTTTGCCTTATCTTACCTGTATGCCCCTTGACATCCAGGGGTTCTAGATTTGGGAGTCCCACCCTTTATTCTTTGTGGGAGCATATTTGCTCTGAACCCTCACTATCTCCTCCTTGAATGCCTCCCTTTGCTCTGACACTGATTTACCTTCAAGTAGCTATTTCCAATCCACTTTTGCTAAATCACATCTCAGCATAGTAAAATTGGCCTTTCCCCATACTTTGTGGTCAATATTGCTAGGGTGTAAATGACGGACCCGTGACACATAATGCATTTCTGTCTTTTGGTTCTCATTTTGCTATGTCCACCCATATTTGCGCGGGAGTATTACACACCTGACGTCACTTCTGAAGTGCCGTCAAAGAGTAATGAGCTGGTGGAGTGGCTCTCTGCCCAATTTTCCTCCTCTGTTCACAGAATAAGCTGATTTATTGGTGTAAGCGGACAGGAAAATCGAGACTCTTGCGTTCCTAAAACAAATCCAACTTCCTTAGCCGTCCTCGGAATTTAAGTTCTTTGTCCCTGGAATCGTATTCTTTGTTCACGTCTGTACGCACCCCGGGGGTAAAATAAATACCCAGCAGTTTAGATTCAACAACAACAACTTGCACTTATATAGCGCCTTTAACATAGAAAAACATTGCAAGGTGCTTCACAGATGCATATTCAGACAAAAACTGACTCCAAAGAAGGAGATGTTAAGAGGGGTGACTAATAGCTTTTATGGAGGTCCTTAGAGGAGAGACATGTGGAGACTTGATTAGAGATTCTCCTTATATGTTCAAGTTTAGGCAGTGATAGTGTTAAAGACAGTAATCTCAAATTTCTGGTGAGCTATTCTAACAGTTGCGAGAGTTTGTAAATGTATCAGTAAAGTATAAAAAGTGTAATATTTGAAAATGCTGCAGTTTGAAAAAGAACATGACCTAAGCCCCTGACTGGAGACATCTCAGGGAATGATGTGGCAAGTGTAATATCTTACACAATAGCCTGCTGAGTGTCTCTATGTGTATAATTGGTAGACAAATGTGAGAAGTCGCACAACACCAGGTTATAGTCCAACAGTTTTATTTGAAATCACAAGCTTTCGGAGCACTGCTCCTTCGTCAGGTCCTGATGCAAGAGCAGCGCTCCGAAAGCTTGTGATTTCAAATAAAACTGTTGGACTATAACCTGGTGTTGTGCGACTTCTCACATTTGTCCACCCCAGTCCAACACCGGCATCTCCACATCATAATTGGTAGTGGTTGGGATGCCAAGTTGCTCTCCACCATAACGCCACTCCCTTTCATACCTGTTTATAGGAGTGGGGCTGCTTTGAATTCACCTGACAGATTCAATGATCAAAGCGCTTGCGCACAAGGATGATCGCACCCCTACAGCTGCTCAAAAGCCATCTGCACAATTGTTTCTAGCTGATTTGGTTTAAAGATCATACAGGCCAACAGTGAAAACTGCATTGTTGGCCTCTGCAGGCCGGACTGGCATCCAGCATTGCGAGGGGCGGCCATTTTACAGATGCTGCTGTGTTCTTTTCCTCTGGAGGACGGTACACGGCTTCATTTATACCGTGGAAATGTCTTTGCGATATAAGAGCTACCCTCACCCACCACTACCACAGTGATTGATTTCGGAACTAAATACCTGTAGCAAGAGAGGGCCATTTTTGGCGGAACTGATCATTTGGAGTTTGATTTGTAAGCTGAAGGACAACTCTCTGGGGGAAAAACTGGATGGATTTTGAAAAAGCTTGCTTTCATGTCTCCAGACTGTGTGATCTGGCTGTATATTGTCTTGGGAAATCACATCAGTAAACACTCTCCCAGATTCACAGGCTGCAGTGGCAACTGAAGTGTTCAGCAGGAGACTGACTGCCACCAGCAGAGCCCTCAGCAGTCCCACCGGCCATAACAAATCTCAAAAAGGAAAGCATACGATTCACAGCATTGGACCATAACCCCTCTCACGCACTACTGGCGTGTAGAGCTTTTTGGGTTTGGGAAAGATTACTAGATATTTGTTTAAATCATTTAACTTGTAAAATTATGTACACTTTTTAAAACAGTTCTGATTAGCTTTTCTTTTAGGTAGTTAACTTGTTTAGATTTCCTCAGGTAACAAATGGCTTTGTTCTGTTGATAGTGGCCACTGTAAAGACATTTTGATCTTTTCTGTATCTATTGGAGCCTGTTGTATACAGACTTCCAGTTGTCCAAACTGCTGTTGCATTGTGACCTCATGGATTACAATTTATTAAAAAAGAACATGGTTTAATTTTGGCTGAAATGTAATGCTAGCATTTTACAGCAGTTGGCTGCACTTTATAAGTAACTTTAAAATTTATGGGCCTAGAAATTGGCCTCCAGAGCGCCTCCCGTTACCGCCACTGGGGGGCGATAACGGGGCGCTAATGACTTACTGACTGGGCGCAGCGAAATGAACAACTCTCGCTAACTTGGCCGAGAGGTTTGCGGCAGCGGTAACACATTGCGCCACGATCTCCTGCACCTGGAGATCGTGACGTCATTGTCCTGCGCATCGCCCCGGTAGCGCCCCGGACCCGAACTTCGGCTCCGCCCCCTGCAGTTTCACCGGGCGAAAACACCGGCAGCTGCAAGAGGCATTGTTTGGGAGGCCGGGTGCTTCGGGGGCGCAAGTTAAAGGGGATGTTGGCACGGTAAGTATAAAAATTGTTGCAATGCATTATTTCAATTTTTTCCATTTTTCTTCGGCCCCGATCGATCAGCCCATTCTGCTGGAGTGCATGGGGCTAATCGGCTGGATCACGGCCGCTGTCGGGAAACCAGCTAAATGGTCCCAATGCACAGCCTGCAGTGATGGCCCTTTCCTTTAAGGGAGGGAAGGAGCCTCGGATCTCGGCCGCGCTGCACCTCTACCGCCCCGCCTGTATCCTTTAGCGCTCCGGGAAGGAAGTGGAGCGCTTGATTTGTCGCTCCACTTCCTTCCTGGAGCACAAACACCGAATTTAGCGAAAGCTGAGAATCACTAGCGCCTGGCACTAATTTTTCCAGCTTTCAATAGTTAGCGCCCCACATGGAGTGCTCCCATGAATTTTTTAAAAAGGTCACCGTACTACTGCATTAAAAGCATGAGGGGCAAGTTTATCTGTTTTGAGTTCTGATTTCAAAATGGTGGCTTTACACGTTGGGCTGGATTTTGCCGTTTCTGACCCGCCCAGACCGGCGGGGGGCGGGGGTGGGATGGTGCCGGTAGACGGCGGGACCCCGCACGCTGTAGAGTTTTATTCCATAGCTTGCGTGTGACGTCATGGGCAGTTTCCCCAGGGTCAGGCGGGGAACACTGGCTGGACAGGACTCCGCAGCAACAGGTAGCTGCTGGGTCCAAGGGGAGTTGGAGAGGGTTCCAAGCTCCGGGGTGGGGGGGGGGATTTTCAAGACTGGGGGGGCGTCCGATCCCCGACCCCAAAGGGGGAGGTCCGATCCCTGACCCCGGGGATGGGCATGCTGCTGCTGGATGAGCTTGGGGGGCCGGGAGGAAGCACTCCTGCTCCTCCTGTCCCCACAAAGATTGCTCCCCAAGGCTGCGCTCGCCTTGCTGCAGCTACCGGGAATCCCGAGGACCGGAGTTCCCTGCCGCCTGTAGTAAAACCTGGTTAAAGCAGAGGCTTCAGGGCCTCATTATCATAGTTAAAATGCCAACCCGCCTCCTGGCAGCGGGATGGCTGCCCGCCCCCCCGTCCCACCTGAGTAAAAGTTGAAAGTGGGCGGGTTGGGTTCGGGATTTAGATTTTAAAAATTTGAACTTCCCCCACCGCCTCCAACCCACCCATTTTTTCATGTGAAAAATCCTCCACTTATTTTGAAAGGAGTGTCAAGAAGGAAACGCTCCTGCATCCCATGATATCTATATCATAAAATTGAGAAGTCGCACAACACCAGGTTATAGTCCAACAGTTTTATTTGAAATCACAAGCTTTCGGAGCTATCGATTGCTCCTTCCTCAGGTGAAGTAAATTAGATACAGAATCGCCAAAGCATATATAGATAGAGAACAAAGCATGTGTACCTTACAATTGCAGACCACTAAATTAAATCATCCTGACTATCTGCCGAGGTGTGATAAAGTTAATCAAGTCAGCCAGGAAGGTACCACATCAAAGACATAGCAAGATACAACTGAGACAATGAGGTGTAGTCGCAGGGGTTCTAACGTGTCAAAAGCTGCCGTCTGTATGTAAAACGAAAAGCTTTAAAATTTTTACTTTTTTACTGGGAAAATTTTTACTTTTTTACTGGGAATCACATCTGTGAACAAGCCAACGACGACTCGAGTCCGGATCACGTCATGTATCGTGACATAAACCCAAGATCCCGGTTGAGACCGTCTTCATGAGTGCGGAACTTGGCTATCAGTTTCTGCTCGATGATTTTGCGTTGTCGTGTGTTTCTAAGGTTGCCTTGGAGAACGCTTACCCGCAGATTCGAGGCTGAATGTCCTTGACTGCTGAAGTGTTCCCCGACTGGGAGGTAACAATCCTGCCTGGCGATTGTTGCGCGGTGCTCGTTCATACGTTGTCTCAGTGTCTGCATGGTCTCGCCGATGTACCATGCCGCGGTGCATTCTTTCCTGCAACGTATGAGGTAGACAACGTTGGCCGAGTCACATGAGTATGTACCATGTACCTGGTGGGTAGTGTCCTCACGTGTGATGGTGGTATCTGTGTTGATGATCTGGCATGTCTTGCAGAGTTTGCCATGGCAGGGTTGTGTGGTGTCGTGGTCGCTGTTATCCTGAAAGCTGGGTAATTTGCTGCGAACGATGGTACTTCTGAGGTTAGGCGGCTGTTTGAAGGCAAGTAGTGGAGGCGTGGGGATGGCCTTAGCGAGGTGTTTGTCGTCATCGATGACATGTTGAAGGCTGCGAAGAACATGGCGTAGTTTCTCCGCTCCGGGGAAGTACTGGACGACGTAGGGTACCCTGTTGGTTGTGTCCCGTGTTTGCCTTCTGAGGAGGTCTATGCGATTTTTCGCTGTGGCCCGTCGGAACTGTCGATCGATGAGTCGAGCGTCATATCCCGTTCTTACGAGGGCATTTTTCAGCGTCCGTAGGTGTCCATCGCGTTCCTCCTCGTCTGAGCAGATCCTGTGTATTCGCAGGGCTTGTCCATAGGGGATGGCTTCTTTAACATGGTTAGGGTGGAAGCTGGAGAAGTGGAGCATCGTGAGGTTGTCCGTGGGCTTGCGGTAGAGTGAAGTGCTGAGGTGTCCGTCTTTGATGGAGATTCGTGTGTCCAGGAATGAGACCGATTCTGAGGAGTAGTCCATGGTGAGTTTGATGGAACTTGTTTATGTTATCGTGTAGTCTTTTCAGTGATCCTTCGCCATGGGTCCAAAGGAAGAAAATGTCGTCGATGTATCTGGTGTACAGCATTGGCTGGAGGTCCTGTGCAGCGAAGAAGTCTTGCTCGAACTTGTGCATGAAGATGTTGGCGTATTGGGGTGCGAATTTGGTCCCCATGGCTGTTCCGTGTGTTTGGGTAAAAAAATGGTTGTCGAAGGTGAAGACATTGTGGTCAAGGATGAAGCGGATGAGTTGTAGGATGGCGTCTGGAGATTGGCTGTTGTTGATGTTGAGTACTGAGGCTGTTGCAGCGATGCCGTCATCGTGGGGGATACTGGTGTAGAGTGCCGATACGTCCATCGTGGCAAGGAGTGTTCCTGGTTCAACTGGTCCGTGGGTGCTGAGTTTCTTGGGTTTATGTCACGATACATGACGTGATCCGGACTCGAGTAGTCGTTGGCTTGTTCACAGATGTGATTCCCAGTAAAAAAGTAAAAATTTTCCCAGTAAAAAAGTAAAAATTTTAAAGCTTTTCGTTTTACATACAGATGGCAGCTTTTGACACGTTAGAACCCCTGCGACTACACCTCATTGTCTCAGTTGTATCTTGCTATGTCTTTGATGTGGTACCTTCCTGGCTGACTTGATTAACTTTATCACACCTCGGCAGATAGTCAGGATGATTTAATTTAGTGGTCTGCAATTGTAAGGTACACATGCTTTGTTCTCTATCTATATATGCTTTGGCGATTCTGTATCTAATTTACTTCACCTGAGGAAGGAGCAATCGATAGCTCCGAAAGCTTGTGATTTCAAATAAAACTGTTGGACTATAACCTGGTGTTGTGCGACCTCTCAATTTTGTCCACCCCAGTCCAACACCGGCATCTCCGCATCATGATATCTATATCATAGCCATATCATTTTCATTGTTCCACTCTTGTTCCTTTCTAAACAAAGAAGAAAATAAGACCAGCATTTATATAACATCTTTCACACCCTCGGGACATCCCAAAGCACTTCACTACCGATGAAGTATTTTTGAAGTGTAGTCATGGTTTGTAGGGTAGGGAAATGCAGCAGCCAATTTTCACACACCAAGGTCCTACAAACTGCAATGAGATAAATGACCAGATAATTTTCTATTTTAGTGGTGTTGGTTGAAGATACGTGTTGGCCAAGACAACTCCACCGCTCTTCTTTATATAGTACTGTGGGACCTTTTGTACCCACTTGGGGGGCAGGGGGTGGCAAACGGAGCCTTTGTTAAATGACTGATGAAAATCAGCACCTTTAACAGTGCAGCACACCCTCAGTACTGCACTGAAGTGTCAGCCTGCATTATAAACTCAAGTCTCAGGAGTGGGGCTTGAACCCATGCCCTTCCGACTACTGTGCTGGTGGGGTGGTCTTCACGTCACTGGATAGTATGGACCTTGTTTTGACATCAGGGGAAGTCTGCAGCTCCTACTTTTGCTTTCCTTTGAGCGGGCAGCAAGGACACCCACCTGAGAGCAGCATGTTTAAATCTGCAGATGGGGCTCCGTTGACATCATCAGGGCCCAGCTGCTATGTTAACCAGTGGCCTGAGTGGGGGAGGCATTGTGGCTTTCGCGCCAGGTGGAGGGAGAAGACTCAGAGCCAGAAGAGGCCCAAAGAGGTAAGAGCTTGAAAACTTTTTTTTTTTTAAACTTTCCTTGTGGGCCCAGGAGGAGCAGAAGTGCCATTTGGGCCCCCACAAGGAACGTTCAGAGCACTCAGCCTGTGGCTCCCCCCATCCCCCACTTCCCGATTGCGAGACCCTCCTGAAACCCCATCCCCGCAACAGTGCCGAGTGCCGTTCATTCAGTCCCGGCTGACGGCCTTCTGCTGCCTGACATTCCGCTCCTACCCGCCTGCCTATTTTGGGTGGGCAACTGACCGGGAGAATGCGGCTGAGGCCGAGGGGTTAAAATCACCAGGCCGCTCTCTCTGCTGAGGTCTGGGTGGGTTTGGTGCTTGACTCGGTCACTGCCTGCCTGATTCTCGCTCCGAGTTAAAATCGGAGCTTCAGAGTCTTGTATTATTTCTTTGATTTCTCTCATTATTCGGCTCTTGCGCATATCACTTCTCCTCTTTAACTGTTTTCTGAACCCTCCCGTAACAAATTACAGGTGACTGTTCCTGTGTGTGTGGTTGCTGTGGTCGCCCCCCCACCGCCCCCCCCCCCCCACTCCCCCTTCCCTTCCCCCTTTCCCTGTTCTGTTCCTTCTTAAATGCTGTTCATCAGCAATATTTTTCAGTTCTGAGGAAGGGTTTATATCTGAAGCGTCAACTGATTTGTGTTTTCTCCAGGGATGCTGCCTGACCTGCTTAGTGTCTCCAGGGTTTCTGTTTTTGCAGCCAATTCTTCATGTTGGATTTTGCTTTTATCAATTCCCTCGTTTCCAGATTTATTGTAGCTAGACTAATGCAGGTGGTGTTTAAATTTTTTGCTGAGCTCGTTCCTTTGTACTGCCCAAATACATTTGTACCAAAAATTCAATTCCAATGAAGCAGCGCTGAATGGAAATCAGCCGGCTTAAAATTACATTTTTACATTATTGGAAGTTATGGCCCATTTATATCTTACAGAAGCACCTAAACAAAAGTAATCCTGTTTGTCTTGGCAGTCAGTGCTCTGGATTCCACAGTGTCAGCAACAACACAACAACTGCACCCATGTAAACGTGCAGATGTGCAAATGTGACTTGTTTCCTGCTGCAGACCTCCCCTGATGTCAGAACAAGGTCCATACTATCCAGCAACGTGAAAACTTCCTGCCCTGATGCTCCCGTGCGCCTGCTGCCCTTGTGGAAGGTTGTGGGTTCAAGTCCCACTCCAGAGACTTGCGCACAAACATCTAGGCTGACACTCCAGTGCAGTGCTGAGGGAGTGCTGCACTGTCGAAGGTGCCGTCTTTCGGATGAGACGTCTGCTCTCTCAGGTGGACGTAAAAGATCCCATGGCACTATTTCGAAGAAGAGCAGGGGCGTTATCCCCGGTGTCCTGGCCAATATTTATCCCTCAATCAACAGAACAAAAACAGATCATCTGGTCATTATCACATTGCTATTTGTGGGAGCTTGCTGTGTGCAAATTAGCTGCCACATTTCCTACAATACAACAGTGACTTCAAAAGTGCTTAATTGGCTGTAAAGCACTTTGGGACGCCCGGTGGTCATGAAAGGCGCTATATAAATGTAAGTCTTTCTTTCTTTTTCTTTCTTTTTTCTTTCTTGTCCTTCTAGGTGGAAGAGGTCGCGGGTTTGGGAGGTGCTGTTGAAGAAGCCTTGGCAAGTTGCTGCAGAGCATCTTGTAGATGGTACACACTGCAGCCACGGTACGCCAGTGGTGGAGGGAGTGAATGTTTAAGGTGGTGGATGGGGGGGCCAATCAAGCGGGCTGCTTTGTCCTGGATGGTGTCGAGCTTCTCGAGTGTTGTTGGAGCTGCACTCATCCAGGCAAGTGGAGACTATTCCATCACACTCCTTACTTGTACCTTGTAGATGGTGGAAAGGCTTTCGGGAGTCAGGAGGTGAGACATTCACCGCAGAATACCCAGCCTCTGACCTGCTCTTGTTGCCACAGTATTTATGTGGCTGGTCCAGTTAAGTTTCTGGTCAATGGTGACCCCCAGGATGTTGATGATGGGGGATTTGGCGATGGTAATGCCGTTGAATGTCAAGGGGCAGTGGTTAGACTCTCTCTTGTTGGAGATAGTTATTGCCTGGCACTTGTGTGGTGCGAATGTTACTTGCCACTTATCAGCCCAAGCCTGAATGTTGTCCAGGTCTTGCTGTATGCAGGCATGGACTGCTTCATTATCAGAGGAGTTGTGAATGGCACTGGACACTATGCAATCATCAGCAAACATCTCCACTTCTGACCTTATGATGGAGAGAAGGTCATTGATGAAGCAGCTGAAGATGGTTGGGCCTAGGACACTGCCCTGAGGAACTCCTGCAGCGATGTCCTTTGGCTGAGATGATTGACCTCCAACAACTACAACCATCTTCCTTTGTGCTAGGTATGACTCCAGCCAGTGGCGAATTTACCCCGATTCCCATTGGCTTCAATTTTACTAGGGCTCCTTGATGCCACACTCGGTCAAATGTTGCCTTGATGCCAAGGGCAGTCACTCTCACCTCACCGCTGGAATTCAACTCTTTTGTCCATGTTTGGACCAAGGCTGTAATGAGGTCTGGAGTCAAGTGGTCCTGGAGGAACCCATATTGAGCATTGGTGAGCAGGTTATTGGTGAGTAAGTGCCGCTTGATAGCACTTTCGACAACACCTTCCATCATTTTGCTGATGATTGAGAGTAGATTGATGGAACGATAATTGGCTGGATTGGATTTGTCCTGCTTTTTTGTGGATAGAACATACCTGGGCAGTTTTCCACATTGTTGGGTAGATGCCAGTGTTGTAGCTGTACTGGAACAGCTTGGCTAGAGGCGTGACTAGTTCTGGAGCACAAGTCTTCAGCACGACAGCTGTGATATTGTCGGGGCCCATAGTCATTGCTGCATCCAGTGCACTCAGTCATTTCTTAATATCATGTGGAGTGATTGAATTTGCTGAAGACTGGCTTCTATGATGGTGGGGACCTCAGGAGGAGGCCGATATGGATTATCCACTCAGCACTTCTGGCTGAAGGTGGTTGCAAACGCTTCAGCCTTGTCCTTTGCACTCATGTGCTGGGCTCCACCATCATTGAGGATGGGGATGTTCATGGAGCCTCCTCCTCCCGTTAATTGTTTAATGGTCCCCCACTATTCATGACTGGATCTGGCAGGACTGCATAGCTTTGATCTGATCCGTTGATTGTGGGATTGCTTAGCTCTGTTTAGCATGCATGTAGTCCTGTGCTGCAGCTTCCCCAGGTTGGCACCTCATTTTTAGGTATGCCTAGTGCTGCTCCTGGCATGCTCCTCTGCACTCCTCATTGAACCAGAGTTGGTCCCCTGGCTTGATGGTAATGGTAGAGTGAGGGATATGCCAGGCCATGAGGTTACAGCTTGTGGTGGAATACAATTCTGCTGCTGCTGATGGCCCACAACGCCTCATGGATGCTCTGTTTTGAGCTGCTAGATCTGTTCTGAATCTATCCTATTTAGCATGGTGGTAGTATCACACAACACGATGGAGGGTGTCCTCAGTGTGAAGACGGGACTTCGTCTCCATAATGACTGTGCGGTGATCACTGCTACCAATACTGTCATAGACAGATGCATCTGCGACAGGTAGATTGGTCAAGTAGGTTTTTCCCTCGTGTTGGTTCTCTCACCACCTGCCGCAGGCCAAGTCTGGCAGCCATGTCCTTCAGGACTCGGCCAGCTTGGTCAGTAGTGGTGCTACCAAGCCACTCTTGGTGATGGACATTGAAGTCCCCCACCCAGAGTGCATTCTGTGCCCTATAAGAGATCCCATAAGGACCATTGTTCCAAATGATTTGAGGTTGACCCGTATTGGGGTCAGTGATTTAAATTTATTCAGCACAAGCAAGACTTAACGTATTACAGTATTCGAGCAGCATTTTACTGAGTATAATTGAGACTTATATTACCACTTATACTCTGGGTAGAAGCCGCAACCATGAGTAAGCTGCACCCTGTGTCTCTTGGCTCTCGTCTCCCTTCATCTTCCGGGTTTCTCCTTGGTTCTTCCTGAAATCATCTACTGTGTCTCTGAAGTCTTCTACTCCTGAAATCTTCTACTCTTTGTCGCTGTTAAGACCCCCTTCTTATACCCTTACTCTCCTTCAAATCCTATGGAATCCTCCTGAACCAATCACTAGCTGACAGCCAAAACCAAAATCCAATCATAAAGATGCCACGTTCGTAGCATCCTGGTTTACGCAGGCTTTCAGTCATATGACACTCTTACATCATCTGTTGTTGACCATCAAGACTCATATCTGGGGTGGTTATGGCAATACAAAAGGAATATGTCTCCATGGGTTGAGATACGGCCCTTGCTGTCGGCCTTTGTTTTTATAATTCACTGCGGATGTTATAACATTCCAGCACAATGGTAACTGCAGCTAACCTTGGTTCCCAGGCAAACTGCAGTCTATGTCTCATCCTTACTGTTGGCTAATATCCAACTTTCACCCACAGCCTCACTATTCGACTATAGCAATCCTCTTTCTCACCCCAGGCTGTCTGGTTACAGCTTACTCACAGGCTTCTAATTATAAGCAACAGGCAGAAGTGGGGTGGGGCGGGGGGACCCCGGGCCAGCAGGAGCCCGGGCCAGCAGAGGTCCAGACTTTCCTTGTGGGGTCGAAAGGAACATTCCTGGTCCCACTAAGCAAAGTTTTTGACTTAACTCAGAGGCTCATGTCTTCTTCCCCTCCAGGTTTTACTGTGCTGGGCGCTCCACTTAGTAGGCCATTTAAAATGCCATTGGGCTCCCAATGACATCATTTTCACGTATTCATGGGCGCCTCGGCCATCTAAAAAAAAAATGCATGGTTAAAAGGACAGCCAGCAGGAATCGAACCAGGCAGTAAGTATTCCCAGGCCAATTTAACTGCCCCTCCGTCCAATTCCTGCTGGGTGGGGTGGGTTAAAATGATCCGTAACTTCTCTCCATTTTGCTGAGAACTTGACCTTGATTGAAAGGCAGAGGCTGGGATACTTTTGGAACCTGCAGTGAATGGAGCAATCAATGGTGATATAATGAGAAGTAGCCTGCATGCAGTAACAGAGCATGTTACAAGAAGAAGATTGCTCTGGGCCTGGCATGTTGCCATATGGCTAAAAAGCTGTGCTCTGATGGAATAGACCTCAGTTGTTAAAAGACTGGGTGAAAGGCCAACACTGAGCGGGTGCCCAGAAAGAGTGATTGCAGCAGTGGTTGGGTGAACAATGTGGCAAGGTCTTCTGGTGCCCACAGCCAACTTGTTCATGATTTTCTGTCAGTCGGGTACCTAACTGGCATGGAACCAACACCAAACAAACCTACTGCAAGGTTTCATTTGCTAGTTATGGTGCGCACGTTCTTCCTTCTTGAGGACACTCGCCACTTACTAAACCCAGAGAGCTGCAGGTTGCCAAGAGCCATGACTTGGGAGCTCTGAAATTAAGGGATAAAGTTGGGATAAAGTTGGAGTTCAACTTGCCAAGGTCACCGACCTGATACATTGGGGGTCTCTCTCTCTCTCTCTCTCTCTCTCTCTCTCTCTCTCTCTCCACATTTTGCATCCAGGTCCACTCACATGAAAAGCCAATCAGGTCCTCTCTCACCAACAGACAGACAGACTCTGAGACCAGGCAGTCAGCAATGATGACATCATCAGAGGCGACTTTCAGACTGAAACCACTAATTAGTTCATGGTTTCCACATGCTGGAACTCAATTGCCCAATTAAGTGAAAATTGCATCATTCATCCACATTAATCTGGAGTCGGGGGGGGAACACGAAATGCAGATGACACGTCCCCAACCCAACCCCAAGACAAAATCCAGCCCGTTAACTCTGTTTCTCTCTCCACAGATGCTGCCTGACCTGCTGAGTATTTCCAGCATTTTCTGTTTTTATTTCAGATTTCCAGCATCTGCAGTATTTTGCTTTTGTAGCTTGTGTAATTGGTTGGGCCAAGATAAAGTCTTATTTTGATGAGTTTCATTTAAGCAGCAATTGCATTTGTGTACATACACTGGGAATTCCCTTGGGGGTTCTCCCGATTAGCCGCCGTAACTTGGTGTAAGATAAACCGTGTAAACAGGGTTTCTGCTCATCTTATAACGAAGCTATGGTGGCCGATTGGCAGAAGCCTCCCCCCCACCCCCCGAGGAAATTCCTAGTGATGTAGACCCCATCCTGCATACATGCTGTGCCCCAAACTTGAGACTTCTCGCTGAAAAATAAAGATTTTTAAAAACAATTCTCAGGAGGTGAGTGTCACTGGCAAGGCCAGTATTTCTTGTCCTTCCCTAGTTGCACTTGAGAAGGTGGTGATGGGCCCGCTTAATAAGAACATAAGAAATAGGAGCAAGATTAGTCCATATGGCCTCTCGAGCCTGCTCCGCCATTCAATAAGATCATGGCTGATCTTCCACCTCATCTCCACTTTCCTGCACTATCCCCATATCCCTTGATTCCTTTAATATTCAAAAATCTATTGATCTCTGCCTTGAATATACTCAACAACTGAGCCTCCATAGCCCACTGGGGTAGAGAATTCCAAAGATTCACCACCCTCTGAGTGAAGAAATTTCTCCTCATCTCGGTCTTAAATTGCCAATCCCTTATTCTGAGACTGTGACCCCTGGTTCTAGACCCCCCAGCCAGGGGAAACATCCTCCCTGCATCTACCCTGTAAGAATTTTGTATGTTTCAATGAGACCACCTCTCACTCTTCTAAACTCTAGAGAATATTGGCCTAGTCTACTCAATCTGTTCTTGAACCGCTGCAGTCTGTGTGGTAAAGGTACTCCCATTTGGTCATTATCACATTGATGTTTGCGGGACCTTGCTGTGCGCAAATTGCTTGCCGCGTTTCCTATATTATAACAATGACTACAATTCACAAAAGTACTTAATTGGTGGTAAAGCACTTTGAGACATTTCTGAGGTCATGAAAGATGCTATATAAATGCAAGTCTTTCTTTCATTCATTCAATACTGTTGGGTAGGGAGTTTCAGGAATTTGATCTAGTGACATAGAAGGAACAGGTCAAAATTGTGGGAGCAGATATGGACTGCAATGGTTCAAGTAGAAGACCCACCACCACCTTCTCAAGGGAAACTGAGGATCCCCATACCCTGAGAATGAATTAAAAACAAATCATTATTTTTCTGAAAGTGGGCAAATTTGCATTTAAACTGAGCTTCAGTTTTATAAAGTGCAGTGTATATGCAAGTTAATATTATTTATTTATACTTGCTAAAATAAGAAAATTATTCACTACCCAGTATTTCAGCCAGAACCAAAAAGCTTCATAGTGCTTTCATTTGGTGATAGGCAACTGCTAATGATCCCTCCAAAGCAATTAATGGCTATTACAAGGTTAATGGGGAACATTTACTTTGAAACTCGCTTTCACTAGGTAAATGAAATGATAAAAACGAATTATGGCCAGAAACTAAACACTGAAGGAGTGTTCCATCTATTAAATACAAGTTGTGTGGAACCAATAGTTTTCCTTTAAGAATTTCAACTAACACCCTGTACATTAGTCACGCTCCGCTGAACCAACACATGATTCATCAATCACATTGCTGGCTCCAGGAAATTGCTGAAAATGAAGACACTTCTCACAGATGAAGATGCCCTGGTGTTATCTGCAGTGCTAAGCTGTTTTATGTTGTATTAGGTATTGGCTGTCGACGTGTGGGAAGTGTGGCAAAACCTGTGGGAACTTCAAAGTAAACTTTCTGATGAAAGGTCATCGACCTGAAGCATTAACTCTGTTTCTTTCTCCACAGTGTTTTCCAGCATTTTCTGTTTTTATTCCAAAGTAAACTGGCTAGATTCACTAAAGGCTCATATTTTTTTTTTCCGCCATGCGGTCTCCCTCAACAAATTCAGCAAGTTTACCTGGGGTTTCTACTGGCAGCGTGAGGTTGCGTTTTGGGGACTGATGCACTAGCCCGGCTCTTGTCTAATATAAAATCAGCATGATACAGACCCCTTTAGTGTTTTAAACATTTTTTTGTTCCATGAATTTCTCCCTGAAAACATTGGCCCCGATATTGACCGGGAGGGTGCGGGAGAGACCGGAAATGGCCGAGGAACCCGGTGAGGCCGGGGCGCGAAGGTCCTTCCGAAACTTAACGGCTGGACCTCATTGTAACTTTTTTCTTCCGTTTCCTGCCTGGCAGCTGGCCAAATTAATAGCCTGTCTGGCTGTGGGTGGGAAAACCAGAGGCAGGAGGCCACAGCCGGGGACCCTTGCGGATGTCCCCCCCGCAATCGGGAGGGAGGGGACGGGGGAACTGTGGTGTTCGGAGCTTTGGGTGTGGGGGGGGGGGTGGTCGGTCAGTCACAATCGCCTCATGGAGAGGTCGGCGATTGGGGCTTAGGATGGGGGGGTGGCGGGGTGGGTGGGATCGGCTGGAAGAGAGGGAGACCATTGGGGCTGGGGAGAGATTGGTGCTAGGGGCGGTGGGGGTGGGCTGGTGGAGGGAGAGGCAGGCCACGATCAGCAGAGGGGAGGCTGAAGTATTCCTTGAGGGACAGGGGGTCGGGGCACTCCTGCTCCTCCTGGCCCACAAGGAGCACTCTAAAAAGCACTTATTTTGGGGAGCCACCAGCTCCCGCCTCCCGTTCACTACCGGGTTTCCCTAGCCCTGGAAAACCATGTGGCAACTGTTTACTTTAAATCGGGCTCCCAATTGCAATGTGGGAGCCCAATTTAAGTATGTTAAAGAAGTGTCCCGTCTCTCCATGGCAGGACACTCGCACGCCATGAAACCTGCGGGCGTGAAAAATATCAACAGGCGCGTCCCCAGCGGCTTGGGGTCGCGTTCCCCATTTTTTCATTTTTGACACCCCTCCGACCCTCTCCCACCTGCTGTGGTGGGGGGGGGTTAATTTCGAGACCATTGGATCAGTACAGTTCCATGGGTGCCCTCTGATGCCTCTTCCAAGTGGCCATTCTCATTTGTGAGCTCATAGAGTAAGTGCCGATGAATTCTTGGACTGTGGTGCAGCAAATCTCAAGGGAAACCTGTCCTCACCTAATGTGAACAGACCCACGCACCTTTCAGTGGCAGTAACTGGATGGCAATTAGGAGTACAAGCCTTGACTGATTTGTTTGGTAATTTTCTCCATCAATGTTTCTTCCCATCCCTCTCTCCTGAAAGTGTTGACGCCTGGCTGAGGGTCCCACTGGTGCCTTGCCTAATTTGGCTATTATTTACACGAGTCTTGACAATGAGCATTGGTAAGCAATCCTACCATTAGAACATCACAGCCATCCCAACTATGTCCTTATTCCACATCCACAGCTTTCTGAATTGTCAGCCAGTGGGGTACTAATTAGTTTATTCAGCAAAGCATTAAATATTACCTCTAGGAGGGGGGAAGAAATTAATATTGCCCTTGCTTACTGTAAGTAGAGCTTCACATGGCTACACAGATCGATGTTTAAGGAAATTGTGCACAAATCTACAGCCTGGATTGCAATAGGACCGCATGGACGAACTACAGAATTTGTTCATCCTTGTTTGGCATAAGAATAAAACAAAAAGGGTGACTCAACCGTGGCTAACAAGGGAAATTAGGGATAGCATAAGATCCAAGGAGAGGGCTTATAAATTGGCCAGAAAAAGCAGTAACCCTGAGGATTGGGAGCAGTTTAAGATTCAACAAAGGAGGACAAAGGGTTAATTAAGAAGGGGAAAATAGAATACGAGAGCAAGCTTGCAGGGAACATAAAAACTGACTGTAAAAGCTTTTATAGATATGTGAAGAGAAAAAGATTAGTGAAATCAAGCATAGGTCCCTTGCAGTCAAAATCAGGGGAACTTATAATGGGGAACAAAGAAATGTCAGACCAATTAAATACATATTTTGGTTCTGTCTTCACAAAGGAGGACACAAATAACCTCCCAGAGATGTTGGGGAACATAGGGTCTGATGAAAGGGAGGAACTGAAAGAAGTCAGTATTTGTAGGGAAATGGTGTTAGGGAAATTGAAGGAATTGAAGGCCGATAAATCCCCAGGGCCTGATAATCTACATCCTAGGGTACTTAAGGAAGTGGCCCTAGAAATAGTAGATGCATTGCTGATCATCTTCCAACATTCGATGGAATCTGGAACAGTACCCATGGATTGGAGGGTAGCTAATGTTACCCCACTATTCAAAAAGGGTGTTAGAGAGAAAACGGGGAATTACAGACCGGTAAGCCTGACATCGGTAGTGGGGAAAATGCTAGAGTCCATTATAAAAGATGTAATAGCTGAGCACTTGGAAAACAATGACGGGATCGGACAAAGTCAACATGGATTTACAAAAGGTAAATCATGCTTGACTAATTTACTGGAATTTTTTGAGGATGTAACTGGTAAAATAGATAAGGGAGAACCAGTGGATGTGGTGTATTTGGACTTCCAAAAGGCTTTTGATAAGGTCCTGCATAAGAGATTAGCGTGTAAAGTTAAGGCATATGGGATTGGGGGCAAGGTATTGACTTGGATAGAGAACTGGTTGGCAGACAGAAAGCAAAGAGTTGGAATAAACGGGTCTTTTTCCAAGTGGCAGGCAGTGACTAGTGGGGTACCGCAGGGATCGGTCCTTGGACCCCAGCTATTCACAATATATATTAATGATCTAGACAAGGGAACTAGATGTAATATCTCCAAGTTTGCAGACGACACAAAACTGGGTGGGCATGTGTGCTGCGAGGAGAATGTCGAGAAACTCCAGGATGATTTGGACAGGTTGGGTGAGTGGGCAGAAGCGTGGCAGATGCAATATAACGTGGATAAATGCGAGGTTATCCACTTTGGTGTCAAAAACAGAAAGGCAGACTATTATCTGAATGGCAATAGATTGGGAGAAGAGGAAGTGCAACGAGACCTGGGTGTCCTTGTGCACCAGTCGCTGAAGGTAAGCATGCAGGTGCAGCAGGCGGTTAAGAAGGCAAATGGTATGTTGGACTTCATAGTGAGAGGGTTTGAGTACAGGAACAAGGATGTTTTGCTGCAGTTGTACAGGGCCTTGGTGAGACCACACCTTGAGTACTGTGTGCAGTTTTGGTCGCCTTATCTGAGGAAGGATGTTCTTGCCATGGAAGGAGTTCAGCGAAGATTCACAAGGCTGATACCTGGGATGGCAGGAATGATGTATGAAGAGAGATTGGGTCGATTGGGCTTATACTCGCTGGAGTTTAGAAGAATGAGAGGGGATCTCATTGAAACTTATAAAATTCTGACAGGACAGGACAAACTAGATGCAGGATGGATGTTCACGATGGTCGGGGAGTCCAGAACCAGGGGTCACAGTCTAAGGATAAGGGGTAAGCCATTTAGGACAGAAATGAGGAGGAATTTCTTCACCCAGAGAGTGGTGAACCTGTGGAATTCTCTGCCACAGAAGGCAGTAGAGGCCAATTCATTAAATAGATTCAAGAAGGAGTTGAATATATTTCTTAAAGCTAAAGGGATCAAGGGATATGTGGAGAAAGCAGGGACAGGGTACTGAATTTGGATGATCAGCCATGATCGCATTGAATGGCGGAGCAGGCTAGAGGGGCCGAATGGCCTACTCCTGCTCCTATCTTCTATGATTCTATGATAGGAACAGGAGTAGGCCATTCTGCCCCTCGAGGTAGTTCCACCATTTAATCAGATCATGGCTGATCTGTGCCTCATCCCTATTAACCTGCCTTTGCACCATACCTCCTGATACCCTTACCTAACTAAAGTCTATAAATCTCAGTCTTGAAATTTTTAATTGACCTGGAATCCATATCATTTTGGGGAGAGAGTCACAGATTTCCATTATCCTTGTGTGAAAAAGTGCTTCTTGATTTCTCTCTTAAATGGCCTATCTCTAATTTTAAGATTGTTCCCCCTTGTTCTGGAACTGCACCCGCCCCCCCACCCCCACCCCCCCCCCCCCCACCCCCACCCCCAACACCCAGAGGAAATAGTTTCTCTGTAACCTCCTTATAGAATTCCTTTATCATTTTAAACATGAAGCAAAGGCGGGTAAATGGAGTTGAGATACAGATCAGCCATGATCTAACTGGATAGCAGACCAGGTTCGAGGGGCTGAATGGCCTACTCCTGTTCCTATGTACCTCGATTAAATCATGCTTCAACCTTCTAAACTCGAGTGAATATAAACTAAGTTTATACAATGTAACCTCATAATTTATCCATTTTATCCCTGGAATCATTCTGGTCCATCTGAGTTGTAGCCATTACAAGGCCAATATATCCTTCCTGAGGTTCCGTGCCCCAAACTGAATGCAGGTGGGATCTGACCAAGGCTCTGTGCAACTGAAGCATCACTTCCTCACGTTGGTGTTCCAACTCCCTTAAGATAAAGGCCAATGTTCCATGAGAACCTTTTGATTACTTTTTGTAGTTGGATTGCAAACCTAGCTCGGTAGGGCTGAGCAGACCCTGAGGCAAATGAAAGGATGAAGAAAAAAAAGTTCACAGTGATGAAAGATTAGTCACCTAAAGACAGACATTAAATCCAAACTAGCTTCTTTCATACATCTGAACACTTCAGAGACCTACACTGTAAAGATTCCTGCTGCGAAGGGGAAGTAATGACATGTGAGATGAAAGCAGATACAGCTACAAGAGGCAGCTCAGTTGCCCTAGTGTTCCACAGAGGTCAATCTATGCAAGAATAAGAACCTAAGAAAGCATAGAACAAGTAAAACATCAATTTAAGGCCAGTTTCTCCCATAGGGACTATACAATGCTCTTCGTTCAAGAAAAGATTCTACAAGGTTTCTCCCTGCCCACAAAAGTAAATCAAGCAAAACTTTGGAATACTGATCCAACCTCCTTTCTACAAGTTTGCAGACGACACAAAACTGGGTGGGCGTGTGTGCTGCGAGGAGGATGCCGAGAAACTCCAGGATGATTTGGACAGGTTGGGTGATTGGGCAGAAGCGTGGCAGATGCAATATAACGTGGATAAATGCGAGGTTATCCACGTTGTTATCAAAAACAGAAAGGCAGATTATTATCTGAATGGCAATAGATTGGGAGAAGGGGAAGTGCAACGAGACCTGGGTGTCCTTGTGCACCAGTCGCTGAAGGTAAGCATGCAGGTGCAGCAGGCGGTTAAGAAGGCAAATGGTATGTTGGCCTTCATAGCGAGAGGGTTTGAGTACAGGAACAAGGATGTCTTGCTGCAGTTGTACAGGGCCTTGGTGAGACCACACCTTGAGTACTGTGTGCAGTTTTGGTCGCCTTATCTGAGGAAGGATGTTCTTGCCATGGAAGGAGTTCAGCGAAGATTCACCAGACTGATACCTGGGATGGCAGGAATGACGTATGAAGAGAGATTGGGTCGATTGGGCTTATACTCGCTGGAGTTTAGAAGAATGAGAGGGGATCTCATTGAAACTTATAAAATTCTGACAGGACAGGACAAACTAGATGCAGGAAGGATGTTCCCGATGGTCGGGGAGTCCAGAACCAGGGGTCACAGTCTAAGGATAAGGGGTAAGCCATTTAGGACAGAAATGAGGAGGAATTTCTTCACCCAGAGAGTGGTGAACCTGTGGAATTCTCTGCCACAGAAGGCAGTAGAGGCCAATTCATTATATAGATTCAAGAAGGAGTTGGATATATTTCTTAAGGCTAAAGGGATCAAGGGATATGGGGAGAAAGCAGGGACAGGGTACTGAATTTAGATGATCAGCCATGATCGCATTGAATGGCGGAGCAGGCTAGAGGGGCCGAATGGCCTACTACTGCTCCTATCTTCTATGATTCTATGATTCTATCATTCATCCATGACCAATTATCTTTCCTTCGCGTAACATTTTCAAGGTCTGAGCAGCTCAGGTTATTATCAAGTTCCACACTACATTTGATTCTCCCTATCTGTACACATCATTTGAACCCTACATTCAATATCTTATTCATCAATTATATATTTCATTACTTTCTGTTTCACCTTGTTCTATCCTTTACTCAAAGGGCCTTCTCCCTTCAAACAGAATTCTTAAAAATTCTCAAGTGAACAACAAGTCAGAATTTTTGGTGCAGGATTTTCCTTTCTAATACACCTTAGTTCCCAGGCACATTAGCAAGAAAAAGGGAGTGGAGACCCGTGATGCCAGGTCTCTGCCCCCGAGACATTACTCCAGGGATCCCTGGAGTTTTCGTTTGAGGAGTAGCAGAGTGTTTTTGCTTGCCCGAAGTGCATGCAAAGGGAAAGCATCTTAATGAAGCAGGAGGATCATTATTAACTCTCCCATCTTTTTCCTGGAAGAGTCCCCATTCTGAGTGGCACCCAGAAGAAGTGGGCCTTGAGCCCTGCACCCAGCCCCTATCTGATTGAAGGATCAAACCTAGGCCATAGGAGTAGGCCATTCAGTCCCTTGAGCCTGTCCTGCCATTCTATTAGGTCATGACTGATCTGTGCCTCAGCTCCATTCATCCTCCTTTGCTCCATATTCCTTGATACCCTTACCTAAGAAAAACCTAACAAAAAAGGTATGCCACTTTTTTCAGGAACAGCAGGACAGGATTGGAGGCCTTTAAGCTACTGTTTTTGGACAGCAGCCAGAAGTTAGCAGCCTTTACCGTGTTATCATTAGTAGCGGTATCATTTTGATGTCCAATTCTAAGCGCACAGCTGCGCCAAGAGATGAACCTGCACCTGGGGTGTATTGGACATTAACCTATAATCTGGATCCACAAGTATGAACAGGCTCAAGTCAGGTCAGACCCGGGGGAGGAATTCACCCCAATTAGGGTCATAAGGAACTGTTAGTTACAGTAGCAGAGCAGATTGCAGATTTTCTGGGCTGGGATCTTTAACTTCCTCTGTTGGAGCATCAGTTTAACATCTCATCCAAAGCATAATGGCCCGAAAATTAAACCTAATACACGAGAGTACGCACTGTGTACTCTCGCGTATTAGATCCCGAATTGCCGGTTTCCTGCATGCACTGCGCATACGCGGGAAACCGGCACTTCGTGAATTGAAAAGGGGGCGGTTCCTAAGTGAACTGCGTGCGTGCTACAGGCTGTGCGCACGCAGTGCACTTAGGTTTTTTTTCAGCTTTGAACGCGCAGGTAAGTGGTGAAGATTTTACACACAAAGAAAGCAGGCGTAGGACCCCCTTTTAACAAGGTAAGTAGTTAATTAAGTGTTATTTTAAATTTTTTTCAACAGGTTTATCTTTTTTAGAGAAAAAATTTAAAATCTTTTTAAAAGTTATAAAAATAAACTTACCTTTCTTTAATTTTTTCAAAAATTTTATTTTTTGTTGAAAGTGGTTAATTTATTTAACTATACTTATTTTATTAATGTGATGGCTTTTTAAAAAAATTAATTGAGGTTTAGCTGTTCTTTTGGGGGGGTGTAGTATTCATAGCTTTGACAGCTCTTGCCGTCAAAACTATGAATGAAAGATGGTGTGCTGCCATTGGCTCTAACTGAATCACGTGATCCCAGAGCTCACATGAACTAATTGCGTCTCTGGGTCACGCAAGCACTGCACGGTTCCAACAGAGAGAGCCTTTGAAACTAAAGTTCGTGTGGGCCCGGAGCAAAAAGGTAGGTGCGGAGTGCGATATCGCGGGGAATCCTTACCCCCGCGGGAACCATCCATGTTTAATTTCTGGGCCATTATCTCCAGCAATACAACATTGTCTCAATAGTGAACTGAAGTGCCAGCCTAGATTATATGCATAAATCCTGGAGTGTGGCTTGAACCCTCGAACCTCTGATACAGAGTTGAAGGTGCTATCAACTGCGCCAAGCAGTAGGTATGTGATGCCAAGCTTGAATTTCATAAGTCAATAGATTGTAAAATTGGAGGGAGTAAAGAGTTCCACAGTTTTGAAGTCCTGAGAATGAGTTAGAGTAACGGACAGTGCAATTTGTCTCAATTCTCCTGTTAATCCATTTGGGGTAGACTTTTGTTCTTACCGCCCAAGTATTATTAGCTAGAGCGCAGAGAGGAAAATTGAGTGAGAGAATAGCACATCAATTACATAGTATTTACAGCACAGAAACAGGCAATTCAGCCCTACAGGTCTATGCCAGTGTTTATGCTCTACATGAGCCTTCTTCGTCTAACCCCATCAACATAACCTTCTATCCCTTTCTCCCTCATGTGTTTATCTAGCTTCCCCTTCTCTGCTCTATGTCCACCCTATCAAACCCTTTCATAATCTTAATCACCCCTCAGTCTTCTCTTTTCTAGAGAAAAGAGCCCCAGCTTGTTCAATCTTTCCCGATAGGTATAACCTCTCAGTTCTGGTATTATCTTAGTAAATCTTTTTTGCACCTTCTCCAGTGCCTCTTATATCCTTTTTATAATAAGGAGACCAGAACTGTGCACGGTACTCCAAGTGTGGTCCAGCCAAGCTTCTATACAAATTTAAAATAACTTCTCTGTTTTTCAATTCTATCCCTCCAGAAATGAACCCCAGCGCTTTGTTTGCTTTTTATACAGCCTTATTAACCTGCGTCACTACTTTTAGTGATTTGTGTATCTGTGCCCCCAGATCCCTCTGCTCTTCTACCCCATTTAGACACTTATTTTTCAAGGAGTATATGGCCTCCTTATTCTTCCTACCAAAATATACCACCTCACACTATATTGAAGTTCATTTGCCAATTACATGCCCATTCTGCAAGTTTATTAATGTTTACTGTATTTTGTCACAGTCCTCCTCTGTATTAACTATACCTCCAATTTGGTGCCGTCTGCAAATTTTGAAATTGTACTTCCGATGCCCGAGTCCAAATTGTTTATGTAAATGGTGAACAACAGTGGTCGCAGCACCAGGGAATACAACCCTAGTTGTAGTGATAGGCATTATATAAACGCAAGTCTTTTTTTCTTTTAAACCTGATGAGACAAGTTCTGGTTCAGAAAATGTTTTTGATAGCGTTGAATAGAACATACTACACTGTCACTATGTAGCCTGGTACGCATGGGCAAAAGTCACACAGATTTAACTTGCAGATGGCTTTTAATATTGTGTGAAATTGCAAAAGTATTGCTATGCAAAGGAGTTGTGAACAGTGCTATCAACTGGCACTTATTCATCAATAACCTGCTCACCGATGCTCAGTTTGGGTTCTGCCAGGACCACTCGGCTCCAGACCTCATTACTGCCTTGGTCCAAACATGAACAAAAGAGCTTAATTCCAGAGGTGAGGTGAGAATGACTGCCCTTGACATCAAGGCAGAATTTGACCGAGTGTGGCATCAAGGAGCCGTAATAAAACTGAAGTCAATGGGGATCAGTGGGAAAACTCTCCACTGGCTGGAGTAATACCTACCACAAAGGAAGATGGTTGTGGTTGTTGGAGGCCAATTATCTCAACCCCAGGACATTGCTGCAGGAGTTCCTCAGGGCAGCATTTTATGCCCAACTATCTTTAGCTGCTCCATCAATGACATTCCCTCAAACATAAGGTCAGATGTGGGGATGTTTGCTGATGATTGCACAGTGTTCAGTTCCACTCCTCAGATAATGAAGCATTCCATGCCCGCATGCAGCAAGACATGGACAACATCCAGGCTTGGGGTAATAAGTGGCAAGTAAAATTCGCACCACACAAATGCCAGGTAATGACCACCTTTAACAAGAGAGGTCCTAACTATCTCCCTATGACATTCAATGGCATTACCATCGCTGAATCCCCCACCATCAACATCCTGGGAGTAGCCGTTAACCAGAAACTTAACTGGACCAGCCACAAAATGCCATGGTTATAGAGAAGATCAGAGGCTGAGTATTCTGCAGCAACTGGCTCACCTCCTGACTCCCCAAAGCCTCCCCACCACCGACAAGGTACAAGTCAGGAGTGTTATTTTTTATTCATTCCTGGGATGTGGGCGTCGCTGGCAAGGTCAGCATTTATTGCCCATCCCTAATTGCCCTTGAGAAGGTGGTGGTGAACCACCTTCTTGAACCACTATAGTCCGTGTGGTGAAGGTACTCCCACAGTGCTGTTAGGGAGGGAGTTCCAGGATTTTGACCGAGTGACAATGAAGAAACAGCGATATATTTTCAAGTCAGGATGGTGTAACTTGAAGGTGATGGTGTTCCCATGTGCCTGCTGCCCTTGTCCTAGGTGGTTGAGGTCGTGGGTTTGGGTGGTGCTGCCGAAGAAGCCTTGGAGTGAATGTTTAAGGTGGTGGATTGGGTGCAAATCAAGTGGGCTGCTTTGTCCTGGATGGTGTTGAGTTTGTTGAGTGTTGTTGGAGCTGCATTCATCCAGGCAAGTGGAGAGTATTCCATCACACTCCTGACTTGTGCCTTGTAGATGGTGGAAAGGCTTTGGGGAGTCAAGAGGTGAGACACTCGCCACAGAATACCCAGCCTCTGACCTGCTCTTGTTGCCACAGTATTTATGTGGCTGGTCCAGTTAAGTTTCTGGTCGATGGTGACCCCCCAGGATGTTGATGTTGGGGGATTCGGTGATAGTAATGCCATTGAATGTCAAGGGGCGGTGGTTAGACTCTCGCTTGTTGGAGATAGTCATTGCCTGGCACTTGTGTGGCGCGAATGTTGCTTGCCACTTATCAGCCCAAGCCTGAACGTTGTCCAGGTGTTGCTGCATGCAGGCATCGACTGCTTCATTATCTGAGGAGTTATGAATGGAGCTGAACACTGTGCAGTCATCAACAAACATTCCCATTTCTGACCTAATGATGGAGGGAAGGTCATTGATGAAGCAGCTGAAGATGGTTGGGTCTAGGACACTGCCCTGAGGAATACCTGCAGCGATGTCCTGAGGCTGTGATGATTGGCCTCCAACCACCACAACCATCTTCCTATATGCTAGGTTTGACTCCAGCCAGTGTAGAGTTTTCCCCCTGATTCCCATTGACTTCAATTTTACTAGGGCTCATTGATGCCACACTCGGTCAAATGCTGCCTTGATGTCAAGGGCAGTCACTCTCACCTCACCTCTGGAATTCAGCTCTTTTTTCCACATTTAGACCAAGGCTGTAATGAAATCTGGAGCCAAGTGGTCCTGGCGGAACCCAAACAGAGCATTGGTGAGCAAGTTATTGGTAAGTAAGTGCCGCTTGATAGCACTGTTAACTACACTTCCCATCAACTTGCTGATGATTAGGAGTAGACTGATGGGACAGTAATTGCTGGATTGGATTTGTCCTGCTTCTGGGCAGATTCCATTGTTGCAGCTTTACTGGAACAGCTTGGCTAGATGCGCGGCTAGTTCTGGAGCACAAGTCTTCAGCACGATAGCCAGGATGTTATCAGGGCCCATAGCCTTTGCTGTAGCCAGTGCGCTCAGCCATTTCTTGATATCACGTGGAGTGAATCGAATTGGCTGAAGACTGGCTTCTGCGATGGTAGGGACTTCCGGAGGAAGCCGATATGGATCATCCACTCGGCACTTCTGGCTGAAGATGGTTGCAAATGCTTCAGCCTTGTCTTTTGCACTCGTGTGCGCGCTGGGCTCCACCATCATTGAGGATGGGGATATTCATAGAGCATCCTCCTCCAGTTAGTTGCTTAATTGTCCACCACCATTCACGACTGGATGTGGCAGGACTGCAGAGCTTTGATCTGATCCATTGATTATGGGATCGCTTAGCTCTGTCTATAGCATGCTGCTTCTGCTGTTTTGCATGCGTGTAGTCCTGTGTTGCAGCTTCCCCAGGTTGGAACCTCATTTTTAGATACACCTGGTGCTGCTCCTGGCATGCTCTTCTGCACTCTTCATTAAACCAGGGTTGGTCCCCTGGCTTGATGGTAATGGTAGAGTGAGGGATATGCTGAGCCATGAGGTTACAGATTGTGGTGGAATACAATTCTGGTGGACATACCCAGGAATGGTGATGGAGAAGTCTGGGACATTGGCTGAAAGGTATGATTCTATGAGTATGACTATGTCAGACTGTTGCTTGACTAGTCTGTGGGACAGCTCTCCCAATTTTGGCACAAGTCCCCATTTCAGAGTCACATATAGGCCAGACCAGGTAAGGGTGGCAGAGTTCCTTCCGAAAGGACATTAGTGAACCAGATGGGTTTTTACAACAATCCGATAGTTTCATGGTCATCATTACTGATACCGACAAAGCAGTCCACTTGTTCGGCAGCCCATTTTCCACCTTAAACATCCACTCCCCCCATCACTGTGGCTGCAGTGTGTACTATCACAGGATGCACTGCAACAACTTGCTAAAGCTTCAATGACAGCACCTCCCAAACCCACGACCTCCACCGCCTAGAAAGGCAAGGGCAACAGGTGCATGGGAACCCCACCCCCTCCAAGTCACACATCATCCTGACTTAAACATACATCGCTGTTCATTTATCGTCACTGGGTCAAAATCCTGGAACTCCCTACCTAACAGCACTGTTGGAAATACCTTCACCAAATGGACTGCAGTGGTTCAAGAAAGCTGCTTACCACCACCACCTCCTCAAGGGCACCTAGGGATGGGTAATTATTATAGCTTTGGTGGTGACCCCCATATCCTTACAATGAATAAAAAAACATTTTTAAGTGGTTCTGGCAAAATGCAATTTTGTATGACAACTTTTTTTAAACTAAAAGCGCCCCTATTTTACAAAGTTGTATGATAAAGACTTGAAGTACATTTTTGTGATTAAAATCTCATAAAATCTTTTTGGACGTTTATGAAAAAGTAAATTTACAAATCTTTCAACAAAAGTATCAAATGGAAACCATTTCTAATTATGTAACAGCTGTGGCTCAGTGGGTAGCACTCACACCTCTGAGTTAGAAGGTTGTGAGTTCAAGTCCCACTCCAGAGACCTAAGCACAAAAATCTAGGCTGTCACTCCAGCACAGTATTGAGAGAGTGATATCAGAGGTGATATTAAACCAAGGCCCTGTCTGCTCTCTCAGGTGGACGTAAAAGATCCCATTTGCAGATGAGCAGGGGAGTTATTTCCGGTGTCCTGGCCAATATTTATCCCTCAATCAGCATCACTAAAACAGATTATCTGCTCATTATCACATTGCTGTTTGTGGGTGCTTGCTGTGTGCAAATTGGCTGCCACGTTTCCTACATTACAACAGTGACTGCACTTCAAAAGTACTTAATTGGCAGTAAAGCGCTTTGGGATGTATGAGGTCATGAAAGGCGCTATATAAATGCAAGTCTTTCTTTATATATCTTTGTAATTTTATGCTTCTATCTACATTGCTTACAATGCCATCTATCTTGGTGTCATAGCAAACTTGGATATGTCGCTTTCTATCCCGTCATCTAAGTCATTAATAAATATGGTGAATAGTTGAGGCCCCAACACAGATCCCTGTGGGACACCACTAGTCACATCCTGTCAATTTGATTACCTGCCCATTATCCCTACTCTCTGTCACCTACCACTCAGCCAATTTCCTAACCAGGTCAATAATTTACCTTCAATTCCATGAGCTTCAACTTTAGCTAACAATCTCTTATGAGGGACTTTATCAAATGCTTTTTAGAAGTCCATATAAATAAAATCCATAGACATTTCCCTGTCCACTACTTTAGTTACTTCTTCAAAAAATTCAATCAGGTTTGTCAGGCATGACCTACTCTTTACAAATCTGTGCTGGCTCTCTTGGATCGGATTTTCAAGGTATTCAGTCACTCTATCCTTAATTATAGACTCTAGTCATTTCCCGACAACAGATATTAGGCTAACTGGTCTATAATTCCCTGGTTTCCCTCTCTTTCACCTTTCTTAAATAGTGGAGTGACGTGCAATTTTCCAATCTAAAGGAATGGTTCCTGAATTGAGAGAACTTTGGAAGTTCCCCTACTTCCTTTAAAAGCCTGGGATGGAAACCATCTGGTCCTGTGGATTTGTTACTCTTTAGTGCCATTATTTTCTTCATTATTGTTATTTTGCTGATGTTAATTTTGAGAGTCCCTGTCCCTGATTCAATATTAGTTTCCTTGGGATGTCCGGCATGCTATCCTCTTCCTCTACTGTAAATACCGATGCAAAGTAATTATTCAACATATCTGCTATTTCATTTACAGCATAATCGTTATCAGTTTTTAAGGGGCCCATATTGCTCTGACCACTCTCTTTTTCCTAATATGTTTGTAACAAAAATTTGTGTTGATTTTGATATCCCTTGCAAGTTTCTTTTCATGTTCCCTTTTTGTAGGTGTTACTATCTGTTTTGTCGCCTTTTGTTGTTCTTTGTATCTCTCCCAGTCACCAGGATCTGTGCTATTTTTGCATGCTTTCTTTTATGAGGAACAGAAGGGATATGGAACCACAGAGGTCAGAAATGGGGATGTTTGCTGATGTCTGCACAGTGTCCAGTGCCATTCACAGCTCCTCAGATAATGAAGCAGTCCATGCCCGCATGCAACAAGACCTGGACGACATTTAGGCTTGGGCTGATAAGTGGCAGGTAACATTCGCGCCACATAAGTGCCAGGCAATGACTATCTCCAACAAGCGAAAGTCTAACCACCTCCCCTTGACATTCAACGGCATTGACCAGAAACTTAACTGGACCAGCCACATAAATACTGTAGCAAGAAGAGCAGGTCAGAGGCTAGGCATTCCGCGGCGAGTGTCTCACCTCCTGACTCCCCAAAGCCTTTCCACCATCTACAAGGCACAAGTAAGGAGTGTGATGGAATACTCTCCACTTGCCTGGATGAGTGCAGCTGCAACAACACTCAAGAAGCTCGACACCATCCAGGTCTAAGCAGCCCATTTGATTGGCACCGCATCCACCACCTTAAACATTCACTCCCTCCACCACCGGCATACCGTGGCTGCAGTGTGTACCATCTACAAGATGCACTGTAGCAACTCGCCAAGGCTTCTTCGGCAGCACCTCCCAAACCCACGAGCTCTACCACCTAGAAGGACAAGGGCAGCAGGCGCATGGGAACACCATCACCTCCCAGTTCCCCTCCAAGTCACACACCATCCTGACTTGGAAATATATCACCGATCCTTCATCGTCGCTAGGTCAAAATCCTGGAACTCCCTCCCTAACAGCACTGTGGGAGTAGCTTCACCACATGGACTGTAGCGGTTCAAGAAGGCGGCTCACCACCACCTTCTCAAGGGCAACTAGGGATGGGCAATAAATGCTGGCCTTGCCAGCGACGCCCAGATCCCATAAGTGAATAAAAAAAAAAGAATGCATATGGCATCTGGCCACAGGTCCCTCCACTGCAGAATATACAGACTCTGATTCTCTTAGCTGACCCAGGAGCAGTGCACGAGGCGACTGCACTTCACAATAGAAGCCATCAGTGAGTAATGCCACATGCTACAACTAGACTACAGCCCTACACTGCCAGTGGCTGTAAAATAATTACCACCCTGAATTTGTATATTATGGGGCCATTCCGGGCTCCCTTTGGCGACATCAGTAACATTAGTTAATCAGCTGTGCACAGATGCATTAAGCAAGCCAAGTCATTGATGCATTATTTGCTAGAGGAAGCTAGTTCATCATCTTCCCCATGGACAACCAGCAGCAGCTTGACAAGGCACTGCAATTTTACTGATTTACAGGACTTCCCAAACTACAAGGAGGCATAGAATGTACCACATGGCTCTACATCAATCTCATCACCTATGTCAATAGGAAAGGATTCTATTTGCTCAATTTCTAGCTCATTTGTGGCTAGTAGCAAGTTAAACGTTTGTTTTGCTGGCAAGTGCTACAATGCCTTGATTTTAAGTTGGTTCACCGTGCCCACACTTTTTCAATTGGAAAAGCAAGTGTCTATATAGATCCTGGGTAATTAAAGGTACCCTCTACAGCCATGGGTGATGACAATTGTACACTTCCACAGGACACCAGCTGAATGCTGTTATATTGGGATCCATTCTGCCACCAAAGTCATCATGGAGCACACTACTGGAATTCTGTAGACAGACTGCAGGTGCCTAGATCAGCCTGGGGGTGCTATGCAATATAATGTCTACTCCTCTTAACTCAAAGTTGTTTAATTCAAGTTATTGGATAGCACTAAATTCCTACTTTGCTGTGTTATCTACGTTGCTTAATTCAAATTATTGGATAATTTAAATTTTTTTGTCATTAAAAACCTTTCAATGACCAGAAGTAGACTGTAGTCTAGCTAGTGTCTTAAGGATCATGGTGAATTGCTGCATATTACACAACTTTGCCTTACACAGAGGCCTCCTCAGGGAGGGAGGTAAGGAATCAGGCAGGCAAGCAGTAGTAGCATGAAGAGGGAACGGAGGACAATCCATTACCATCTGCAAGAGACAATCAGGCCAATCTGATATGTGAGAGCTTCTCTTGATCATAAAATCTGCCAAATGTATCAACATCCTCTTCATACCCTTCTCTGTGCACTCCAACTCACGCACATTCAAGACACCTCGTCAAAGCCACTTTTAAAACTAGCCAATAACGTCTGTATGCAAAAGTTCAGTGCTACCATTATTTTGTTTTCATTCCAGTGTGTGAATGTTCCTAGTGCTTCTTTATGTCGAATTACATAGCATTTTACAGCACAGAAACAAGCCATTCGGCCCAACAGGTCTGAGCCAGTATTTATGCTCCACAAGCCTTCTTCCAACCTTACTTCATCTCACCCGATCAACATATCAATGTTGCCACCATGTTTTCCCTTGGTACTCCAATTCTGGCCTCTTGTGCATCCCCAATTTCCTTCGCCTGACCATTGGTGGTCATGCCTGCCGCTGTCTTGGGCCTAAGTTCTGGAATTCCCTCCCTAAACCTCTCCGCATCCTTACCTCTCTCCCCTCCTTTAAGACGCTTCTTAAAACCTACCTCTTTGACCAAGCTTTTGGTCACCTGTTCTAATATTTCCTTATGTGGCTTGGTATCAATTTTTGTCTAAGAACCCTCCAGTAAAGCGCCATGGGACGTTTTACTACGTTAAACATCTTGGGACGTTTTACTACGTTAAAGGCGCTATATAAATGTAACTTGTTGTTTTTGTCATTGTTATTTCCACATGAAGAATAACCACTTGGGGTGAGGTACCAGAGGGTGACTGATGCCTGTGGAACCACAATCCCAACAAGGAGTCCATTGGGTAAATTTTCATCTTCATCACGTGGGCAGTAGTCTGGAATGAAAAGCAGATGGGTTCCACAGCAGAGCAGCAATTCTGCTCCACTAGATTACCGCCCAGAAATGCACCCCAATACCTTCAGCATATGTGGAATATAAAGTGAAAAAAAAAATGGTGTAAAAGAGAAAGGGAATCAAAATCATGGCACCCAGATGGAGACCAGTGGGGACACTTCCCAATCCTGTGCGCTCAGTGAGGAGAGGCGCTTGAAGGAAACGCTATTGGAGAATCAGGACTACAGTGTGGAAGTCCGATTCCCGACCCATGATGCCTTTGAGCATGGCTGTACTCTGGACAATATCGTTCCAAGTATTAAATCTTTCAGCTGCAGTCAGTATACAGTGAGGGTTTAAATAAAACTCTATGCAGGTTAGAGAATCGCTGAGAAGCATTGTGAGTATCCTACATTTAAATTGCCGTAAAACTAGCACAGCAACTTGGTCCCAAATCGGGTTTGTTAATTCTTGTCAGATGAACACATCAGCTGTACTGCAGAGTAAATAACAAATAGTTTTACAAACTCTCTCTAGAGTGCGTACCTATGTTTTTGTGACAAAGGTTTCATTTTCTGCATTGCACAGTAACTTGGTAACTGAATTATTTTACTGTGCATTGTAACCAGTTTCCATTTGCTATAACAATTCACAAGAGACACAACACAAATTTTCTTTTAAATGAAAGAATAACTTAAGAATGTGTGAGTTTTTGTATTTTTTTCTCCCTACTGGGGAAGGATTCCTCTGCTTGCTGTCTGTTATTGACACGGTAAACATAGCAGATGATTTCCTATATTCCATAATTTCTAGCAAAATCGTAAAAGTGTTCTAAAAGAGGAAACCTTCTTGCTGTGGACTCCTGTTGTGTCTGGCACAGTGAAGAGGAGACCTGCTCCCATGTACCTGCTGCTTCTCACAGGGTGGGCTATCAATCTGCTCCCATGTACCTGCTGCTTCTCACAGGGTGGGCTATCAATCTGCTCCCATGTACCTGCTGCTTCTCACAGGGTGGGCTATCAATCTGTTCCCATGTACCTGCTGTTTCTCACAGGGTGGGATAGCAGCCTGTTCCCATGTACCTGCTGTTTCTCACAGGGTGGGATAGCAGCCTGTTCCCATGTACCTGCTGCTTCTCACAGGGTGGGATAGCAGCCTGTTCCCATGTACCTGCTGCTTCTCACAGGGTGGGCTATCAATCTGTTCCCATGTACCTGCTGTTTCTCACAGGGTGGGATAGCAGCCTGTTCCCATGTACCTGCTGCTTCTCACAGGGTGGGCTATCAATCTGTTCCCATGTACCTGCTGTTTCTCACAGGGTGGGATAGCAGCCTGTTCCCATGTACCTGCTGCTTCTCACAGGGTGGGCTATCAATCTGTTCCCATGTACCTGCTGCTTCTCACAGGGTGGGCTATCAATCTGTTCCCATGTACCTGCTGCTTCTCACAGGGTGGGCTATCAATCTGTTCCCATGTACATTCAGTATCTGACAGGGTGTAGGGGTGGCCTGCTCCTGTACGTCTGCTGTGTATCACAGGGTGTGATGGCAGTCTAACATATATCGACCTGGTCACTCAGAAGTGTGTTACAGCGGCTTTATGAATGTGATTTACCAAAATAGTTTCTCCTTCCTTTCTCAGGAGGAAGGATCCGGGCTCAATGGAGTTGGTCCCTACAACTCAGCTGAGATTAGGGCCCTGAAATTACCTCGGGGTGTTCAAACAGTCTCCTATTGTAACTGGCAAGGAAGCGGCATAAACAGCTGTAAACAGTCATTAATGCCATTTCTGTGGGTGTTCTACTGGTCTCCCGCTGGAGTTATGGAGGGAGACCTAGTAGAACCCTCACGGAATTTCAAAATCTCTTTCTGATTGGTTCAAATTTCCCCCAAAATAAAAACACTTGAATACTTCCCTATTTAACTAGCTGGGGTAGAAATTGGTATGCATTACATTCATTTTTCGGTCGTATTAATCGGCACAAAGCATACCAATATAGTAGTGGGACAGTTTCTGCCTAATCTATGTAGGTGTTGGTCCTGCTGCAAAACTCGTGGTCATTTTTCTGGCGCCCTGGGCGGATGCCTAAAATAGACCCCTTAAATAGGTTAATCAGGGGCCTAGCGCCTGTTGAAGGACCCCCATCGAGAAATTCGTTGGACCTGCTCCGTTTAGGATTCTTTAGTGGAGCCTATGGCCGCCAACTCCAGGTGAGTGATTAAAATTTGTTCCTTGTTAGAAAACCCATCCAGTGGAGCCAGAAGGAGCAGGAGTGCTCCCGAGACTCCAGTGTAGTCGTGATAGACCCCTCCTCCACCACCCCCCCCCCCCCCCAACCACTGTATCCCACTCCAATACCCCTCCCCAGACTTACCTGCGGGCCACTGCTGGTGAGGCAGTCGGCCCGACGTTGACGTCTTCACTCAGCGTGAGCTGCCTGCAGAGGCCGCGATGTTAATAAGGCCCGGGGACTAATCTCCATCGCAATCCTCTTGCCATCGATTGCTGGTCGCGCAGCGCCGAACCTGGGCCCGAAAACAGATCCAGACTCATTTCTAGGCCGTTATAGTTAGGTTTGATATTAACCTTCTGCTTCTATATCATTTGCAATCTTTCTAATCCATCCTTAAAAAATCTGGACAGGAAGCTGGAACTTTCCTACATATACATGTTCTAATTGAAATGTGTCAATAATCACCTGTTTTCGCCACTTCGGCATGTGACAGAATTTTGGAAGATGACCAGCAATGCATCTACTATTTCTAGGGCCACTTCCTTAAGTACCCTAGGATGTAGATTATCAGGCCCTAGGGATTTATCGGCCTTCAATCCCATCAATTTCCCTAACACCATTTCCCTACAAATACTGATTTCATTCAGTTCCTCTCTCTCATTAGACCCTATGTTCCCCGACATCTCTGGAAGGTTATTTGTGTCCTCCTTTGTGAAGACAGAACCAAAGTATGTATTTAATTGGTCTGCCATTTCTTTGTTCCCCATTATAAATTCCCCTGATTCTGACTGCAAGGGACCTATGCTTGACTTCACCAATCTTTTTCTCTTCACAACATTTCGTGATCCACTGAGATCATTGAAAGGTTGGCGCCACTGCAGCCAGGGACCCCTGACAACATCCCTGCTTTTGCCCTCCTGTTCAATGTGCAACCAGGCTGCGTTGGTGTCCTGGGGAGGTCTCTTCCGCACTTGGAAGGGAAGAGAACCTCCCTGCGTGCTGTGACTCCCTCCATAAGCATATGGAGGGATTCATTGGAGAGCCTGGGAGCAAGCGTGCACCTTTGTGCAGTGCTTGTCAGTGTTTGCAGTATCTCAATGCTGTCAAACACTGACAGAACAACTGTCAAACTCCATGTGGATGTGATCCCTTTAAGGAAACCGGCTGATGACGCGTCATCAAATGACGTCATGAGACCCGCTTCCTGTTAATTGGCCGGGAAGCCTGCAGGGCGGCCTTAACAAGACCAATCAAGGGAAAATCATGTTTACAGAGCGGCTGCAGCTGGGAGCAGGACCAGAACCAGGAAACCAGAACTCCCACCACCATCCCACCTCCTCCATTAAATTTGAGGCCCTAGTTTACCGTAGCTTTGGCAAAGTCCTCTTCCTTGGTAAGCACCGATGCAAAGTATTCATTTAGTACCTCAGCCATGTCGTCTGCCTCCACCAATAGTTCTCCATTTTTGTCCCTAATCAACCCCACTGCTCCTCTGGCAACCTTTTTACTGTTAATATGCCTATAGAAGACCTTTGGATTCCCTTTTATGTTAGCTGCCAATCTATTCTCATACTGTCTCTTTGCCCCTTTTATTTCCTTTTTCACTTAACCTCTGTACTTTTTATATTCAGCCTGATTCTCCCTTGTATTATCAAGCTGACATCTGTCATACGCCCCCTTTTTTGCTTCATCCTACTCTAACTCCTTCATCATCCGGGGAGCTCTGGCTTTGGTTACCCTCCCTTTCCCCCTTGTAGGAATGTACCTAGACTATACCCGAACCATCTTCTCTATAAAGGTCGCCCAATGCTCTATTACATCTCTGCCTGCCAGTCTTTGACTCCAATTTACCCGGGCCAGATCCTTCCTCAATTCGCTGAAATTAGCCCTCCTACATTTAAGTATTTTTATTCTAGATTGCTCCTTGTCCTTCTCCATAACTAATCTAAGCCTTACTATCATCACTATTCCTGAGATGCTCTCCAACTGTGATATTCTCCACTTGACCCACTTCAATACCACAGCACTGCCTCTTTCCTCATTGGCCAGGAAACATACTGATCAAGAAAATTCTTCGGAACACACTTCAGAACTTCCTCCCCTTCTCTGCCCTTAACACAATCACTGCCCCATTCAATATTGGGGTAGTTGAAGTCTCCCGTTATCACTACTCTATAGTTCATGCACCTCTCAGTAATTTCTTTGCAAATCTGCTCCTCTATTCCCTTCCCACTATTTGGTGGTCTATAAAATACACCAAGCAGCATAATAGCTCCTTTATTGTTTCTCAACTTCAACCAAATAGCTTACAATGCATTACACAGCATGCAAGTAATCTGAAGTGCCATATGGACATGATGACAAAACATGCAACCATTATGGGAGGCAAAGGAAGCCTTTCCCTGTGGCACATAGTAAAACTTTACAGACATGGTACTTTGGGGACTCGTTCCAGCAAGTGCTTTCCATTGTCGCATTGATGATGTGGTAACATGTACTGGGATCAATGTTTGGTGCATGCATACTATAGGCATTCAGTTCATCCAAATTGACACTCTTCCTCAGGCTTGACCTTCTCTATTTCCATGACCTTTGGATCTGGGAGAATGCATTCACTCTATTGGCTATCTCCTGCTGCAGATTGGCTCAGATAGCAGAGTTCCTTTGCAGCACCTCCTCCAGCAACACCCACCCTTCTTGTTGGGGGCAGTTCAGGCATTTGGCCCTGGGCGCACAACCTTTAGCTGTAGAAAGTATATACAGACCCTTAATTTTTAATATTTCTTGACATGCTTTGCCAGGCAAAAAGGTTTTTCAAAGTGAAATAAAGTTGGTGAATGTAACAAGCAGTCTTTCACTGATAAGGCATGGTTGTGACTGCAGGGGGTAGTGATAGTCAACAGAGATAAACAAACCCCCTGAGTATTGTAGACATCTGTCTCCGATGGCTTTTTCTGAGGTTAAAGGGGAGAAGTCAAACCTTTGAAGTTTTGAAATGCAGAATACGACGTAGCTCGTGAACCTAATCAAGTGGTTTTCTACCACTTTTGTGAACTTTAGGAGTGAATGAACAATTTGGGGCTGTGATAAGGACAAACTGAATAATAGCCACACAGGATGTGTGAGTGTGAACGTTTGACAGCTCAAACAGCTCAGACCAACAGTAAAGGAACATTTCACTATCTCTGAAAGATTGATTTATGACAAAACGCAAGGAAAGCTGTTTCAAGCACATTGCTAAAGAATATCAGCACTGCAGTCAGAAGAAGGTGGTTTGGCCAGTCATCTCGCCTATGAGGATTAAGCTGCAGTCAGAGGAAGGAGGGGCCTGGCCAGTCTTTTCGCTTACGAGGACCTACAATCAACGCAGGACCGATCATCGGCGGGTGGTTGTATGTATGATTTCCTGTAATATTATTGGTGAACTGCTCGAAGAGTGGTTGGGGTTTTGAATCTGCCTTAGGAACAATAAAAGGTTAAAGACAGAACCCGTGTGTCTGGTGTAATTTCTCATAAGTCTCAAGTCCGAACTCGATAACCTGTTGCATGGGGCGTGGGGTAATTCCGCACCTCTTACAAGCTTCCCAACAGTTGGCTAAAGCAGTGACCATCGAAAGAAATGGGCATCAAAAGAAAAGAGAAAAAAAGCCCTTTATGAAATTTGCAGATATCCTGCCCGCCTACTGCCATAGCACTGCCTGGGCACGTGGGGTCAGCTCCCCACTCTCCAAGGGAGTGGATGTGGTGTACTTGGACTCTGCCAGTTTCCCCAGATTGGGGGGGTCAGCCTTTTAATATCATTGCATCAGATTTCTTTTGGAACAGATGATCTTCCGTAGCTCTCAATAAAACATTATGGAGCATTGAACTTTAACTGGCTTGCATTGGGCTAATAGTATTTTATGATAGTGACAAATCCATTACTTCCACCTATCTGTGGTGCTTGTAAATCAAGACAGTCGTTCTCATAATTCAATGGTTACTTCATGCTTGGTGTGAAATGTTTCACACGATCACAACATAATTGTAGATAAGGAAGACTATTCGCCCCATCCGTCGAGAGGGATTCCCACGTCCCCCCATTTTAGCATACAATTGTTTTGTCAGTGATTCCAGGCTTTTCTCTTTCACTATTCAATCTGGAGCTCTATTCCACAAATTGATCACTTTTTGTATGAAGTAGAATTTCCTGATATCAGTTCAAAAAAATTACTTTTTACTAGTTTGAACCAGTGTCGCCTAATTCTACTTTCACTGTTTAATTTAAAATAATATTCTGGGTCAACATTTTCAATACCCTTAACAATCTTATATACCTCTGTATGATTACCTCACAGATGCCTTGGCCTAGAAATTCCTGTTTTATATACTTCACCGGAAGTGTGCCACCCCCCATATTGGATCAGGCTCCTCCGTAGGCATCCTGCTGGAAACATTTAAAAGGCTCATTATAATATTTAAATAAGGTTCCTACACATTTTGTAGGAACCTTTTGTGAAATTGGTCTGCCCCAGTGCCTGACTTGCCACATCATAAACTCATTTAGCAAATCATGGCACTAACAGGCAGCAAAGACACTGCACGAGCGTTATTTAAAGGGCTCATCCATTTCATACAGGTTAGCTGCAGGTTTGTCTTCCTTGGCTGCTGGTTCACTCCTGGGCCTGTTTTGGCTAATTTCTGGATTCAACAACTAAATTCTGAGTCATGTTAATAACATTTTGAGTTAAATTTATTTTAGTTATTCAATATTAGGAGCCATTTTAAATTCTTTATTTCTTACCCGTGGGCTGGTTTGAGGCGATAATAGGGAATTAATTAGCTATAGAAGAGGTATAAGTGGCTGTTCTCTGATTTATTGGCAGTATTTGCCTTTGGCAGCTGGGCTATTGTGTAAGTTGAGACAATATAAATTCGAGCTGAGTAAAAAGAGGCCTGAAGTGTAGAGTTGAGCCTTAAGGTACTATCGGACAGGAACTGGTCTTCCTCAAATTAATACTTGTGTGAAGGTGGCAAGCTTAAAGGCACACCTTGCCTGGTTGAATGGGACTGCTAAGCAACACAAAGAAGAAACAAAAACACATGTAAGAAAATGGCACTTAATTAAGACGGATTCAATACCAAAAGGCATGCCAGGAGTGGAAAGCATCAGAATGACAAAGAACATTTTCGAATTCAGCATAGCAAGAGAAACGATGGATAATAATAAAATGTTTTGTTTGCTATTAAGAGGAAAAACAAGGGATGGAGTGGGGCCACTGAAAGTGGGATCGGGTGAGGGCATGACAACTGATGCCACACAGGTTGCAAATATGCTAAGTAAGCTAAATATTAACTTATTTGATCTGGAAAGGGAACTAGAGGATGTTGTAGAGTTAAATTGTGACACTATTCACATTACTACCAGCATGGTTGCTGAACAGCTGTGCAAACCTTGGGTAAATAAATCTTAGGAGGCGGATAAGATGCATCCGAGGATTCTTAAGAAACTAAGAGAAGAAATTGAAGGAACTCTGGCACAAATCTTCCAGAAATCACTGAATACGGGAGAGGTTGCTGGGGACTGGAGAAAGGCAGATGTTACTCCTATAGCAAAAGTGACCCAGGAAACTACAGAACAGTGAGTTTGATGTCCATTCTGGGTAAAGTTATGGAAACCCTTATTAAAGATAGGATCAGGGGAGCATCTGGATAGAAATAAAAATTATAAAAGTTAGCTAATATGGTTTCGTGAAGGGGCGGTCTTGCCAATCTAATTTACTGATTTTCTTTCAGGGTGTGATGAAGGAGCTTGATCGGGGTAAGGGAGTGGACGTGGTGTACTTGGACTTCAGCAAGACCTTTGATACAGTTCCTCGGGATAGGCTGGTGCTGAAAATAAAGAAAGCGGGAATCAATGGAAATATTTTACAATGGATACGTAATTGGATGACCGATTGTCATCCACCTGGGAGAATGTTACAGGGGTCTGCTTTGGGACATCTTTTGATAATATATTTATAAGTGAGCTGGAGCTACGGGTCGCAAGCACATTTGCAGATGATACAAAGCTAATGAACGTGGTAGACTGCAAGGCTGAACAGGTCAAGCTACTGGATATGCTTGGGAATTAAACAGGCAGATGGCAGATGAAATTTAATGTGGAGAAGTAATATAGAGACATGGGGACAAAAAATCCAGGAATGGACTATTACTTAAATGGAAAGAAAATAATATGGATGGAAAATAAAAGTGATTTGGGGGTCCTGATTGATAATAAATTGAAACTATTGCAACAATGTTCAGTGGCAGTGAATAAAGCAGATCAGATGTTGTGATGTATTAAAAGGTCAATACTGAGCCAAAATAGTGAGGTAATCCTGCCACTTTACAAATCATTGGTGCGACCGCACTTAGAATATGGTGTACAGTTCTCGCCGCCTCAGTACAAAAAGGATATTGCAGCTATTGAAAGGATACAGAAGAGAGCAACCAGAATGATGGCAGGATTAGAGTACGAGGAGCGATTATGTAAATTGGGCATATTCTCACTTGTAAAGAGAAGGCTGAGCGATGATATGAAAGCTGTTTTTAGAATTCCAAAGGGACTAGATAATATAGACCAAGACAAGTAGTCTCATATTTTCCAGAACAGTAAAACCAGGGGCATGGCCTGCACTTGAAGGGGCAGGGGGGAGGCAAATACAAAATAATCTGCGGAAACATATCAGTGGGCTAGTGGTAAATCTATGGAACAAGATGGTGGAAGCAGAAAGTGTTCAATTTATTTAAATACAAATTAGATAGATTTCTTTCAGAAAGTAATATCTTAGGATACAATGTATGAGTAATTGGTGAGTATGAGTAAATGTAGCATGCTTAGGAGGAACAGGTGACTTTGGACCTATAATTCCTAAAGCTCTCCAACACTGGCGGCTTTTCCTCATGTCATGTCTGGGTCTGTTGTAGATCACATTGATAGAGATTGACATGATTAGTTAACAACTCTATTATTGTTGTATTATGTGACTGCCAGATGGTAGAAGGCGAACTAGATGGATCTTTGTCTTTTTTCGTCTAGCAATTTCTGTGTTCCTACGTGAGTAAGAGGAGTTTGATTCTTGGGCAGAGGGCCCTTGTCTTCAAGAAGGAAGAAAATAATAAACCAAATATCTAAAGATCAATTAGCATAAGATCCCACACCGCAATAGTCTAAGGTCAAATTGGAAATTAAAATGAGTAAACATTTACAAATGCATGTGTTAATCAAGGACAGCCAGCATGCTAAAAGCAAGTTGTGTTTGACACATTTTAATAGAGCTCTTTGAAGAAGTGACTAATTAGATAGATTACAGAGTAAATGTACTGTATATGAATTTTGAATAAGAAGGTGTTCAATAAGATGTGTCACAAGAGACTTGTTAGCAAAATTCAGGTGTATAGCATAAGAGGAAATGTAGCAGCTTGGATAAAAAGTTGGTTGACAGACATCAAACAGAGATAGGGTGATTGGGTGTTGCTCAGACTACAGAGGGTTGGAAGTGGTGCACCCCAGGAATCACCTTTGTTCTTGGTATGAATAGCTGATTTGGATTTGGGTATAGGGAACACTATCTCAATCTGCTGATGACATAAAATAAGAAGTTTGGCAAAAAGGAAGAAGGATTGTAAAAATGTTCACTGAGACATAAAATCAGGTTAGCTGAATGTGCAGACAGGTAGAAGATGTAATTTAATGTGGATATGTGCGAGGCTGTACATTTTGGGAGGAAAAACAAGGAATGAGAGTATACACTTAATGGAAAAAAGCTGAAGAGTATGGATGATCAGAGACCTACGGATTCAATACATAATTACCTGAAAATATGAGTCAGGTAGATAAAGCCATTTAAAAAAAAAGCCAATGAAATTTGGGGTTTCTAAATAGGGGCATTAAGTATAAGAATAAAGAACAAATAATGAATTTATACGAAATATTGATTAGGTCCAATTAGAGTACGGTAGAGTACTGGTGCTTCCTTATAGAAAGGACATTAAAGTACAGTATAGTTCAACAGGATGGTACCAGGGATACAACAACACCAATTGTATTTATATAGCACCTATAATGTAGTAAAATATGACACCAACATAGTCAAATATGACACCAAGGTTGCAAACAGTCTGGTTCAGCCTCAGACAGATGCTAGGGAGAGGGATGGAGTCAGTGGATAGGGAACGGAGTTTGTGGCAGGGACCGAAGACAATGGGGGGAATTTTCCTTACCTGGGCGGGTCAGGTGTGGCCGGTGTCCGTGGCGGGTGGTGACCCCGCTGCTGGCTCCATCCCGCTGTAGAAAATGAACTTACCTTAATGGGGCCTATGAAGCCCACCCAATGAGATGGAGCGGGTCTGGTGACATCATTCATGACACATTTTAAGCCAGGATCCTTAAAGGGACCATAGCCACATTAAATTTTAAGTTTAATCTAACATAGTGGGGGTTGAATCTTTACTGTACAATAATATAATAAAAAGTATATATGAGTGATGAAGAAATATTGAAATAATATCATTAAGTAATATGACACCATCTACAAATATGATCAAGAACATAATTAAGAAAGTACATTAATTGGGAAATTATTGGTGCTTTAGTCACAAATCTATAGACTTTTGTATCAGTAACTGGTACAAATAAAAGATGTGTGTGTGTAGGTAATACATAAAATTAAGCAGATTTTAAATGTAATTATAAAGGGGTGGATTTACAATCTTATGCAAGTTCAGCGGAAGAGCTGCGGAATCCCTGACAAACAGTGTAAGTGGTGATTTCAGTGTGTTTCTGGGATTTCTACAGCTCTTCCATTGAAGATAACAATGGACAAGTGAGAGAATCTCTGAAGAAATTCACCCTAAAGTCTCAGACTGAAAAATTAAATTAGTCATATTCAGAGACTGAAAGCAAATTGAACCAGTGGAATGGGTGATGAGAATGAAATTATTACGGTTGATGACTTGATTTAATGTGAACTGGACAATCACAGTATACTGTGAGAAAAACCTGACCAGATACAACACAAACATTTATTTAAATGGTATATGTCATTTTTTATAGTGCAGATCAATTCACTGCAATTACTGTTGAGTTGGAAGGTAACAGCCGAGAACGACCAGTGAAAAATGTATTTCCTATTCACAATCTATATCAATGATTTGGATGAGGGGACTAAATGCAACATTTCCAAATTTACTGATAATACAAAGCTAGGTGGCAGTATCAGTTGTGAAGAGGATGTGAAGAGGATGTGAAGAGGCTTCAAGAGGATCTCGACAGGCTCAGTGAGTGGGCGAGAACATGGCAGATGGAATATAATGTGGATAAATGTGAAGTTATCCACTTTGGTAGAAAAAACAGAAAGGCAGAGTATTTCCTAAATGGTGAAAGATTGGGGAATGCAGATGCTCAAAGGGATCTGGGTGTCCTTGTACATAAGTCACTGAAAGTGAATGTGCAGGTGCAGCAAGCCATTAGGAAGGCAAATGGTATGCTGGCCTTCATTACAAGAGGATTTGAGTACAGGAGTAAAGAAGTCTTACTCCAATTATATAGGGCCTTGGTGAGACCACACCTGGAGTACTGTGTACAATTTTGGTCTCCTTACCTAAGGAAGGATATACTTGCCATAGAGGGAGTGCAACGAAGGTTCACGAGATTGATTCGTGGGATGGCGGGACTGTCGTGTGAGAAGAGATTGAGTAAACTAGGCCTGTATTCTCTTGAATTCAGAAGAATGAGAGGAGATCTCATTGAAGCATACAAAATTATTACAGGGCGTGATAGGGTGGCTGCTGGGAGAATGTTTCCCTTGGCTTGGGAGTCTAGAACGAGGGGCCACAGCCTCAGGATAAAGGATAGGTCATTCAGGACTGAGATGAGAAGAAATTTCTTCACTCAGAGGGTGGTGAATCTTTGGAATTCTCTACCCCAGAGGGCTGTGGAGGCTCAGTCATTGGGTATATTCAAAACAGAAGTCGATAGATTTCTGACTAGTAAGGGCATCAAGGGATATGGCGATAGGACCGGTGAATGGAGTTGAGGCAGAAGATCAACCATGATCTCGTTGAATGGCGGAGCAGGCTCGAAGGGCCGAATGGCCTACTCCTGCTCCTATTTCTTATGTTCTTATGTTCTTATGTTCCCTCACCATCCAGGGTAGCTCTTACATCCCTTCAGGAATTTCAGAATTAACATTTACCAGTAGCTTTTCAAATAGAACGGAATCTCCATCAATCTGTTAGCTGATGTAATCAACATGTTTTTATTTTGGTTTGTTTTCCATGCTGTCAAGTAATCAGCTGGAACAATAGCCACAGAACTCATGCCTCAGGTTGACAGACGTGGTTCTCGAGCTGTGTGAATCCCCTGGCCATGTAGGGAAATTTAAAAAGTAGGGGGAAAAGGCTCTTAGCGCCTATAAAGTACCTCATAATGATTTCAATTGAGCCCCCCACCGCTGCAGGTCGGATTAGCTCCACAATGACACAGATGCGCCTGGGGGAAAGGCACGTGGGAGTGAGATGACAGCGGTTTCCTGACCCGCTGTCAAAAATAACAACTTTCCCAGCTGACCCGTCACCGATCTCACCCACTACCGCCCTGGAAAATTCAGCCCAATGGCTTCGGTCTTCCCAATATTTAGTTGGAGGAAATTTCTGCTCATTCAGTAGTGGATGTCAGACAAGCAGTCTGACAATTTAGAGACAGTGGAGGGGTTGAGAGAAGTGGTGATGAGGTAGAGCTGGGTGTCGTCGGCGTACATGTGGAAACTGACGCTGTGCTTTTGGATGATGTCGCCGAGGGGCAGCATTTGATGAGAAATAGGAGGGGGGCCAAGGATAGAGCCTTGGGGGACACCAGAGGTAATGATGTGGGACTGGGAAGAGAAGCCATTGCAGGTGATTCTCTGGCTACGATTAGACAGATAAGAATGGAAACAGGCGAGTGTAGTTCCACCGAGTTGGACGACTGTGGAGAGTCGTTGGAGGAGGATGGTGTGGTCAACCATGTCAAAGGCTGCAGACATGTCAAGAAGGGATAGTTTACCTTTGTCACAGTCACATAGGATGTAATTTGTGACTTTGATCAGAGCCATTTCGGTACTGTAGCAGGGGCAGAAACCTCAGGAATGAGAAACTGTAGTTATGACGAGAGTCGTGAAATACTGGAATTATTTCCAATGGAGTAAAAAAGGCCAAGACGAGATTTAATAGCATGTTTTAAATGATGAAGAGTTTTGATGGGAAAGACTATTTCCTCCAGTTGGGAAGGGAAGGCAGTGACGAAGGATCATCAATTTAAAATTATCACCAAGAGAATGAGAAGAGAAGTTAGAGAAATGTTCTTTATACAGAGGGTTGTTGGAGTATGAACATGGAGTGATTGAGGCAGAAACCACTGCACCTTTTAAGGGGAAGTAGTTGAAGCAGGGTAAAGTACAAGGCTGTGGGGAGAGAGCAGGGCAGTAGGATGGGGGCGGGGTGGGTGGCAGGCTAAAAGTATGGGAAAGCAAACCCAAAGTAAAGGCACAAAACAGAGCAATTGGTAGAATGGGAGAGCACCCGGCCCTTGTTTGATGATTGACAAAGTGGATATGCTACTGCATGACGCAGATGCTCTCCCAATTCTGTGATCCATCTGTACCTGAGGTGCTACTATTCTCACAGCACACAGTGCTACAGAATGAAATTCTATGTTTAATGAACATCTTTAAGCTGTTTGCAGGAGACATTGTTACGTGGCCAATTACTGAGAGAAATGGCAGGTTGACTACAATGAGGTTGCCCCTGTAATACCTCCAGGTTACCATCTGAAGTCTCAACGGAGACTGACCACATCCTTGAACTACAGGGGGGATGGTATTAAGTGCTGGACTCTGTAGTTAGCAGACTGAGAAGAGAAACAAACTCCTTTGCGCAGTGCCAGACTGCTATAACGTTAACAAAACAGTGAGTGATTATCTTGCTAAACTAATAACACCAATTTAGCTAGCTATTTAGGGCAAATCCATCTTAACTTGATGGAAAGGAAAGTACTCACATTCCCCCCTCCCCCACACCATCTTTTTTTAAAAAGAAATTAATTGTTTGACCAGAAATTTCTATGACTAGCTTAAAAACATAACTTGTCAACATCGAGATGCTTGAATCTCCTTCTCTGCAAGGTCAGTCTGGCATCAATTGTGCGCAACAGCATCATGCAGTGCAAAGTGCTTCCATACAAAATATTGTAGGCTGCAACTTCAAACCTTGCTGAGAGCAGCACCAGAGCTGACCAACCATGGAAACTGCAGAACATGTAGGGTGCCTCTCAGCCTGGCTTTGAAGTCATGCTGCTTACAATGCAGCTTTTCTGAGATGCACAAAGACACTTTCCATAGTTAACACTGTAGCAATCCAGCAGGGGAAGTACTTTGGTTTAGAAGGTTGTGGGTTCAAGCCCCAGTCCAGGACTTGAGTACATAACCTTGGGTGACACTCCAGTGCAGTACTGAAGGAGTGATGCTCTGTCAGAGGTGCCTTCTTTCAGATGAGACATTAAACTGAGGCTCCATCTGTTGGATTTGATGTCAGATCAGGGCTAGTACTCTAGCTCCTGCTCCTTATCCTTATGTAATTCACAGATTCAAGGGCCCATGAGACAGTGATATATCTGACAGATGTTAATTAATATATGACAGCACACTGAGTAGTACAAGCAAGCAATACATCTTTATACTCACAAATAGGATACCCATCGGGGACATAGAAGTTTACTCCTCACCAGGGAGTTTACCATCTTGAATCTCAACTTGCTCTTATACTCATTCATATTTATACACCTGGATGGACAATTCCTAAGGAACATCAGGTGACTTGCTTTGAACCTATTGGGAGTGAAATTCCCCTCATTTGCACCTCCAATGGGAGGCACTAACGGGGCACGAATGGCTTTGCGCACCCCCCGAGGTGATAACCGTGCCTCCCGTGGAATTCTGCGGGAGGTTAGTGGTGGCGCTACCGGCATTCGCCCCGATCTTCTGCACCCGGAGATCATGACATCATCTCTGGGCGCATCGCCCCATTAGCGCTCCCAATGCAAAATTCCCCTTTTTCGCCTGCCTGTGCACCTCTGTTTTCTTGCGACAGGTTCAGCAGGCATTTTCCAGTCGGGAGGCCTGTGGAGGAGCACTATTTAAAAGCGTTGTTTGTGTCAGTCATGACATCAAACTTTTTGCGGCTCACAAGCAAAGAGCCCTTTTGATTATTTGAAGCATTTTTGAGATTTCAGAGATTGCTGGTGAATCAGGAATCTTCATTTGCATTAGAGTGTGATTTGAGATTTATATATTTCAATTGTTTGATGGGGGCTATACTGGCTCTGGATCTCGCCCTCCGGCATCACCGTAGGAGGCATCTGAGGCACAGAGAGAGAGTACAAAATGTGGCCAGAGGTACTAGGGCCAACAGGGTTGTCATCAGGAGGCCTTACCCAACCAGGGTGTACTGGCAGCAGTTCTCATACTTGAACTTCAGTGAGGAGCAGTGTCTTAGAAGGCTGCGCTTCAGTAAGGACGTGGTCACAGAGATCTGCAACTTCCTGCAGCCAGACCTCCAGCCTCACAGCAGTGTCAGCACAGCTCTCTCGGTGGCAGTCAAGGTCACCATCGCGCTAAACTTCTACGCCAGCAGATCATTCCAGTCTTCCACAGGCGACATCTCCAACATCTCACAGTTTACTGTCCATTGCTCCATCTGCCAGGTAACAGATGCCCTATACAGAAGGAGAAGGGAGTACATAGCGTTCCCCATGAGCAGAGAGAAACAGCTGGAGCATGCATGTGGATTTGCCAGCATAGCGGGCTTCCCCATGGTGCAGGGCGCCATTGACTGCACCCATGTCGCTTTGCAGGCATCTCATGACAACCCTAAGATCTTCCGTAACCGCAAAGGCTACCACTCACTTAATGTGCAGTTGCTGTGCGACCACACACGCTGAATCCTGACTGTCAATGCCTGCTATCCTGGCAGCAACCACGATGCCTTCATCCTGAGCCAGACCGGTGTGCCAGATCTGTTCAAGCCACCACATAATGCTACCGGCTGGCTGCAGGGAGACAAGGGCTATCCGCTCTCCACCTGGCTCATGAGTCCCCTCCGCAACCCCAACACTCCTGGCCAGCACTCATATAATGAGAGCCATCCTGCCACCAGGAACATCATTGAGCAGATGATCGGAGTGCTGAAGCAACGGTTCCGGTGCCTTGACCGCTCGGGAGGAGTCCTCCAGTACTCGGCTCAGCAGGTGTCACTGTTCGTGGTCGTCTGCTGCATGCTGCACAACCTGCCGATCATGAGGGCACAGGCCTTGCCACCAGGCATAGCCGCACCACCTCAGGAGGAGGAGGAGGAGGAGGGAGAGGAGGAGGATGAGGACGAGGACGAGGATGAAGAAGAGGAGCAGGAGGACCAGGAAGAGCAGCAGCGTGGACGGAGGAGGCACGCACTCCATCCTCCAGCTGGAAGGGAGATCTGTGACCGACCTATTAGAGATCGCTTCCAGTGATTTCATCATCCTGCCGGTTGCTGAGCACGTCGCCATCATGCCAGCAATTTGTCAATCCATTGCTGACCCCAAAACTGAAATGAGAAACTGCACCAAATGTGCAACAATACAATAATAAATTTATCATAAACCAATCTACACATATATACATCATCACCATTGACTACTCACCCTTGTGCAAACCCTTACCTCCCCTCTTTACAGTCCCTTTAACTAGTCTAGTGCTCCTACATAGTGTCTCCCCAGTGGCTGCAGAATGGCTGGTGTGAGGCTGCTGAGTGTTGGTGGCAGAGACTACAGATGGCCGTGCTGGATGTCCTATACCAGCTGTGCGCGTGGAAGGCCAGGCTGTACACTGCACCAACTCAGGCTGGGCGGCGGCAGCCGGGGCTGTCTGGATGACAGGCATCGCCAAGAGCAATGGCAGAGTCTGAGATTGGGTGCCAGCAACCAATATCTCCATCGCAGTGTTGGTACAGCGAGTAGCTCTCTCTCTCTCTGTGGCTTGAGCCATAGATGGTGTTGGTTATAAGGCAGTTCTTCTCAGAGCAATGAAAAGGGTCCGCAGTGTGTGTCTGTTCTCCTCGAAGCAAGCAAAGCTGCAAATGAGCATCTGGTGAATGATCGAACCTCCCCTTTAAGAGCTGGAAAGAAGCAGCGCCTGTGATCAAATCTGTTTGGAACTCACCTGAAATTCGGCAGCTCTCTGGTGTTAGCGCCCCTGTAGTGCCTCACTGAGGACAATAGCTCTTGATTTAGAGCCCCTCTCCCTTCCTGGAGCGATGTCAGGGAATTTAGGTGAGGCTCAGAATCATGAGCGCCGGGGTGCTAACTTTTCAAACGTTTTCCAGTTAGTGCCCCGAATGGCCCTCCAGGAGAATTTCTCCCCCATTAACTTTAAGACAACTGTCATGTGATCACTGTGTGTCATATGCTACTGCACCAGTAGGTTGCAATGTTGCACCACATATACATTCTCATTGGAATTATAGGTGGCCCCATAAAAGCTAAGTAACCTTGCATGGGTGTTGCCATTCACTTTTCCCACAGGTAATTTAACCCAGGCATGCTTTCTCCAAAACAGGCCCTAATTCTTTCTGCCTTGGTTCTTAAATTGCTTAAAACTTTACACATCTCCTGTCTTATGTGGCTTGCAGAATCTCAACTGATGAATCTAAATTATGTTAGTCGCTATCACGCAGAATACATTCTCAAAACACAAAGATTATTACTGACTTCTGTACTGTTAAGCTACTTGTATTCATTTAGCACTTGATATTCTAAGCTTTTTGCCACATCACGCCCAATGTAGCCCTGCAATTTCTATACTTCCTCCTTTACTGTAGCCCTGTATGCTAACCATCCCATGATGCTCTTTAACTGTTAACCTATTATATTATATAGTATCCTACACCATCTGCTCTCTCAAGTGGACAAAAAAGAACCCATGACACTATTCAGAGAAGAATATGGGAGTGCTTCCAGTGTCCTGGCAAACATTTATCCCTCAACCAACACACCTAAAAGAGTTTAATCGGTCATTTTTCTCATTTATCTCTGTGGGGCCTTGTTACGCATAAACTAGCTACCACGTTTACCTACATTATAACAGTAACTACAATTCAAAAGGAATTAATTGGCTGTGAAGCACTTGGGGATATCCTGAGGTCCTGAAAGGCTATATAAATGCAAGCTCTTTCTTTATTTACTCGAAAGTCAATTAAAAAATTGACGTGCTTCTTTTTCAAAAACTCAAACAAATTTATGGCGCGATCACTATTTTCTTCAATAAAAATAATGTGTACAAACATCACTGTCCAGACCTTCCTTTCATTCTGCAGTAAAGCTATAAAGCTGCATGTTCATTTTTTTCCACAAGACTTGTACCAGGCAATAGAACTTAAGGCAATATGGTTAATGTCATTAATTTCACACTTGATGCAATTTCTAATTAAAATGTTTAGTGTTTAAATGATACTGATGCAATATGATGCATCATAAATCGATAGTAATAAAAAATATTCTAAGGCAGACTGTGGGAGTACCCGTGTAGCAATAATAAGGAACAGCCAGCATGGATTTACTAGGCAACTTTGAGTTGTCGGACTTTAATCTGAGGGAGGATTGTGGATTAGCTCCAGCAATCTGTTGAGTTGTTCCATGTCTTGTCCTTTTGTACTTTAAGGATCCTTTAGTCATTGCGTAATATTTATCCTTTCTCTAGTCAGGCCACTGGGTAGATAACTATATCTCAGGGCCCCACCCTCTCTGCTGTGGGCTGATGTCTGATGGCTGTTCAAGTTATAACTTGCTGCTTGTAACGACAATATATATATTGCCAAAACGTTATGGGGCTTACAGTATATTATAGGCCCATCTGCTGCTGAAACCCTCATTTAAACTCGACTATTCCAAAGATGGACTGGAAATAAAGGTTCTAAATTGGGGGAAGGCCGATTTTAATATGATAAGGCAGGATCAGGCCAAAGTGGACTGGGATCAGCTACTTGTAGGAAAATCCACATCAGATCAGTGGGAGTCTTTCAGAAAGGAAATAGAGAGAGTACAACGCCAACATGTTCCCGTAAAGGTCAAGGGTGGGACCAACAAGCCCAGGGAACCCTGGATGTCAAGAGATATACAAGAATGGATTAGGAAAAAAAGGGAGGCTTTTGGCAGATACAAAGGACTAAAAACAGTGGAAGCCCTAGAGGAGTATAGAAAGTGCAGGGGGGTACTTAAAAAAGAAATTAGGAGAGCGAAGAGGGGGCATGAAAAAACACTGGCGGGCAAAATAAAGGAAAATCCCAAGGTGTTTTATAAGTATATTAAGAGCAAGACTATTAAGATGCTGAGGGTTGCCCATTTTTGGGTGATTGGGTGGGTTGGGGGGGGCAGTGGGGTGGGAAAGAGACAATACTATTTTGGACTCCACAGGAAGCACCTGGTTGAGTTTAACATTTGATGCATCTTTTAATGTTTAATGCCTTTGTTACTACAGGGTTATAGCCTATGAAACCCAGGCAGAGAGGACCTGCGGGAAGGAGGGAGGAGGACAGTAGGGGTATGTTTGTGTGTGTGTGCTAGGCCGATGTAGCAGAGCCTGGTCTCCAATCATCTTGGATCCCCTTGCCATTGGACCAAGACCTTGCTCTGTCAAGCCCATTTGGTAGCTGGTGTGCAATGGCCACCCCACGTTAAAAGAATTCACGCACAGGCATCTTCCACCCTTTAAAATGAAATTCGGGAGCTGGAACGTCAGGACCCTCATGGACAACCCCAACAGCGACGGAGACTGTAGATCCCGCATTGGACTCATCAGTCACCTGAGAACTCATTTTTAGTGTGGAAGCAAGTCGTCCTCGGTTCCGAGGGACTGCCTAAGAAGAAGAAGACTAGGCAAAGGTAATAGACAACTAACTGTTTTGACTTTTTTCCAGAATATTACAGTTAAGTACATGTTGGAATTCTTTATGATTTATTTTATATACCAAGAACGGTAGCATAGTGGTTATGTTACTGGACTAGTAATTCAGAGGCCTGGACTAACGATCCGGAGGGACGTGAGTTCAAATCCCACCACGGCAGCTGGGGAATTTAAATTCAGATAATTAAATAAATCTGGAATAAAAAGCTATCAGTAATGGAACTGTCGGATTGTCATAAAAATCCATCTGGTTCACTAATCTGCTGTCCATATCTGGTCTGGCCTATATGTGACTCCAGACCCACAGTAATGTGGTTGACTCTTAACTGCCCTCTGAAATGGCCTAGCAAGCCACTCAGTTGTAACAAACTGCTGTGAAAAACAATAATAAGAATAAAACTGGACGGACCACCCGGTATCGACCTAGGCACTGGCTTTGGACATGACAACGGCACACCCAGCCCAGTCGAACCTGCAAAGTCCTCGTCACCAACATCTGGGGATTTGTGGCAAAATTGGGAGAGCTGTCCCACAGACTAGTCAAGCAACAACCTGACATAGTCAGAATCATACCTTTCAGTCAATGTTCCAAACTCCTCCATCACCATCCCTGGGTATGTCCTGTTCCATCAGCTGGTCAGATCTACCAGGGGTGGTGGCACAGTGGTATACAGTCAGGAGGGAGTGGCCCTGGGAGTCCTCAACATTGACTCTGGACCCCATGAAGTCTCATGGCTTCAGGTCAAATATGGGCAAGGAAACTGCCTGCAGATTAACACCTACCACCCTCTCTCAGCTGATGAATCAGTACTCCTCCATGTTGAACACCACTTGGAAGAAACACAGAGAGTAGCAAGAGCACAGAATGTACTCTGGATGTGGGAGTTCAATGTCCATCACCAAGAGTGACTCGGTAGCACCACTACTGACTGAGCTGGCCGAGTCCTGAAGGACATAGACTGCCAGACTGGGTCTGCGTCAGGTGGTGAGAGAACCAACATGAGGGAAAAACCTACTTGACCTCGTCCTCATCAATCTACCTGTCGCAGATGCATCTGTCCATGATAGCATTGGTAGCAGTGACCACCGTACAGTTTCTCTCTTTGTGGAGACGAAGTCCCGTCTTCACACTGAGGACACCTTCCATCGTGTTGTGTGGCACTACCACCATGTTAAATGGGATAGATTCAGAACAGATCTAGCAACTCAAAACTGGGCATCCATGAGGGCAGCAGCAGAACTGTACTCCACCCCAATCTGTAACCTCATGGCCCAGCATATCCCTCACTCTACCATTATCATCAAGCCATAGGACCAACCCTGGTTCAATAAGGAGTGCAGAACAGCATGCCAGGAGCAGCATCAGGCATACCTAAAAATGAGGTGCCAACCTGGGGAAGTTGCAACACAGGTCTACATGCATGCTAAAAAGCAGAAGCAGCATGCTATAGACAGGGCTAAGCGATCTCACAATCAAGGGATCAGATCAAAGCTCTGCAGTCCTGCCACATCCAGTCGTGAATGGTGGTGGACAATTAAACATCTAACAGGAGGAGGTGGCTCCATGAATATCCCCATCCTCAATGATGGTGGAGCCCAGCACACAAGTGCAAAAGACAAGGCTGAAACGTTTGCAACCATCTTCAGCCAGAAGTGCAGAGTAGATGATCCATATCGGCCTCTTCCTGAGGTCCCCACCATCACAGAAGCCAGTTTTCAGCCACTTTGATTCACTCCACATGATATCAAGAAACGGCTGAGCACACTGGATACAGCAAAGGCTGTGGGCCCCGACAGCATTCCGGCTGTTGTGCTGAAGACTTGTGCTCCAGAACTGGCCGTGCCTCTAGCAAAGCTGTTCCAGTACAGCTACAACACTGATATCTACCCGACAATGTGAAAAACTGCCCAGGTATATCCTCTCCATAAAAAGCAGGACAAATCCAATCTGGCCAATTACTGTCGCATCAATCTACTCTCAATCATCAGCAAAATGAAGGAAGGTATCGTCGACAGTGCTATCAAGCAGCACTTACTCACCAATAACCTGCTCACTGATGTTCAGTTTGGGTTCTGCCAGGACCACTCGGCTCCAGACCTCATTACAGCCTTGGTCCAAACATGGACAAAAGAACTGAATTCCAGAGGTGAGGTGAGAGTGACTGCCCTTGACATCAAGGCAGCATTTGACCGAGTGTGGCATCAAGGAGCCCTAGTAAAACTGAAGTCAATGGGAATCAGGAGGAAACCTCTCCTCTGGTTGGAGTCATACCTAGCATAGAGGAAGATGGTTGTGTTTGTTGGAGGTCAATCATCTCAGCCCCAGGACATCGCTGCAGGTATTCCTCAGGGCAGTGTCCTAGGCACAACCGCCTTCAGCTGCTTCATCAATGACCTTCCCTCCAACATAAGGTCAGAAGTGAGGATGTGTGCTGATGATTGCACAGTGTTCAGTTCCATTCTCAACTTCTCAGAAAATGAAGCAGTCCATGCCCACATTCAGCAAGATCTGGATGACATTCAGGCTTGGGCTGACAAGTGGCAGGTAACATTCGCGCCACACAAGTGCCAGGCAATGACTAAGGATGAATTTGCACTCTGCCATCATGTTATTAATTGCGCATTGCGCATCCCCTTTCACAAATAAGAAAGACTCTATCTCCAAATTGATTTTAAACAGTGAAATTTCTTCAGGTGCACCTGAAGCAGCACAGACTCTCCCAGCAGGCAGTGTGAAAAGTTCTTCTGTTGCAATCTGTCCCAGAAGCTGACCTAAACATGTCAGATGTCAGTCATTAGGATTGGTATTGCAGACCATGTGATGGATGCAGCTTGTTGCTTTTAACCACGTGGCTATTTTTGGGATAAGGCAATGCCTCAGGTATGTGGCTGATTTATGACTGAAGATCTCGCACTTAGGATTTGATCAATGTTGACAGCTGTGAGCAAAAGTGAATTGTACTTTGTGATTAGATTGACTTATACTGTCTGAAAAGATTGACTTGTGCTATCTGTTGGAGTGACATGCACTCTATCATTAGATTGACTTGTAATTTGCCGTCAGAAAGAGATCTTCTGTACATTCAGATTGGCTTGTACCGTGTGGTTGGATTAACTAGTCCTGTCCAAATAGAGTAACTTATATTGTACTATTAGAATGATTGATACTGTGTATTTAGCTTGGCTACCGCTGTGTAGATTCATTTATGCTATGTTTGGATTGACTAAGACAGTACAGATAGATTGACTTCAATGTTTTATTTAGACTAACTTGTACTGTATAGTTAAGAGTGACTTGCCATATGCAGGTCGATTGGTGTACGGTGAGTTTAAGCTAACTTGTACTCTACTGTTAGGTACCTTTGTGTTAGAGTGGCAGGCACTGTGTAATTGGAATGGTTTCTACTCTTTGGTTAGAAAATAATGGACCCCTAGGAATTACTGCAGGAACAATGAACACTTCAGAACAATTACAAAGGAAACAATGGGTACATGCGAGTAAATGTGTAGAGAATAATAGATACCCAGTAGTGATTCCTTAGAGGATAATAGATACACAGGAAAGATGCAGAGCAATGAATATCTGAGAATGATTGGCCTATGATTAATGTCTCCAGCAGTGAGGATGACCAAACAGCTCATGAGGGACTGTGTAATCGGTGAATTTTTTAAAAAATTATTTGCTTATGGGATCTGGGCATCGCTGGCAAGGCCAGCATTTATTGCCCATCCCTAGTTGCCCTTGAGAAGGTGGTGGTGAGCCGCCTTCTTGAACCGCTGCAGTCCGTGTGGTGAAGGTACTCCCACAGTGCTGTTAGGTAGGGAGTTCCAGGATTTTGACCCAGCGACGATGAAGGATCGGCAATATACTTCTAAGTCAGGATGGTGTGTGACTTGGAGGGGAACTTGGAGGTGGTGGTGTTCCCATGCGCCTGCTGTCCTTGTCCTTCTAGGTGGAAGAGGTCGCGGGTTTGGGAGGTGCTGCCGAAGAAGCCTTGGCGAGTTGCTGCAGTGCATCTTGTAGATGGTACACACTGCAGCCACGGTACGCCGGTGGTGGAAAGAGTGAATGTTTAAGGTGGTGGATGGGGTGCCAATCAAACGTGCTGCTTTGTCCTGGATGGTGTTGAGCTTCTTGAGTGTTGTGGAGCTGCACTCATCCAGGCAACTGGAGAGTATTCCATCACACTCTTTACTTGTGCCTTGTAGATGGTGGAAAGGCTTTGGGGAGTCAGGAGGTGAGACACGCGCCACAGAATACCTAGCCTCTGACCTGCTCTTGTTGCCACTGTATTTATGTGGCTGGTCCAGTTAAGTTTCTGGTCAATGGTGACCCCCAGGATGTTGATGGTGGAGGATTTGGTGATGGTAATGCCATTGAATGTAAAGGGGAGTTGGTTAGACTCTCGCTTGTTGGAGATAGTCATTGCCTGGCACTTCTGTGATGAGAATGTTACCTGCCACTTATCAGCCCAAGCCTGAACGTCATCCAGGTCTTGTTGCATGCGGGCATGGACTGCTTCATTATCTGAGAAGTTGTGAATGGCGCTGAACACTGTGCAGTCATCAGCGAACATCTCCATTTCTGACCTTATGTTGGAGGGAAGGTCATTGATGAAGCAGCTGAAGATGGTTGGGCCTAGGACACTGCCCTGAGGAACTCCTGCAGTGATGTCCTGGGGCTGTGATGATTGACCTTCAACCACCACAACCATCTTCCTTTGTGCTAGGTATGACTCCAGCCAGTGGAGAGTTTTCCCCCTGATTTCCATTGACTTCAGTTTTACTAGGGCTCCTTCATGCCACACTCGGTCAAATGCTGCCTTGATGTCAAGGGCAGTCACTCTCACCTCACCATTATGATGAGCTTACAAGTCATGATGTGGAGATGCCAGTGTTGGACTGGGGTGGACAAATGTGAGAAGTTGCACAACACCAGGTTATAGTCCAACAGTTTTATTTGAAATCACAAGCTTTCGGAGCGCTGCTCCTTCGTCAGGTGAAGCTTACAAGTGTAAATGTTTACCATATGCTATGCCTCTTGATTTAATTACTCGTAGGCTATGATGGTCACCATCATGCCTATATATAACACATCTTGTATTGCAATTGTTCTTAGTTACATCACATAGTCATGCATTTATGCATTAGAATCTTACAGCACAGAAGGAGGCCATTCGGTCCGTTATGTTCTTTGAAAAAGCTGTCCAATTTAGTCCCACATCCAAGCTTTTTCCCCGTAACCCTGCAAATTCGTCCTCTTCAAGTACATGTCCAATTACCTTTTGAATGTTCCTCTGGAATTTGATTCTACCACCCTTTCAGGTAGTGTGTTCCAGATCATAACAACCCTCTGTGTGAAAAAAATTCGCCTCATATACCCTCTAGTTCTTTTGCCAATTATTTAAAATTTATGACCTGGTTACTGACCCATTTGCCGGAGGAAACTGTTTCTCCCTACTTGCTCTATCAAAACCCTCATAAAAACCCCCATTTAAAAACTGCTATTAGGTCTCCCCTTAACCTTCTCTGCTCTCAGGAGAACAATCCCAGCTTCTCCAATCTCGCAACTGAAGTCTCTCATTCCTGGTACCATCCTGGTAAACTTCCTCTGTACCCTCTACAAGGCCTTGACATCTATCCTAAAGTGTGGTGCCCAGAATTGCACACAATATTCCAACTGAAACCTAACCAGTGTTTTGTATAGATTTAGCATGAATTCCTTGTTTTTGTACTCAATGCCCCTATTTACAAAGCCAAGTATCCCATATGCTTTCTTAACCACCTTATCAACTTGCTGTGCCACCTTCATAGATTTATGATCACGTACCCCCAGATCCCACTGCTCTTGTACCCCTCAAAATAGTACCATTTAGTATATACTACCTCTCCATATTGTTCCTCCCAACGGGCATCACTTCTCACTTATCCGCATTAAATTGCACCTGCCATGTGTCTGCCCATTTCACCAGTCTGTCTATGTCCTCCTGAAATAAAAACAGAAAATGCTGGAGAAACTCAGCAGGTCAGGCAGCATCTGTGAAGAGAGAAACAGAGTTAACGTTTCAGGTCGATGACCTTTCGTCAGACGTTAACTCTGTTTCTCTCTTCACAGATGCTGCCTGATCTGCTGAGTTTCTCCAGCATTTTCTGTTTTTATTTCAGATTTCCAGCATCTGCAGTATTTTCTTTTTGTATTTATGTCCTCCTGAAGTCTGCTACTATCCTGCTCACTATTTACTATGTTGCCAAGTTTGGTATCATCCACAAACTATATCCAAGTCCTGGTCATTTATATACAACAAGAAAAGCAATGGTTCTAATACCGACCCCTGGGGGACCCCACTGTATACTTCTCTCCAGTCAGAAAAACTTCCATTCATCACTACTCTCTGCCTCCTATCCCTTAGCCAATTACTTACCTAAGTTACCACTGTCCCTTTAATCCCATGTGCTTCTTTCTGAATAGGTCTGTTATGTAATACTTCATCAAATGTATTTTGAAAGTACATATATACATCTACTGCAGTACCTTCATCGACCCTCTCTGTTACTTCATCCAAGAACTCAATCAACTAGTCAGACATAATTTGCCTTTAACAAATCCATGCTGGCTGTCCCTTATTAACCTATGCTTCTCCAAGTGAGAATTAATTTTGTCCTTGACAATGGTCTTTAGTAGTTTTCCTACCACTGATGTTAGACTGATGAGCCTATAATTACCAGATTTATCCCTCTCCCCTTTTTTGAACAGGGATTTAATATTTGCAATCCTTCTGTCCTCTGGCACCACTCCCATATACAAGGAGGATTGAAAGACCATGGTCAGAGCTTCTTCTATCTCCACTCTAGCTTCCCTCAGCAATCTAGAATGCATCCCATCTGGACTGGATGACTTGTTCACTTTGAATGATGCCAACCCCTTTAACACCTCCTTTCTATCTATTTTTATGATATTTCTATCTATTTTTATGCATTGTTGACATTGGTGTTGACATTGGTACAGAAAGTATTGTTTATGAAGGCTTTGATAGGGAGAAACTGTTCTCACTGGCAGGAAGTTCGATAACCAGAGGACACAGATTTAAAATAGTTGGCAAAAGAACCAAGGGCGGGGATGAGGAGAATTTTTTTTATGCAGCGAGTTGTTGTGATCTGGAATGCACTGCCTGAAAGGGCGGTGGAAGCAGATTTAATCGTAACTTTCAAAAGCGAATTGGATAAATACTTGAAAAGGAAAAATTTACAGGGCTATGGGGCAAGAGCAAGGCTGTGGGACTAATTGGATAACTTTCAAAGTGTTGTCACAGGGACGATGGGCCGAATGGCCTCCTTCTGTGCTGTACGAGTCAATGATTTTATGGTTTGGTGTACGTGATGGAATGATAGAATCTACAGCACAGAAACAGACCATTGGGGCCAACTCGTCCATGTCGGTGTTAATGCTCCACACGAGCATCCTTTCACTCTATTTACCTCTTCCCACCCTGCTATCATATCCTTCTATAATACAAACAGAAAATGCTGGAAATACTCAGCAGGTCAGGCAGCATCTGTGGAGAGAGAAACAGAGTTAACATTTCAGGAGGATGACATTTTGTCAGAACTGGTAAAAGTTGGAGATGTAACAGGTTTTTAAGCAAGTGCAGGGGCAGGGAGAGGGGGGAGGGGAGGAAAGAACAAAAGGGAGGGTCTGTGATAGGGTGGAAGGCAGGAGAGATTAAATGACAAAAGGTATGATTGTACAAAGGAAAAGAAGATGGTAATGGGACAAGTAAAGAAACAAAAGATGACTCTAGAAGAGGTGTAAATGGGAATGGCAGAATCATCAACAGCTGCCATGTGAAAAAATAGGAGCAGAGGTTATGATCTGAAATTGTTGAACTCGATGTTGAGTCCAAAAGGCTGTAAAGTGCCTAATCGAAAGATGAGGTGCTGTTCCTCGAGCTTACGTTGAGTTTCGTTGAGATTAAATGGCAAAAGGGATGATGGCAAAAGGAGATGGTAATGGGACAAGTAAAGAAACAAAAGATGGGTCTAGAGGAGGTGTCAATGGGAATATCAGAATTCTTTTATTCTTTCATGGGATGTGGAGGTCGCCGGCAAGGTCAGCATTTATTGCCCATCCCTAATTGCCCTCGAGCCGCCTCTTGAATACAACTGAGTGGCTTGCTAAGCCATTTCAGAGAGCAGTTAAGAGTCAACCACATTGCTTTGGGTCTGGAGTCACATATAGGCCACACCAGGTAAGGACGGCAGATTTACTTCTCTAAAGGACATTAGTGAACCAGATGGATTTTTACAACAATCTGGTAGTTTCATGGTTACCATTACTGATACTAGCTTTTTATTCCAGATTTATTAATTAACTGAATTTAAATTCCCCAGCTGCCATGGTGGGATTTGAACTCACGTCTCTGGATCATTAAATCTAGGCCTCTGGATTACTAGTCCAGTAACATAACCACTATGCTACCGTACCCCATAATCAGAACCATTACCAACAGTTGCTGACCGAAAAAATAGGGGCATCCTAACCACTGCTTTCTAATTAGTGCCAGCGTGCCTCATCATAATTGGGCTGAAGGCCTATAACATGTGCTAATGGTCAATTTGGGGCCAATAGCATGAACTAGCTTTAGTAATAACCTATGCACCAAACATTCCGCAGCATCTACTGTTGGAAGCAGATTAGAACAACAGGCCAATTGACCACTGCTTTGTTTAGCAGGTGTGATTGAGGATTTATTAATCTGGTTCTTATTTAGAAAGAGATGAAAGATGTGGTTATCTAGTGAAGTAAGGTACTAAAACAAGTCAGACAGGTGTGATTTGCATAAACCATAAGGGAATCTGAACATTCGCACAAATCATATAAATGGATTTTCTGACTACTAGCTCGATTTGAGGACTGCCACTGTCCTTGAGCTACAGAGAGAGAAAAAAAGCCTAATACAGTGAGTGCTTAGCTTTGGGGATTAGATATCTGCAAGAGGAACATGATGATGTCGTGGAGCTGAAAGCTCAGGATAAAATAACTTGAATCACTGTGGTGAGTAGATGCTGAACCCCAGGAAACTTAATATAGGCTTAAAGCTGGCCTGTAAAACTGGGAGGCCTTGGGGTAAATTTTTGTCCCCATCCTATTGAAATCAATGGAATGGAAATAGGGTGTGTTCTATAATGGGCAGGCGCTCCGTTCTGTCAGATTACCACCCATGCCGTGAAGCTGAAAATTGACCTTATTATAACTGAGCCTACTGATAAACAGCCGAAGGAAATGCCAGTGTGCAGCCTAGGGCAAGGTGACTAAGAAGGACAGGTCTATTGAAGGCTGAAAATGAGCCAATGTGCTGGATTCAGATAGGGATAATAACAGCGTCTACTGTGAACGTAATTAATATTTACCCATATCCTAATTTAATCATATTCATATTAGAGAGACACACAGAAAGCCTATGAATGTGTCTAGTCAAGTAATCAGATCATAGGTAGCAAAGTTAATGAAGGATTTAACTAAGGGCTAGAAATTGCGTAGTGCCCCGCTTGGGGCGCTAACTTTTCAGGGAGCGCAAAAGTATCGCCAGGCGAAAAAGATTTGCTGCTGCCGGGAACTTCCGCTTTAGCGCTCCAAGAGGGAAGTGGAGTGCTAAATCAGGCTCTACCACTTCCCTTAGAGCGCTAAAGGGAGTGAGGGGGCGGTATCGGCAGAACGCTGAGCAATGTTTACAGGCTCCTTCCCTCCCTTAAAGGGAAGGGCCAAAGCTGTGTTGAATGAATCTTCAGGCTGTGTCTGTTGGGCAACGGCACCTGCGCAACGCTCATAGCAGCCCCAAGCACTCTAAGAGAGTGCAGGGCTGAGTAATCGCGGGGGCAAAAGAAAGCAGGAGGCACCAGAATGGGGACGTAAATAAATTTTGCCCTACCTGACCACCACCGCCTTTAAATAGCGCTTCCCCAAGCGGCCAGCCGAGGTGACAACGCCTCCTGCAGCTGCCGTTGTTGACGCCCAGCGATGCTGCAGGGGGCGGGAGTGAATATCACTTCCAGGGCGCTAACGAGGCGCTGCGCACTGGATGACATCACGATCTTCGGGGCGCAAGAGAACGAGGCGGTAAGTCTTAGCGCCAGTGCAAATCTGCCAGGGAAGTTCGCGGGGGTTCGGTGAATTCGCCGCGCCCGGTCGGTAACCCCTTAGCGTCCCGTTACCGCCCCCCGCAGGCGCTAACGGGAGGCGCAAACCAGGTAAATTTCTCCCCCTATTAGTTTAAAGGTTGGAAAATAAAGCTAAATTGGTACTACTCCCCTTTGTGTAGTGAAGGACAAAGGGAAACAAACAATGATGTTATTTCACATCATTTCTTATTACTGATGTAAAGCCTTGTGGAAAATTTTACACTATCTTCCAAGAGGTGCAAAATATAAGCAGAGAGCAATGTAATAAGTCAGATGTAAATATAAGTTTGTTTATTATCCTGGCACAAAGGAGGGGTGGGGCATTTTAATCCACCTCACCTGGTGAGAACGGGGTAGCCGTGCAGCTACAATCGCCCCATTCTCACTCCATTCCGCCTGCTGCCACTTGTGACATCAGCTGTATGTATGGAATGTATGGAACCAAGACTTTGTAAAGGCTGCATGTATGACATTCACAGACTTGTTCCCCAAAATTGCCATCGTAGGTTCTGAACGCTCCACTTGTGACACCAGCTGACCAACAATTTTGACGACCATTTTATATAAGAAATTAGGAGGGTGAATTTCCTCGGAGCTGCTCCCGGTCCGAGCGGGGTTCCCGCCAAACTTGCACCGAAGTTACGGCGGTGGAGCGGGAGAAGCTCCGAGAAAATGCACCCCTATTCTTCTCGTGGAACTATCTCCATCCTCGCCTCCTTGCTGAACTATACCTCAGTTCTGATTGGCTACTGAAGGTTTAAGTATTCCATCATTCAGTTGCAGAAGGAAACTGTGACGAGCCAAGGATCTGTGTGATGACTAAGCCTTAGGAGCAGCAGGCTTCTGATGAGGCAAGACTCCTTGTTGAGTGAACATCAAATATCTCCGTTGGATGAATGCTGCAAAACAAGAGTGAGTTAGTTGAGAGCCACAAGCTTTGAAGAAAAACTACTGCTCTCGCCGCATCTTGAGATCCACGCTCAATGCCATGCGGCGCCACATGAACACTCTCGACATCTCTCTTCAGCAGCACCGACGCACTCTATCTCAAAGCTGTCCGGGTCCACAGTTCCATTTCATCCTTAGACTCATCCGACGCTTCAACAAAAAACTTTTCTTCTTCCTTTCCGATGTCAAGGATCGCAAGCTTCAACAACTCTTGGACACTAAAGCCCCTCCGGAACCTTCTTCCCCTTCACTTTCCTCTGACCCCCCTTCTCCCAATCTCACCCCCTGCCGCGTTTTCACTATCCCCTCTGACCTTCCCCTCTCTGACTCCGAACGATCAGTCCTCAGCAAAGGCCTGAGCTTCATCCCCTTACGCCCCCATCTCAATGAATTTCGAGCTCGGCACGATGCTGAGCTCTTTTTCCGCCGCCTCCGTCTCCGTGCCCACTTCTCTGGCCAGGAGTCTTCCCCCCGCACGGCTGACCCTTTCTCCCGCTTTCAGAATTCTCGTTCCACCTGGACCCCTCCCTCTGGCCTCTTACCCTCTCTTGATCTTTTCATTGCTAACTGCCGCCGTGACATCGGCCAGCTCAATTTCTCTGCTCCCCTCACTCACTCCAACCTACCTCCCTCTGAACTTGCAGCACTCCATTCTCTCCGATCCAACCCTGACATTGTCATTAAACCTGCTGACAAGGGTGGCGCTGTTGTTGTTTGGCGAACCGACCTCTACCTAGCGGAAGTTGAACGCCAACTCTCTGACACCTCCTCCTACCTCCACCTGGACCATGACCCCACTACCGAACATCAAGCCACCGTGTCCAAGACTGTCACTGACCTCATCTCCTCTGGAGATCTTCCCCCCACGGCCGCCAACCTCATAGTTCCCCAACCCCGCACAGCCCGCTTCTACCTCCTTCCCAAGATCCACAAACAGGACTGCCCCGGTAGACCCATCGTTTCAGCCTGTTCTTGCCCCACGGAACTTATCTCTTCCTATCTCGACTCTATTTTTTCTCCCCTTGTCCAGTCTCTTCCCACCTACATCCGCGACTCTTCCGATGCCCTCCGCCATTTTAACAGTTTCCAGTTTCCCGGCCCCAACCGTCTCCTCTTCACTATGGACGTACAATCCCTCTACACCTCCATTCCCCACCAGGATGGCCTGAGGGCGCTCCGCTTCTTCCTTGAACAGAGGCCCAACCAGTCCCCATCCACCACCACCCTCCTCCGCCTGGCTGAACTTGTTCTCACATTGAACAACTTCTCCTTTGACTCTACCCATTTCCTCCAAATTAAAGGTGTTGCTATGGGTACCCGCATGGGTCCTAGCTATGCCTGCCTTTTCGTGGGATATGTGGAACACTCTTTGTTCCAGTCCTACTCGGGTCCCCTCCCTCACCTCTTTTTCCGGTACATTGATGACTGTATCGGTGCCATCTCCTGCTCTCGCCCTGAACTAGAACATTTCATTCACTATGCTTCCAATTTCCACCCTTCCCTCACCTTCACATGGTCCATCTCCGACTCTTCTCTTCCCTTCCTCGACTTCTCCATCTCCATCTCTGGGGATAGGTTATTGACTAACATTCACTACAAGCCCACCGACTCCCACAGCTACCTGGACTACACTTCCTCCCACCCCGCCTCCTGTAAGGACTCTATTCCATTCTCCCAGTTTCTCCGTCTCCGCCGCATCTGCTCTGATGATGCCACCTTCCATACCAGTGCTTCCGACATGTCTTCCTTTTTCCTCAACCGAGGATTCCCCTCTACCGTGGTCGACACGGCCCTCGACCGTGTCCGTTCTATCTCCCGCACATCTGCCCTCACCCCTGCCCCTCCCTCCCGGAACCACGATAGGGTTCCCCTTGTCCTCACCTTTCACCCCACCAGCCTCCACATTCAACGGATCATCCTCCGCCATTTCCGCCACCTCCAGCGTGATCCCACCACCAAACACATCTTCCCCTCACCTCCCCTTTCAGCATTCCGCAGGGACCGCTCCCTCCGCGACACCCTAGTCCACTCCTCTACCACCCCCAGCACCCCTTCCCCTTCGCCCGGCACCTTCCCGTGCACGCGCAGGAGATGCAACACATGCCCTTATACCTCCCCTCTTCCCACTGTCCAGGGCCCCAAACACCCCTTCCAGGTGAAACAGCGATTTACTTGTACTTCCTGCAATTTAGTATACTGTATTCGCTGCTCACGATGTGGACTCCTCTACATTGGGGAGACCAAACGCAGATTGGGTGACCGCTTTGCGGAACACCTCCGTTCAGTCCGTAAGGGGGACCCCGAGCTCCCGGTGGCCTGTCACTTTAATTCACCGCTTCACTCCCACTCTGACCTCACCGTCCTCGGCCTAATACACTGTTCCACGGAAGCTCAGCGTAAGCTCGAGGAACAGCACCTCATCTTTCGTTTAGGCACGCTACAGCCCTCTGGACTCAATATCGAGTTCAACAATTTTAGATCATAACCTCAGCTCCAATCACATTTATATTTTATTTTATCCACCCTTTTATTTGTCCCCCCCACCTTTTTTTCCTCCTAGAAGCTGGCAGCTGTCCTTCATTCTGCCAGTAGATTTCACACTTCATTCAGCCTTAATCTGTCACATTAACACCACCTCTAGCCTTGCATATCTCTTAATGTCTCTTAATGTCTCTTCATCTCCTCCTTTGTTCCTTTATCCCCTCCCCCTTTTCCCAGCTTTACCCTGGCCTTAAATCTATTTGATTTCCAGCTCTTCCCAGTTCTGATGAAAGGTCATCGACCTGAAACGTCAACTCTCTTTCTCTCTCCACGGATGCTGCCTGGCCTGCTGAGTTTTTCCAGCGTTTTCTGTTGTTATTTTTGAAGAAAAACATTCACCTTACTCATAATTCAAGCAATGAAATCTTGCTTCAGTGTATCTTTAACTAGAGACCAATTTAAAATGAATAAGTACTGTATTATATTTGTAAAAACTTCCTATTTTTCTCAATCAATCTCCACGGCCTGTCCTCCACTTCAAATCTGAAGGCTTGTTTGTTCTTAGTTCCTCAGGTGCTTTAGACAAAAGTTTTTAGGCCCTTTATTTCTTCAGGCGAGAACACTTTTTTCTAACTATATGAGGATCAAGATATCTTGAATAAATAGTTAATAAGCAAAACGTAAAAGAGTACAGATGAAAAAGTGAAGAGAATGTTCAATATTTACTTACAGGCCAATTAGTTGCTTCATTGTAAAAGTAGTTAAAGTATCTGAACTCTTGACCTCTTGCTATTCTCTGCTTTCTGCTTTCTTTCTGTTAGCATATAAAGGAACATCCTAAGTTTGACAATGCAGGTTCTGATGAAGGGTGCAACTTCAAACATTAGCCTCTCGCTTTTTCTTTATGATGCTAAATGATCCCCTACGCACTTCCAGAATTTTCTATTGTTATTTTAGATTTTTAGCATTTTTCTTCAATCTTTAACCTCATTCGGGTCCTGCTGAAAAATATTATATCGAGTACTCTTTTGAGGGTCTGATTTGACGCAGCGTGAACTGTTACATATGTATATTTATATCAATGCAAAACAGTTTTACTAGCTTTTATCTTCAATACATGCACACATACATAGAAGTTACAACATGGAAACAGGCCATTTGGCCCAATCAGTGTGTGTTGGCATTTACCCTCCACGTGAGCAAGTATAGATGCCATTGGGTCTGAGTGGGTCCAGGAGCAACCCAAAGAGAACATACACACTAGATAAGTGTCTCTTCTTTTTCTTCCAGGAGTATCTTCAGGCACTTGAGGCTCACTGTCAGAAGTGCTGGAGGTGTCTCAGGCCTGCTGCTGCGTTCCTGCTTCTATCATGTGCTTCCAGCGCAAGGTCCTATTAGGCACCGTCAATGCGTGCAGGCCGACCATGGCAGGAAATTTGGGCACACTTAGGCCTTCACAGGAGCAGTACATTCTGGGCTTGTTGCATCTGTGTGGCACTGGTCATGGGGAAAGATCAAAATCAGCCTAATGTCTCATTGAAAGCGTGGGGATTTGGATGGGGTGCAGTTTCTCTTGTGAGCTGGGTTCAGATGCGGTGAACGTATTTGTGAACTGGAGCAGTAACTGTTTGGATGTGGGAGTGAGACTGTTGTGGCAACTCTTGGGTAAGTGAAGTGATGACTGGTTGGGATTATTTATTATCCATTTCTAGTTGCCCTGAAGGCATTAAGAGTCAATCACATAGGCAGTAATTTTAACCTAACCCGTCTGGCGGGAAACTGATGCCACTTTCTATGCTTGTCTTGCTGACGGGAAATGATGCCCAAATTTCCTGCGGAGCTCATTTACCTACACTGGCACGTAAAAACCGGCGTAAACAACATCACCAACAGGGGTACTAGCAAGTGGGCTGCTATCTTCTGCCATGCTGCCTCATTCTTAGAGCCTCTTGCCTCTGCTGCTCCTTTAATTCTTCTATTACGATGCAGAACAGGGGTCGGCCCATTGGGAAGGCCATTCCAATGGCTTAGTCTTCCCGAGTGCATGGGGGGGTGGGGCCGGGTCCAAAAAATGCAGAGACTGACAGCACATTGGTTAAATGATGTGCGTGTCTCAATAAAAAAATGTTTAAAAATATCACAAAGTAACTCGCTATCAAACTCCAGAAGTCAGAGTTGCGCTTTTGCATGGGGCTTGGAGCAGCTATGTAAATGAGCGGCACACAGCTAAGGCGAACATATCACGATAAACGGTGCCAACAATCAAGGACATTCTCGCGTACCGATCTCTCAGCGTAAAACTGGCGTAAACCAGTTCCGTGAAAACTTCCTCACCAAAAGGATGCTCTGCCAGGATTACACTGTAGTTACACCGAAAAGTTCCAACAAATTCCAGGCCATCATTTTGATATAAAAATTGAAAATGTTGCAAAGGAGCAAGTCCCCAGACCTTTGTCCCCTCCAATGTAAGTGAATGAATGTTATATATACCTACTGTTTAAGTTGGAAAGCATGTTTAAGTTTCCTAAATATATACAACAACGTTCTTCTTTCAGCTTAGAGCAGAGAACGCTAGGAGGAGATTTGATAGAGACGTTGAAAATCATGAAGGGTTTAGATAGAGCCAATAGCTAAAGGGTCAATAACCAAAGGGCACGGATTTAAGGTGATTGACAAAAGAATCAGAGGCGACATGAGGAAAAACTTTTTTACGCCACGAGTGGTTAGGATTTGGAATGCACTGCCTGATGGGGTGGTGGATACAGATTCAATAGTAGCCTTCAAAAGAGAATTAGATAAATACTTGAAAGAGGAAAAAATTGCAGGGATATGGGGAAAGAGCGGAGGAGCGGGACTAACTGGATTGCTCTTTGAAAGATACAATGGGCCGTATGGCCTCCTTCTGTGCTGCACTATTCTATGAGTACACAGTTGGCACATAGATCGCAGTTAAGGTATTAGGCAGAAAAAGGTAAGTGGCCGCAACCTTTTATTTAATTATTGCTTCCTTTAAATAAAAATAAACAAAAAAAATCACAATTAGTTATAAATTACAATTAGTTAAAAATTACAATTAGTTAAAAATTACAAACTTCTTTTGCAGTTTTGCGCTCATTGTTTTAATTAACACAGTTGTGGCTAAAGTTCAAACATTGAGAAATAAAGAAATAGTGGGTGTCTTGCAGCGTTATCTGATCTCTGCTTCACCTTCTGACAACATGCCAGCTGATCACAGCATAACTCTAAACCGAATGAAACTCCAGTCTCTCTCTTTATGCAAATGTACTATTCAATAATTTCAAGCTGTGTGGACCATAACCTGAATAATGCATATAAGGATGTTACCCTTCATCGCCGAACTGCTGATGGAAATACCATGAAATACAAGCCGCCATCTACCCTGTAGTTTGTCAGATTACAGATTCGATATTACAGCAACTTTGAACTTGACGTCATAAATAACTGATTCAAAAATTATTTAAAACCCTTTCTAAAGCTGTGCAGTACTTGTCAGTTTCATATAATTAAACTCAAAGTAACAGCGATTACTGTGTCTAGGAGTAATTCTATCACTTCAATAATAAAGCTTTTGAGAGATAAATAAACGTGAAAAGCCTTTATGTTATACAGTCCTCACCACTCACACCATCCACACTTGGCACGGGCAGCTGCCTATATCGGGCAAATAGCCCTAACCATTGCCATTACCATAATGGTCAAGTACAAGGGTGCCCCCTATAACGTATTAAGCGCGCTGACTATTTTGGGCGGTTCAATAAGTATTTACCGATTTTAAAAGGCTGTGCTGATTTCAGGCAAAGTCGGGTCTTCAAGCAGTTTCAATCAGCTGTTCGTACGCCGTTAAAGTGCGATTATCATAGTGCTAAATATGTTGGTTTCTTCGCTTTTTGGTTTTAGCATTCACCAGGTATTGGGGGCAAATCGCATTAACACCAATGCACCTACTATAAACTCTGGGGACCTGCATATTTTAATTAAGATCTATAAAGCTGATAAAAGCATAGGAATTGCTAGATGAAAAAAGACAGAGGTCCATCTAGTTTACCTTCTACCATCCTGGTAGTCGCATGATGCAATGATAATGGAGTTGTTGACTAATAATAGCAATCAATCTCTATCGATTAGTCTACAACAGACCCAGACATGATGCGAGGAAACCCCCCAGTGGTGGAGAGCTGTAGGAACCGTAGGTCCAAAGTCACCTGTTCCTCCCAAGAATGCTACATTCGTCCAATGTCACGTCTCAAATTACTCATATTACGTATCCCATAATATTATTTTATACATCTTTCATCGTCTATCTAATTTGCATTTGAATGAATTTATCCTAACTGCTTCCACCGTCTCTCTAAGAAGCCTATTCCATAGATTGACCACTCGCTCACTGAATGTTTCTGCAGATTTGTTTTGAATTTACCCCCCCCCTTTTAAGTGCAGGCCACGTCCTCTGGTTCTCCTGTTCTGGACAAGGTGAAACAGCTTTGCATGGTCTACATTATCTAGTCCCTTTAGAATCCTAATCGCAGCAATCATAAACAAAGTTTCCTGACGTAAACTATGGAGAAAATAAATAACGCAGCTTTAATTTTGAGGCTGTAGATTATAGATTGGATTTGCTGCACTAAATATACATTGAGAGATGCTAACTTTCCAGCTCATTGTTATGGATCCATTAGGGATCTAATGCTTTACTGCTCAGATCTTGCCCTTTGCACCCGAACCGGCTCCTGGATCTACAAGCATCAGAGTCGGGAGACTTGTATGTTGAATCTGTGATCCTCTCGCTTTGGGTCAGCGAGCAGCATCCAGGACCAGAAGAGGCCCAGTGCGGGTCCGGTGGAGCAGGAGTGCTCCTCTGGGCCCCATATGGAAACCCTGGGTCAGCCCTTCTCCAGACTTTCTTCCCCCTCCCTTGCTGGGACTTCCCCTTCCTGAGCCCTCTGATGGACTTACTTTGTGCTGGGGACTGTTCCTGCAGGTCCTTGGCGGCAGCCCCCTGCCACTCGAATTTCTGCTCCCGCCCACCAGCTAGGCAGTGATTCCTGCCGGGATCGGCGGGGGACTCGGGAGTCCGATCTTACTTATGTAAATCAGGCCCGGGAGCTAAATTCACTCTCAGCCTCAGTATGCCAGCTTGTCGCTCACTCTGTCCCCACCCCGTTCCACGCACTGATCCGGCCCAGAGTTACAATCGAGGCCGGAGAGTACTATTGCTACACCAGCTGAGATTAGTTTATTAATTATTAATCATAGGCCATTAAACCGTAGGCCTTCCTGTTCTAAATGGCTCCTTTGCACAGTGGGCAGCACCTTTACAAACTGAGCCATTAGGTCACTTTGTCCCAGTACAGATAATACCAGCGACAGTCAGAAAAGAGATCTGTACATTCCTAGAACCAAAATGAGCTGAGGAAGAATTTTATGCAGTTGACACTTAACCCTGCTGATTTGAAACATAAGATTATTCTTTATTATGAAATTACAGCAGTTGTTAGAAGCATCAGTGGATACATAATCTGTGCTGTATTTATTTTGTCTGCATACAGTGTTGAGTCTGTTAGCTGCCCTTGGGCAGAAATCCATTGTAAACAAGCTTTCAGTCTTCACTCGGACATCCTATATAAATATTTATACTGTGGTTCTGGTCTCTGGAGCTATTTAATAGCACCCATTGGTATGATTTATTTCATGGGACTACTTCCCCACGGCATAAAGCCAATTAAAGAGCTCTCCAGTGCTGGGACTGAGTGATGCAGTGGATTAGCGTACTGCTCTTTCATCTCTTGGACCTGTGTTTGAATTTAGTTTTATTAATAAGATTAAGGTCTCCTGTCTCTACCAGCTGTAAAGACCTTAGCCCAGATATTGGTGCTGTTGATTTCCAGGTGGCCTTGGATCTGTACCAAGAACAGATGCAGGACCAAGGCAGCATAGTAATGAGGCAGGAGAGGGGTATTCCTGGCCCTCCAATCTCACTTTCCTGTTGTGTCAGGGGGCACCCGAGAAGCTGACGGTAAGCCTTGCGTCATGGAGTCTGAAGTGGCCAGGTAGCAAGGCAAAGGAGGCTGCAAAGGTAAATGTTCCTCTTCTCTTCCAACCTCTCAACAGTTCTTCACGTTTGGAGGTTTTCTGACTGCTATTGAAGAACAGGAGTCATAAGTTCCTCAGACTGATGGCCAGTCCAGTCCTCTTTCCATCCCTGTTTCCTGGCACAAGGCCCTTCCAGGGGCAGGCCTGCACCAGGGGTGTGACTGGGCTATGCTAATGATCTGGACCAACAAATTTGAGTGCTCTGAAGCCTGGGCAGATGGTGTGCTCTGTCTGTCCAATGCCCAGGCAAAGGGGGAGGAATATTAGAACCCTTATATCGAATACATTTGTGCAGTTTCAATTAAATTCCAAGTGAAAGTGGCTCCAGAGCACCAAACTGCCCACAAATTCAGAATAATAGTTCTGCAACCGGTCCTCTCTTCCTCTGAGAGGAAAGTTTCAGCTACCTATGCTTTATTAATGTTATTCTAAGTAACAGTATAGTATTTCACTGAGGATACGGTCTTTCCAGCTGTCATCTAAGGTTTTTCTCAACAGTCTTGTGTCAGTACCATTTAGTTTCTTTCCTAGTTTCTTAGGAAATGTCAAATTTTAGCACCTTATGTCAGCACTGACTCCGCTGTGCTTCTGAATATCTTGATCTTATCTTTCCTACTTTGCATCTCCGGACTTTATTCATTTGATTGCTAGCTGACCAAGCCTCACCTATTCTAGAGCTGAGATCTTTTTCTGTTGTTCTAATCCATGACCTCAAGTAATTAAAGTTGCCAACCTCCTCCAATACTTCACTTAGCGTAGTTTTCAATTTCTTGTTTCTTCGGGTATGTTTAACATTATCCATTTCCTCGTCTCATTTGAAGAGCAACTTGAGCTGCCCCTTGTTCCACCTTGTTTAACAACTTCTGTCCATCTTTTACTGCGCCACAGCGGAGAAGCCTATGATCTTTCTTGCTGGATATTTTTGACTCGTTTTCATCTGAACGGTAAAACCATGTCTGATTTCCTTGGAGTCTGCTGCTTGCCTCATTAAGTAGTCTAGCATGATGACAATTAAGAAGGATGCCAGCATATCTCCTTGAAGAACTCCTACTTTAATCTCAAAAGGCTCTGTATCACCATCTGAGGATTGTACTATTGTATAGGTATTGTCATATATCACTGAGATGGCTATGATGATTTTATCTGGAATTCCATATACCTTCAGAATTTTGAACCTTTGATGGTGAGGTATAGTATCAAAACATTTCTTAAAATCCACACTGGGCCTATTGGACAGAATTCCCAAAGAAGCCTGGTAACATCACCAGAAATGTCCTCAAAGTGATGGAGCAACACAATTCGGGCAGACATAAGCAACCCCATACCACAGTTTGCTGTAAATTTATGTATGTAGCGTAAACTTGACCCACCAGTTTTAGGTCAGAATTGAGCTCGGGGTCTGTGCAATTTCTGAGCTAATGGTGTAAGATTGATCAACTTCAGTAGCACAAAACGGGCTGGCAGCGGATCAGTCGTTTCACACTGCACACGATTTTCTTTTCTATTGACTTCAGTGGTAAAGAAAATCGGGCGCGGTGTAAAGCCATTTGTGCTACTGGCATGGACCAATTTCACCTCCGTTATGTTTAAATATATTTTTTTAAACCCCAGGGTGGCGGTTCTGAGGCCTACATCAGCACAGGTAACCATTCTTCATGGATGAGCCTAGAGAGTGAGTGTGGGTGGGATATTTCACTTTTATCATGGCCAAATCCCTCCTGTCCTCATCTGCTGTCCATACATCGAGTTACATCGAGTCTACAGCACAGAAACAGGCCATTCGGCCCAACTGGTCTATGCCAGCGTTTATGCTCCACACAAGCCTCCTCCCACCCCTCTTAATCTAACCCTATCAGCAAATCTTCCTATTCCTTTCTCCCTCATACGTTTATCTAGTTTCTCCTTAAATGCATCTGTGCTATTTGCCTCAACTACTCTTTGGGGTAGCACGTTCCACATTCTAACCACTCTCTGGGTGAAGAAGTTTCTCCTGAATTCTCTATTGGATTTATTAGTGGCTATCTTATATTCATGACCGCTAGTTCTGGTCCCCCACACAAGTAGAAACATTGGGCTGGATATTAACTCGGAAGTGGGGAGGTGGCTGGATTGAGGTCGGGAAACCTGGAAGAACAGGTTTCGCTCAGGCCCTGGCGATTTTAACGGCAGGACCTTATTAACAATTTTTGTCTTCGTTTCCCGGCCACAGCCAGCCAGATTGAGAGGTTGGCTGTTGGGCGGATAGGCCTTCGGCACCAGGTTGTTGCCAGGAAGCAGAGAGGAGGGAAAAATTGAGGAGGCCGGTGTGGGGGTTGGGGGGGGTGGTGCGGTGGGGGAGGAAGATCAGGAGTCATGAGCCGGGCAACATCGTGGAAGTGGGTCGGGGGGGTGGTTGCAGGAAGAAGATCATGAGCCGTGAACCGGGGGAGGCCGGAGCAGGGGGAGGAAGATTGGGAGTCCTGAGCTGGGGGACATCATGGAGGCCGTAGCAGGGGGAGAAAGATTGGGAGTCGTGAGCTGGGGGAGATCATGGAGGATGGAGCAGGGGTAGGAAGATTGGGAGTCTTGAGCTGGGGGACATCATGGAGGATGGAGCAGGGGGAGGAAGATTGGGAGTTGTGAGCCGGGGGACATCATGGAGGATGGAGCAGGGGGAGGAAGATCGGGAGTCGTGAGCCAGGAGATTATGGAGGCTGGAGCAGGGGGAGGAAGATCGGGAGTCTTGAGCTGGGGGACATCATGGAGGACGGAGCAGGGGTAGGAAGATTGGGAGTCTTGAGCTGGGGGACATCATGGAGGATGGAGCAGGGTGAGGAAGATCGGGAGTCGTGAGCCGGGGGACATCGAGGAGATCGGAGGCTGGAGGCCACAAGTGAGATCGGAGGCCAGAGCAAGGGTGAGATCGGAAGAATGGGGGTGGTGAGATTGAAGGCCTCGTGGAGGAGATCAGAAGGGTTGGGGGGGGCGGGGGGCAGTGTTGTCTGATCGAGGGGGGTGGGTGAAGCAGGTAAGCTGGATCCAGCAAGTAAGTGGAAAAGCACTTACCTCCTGCATCCAGCAGTCCTCGCCTCCCTTTAGCCGTCGCATTTCCCACGGCCGGCCAGGGATAAATTTAAAATGATGGTTAAATGTGAGGCTCCCAGCCTCATTATAATATTTAAACCCGCCTCCTGCGAGCGGTCTAGTTGCCCACCGTGCATCAAGCCTCTGTTAAAGTCAGGAGTGGGCGGGTAGGGGTCAGGATTCAGATTTTTAACATCCCGCCTGGCCCCAACCCCCCGTATTTGGGGGTTTAAATCCCCCCATTATCTCTATGTCTACTGTATCAAACCCTTTCATTATCTTAAAGACCTCTATCAGGTTACCCTCTCAGTCTTCTCTTTTCTAGAGAAAAGAGCTCCAACCTGTTCAATCTTTCTTGATAATTGTATCCTTTGAGTTCACGTATCATCCCTGTGAATCTTTTTTGAACATTCTCCAATGCCTCTATATGCTTTTTATTATATGGCGACCAGAGCTGTGCACAGTACTCCAAATGTGGTCTAACCAAGGTTCAATACATGTTTAACATATCTTCTCTGCTCTTCAATTCTATCCCTCTGGAAATGAAACTAAGTTTGCTTTTTTTATGGCCTTATTAACCTGCGTCGCTACTTTTAGTGATTTATGTATCTGTACCCCTAGATCCCTTTGCTCCTCTACCCCATTTAGACTATTATCCAAGCAGTATGCGGCCTCCTTATTCTTCCTACCAAAATGCACCACTTCACACTTATCTATATTGAAATTCATTTTCCAATTCTGCAAGTTTATTAATGTCTTCCTGTATTTTGTTGCATTCTTCCTTTGTGTTAACTACACCTCCCAATTATACTTCCGATTCCCGAGTCCAAATCGTTAATGTAAATTGTGAACAACAGCACTGATCCCAGCACCGATCCCTGTGCAACACCATTTCTCACCTTTGGCCAGTCTGAGTAGCTCCCCTTAATCCTGACTCTCTTTTTCTGTTTTGTAGCCTGCTTGCTATCCATTGTTACTTGTCCCCTGACTCCACATGAGTGCACTAGGCGGTACCTTTTGAAAATCCAAATATATTACAATAACTGAATAAGTACACATACACCTAGCAACAGGGGTCATCTGGATAGTGATCAAGGACAGGAACTCTGGCTCAATCTTTTTCCTTTTCTAGCCCGGGGGCACTGAGATCAATTATAGTGCGCTCAGGGCATTCCAGGCCGAGATCAGATAACTCAGACAACACAAACATTTTAGGATGAGTGGCCTCCATGCGCTGCTTCCCAATCTTACACTCTGGCTCAGGGAGCCAGTCCCTGTAGTATCGTTAGACTCCATCCACCGTTAATATGGAGAACAAGATTTCAAAAGCCCAGGTCCGGCTCCCACATTCACTTTAATTAAACTGGTGGTCAGAAAACAAGGCACATTCATTGATCCACTTTTTTGTGGGTCTATAATGCTGGCAGTTTACTGTAGGTTGGCAGGTTTATAGTATGGAGTGCAGCCAACCGCAAAAGAACATGGCCGTGAAGCTGTCGGATTGTTGGAAAAACCCAACTGGTTTACTAATTTCCTTTAGGGAAGGAAACTTGCTGCCATTATCCAGTCTGGCCTAAGTATGATTCCAGTCCTACGTCAATGTGGTTGACTCTTAACTGTCCACTGAAGTTGCCTAGCACGCCATTTAGTTGTACAAGGGCAGCTAGGATTGGGCAATAAATGCTGGCCTTGCCAGCGATGCCTACCTCCTGAGAATGAAAATAAAATCTGCAGTCAGCTGCACTCCTGTCGCGTAAAGGCGCCGTTACATTTACGATACTGCAACCAATCAGAACCTTCCCACAGGATGTTATTAAACCATTTCATTAGGACTGAAAAGAAAAAGTACACTGAGCAATATAGTATAAAAAAGCTCAACAAAAATTTGAAGAGCTACTTGAAAATTCAGAATTAATTTTCTTTGGCAATTAGTGTGAGCATTGTGGGCCTGTACTGCAGTAAGTATTGGAAGGATTTATCACAGAGATCTAACTGAAGGACTTTTGAGAATGGAATTGGTTTTGCAGCTTTTTTGATCTTCCTTCATCTTCTCACTTACAATTTGACGTTTAATTCTAAGGTTGAATATTTAAAATTATAATTGTGAAAAAAATGATGACACCACAGAATTCTTTTGAAATAATTTTCTGCTTTTCACCTCAATCTGTCTTACTATCCCTTATTTGTTGAATTTTGACTATGTCTTGAAGTTCAGTTTGTATAAAGAATTTACAAAACATATTCTGAGAAAACAAAGGTACTTGCATGAAAAACTCAACTACTGATCATAAAGAATGAGTTTTACCATCATTAACCATCTATAAAATCAGTTACAGTGTTAGCACCAGGATGGTTTTGGACTGTACAGTCTGGTTTTGGAGTGGGCTATCTAAAAAATTCTAAAATTCTAAAATGTAATGTGGGCACAAAAATCTCTTTTTTCAACTAACATCCATTTTTCCGTCTTTGTGTTTCATTATGTGGTGGTGTTTGTTACTAATGTTCCTCAGCCTAAATGCTGTAACAGAATATGGCTCTCATATCCACATCCCACCTTGGTCTATCGCCGTACTCCTCCAGCTCTTTCTTCATGTTTGAACAGCTCACCATCTACCATCTCCCCACCTCTCCTTCAAGATTCTTATTTTCTATCACCCAAGTCCCAAATGGCTTCCTTACCAAAACCTCCTCCATGTTGTTCTGATGAAGTATCATAGACCTGAAGCATTAACCCAACCTTCCTATCTCCACAGATGCTTCCTGACCAGCTGAGCATTTCCAGCATTTTCCACTTTTACTCCTCCATCTTCTTTTTCTTCATTCTTTGCCTTGAGTGACTCCTTATCCTCAATGACTACAAACCTACACCAGAAGACATCCTTCCCCCACCTCTCCTGGCTTCCTCACAGTCCTTGCTTACCTCAACTCCATTCTCCATATTGGCTCCCTCATCCACACATATGGCCAACCTTCAACCTTGTCAGCACAGGTAGGCTTGAGACCTCCAAAGTCTTTGGGGGGAATTTTCCGGGTGTCAGTGGGTGCGATCGGTGGCAAGTCGGGTGGGAAAGTGTTTTTTTGTTGAGATGAACTTATCTCTGGTCTTTCAAATAATCAGGATCAAGTGCAAACCAATATGGTGGGTATATTGTGTTCATTCGGAGTTTAGGACGGAATATAACACACTAGTTATACAGCAAAAACATACAACAGTGACAAATAGCTGGTACTGGAAACAATTGGACAGACGGCTGGCGTGCACGAACAACTCTCCTTATTCCTCTCTCTTCCTAAACTGCCCAAGAGTGTTAGACTGAGGTCAGCATCAATCCACCCTCAGGAGTCCTTTCTGAATTGCCCAAGAGTGTTAGACCCAAGTCTGCATGGATCTACCCTCAGGAGCTCTCCGCTCCACTGTCTGAGCTAAGGGCTCTTTAGGTCTACCTTTTATTCTCTTTTTAGGGGTGGACCTGGGGTAGAATATGGACAGGACCATTTAACCTATAGAGGTTCCCCTTAAAACAAGGTGCCCAATAGCATGTTGAGTTCTTTGTCTAAACTTACAGATGAAGACCCTCCCTCAAGAGGTCCTTTCTTTCCCCTCACATGTCTTTCTTGTTTATACATTTTGAAGGCCAATCCATCTGAATTCCTCTTATTTCGTCCGTCTTGTCCTCTCTGGTGCAGCCAGTGCGTGTATCAGGCACAGCTTTGGGCCATTTAATCAGAGGCCCAAGCCAGAGCTGTCTTACTCAACCAACTGCTATCTAAACTATCTCCTGTTACTCTAGCAGACTATTCCATCCTGAGATGATACCTTAACTCCCATAACATTCTTCTATTCTATGTCCTTTATACTAATTATCTTTTAAATTCCAATTTACAAATCCAAGGAGAGGACTCACCATCCATGGTTAACTAAAAAAGTTAAAGATAGTATCAAACTTAAACTTAAAGAAAAAGCATATAATTGCACAAAGATGGGTGGCAGGTCAGAAGATTGGACAGAATATAAAAAACAGCAAAGAATGACTAAAAGATTAATAAGGAGAGTATAATCAGAGTACGAGAGAAAGCTAGCTAGAAATATAAAAACAGATAGTAAGAGTTTCTACAGATATTTAAAAAAGATAAGAGTTAACAAAGTGAGCATTGGCCCTATAGCAAATTGTTGGAGCTGCGGGCTGACAAGTCCCTGGGTCCTGATGGACTTCATCCTAGAGTCTTAAGAGAAGTGGCTGGTGAGATAGTTGATGCGTTGGTTTTAATTTTCCAAAATTCTCTAGATTCGGGGAAGGTTCCATTAGACTGAAAAATAGCGAATATAACTCCTTTATTCATAAAGGGAGGGAGACAGAAAGCTTAACATCTGTCATAGGGAAGATGTTAGAAGCTATTATTAAAGACGTTATAGCAGGGCACTTCGAAAAGTTCAAGGTAATCAGGCAGAGTCAACATGGTTTTGTGAAAGGGAAATTATGTTTAACCAATTTATTGGAGTTCTTTGAGGAAGTAACATGTGCTGTGGATAAAGGGGAACTGGTGGATGTACTGTACTTAGATTTCCAGAAGGCATTTGATAAGGTGCCACATCAAAGGTTATTGCAGAAAATAAAAGCTCATGGTGTAGGGGGTAACATATTGGCATGGATAGAAGATTGGCTAGCTAACAGGAAACAGAGGTTAGTATGCAGGTGCAGCAAGTGATTAAGAAGGCAAATGGAATGTTGGCATTCATTGCTAGGGGGATAGAATATAAAAATAGGGAGGTATTGCTTCAGTTGTACAAGGTATTGGTGAGACCGCACCTGGAATACTGCATACAGTTTTGGTGTCCTTACTTAAGGAAAGACATCCTTGCTCTCGAGGCAGTGCAAAAAAGGTTCACTCGGTTAATCCCGGGGATGAGGGGGTGGTCATATGAGGAGAGGTTGGGTAGATTGGGACTCTACTCATTGGAGTTCAGAAGAATGAGAGGCGATCTTATTGAAACATATAAGATTGTGAAGGGGATGGATCGGGTGGATGCGGGGAGGATGTTCCCGATGACGGGTGAGACTAGAACTAGGGGACATAGTCTTAGAATAAGGGGCTGCTCTTTCAAAACTGAGATGAGGAGGAACTACTTCACTCAGAGGGTGGTAGGTCCATGGAATATGCTGCCACAAAAAGCTGTAGAAGCTACATCATTAAATAAATTTAAAACAGAAATAGACAGTTTCCTAGAAGTAAAGGGCATTAAGGGTTACGGGGAGCGGGCAGGAATTTGGACATGAGTCTAGGTTCGGATCGGTCATGGCCCTGTGGGTAGTGGAGCGGGCCCAGGGACCATGTATCCTGATTCTGCTCCTATTTCGTGTGTGCAATTCTGTTAGATGCAGGAGATGGTTCTGTGATAGTAGATTGGCGGTTAGGATCAGATCAGCCATGATCTTATTGAATGGCGGAGCAGGCTCGAGGGGCCGATTGGCCTACTCCTGCTCCTATTTCTTATGTTCTTATGTTCTTAGAGAGTAGGCATAAATGGGTCATTTTCTGGTTGGCAAGATGTAACGAGTGGTATGCCACAGGGATCAGTGCAGGCGCCTCAACTTTTTACAATTTATATAAATGACTTGGATGAAGGGACCGAAGATATGGTTGCTAAATTTGCTGATGACACAAAGATAGGTAGGAAAGTAAATTGTGAAGAGGACATAAGGAGGCTACAAAGGGATATAGATAGGTTAAGTGAGTGGGCAAAGATCTGGCAACTGGAGTAAAATGTGGGAAAATGTGAAATTGTCCATTTTGGCAGGAAGAATAAAAAAGAAGCATATTATCTAAATGGTGAGAGATTGCAGAGTTCTGAGATGCAGAGGGATCTGGGTGTCCTAGTGCATGAATTGCAAAAGGTTAGTATGCAGGTACAGCAAGTAATTAGGAAAGCTAATAGAATGTTATCGTTTATTGTGAAGGGAATTGAATACAAAAGTAGGGAGGTTATGCTACAGTTATACAGGGCATTGGTGAGACCACATCTGGTGTACAGTATTGGTCTCCTTATTTAAGGAAGGATGTAAATGCATTGGAAGCAGTTCAGAGAAGGTTTACTAGACTAATACCTGGAATGGGCGGGTTGTCTTATGAGGAAAGGTTGGACAGGCTAGGCTCGTATACGCTGGAGTTTAGAAGAGTAAGAGGTGACTTGATTGAAACATATAAGGTCCTGAGGGGTCTTGACAGGGTGGATGTGGAGAGGATTGGATGTGGAGAGGATGTTTCCTCTTGTGGGAGAATCTAGAACTAGGGGTCACTGTTTAGAAATAAGGGGTCGCCCATTTAAGACAGAGATGAAGAGAAATTTTTTCTTGGAGGGTTGTGAGTCTTTGGAACTCTCTTCCTCAGAGGGCGGTGGAAGCAGAGTCTTTGAATATTTTTAAGGCAGAGGTAGATAGATTCTTGGTAAGCAAGGGGGTGAAAGGTTATCGGGGGTAGGCGGGAATGTGGAGTAATCAGATCAGCCATGATTGAATGGCGGAGCAGGCTCAAGGTGCCGAGTGGCCTACTCCTGCTCCTAATTTGTATGTTCGTATGTACATATCTTCGCAAGCAGTTCTATTAAACCATCTCCAATTCCTAACTTAGCATTATAATATGGTTATTAGCAATAATGGAAGAAACATAGGCCGCGATTTCACCAGCCGTGGCAAGTCTGATGCGGCCGGATTAGACAGCGGCCTCAAATTCTGCACCCGTCTTCATCCCGCCTCCTCCAAGTGATTTTGCCCTGATTGGGCTTGTTAAGCCCGCCCTGTGAGGTGCCCGGCCAATTAAAAGGAAGCAAATCTGATGACGTCATCTGATGACGCGTCATCAGCCGGTTTCCTTAAAGGGGCCATGTCCACATTGATTTTGGAGGGAGTCACAGCACGCAGGGAGGTTCTCTTCCCTTCCAATGGGCGGTAGTGACCTCCCCAGGACATCAACACAGCCTGGTTGCACATTGCACAGGAGGACACAAGCAGGGATGTTGTCAGGAGGACCAGGCTGCAGTGGCACAAACCTTTCAATGATCACAGTAGATCACGAAGCGTTACTGCAAAGCCACACTCAACCTCATCCTCCTGTGCCACTCATCATATCCCCATCACTCTGCCTTCCTGGCGCTAACGATTTCAAACTGTTGAAAAATTCACGGTTTGCGCTCCAAGAAGGAAGTGGAGCACTAAATCAAGCACTCCACTTCCTTCTTGGAGTGCAATCGGCAGCAGGAGGGACAGAGACTGGGCCGTGCAGCGCTGTCGCGTTCAAAGGCTCCTTCCCTCCCTTAAAGGGAAGGGCCATCGCTGCAGGCTCTGCAATATAAAAATTACCGACCTGGACCACCAAGTCAGCCGGCATCCCATGCGATCAGCCCGGCACTCAAGCAGAGCAGACACTTTACCTGACGAAGGAGCAGCGCTCCGAAAGCTCGTGATTTCAAATAAAACTGTTGGACTATAACCTGGTGTTGTGCGATTTCTCATTTTTGTCCACCCCAGTCCAACACCGGCATCTCCGCATCATTATCATTTAAACACAGTATTATTTACGTCACAATTTCATTTGGATAACCATATATATTTTAGCGACCTAGGTACCCCTAATTTCTAACAGCCTTTACCAAATGTCAGGTCTGTCATCGCTGAGCAGACCTGACACGCAGCAGCGGGGGAGGCAATTTAGGTCATTATGACCTTGTTAACAGAGGATTAACAACAAATTTGAGCTCACCTTTAGAATTTACCAGCACACCAACAGGGTCCACGCTGTTCGGGGGCCATGTCTGTTAAGCTGGGCAGGAGTTGAATGGCCATGGAATCATCTCATTACTTGACAGCTTGAAATGTGCTATAAAAGCTCCCGTCTCACAGCTGTTCACTTTCCAAGCTCAGAAGCTGTTGCTTACTGCATTTGGAAGACAGATTGAGCTTTATGCAGGTTGCAAGTGTTTGGAGCAAACTCTCTATCCAGTGTCACCTCATTGGAACAACCTCTCTCACCATTGACAGATTGCTTTTGTCATCTCAAGTTCACCTGCCATCTATTCCATCAGCATGGGTACGGTTTATACTCTCTCACCTTGGTCCTCAGAATCTGACCACGATCAGCCACAACACCGGCATCACCGGCACACCAGCAGCACCAACAACCACGCCAACCTTCTCCGCAATCACCTGATGCTGCACAGGACAGAGAGCAACAGCACCCAACCACATTGCTGCCCGGGATGCCAGGGATGGCCTCACCATGGTCACATTTACTTCACTTGACGCTGCACACCCTGGCTGCCACATGATGCGCCAGGTTGGCACCACCCCACACCAACAACATAAAGCATCCCTACAATGCCCAAGCCATTCTTTTCACACTCATCAGCATTGCAGGGGGTGCCGTTATGTCTCACCATTCACTGCAAGCCACTTCCAAAGGTGCACACAAATCTGTCCAAGAATGCAAAGTGTTGAAAATAAAGATTTCACCCTTGTGTGTTGTTAGTTGGCATGATTGGACTAGGATGATGGTGAGTGTGAGGGCTGGCTAGTGAGATGGGAAAGTGATAATGTAGATAGAGAGGGATGGGTGGAGGTGCAAGATAAGTTGGTGTGAGTAAGGATGTGCAGGGGTAGGGTAGGAAAGGCAGAGTACTGGGGATGTGGCACAGCAGGATGAGGTTGAGTGTGGCTTTGCAGTAACTTTTCGTGATCTATTGAGATCATTGAAAGGTTTGCGCCACTGCAGCCTGGTCCTCCTGATGACATCCCTGCTTGTGCCCTTCTGTGCAATGTGCAACCAGGCTGCATTGGTCTCCTGGGCAGGTCTCTTCCGCCTGTTGGAAGGGAAGAGAACCTCCCTGTGTGCATAAGCATATGGAGGGAGTCATGGGAGAGCCTGGGTGCAGCCGTGCACCTCTGTGCAGTGCTTGTCAGTGTTTGCAGCACCTCAATGCTGTAGAACAGTGGTTCCCAACCTGTGGTCCGCGGACCACTGGGTACTGCAGGTGGTCCATGAAAAAATGGTCCAAACCCCTAAAATAAACGTGTCTGTTGTCTCCACAGATGTTGACTGACCCGCCGTGTGGTTCCAGTGTTTTTATTGCTGTTTAAAGCTGGGTTTTGGGGATGAGCTGATGGAAGTGAAAACCTGCCGTGGATGGAGGGCGGGTTGGTTTTCTGGAAGGAGCAAATCAACTGGGCCGAAAAATCAGCTCCAGACAAATTCACCAAAATATTCCCCACCTCACTACCGCACAACGGCAAGTACTGCTCCACTCTATCATATAAACCCAACCAGTGCCCCCTCAATTCAACAATCTTCACCAGTGTCCCCACTATTATACAACCTCAGGTGTGCATGTACGGAGTGTGGGTCTTTGACAGTGGGTTTTATACAACAGCAGCCGCCAGTCCTCTTGTGTCACACTAAGTAAAACTAGATGTCATAAATATAAGATCCTCAATAATAAATCCAGTAGGGAATTCAGGAAAAACTTGTTTATGCAAAGAGTGGTTGGATTGTGGAACGCGATACCACAGGTACCAGATATCAGTGAGGGGAGCAGAGAGAATTCAGCCGTGAGTTGGCTCCGTGGCTTAGCTGGTCAAAGCGCCTGTCTAGTAAACAGGCGAGCCTGGATTCGATTCCCAGCGTGGCATTTTTTAAAGAACAAAATATTCTCTTATGATCCCACAGAGGTTGGTTGCTTCTTGTTTGAAAGTGCTGCAATCCTTTGGGATGGGAACGGATAAACGCTCATCACAAATACATCTTAAAGTCTGACTGTCATTCGGCCAATATGCTAACATTTCCTCCAGTCTGCAACAGAAAGTTATCGGTTTATTAATGGCGATTAAAACAATTATTCATCGTGATACTGCCTTTAATTATATGTTCGTGTAATTGATTTAATAAACTGCGCAACTGTTTTATAAAAATCAGACCGGAAATCAAACCCGAGCTCTGGTTGCACCGAATTCCAACCCCTGGCCCACCAAGGAACGCTCCACCCAGCAGCTGTCAGAGTTGTAAATATACTGGGTGCATTCCCGCTAGATACAAATGTATTCCTGACTTGTGTTCGATGTAAATGTTTATTACCTCTGCAAGTTACAAGTGTCTTTAGATATATCTGAATTCATTATTCATTTATTGGGGCGCATCTGTTTAATTGTGAATTGAGGCAGTGCATTCCAGATCCCAACAAAAAAATGTTTCCTAATGTCGCCTCGGGTTCTTCTGCCAATCACCTTCAAACTTTGTCCTCTAGTCACCGACTCTTTAACCACTGGAAAAATGTTTCTCCTCACTTACGATATCAAACCCGTTCATGAATTTAAACACCCCTGTCAAAACCTCTGCTCTAAGGAGAACAACCCCAGCTTCTCCAATCCCCCACATTCTGAAATCCCTCATCCCTGCTACCATTCCAGTAAATCACTTCTGTTCATTTCTTCCTTCTAATAAATAACTACAGTGAAACGCTTCTGAGAAAAAGCACGAAAAGAATTTAAAAAGTGAGAAATAAATACTGAGCAAAATGGATGTGAATGTTTAAGAACATAAGAAAAAGGAGCAGGAGTAGGCCATTCGGCCCTTCGAGCCTGATCATGGCTGATCTTCGAAGGTGAAATAACAGAAGATCTGGGTTTTATGATCGATCAGTGAGAGGAATCCATCTTTCAACCGGGCTTTGGCCGTTCGATTTACTGATAAAGACAGACAGAGAGAATTGTTGTAGACAGGACCGGTTAGCTCAGTTGGTAGAACATGAGACTCTTAATCTCAGGGTCGTGGGTTCGAGCCCCACGTTGGCGGTTATTTTTACTGCTGATTTTACAGCTCTGAATTCTGCGGCAGAGAGTCCAAGGAGTGTTTGATGTGAATGAGATTCAACAACAATATCAGAAAATCTCTCCATGATTCTGGACTCTTATCTCTCTCTCGTTGAACTTCATATCATTTCACCTACAGCTCGGCGTCAGTGCGGCTCAGTGGGACTTGGGGCCAGTCTTACCCTTCACAACGCATCAGTGCCGGGAAAACAACAGGAAATTTTACACACATGTTGTGCTCTGTAACTTCTTATAAAAACTTCAGTATACTTCACTCCGTGTCCAACCCTGTGAGGTCTCCCCTGGAGTGTCAGCTTTAGATGTTTATAAACACGTCAGCAGAAAATTAACATAACCTGAGCTCTGAGATCTGGTCGGGTCCCATTCCCCCGAAGTGATTAATGAGCAGGAGGAATTAGAGTTTCTTTCAAAGAATGACACGAAAATCACTTTGATGTGAGGCCGTAATAGCTCAGGTGGAATTCGGCGGCTTTTAGATATTTTGTGTCTCTTTCTTTGGGTCCTTTTCTCGAACTTACCAGTTTAAACTGAAGTCTTTTATCCGCCACTGAAGGGTTGGGTTTGAATAGAGAGAGACATCAAGGATGGAATCTATTTCAATTGGCTGTATTCAGCTTTCATTTCTCTATCTCCTTCTGCCCCTTTCTCTGGTTTTTGTCTCTCTCGATGCCAGGTGAACATTTGATTTGATGCATTTGTCCTAAACTGATGCCTCTTACACATCTCGGGGCGGTCAGACACGCTCTGTCTCTCTGTTACTGCTTGTGACCATTAACGGGAACAGGCCGCGAGTTTAACGTTGATCAGCAAACCGAAGAAAGACAAATAAACAGAGAGATGTGTTGCTCCACCCAGTGCAAAGGTGAAATGGATATTATTGAAAATAATTTGCCCCTGACAGTTTGTGTAGATTTTTTGTAAAGTCTGGATTTTCAATGTCAGGAGAAACCGAAAAAGTAAGAAATAAACTGCTGATGACCCGAACAGGGATTAAACCTGTGCCCTTAGCGATATTAGCACCACGCTCTAAACAACTGTGATAAAAACTGTCCGGATTGTTCGAGCCCCACGCTGGGCGGTTTGTGTTTTACTTCTCACACTGGGTCACAGAGTTATTGTACAGATAATGAACACACCACATCCCTTAAACATGATTCCGATATAAAATAATCACTGTTCGATAAACACCGAGTGTGTATATCGAAAGTAACAGAAAAAGAGCACTTAATTGTGAAAAGGATGATTGCACCAACAGTGAAGGGGAATCTGCCGGCCTCCGCCACTCTAATCCTGTGACTGGGGGAGTTTGGTTCGGGCAGAGGATTGACTGTGACGGCACGAATACCACCGCCCCCACCCGCCCCCACCACCCCCCCACCCCCCACCCCGCACCATCCATGTTAAACCTGAAAAGTGTCTGGCAAAAATTCGGAACAGGCGGGGAGGAAGTAACCCTTCGGAGATGTTTGTGTTTCTGAATCCCAAATTCTTCTGGCTCTTTTTGACATGTCCTCATTCAATGTACAGACCCTCTCCTCAGTCTGTCCCTCGAGACCCGTCACCTCACATTTCTCTCCAGCTAATTTCAAAACATGTTTTACACACCCCTCCAGGACTGACCTAGAGTCCACAATTCTGTGTCAATTGTAGCACTTTCTGAAATACTACCCGTGTCATGTGTTAGTCAAGAGAGACAGAGGGGAATTAGACAGACCAAGCGTCACTGAGCCTTTGCTGTAGTGAAACAGGGGTTCGTTTCATGAAACATTGCTACAGCTTTCGGACTAGAGGGAGCTTATAGAGACCTGATGGGTTCCACCGAAACAAAATAGTTTGAGGTGTTGGCAGGCAGGACAGATAGAATGTGGTGAGTGTTTAAACTAGATGTGGAGGTTGTTGCTGTAGTTGTTCTATGGAGTTCCTTCAAGGAGGTGATTCTGAATGCAATGGATCAACGTGTACCCATGCAAAGCAAAAGTACTGAGGGCCATTACAGTCCAGCCTGGTTCAACGGAACTAACAAACAATTCATCCAGAAGAGAAAAAGGGATTTAAGGCCATGACGGTAAATGGCACAGAATTCAGGCGGCTTCAAAACCATAAGAAATAACAACAGAAAATGCTGGAAAAACTCAGCAGGCCAGGCAGCATCCGTGGAGAGAGAAACAGAGTTAACGTTTCAGGTCGAAGACCTTTCGTCAGAAGACCTTTCGTCAAAACCATAAAGCAAGACAAGAGTGTAAAAACTGCAACAGAATGGCGAAGAACAATTTCACATTGAACATGGCAAGTGAAGAGAAGGGTAATAATAGTGCCAGAGGTAAGTTGTGACATTATTCACAAAATGTTTTAAACGGCTTGCTTACGTTGTGGTCCGCAAAAGCTTTTGATGACGATGTAGTGGTCCGCATAAAGGAAAAGGTTGGGAACCACTGCTGTAGAACAATGACAGCACAAATGTCAAAGTAAATTTGCGCATGGTCCCTTTAAGGAAACTGGCTGATAACACACCATCAAATGACATCATCAGACCCGCTTCCTTCAATTGGTCTGGAAACTCACTGGGCGGGCTTAACAAGCCCAATCAGTGGAAAGTCATGTCGGAGGCCGGGATGGAGCCAGCAGTGGGACTGAGACCTGCCGCCGACGTCGCCCGCCTCGGACCCACCGAAGTTGGGAAAATCGTGGCCTTTATCACGAATGGTCCCTTGTCCAGTCATTTCCTTTTCTTTCTTTTACACATCCTTCTGTTTGGTCCATACGCCAATACCCTTATTTTGCACCCCTGGATTAAACTACACCTCAACTCGCTGAAAGTGCCCTCTTAAAATTCCTGCTATCTATTCCTCTGGTCTGTCACCCATTACAGTATCAATAGGTCCATCAATTTCTCCAGAATAACTTTACCTCCACCTTCAGAGCCCTCATCCTCACTAGATCCCAGATGGTGTCCCACACCCACTACTCCCCAGATACAACAGCCACCTGTGGGGCTCAAATTCATGTACTGCAAGATGAATAAATATGGCAAGGGACCATCCTAGCTATCCACCACCAGATACGACTTGATCACTTCAAGCAGTACTGTTACTCCCGCTCCTCTGGCAAATCTATATAATACTCCAGAATCATCCTAGAAAGCAGGTACAACTCCAAACTAATTTTCTTCACCATTAACATTCCAACCTCACTTGATCCTCACTTCTGGCAATAAATGTGTAGAGCTGATGAACTTCCTATCAAGATTGAGACCATCTGCATAGCTGATGAGGTTTTCTATTTTGGCAGAGTATCCCTGGCAGAAGGTTGGAACTAACCAGTTCGACCTTTCACAATATCTCGAAATTGCACTATGAAGCGAACATTTGCCTTCCATGGAATAACTGAAGAAGTGATTTCAGATAATGGACCTCAATTCTCAAAATTTCTCAAGCTCCAGAAGCACCTTATCAACTTTAAAGAAGTCCTAATTACCCATAATGAATAGGGAAGGAAAGTAAGGAGTGAAGCTATAAAGGATCTATCATTAAATAAGTAAGACATGGGGTAGAAATTGGTGTGCGTTGCGCCTTTTTCAGGCATAAAACGGGCACAAAGTATACCAATTTAGGAATGGTAGCATAGTGGTAATGTCACTGGGCTAGTAATCCAGAGGCCTGGACTATTGATCCAGAGACATGAATTCAAATCCCACCACGGCAGCTGGGGAATTTAAATTCAGTTAATTAAATAAATCTGGAATAAAAAGCTTGTATCAGTAATGGTAACCATGAAACTATTGGATTGTTGTAAAAACTCATCTGGTTCACTAATGTCCTTTAGGGAAGGAAATCTGCTGTCTGGCCTATATGTGACTCCAGACCCACAGCAATGTGGTTGACTCTTAATTGCCCTCTGAAATGGCCTAGCAAGCTGTTCAGTTGTAACAAACCGCTACAAAACAAAATAATAAAAATGAAACCCGATGGACCACCCGACATCGACCTCGGCACCGGCTACGGACATGGCAACAGCCCAGTCAACCCTGTAAAGCCCTCCTCATCAACATCTGGGGACTTGTGCCAAAATTGGGAGAGCTGTCCCACAGACTAGTCAAGCAACAGCCTGACATAGTCATACTCACAGAATCATACTTTTCAGTCAATGTCCCAAACTCCTCCATCATTATCCCTGGGTATGTCCTGTCTCACTGGCAGGACAGACCCACCAGGGGTGGCGATACAGTCAGGAAGGAGTGGCCCTGGGAGTCCTCAACATTGACTCTGGACCCCATGAAGTCTCATGGCTTCAGGTCAAGCATGGGCAAAGAAACCTCCTGCTGATTACCACCTACCTCCCTCCCTCAGCTGATGAATCAGCACTCCGCCATGTTGAACACCACTTGGAAGAAGCACTGAGAGTAGCAAGGGTGCAGAATGTACTCCGGGTGGGGGATTTCAATGTCCATCACCAAGAGTGGCTCGGTAGCACCACTACTGGCCGAGTCCAGAAGGACATAGCTGCCAGTCTGGGCCTGCGACAGGTGGTGAGAGAACCAACACGAGGGGAAAAACCTACTTGACCTCGTCCTCACCAATCTACCTGTCGCAGATGCATCTGTCCATGACAGTATTGGTAGCAGTGACCACCGCACAGTCATTGCGGCGATAAAGTTCCGTCTTCACACTGAGGATACCCTCCATCGTGTTGTGTGGCACTACCACCGTGCTAAATGGGATAGATTCAGAACAGATCTAGCAGCTCAAAACTGGGCAGCCATGAGGCGCTGTGGGCCATCAGCAGCAGAATTGTATTCCACCACAATCTGTAACCTCATGGCCTGGCATATCCCTCATTCTACCACCAAGCCAGGGGACCAACCCTGGTTCAATAAGGAGTGTAGAAGAGGAGCAGCACCAGGCATACCTAAAAATGAGGTGCTAACCTGGGGAAGCTGCAACACAAGACTACATGCATGCTAAAAAGCAGAAGAAGCATGCTATAGACAGGGCTAAGCGATCCCACAATCAACAGATCAGATTAAAGCTCTGCAGTCCTGCTGCATCCAGTCGTGAATGGTGGTGGACCATTAAACAACTAATGGGGGGAGGAGGAGGCTCCATGAATATCCCCATCCTCAATGATGGTGGAGCCCAGCACGTGAGTGCAAAAGACAAGGCTGAAGCGTTTGCAGCCAGAAGTGCCGAGTGGATGATCCATATTGGCCTCCTCCTGCGGTCCCCACCATCACAGAAGCTAGTCTTCAGCCAATTCGATTCACTCCACGTGGTACAGCAAAGGCTATGGGCCCCGGCTATCGTGCTGAAGACTTGTGCTCCAGAACTAGCCGCGCCTCTGGCCAAGCTGTTCCAGTACAGCTTCAACACTGGCATCTATCCAACAATGTGGAAAACTGCCCAGGTGTGTCCTCTTCTCAAAAAGCAGGACAAATCCAATCCGGCCATTACCGCCCCATCAGTCTACTCTCAATCATAAGCAAAGTGATGGAAGGTGTCATCGACAGTGCTATCAAGCGGCATTTACTCACCAATAACAACCTGCTCACTGATGCTCAGTTTGGGTTCCGCCAAGACCACTTGGCTGCCGACCTCATTACAACCTTGGTCCAAACATGGATAAAGGAGCTGAATTCCAGAGGTGAGGTGAGAGTGACTGCCCTTGACATCACCGAGTGTGGCATGAAGGAGCCCTAGTAAAACTGAAATCAATGGGAATCAGGGGGAAAACTCTCCACTGGATGGAGTTATACCTGGCACAAAGGAAGATGGTTGTGGTGGTTGAAGGTCAATCATCACAGCCCCAGGGCATTGCTGCAGGAGTTCCTCAGGACAGTGTCCTCGGCCCAACCATCTTCAGCTGCTTCATCAATGACCTTCCGTCCAACATAAGGTCAGAAATGGGGATGTTCGCTGATGACTGCACAGTGTTCAGTGCCATTCACAACTCCTCAGATAATGAAGCAGTCCATGCCCGTATGCAACAAGACCTGGACGAAGTTCAGGCTTGGGCTGATAAGTGGCAGGTAACATTCGCGCCACAGAAGTGCCAGACAATGACTATCTCCAACAAGCGAGAGTCTAAACACCGCCCCTTGACATTCAATGGCATTACCATCACTGAATCCCCCACCATCAACATCCTGGGGGTCACCATTGACCAGAAACTTAACTGGACCAGCCACATAAATACTGTGGCAACAAGAGCAGGTCAGAGGCTAGGTATTCTGTGGCGAGTGTCTCACCTCCTGACTCCCCAAAGCCTTTCCACCATCTACAAGGCACAAGTAATGAGTGTGATGGAATACTCTCCACTTGCCTGGATGAGTGCAGCTCCAACAACACTCAAGAAGCTCGACACCATCCAGGACAAAGCAGCCCGCTTGATTGGCTCCCCCTCTACCACCTTAAACATCCACTCCCTCCATCACTGGTGTACCGTGGCTGCAATGTTTACCATCTACACTGCAGCAACTCGCCAAGGCTTCTTCAAGGGAACATTGAGAGTCGGACGAAGAGGTGAAAGGAGGCGGTGTTTGTGATGGAGAGGATATGGAATTAACAGTTCACCTTGAGGTCAAATAGAATGCCAAGATTGCACACAGTTTGGTTCAACCTGTAACAATGGCTTGGGAGAGAGATGGAATCGATGGTGAGGGGACTTTGTGGCAGGGGCCGAAGACAATCGCTTTTGTCTTTCCAAGGTTTAATTAGAGGATATTGCCCCTCATCCAGGACTGGATGTTGGACAAACAAGTTGACAACACAAAGGCAGTGGAGGGGTCAAGGGATGTGGTGGTGAAGTAGAGCTGGGTGTCATCAGTGTACATGTGGAATATGATGTGATGTCTTTGGATGATGTCACTGAGAGGCAATATGTAGATGAGAAATATGAGGGGACTAAGGATAGATCCTCAGGAGACTCCAGAAGTAATGATGTGGGAAGAGAAGCCATTGCAAGAGATTCTCTTGTTACAACTGCAGAGGTAAGAGTGAAACCAGGTTAGTGCCACTCAGCTGAACAACAAAGGAGAGGAGTTGGAGGAGGATGGCATGGTCGACTGTATCAAAGGCTGATAATCCACCATGATCGCAATCACAGAGGATATAATTTGTGACTTTGAATAGGGCAGTTTCAATGCTGTGGCAGGGACTGAAAACTGATTGGAGAGGTTCAAACATAGAGTTACAGGAAAGAGATGCACGGATTTGGGAAGCGACAACACGTTCAAAGACTTTGGAGAGGAAAGGGAGTTTACAGATTGGGAGGTAGTTTGCAAGGACAGAAGGGTCAAGGGCGTGTTCTTTGAGGAGGGGATGAAGACGGCAGATTTGAAAGGGAGGGAGACAGTCCCTGTGGAAAGGGAACTGTTTACAATGTCACCTAACATGGGGGCCAGGAAGGGAAGTTGGGCAGTCAGCAGTTTAGTGGGAATAGGGTTGAGAGAGCAGCAGGTGGGTCTCATGAACAAGGTGAGCTGAGAGAGGGCATGAGGGAATGCCACCACACCAACAACCCCCAGCATCACAGGAACTTGTGCCCCGTGGAGTATTTGGTTGTCTCAGTTTGTACCTATCCCGATAGCGTTTGATCCTGCTCACAACCCGTTCTTCATGCAGTTCGTGTTTGAACAAAATACAGAATGCTTTTGCTGAACGTCTGTTCCACATATCCTCTACTCTAGGAAAATTTAAAAAATACTTTAATCTCCAGGCTTGCTTGAGGCTTGCTCGTTTTGAACCTGTGTCCTCTAGATTTGCATGATGGAAGCCAAAAAAAAAGAAATCTTCAATGGCAAACCGTTTTGAAAATTTATTGAAGTTCCAGAATTGCTTTGGCAATTTATTCTGACCGTAAACAAAGAAACAGCTCCCCAATGGCAGAACTCATCAGCACAGAGAGAGCTTTTCATTAAACACAAATCAGCCAGCAAAAACATTATATAAGTCTCAAGGTTCATCACTGAAGTGCAAGGTAATTTCACAACCTATCGCCCCTGTATAATCCTATATTTAGTACACATAGCGTGCGCACTTCCCTATCTCTATGACATGCTGTCTTCTAGTCTGCATTGCTGCTGGGGAAGAACGAATACGTGTGCACAGCGTGATTTGTCCTGACAGCAGTGAGCAGGTTATTATTCCCTGTTCTGTAAAATGTGTCAGATCAACACCTTCAATGCTTAGGACAGCGTATCTGATTATTCATAGAAAGTTACTTTTTACCAACATTTCAAGGTAAATATAATCAAAGAGGAATTGGGGGAACGAGTGGTGCAGGTAATGTGCATCACTGTTTGACGTGAATGTAAGTACATACTTGAAGGGGGATAAAACAGCTCAATAAACCCCACACACACATGCTGTTGGTCATACATGAAATAAAACCCTTATTGAAGGAGATTTGCTTAATGCTGATTTAGTTAATCCTATTGTGAGTAATTTCTAAATGGCAAGAAGCTAGGAACTGTGGATGAACAGAGAGGTTTAGGGGTTCAAGTACAGAAATCACTAAAAGCTAGTGGAATGTTGGTCTTTGTCTCAAGAGGGCTAGAATACAAAGGGGTGGAAGTTATGTTACAGCTGTACAGAGCTCTGGTTAGATCCCATCTGGAGTACTGCATTCAGATCTGGGCACCGCACCTCAGGAAGGCCCTGGAGAGGGTGCAGTGCAGATTCACCAGAATGATACGGTGGCTAAAAGGGTTAAATTATGAGGGCAGGTTGCATAGACTAGGCTTGTATTCCCTTGAGTATAGAAGATTAAGGGGTGATCTAATTGAAGTGGTTAAGATGATTAAAGGATTTGATAGGGTAGATAGAGAGAAACTATTTCCTCTGGCGGGAGAGTCCGGAGCAAGGGGGCATAACCTTAAAATTCGAGCTAGGCCATTCAGGGGTGATGTCAGAAAGCACTTCTTCACACAAAGGGTAGTGGAAATCTGGAACTCTCTCCCCAAAAAGCTATTGAGGCTAGGTCAATTGAAAATTTCAAAACTGAGATTGATAGATTTTTGTTGGGCAAGGGTATTAAAGGTTACAGAACCAACGTGAGTTGAGATACAGATCAGCCATGATCTAACTGAATGGCGGAACAGGCTTGAAGGGCTGAATTGCTTACTCCTGTTCCTATGAGTACAACTTTGTGGTAAAATGTTCTTGACATTAGCTAAATATGGTGCAGTTATAATTCAGCATCAAATCCCTTCTTCTTAGACAGTCCCTTGGAACCGAGGATGACTTGCTTCCACACTAAAAATGAGTTCTCAGGTGACTGATGAGTCCAATGCGGGACCTACAGTCTCTGTCACAGGTGGGGCAGACGGTGGTTGAAGGGGCGGGTGGGTGGGGTGCTTGGGTTGACGTGCGCTCCTTCCGCTGTTTGCGCTTGGCTTCCGCTTGCTCCCGGTGAAGAGACTCGAGGTGTTTGGTGTCTTCCCAGATGCTTCTCCTCCACTTTGTGCGGTCTTGGGCCAGGGATTCCCAGGTGTCGGTGGGGATGTTGCACTTTTTCAAGGAGGCTTTGAGGGTGTCCTTGAAGAGTTTCCTCTGCCCACCTGGGGCTCTCTTGCCAGTCGGAGCGTCGAGTAGAGCGCTTGTTTTGGGAGTCTCGTATTGGGCATGCGGACGATGTGACCCGTCCATCGGAGCTGATCGAGCTTCGATGCTGGGGATGTTGGCCTGAGCGAGAACACTGACGTTGGTGCACCTATCCTGCCAATGGATTTGCATGATTTTGCGAAGCCAGCATTGGTAGTACCTCTCCAGTGCTTTGAGGTGCCTGCTGTACATGGTCCATGTCTCTGAGGCATACAGGAGGGCAGTTATAATTCAGCATCAAATGCACTAACAGCAATAACATAGGTTGAACTTTTATAAATATTCTCTTACTTTAGTAAGTGACCTGTTTTGTACAGACTGATGGTTTGTCAGATGGGTCATAAACATGGTCTGTCCAAATTAATATAATTATCGGGTAATGTCAAGTCATAATCATCAAAAGTATCAATGGTTCACGTAAGTTAGCGTATGTAATTTAGAAAAGTTTCCTTAACAATGGGGCCGATTTCAACTGTTCCTGGTGGGTGGGAAGTAATAGAGTGGTAGTGGGTCGGGTGCCCGTTTTACACTATACCCGATGTATAACAGGCGGCCGATTCATAAAGATCCATTTTCCTCTACTGCCATAAGTTAAAATCAGCCATCCAAATTGCAAAAATACCATTGGGTCATTTTAACCTAATTAGCTCAGTGGGTAGCACTCTCGCCTCAGAGTCAGAAGGTTGTGGGTTCAAGTCCCACTCCAGAGACTTGAGCACAAAAATCTAGGCTGACACTCCAGGGCAGTGCTGAGGGAGTGCTGCACTGTCAGAGGTGCTGTCTTTCGGATGAGACATTAAACCGAGGCCCCGTCTGCTCTCTCAGGTGGACGTAAAAGATCCCATGGCACTATTTCGAAGAAGAGCAGGGGAGTTATCCCCGGTGTCCTGGCCAATATTTATCCCTCAATCAACATAACAAAAACAGATTTTCTGGTCATTATCACAGTGCTGTTTGTGGGAGCTTGCGTAAATTGGCTGCCGCGTTTCCTACATTACAACAGTGACTACACTTCAAAAGTAATTCATTGGCTGTAAAGCGCTTTGAGATGTCCGGTGGTCATGAAAGGTGCTATATAAATGCAAGTCTTTCTTTTCTTTTAATTGCCAGGCGGGAATCCCACAGGATCGGATCGCTTTTACATCCCGCCCAATATTGCTCTCTGTTGCCTTCAGTGGAAAGTAAAATTGGACAAGGGATAGGATACTTGAGAACAGTCATACCAGCGAAAAGAGATATGTTATCAGCATCACTTATAAGGACACTAAATATAAATCGTTAATTTTAGTGGTAAAAAAAGATACATTGTCTATTGTGAGTCTGGATGCTTATGAGAAACTTAATCTAGTTAGAGACAATAAATTGTGAGCATGACCAGGGATCTGGAAGACTTCTACAGGAATCCAAAGATATATTTCAAGGATTCGGTTGGTTGCCAGGTGAACACTGGAAAAATTGAAAGAAAAATGATTAAACTTTAAATTTGTATTCCAGCACATGCCTCTTGAACAATGACAACTTCTTATAGAAGGTCAGAGTTTCACAATGTGTTTTGATTTAGGTTCAGTGCTCCCATGAGTACATACAGGGGCTGCAATGCAAAGATTATAAAATTGGGGCTTTGTTATTTAAAGAATTCATAGAAATCTTAATCCAAGCATGAGAGAAAGTCAAGCAAAAGCATCAGCTCAAAACCTGGGCTACTGTGAGATCCCAGTTCAGATTTCTTTTGAGTTAATCAATGTATTTTTTCCTCTTCTCCATCTTTCTCTTTTTCTCGCTCTTCTTTTCTCTTTCATTCTTCCATCTTTATCTTTTTCTGGTTGTTTTCTCTCTCTCTCTCTCTCTCTCACTCTTGCTTCACAAACTGCCTGCTGTGGGATTTCTGAGTGCCTCTGTTTTAAAGCTTTATATTTTCTTTCTGGTTCAAAATACAATCACAGTTCTACATAATTGCAGTCCAATAAGAAACAATGGCCTAGAAATTCAATCTCCGCCCACAACGGGCACGAAAATGACAGAGCAACCACTCCGTCCACTGGTTCATGCCAACATGAGGCCCGAACCAAATTGGGGTTTGGGCCTTATTTAAGCAACAACTGCAATTTGCATTTACATAGCACCTTTAACACAGTAAAACATCTCAAGGATTTTCACAGCAGCATTATCAAACAAAGTTTGACACCGAGCGGGAATGTGGTATTGAGATAGAGGATCAGCCATGATCATATTGAATGGTGGAGCAGGCTCGAAGGGCCGAATGGCCTACTCCTGCTCCTATTTTTCTATGCTTCTATGCTTAAGGAGATTATTGGGGCAGGTGACCAAAAGCTTGGTCAAAGGGATAATTTTTAAGGAGCCTCTTAAAGAAGGAGAGTGTGGTAGAGAAGCAGAGGGGTTTCAGGGAGGGAATTCCAGAGCTTAGGGCCTAGGCAGCTGAATTTATTTAAATGCCGGCGAGCTGCAGGTCGCTGGTTGTAGGAGGGTGGGAAATTGCCCAGCTCCCACGCTGAGCTGGCAAGTCAGGTCTGGTCTGGCGGGGAGGTGGTCCTGGGAAGGTCCTCGATTGGGCCAGCAGTCATTTTTCGTGGGCCCAGAAGGAACACTCTTACATCTCCTGGGCCCACAAAACTAAAAACTCAAAATTTCCAGGGCCTTCTCGCAGGCGGCCTCCAGCGGTCCGTTTGAGGACTTCTGGTTAGGATTGAAGCAAATCTTCAAGTGTATATTGGCCTTGGAGGGGGTACGCCGCAGATTCACTGGAATGATACCAGGGCTTCAAGGGTTAAATAACGAGAAAAGGTTGAATAAACATGGCTTTTATTCCCCTGAGTTGAGGGGTGATTGAATCGAGGTCTTTTAAAATGATATGAAAGCAGAAAATGGTGGAAGCACTCAGCAGGTCAGGCAGCATCTGTGGTGTGAAACAGAGTCAATAGCCTCGATATTAAACCATCGCCCCACCCCCAAGATGATCGCTTGATTCCCTTAATATTCAAAAATCTATCGATCTCTGTCTTGACTATACTTAACGAGACAGAGATAGATAGATTTTTGAATATTAAGGAATCAAGGGATATGGGGATAGTTTAGGAAAGTGGAGTTGAGGTAGAAGATCAGCCATGATCTTACTGAATGGCGGAGCAGGTTCGAAGGGTCAAAAGGCCAACTCCTGCTCCTATTTCTTACGTTCTTACGTTCATCCTCAGATCATCAGTCACGATGACCTAGCTCTTTGAATTCCTCCCCCAAACCACTTTAACGTTCTATCTCCCACCCTGCTTTCAAAAACCCCTTTTAACACTTGTCTCTTCAGTCAGGTCTTCGGCTCCTCTCTTTCCCCGACTTATTCTCTACTGCCTCCTTTTCAGAATTCTCCTCTTCCTCTTGTAAAAGTTTCAGCCGAGAAACCTTTGCAGGTGGGTCTGGGATGGGGTGGAACTTCCACTGATCTCATGAATGTACCCCTGGCCCCTGACCATGTCCCAAATCCTGGGGGCAGTGGTATTAATATATTTTTGGGGGGAGGAGGAATGCCATTTTTAGAGCTGTTGGGCACCTGCCTCATGTGGGGTGGGGTGGGGTGGGGGAGGGGAGATAATGCTGCAGCAACTTGCTGCATTCGAAGTGGGCTGGCTATCTTGGCTGAAAATCTTCTTTCAACACTTTTTTAAATTAAAATGTTTAACTTGGCCACTTTCTCAATGGCGGGAACTGGGGGGATTAAATTCGTTCTCGCCCAGAAAGCAGTCCATGTCCTCGTCAACTGGCCGTTAACGGCCGCCCGAAATGGCTGCGGCGCTGAACGAGGTAAATTGGTGTGGGGGGCATGGAGGCAGGTGGCGCAGCGCTAACCTTGGGCACAACGCCATCCTGGTGGCGTTGCACGAGGGATCCGGGACCAATTTGTAGTCCTGGTGCGGCGTTGCTGCTTCCCCGAGCGTCTGTGTGCGAGGCTGTGAAGCTCGTAATGCATTATGGGCAGTGAGGAGCACTGAAATTTAAAGGGCCGTGCACATTGAAGCAAGGGAAAATAAAATGCACTGATTCAATACATTTTTCAGCCCTTTCTGTCTTTTAACAAATGTCAATATTCAGCACTTAAAGCTGAATTACCTTCCTAAACTCAACAAATGGGTAAACTGCCTCAGTACTACCACAAATGGCTCAGCAAGCCAGGGGAGGGGCACCCAGGGTCTCGCACTCCAGCTTTGTGCAGGGGGTCAACACGGCAAGACTGGCCCTCTACCCACAGGGGCCAGGAGGCCCTCCAGAAAGAACAATGTTGGAGTACATTACCAAGGCCGTCACTGACAGCAGTGTCACCCCCCCCCCCCCCCCCCCCACACCTGGCTCCAGTGCCCAAAGAAGCTTCATGACCTCAGACCACCAGTCAAGGTCAGTGAATGCATCTTCAAAAGCCGCCTCCTACCAACTGCACCACTAGCCTCACACACTGCTCAATGCAGGACCCCCCAATCACTCACCTACCAACAATCTGCGCCAATGATGAGACACATCTCCCATTCCTAGCATCACCTCACCCCCTTGGAGGAGACGGTGCAGGCCATTCTTGGCAGGGGCATGGCTGAGCCCTTGGCCAGCGGCTGGACTGAAATGATACAAGATGCGGGTATCCTCGTACGTTATTCTCCTTCTGGCATGCACCTCTAGGCTTCCCGCCCTCCTGTCAGCACAACTCCACCCTTGTGCCTTCCTCATTTCATACACCAAGAAATGCAGCCTGCCCATCCAGTGGGTCAACAAGAAGAGGCAGCCTGCCCAGCCAGTGGGACTGCAGGCGGATGATTCCATCCCGGATATGCCGGCCACAAAGGGGCTGTCTGGAATGCATCCTTCTGTCTGATTCCTCCTCTTCAGCTTCCTCCTCTTCTGCGTCTTCCTCTTCCCTCTGCAAGTGGACGCTGTAAATGTGAAATGACAGCATAAAATGTTGCAAATAGTCAGTTGGTCAGGCAGCATGTCGACCTGAGACGTGACCTGCTGAGTATTCGCAGCATGTTCTGTCTTCTCAAAGGTGCTTACTTACCATCCGAGCCCTTGCAAGTGTTCAGCAGCACTCCCAAAACACTTTAAAAACTTCTCACATCTATTGCAGCAAGCCACCACTTCAAAAAAATAATAAAAAAAGCTAGTCCAAACCCTTCAATTCAAACTTACCTGATTGATGTGTGTGTCCCTTTAACAGCTGCAGATATCGCCCCTGTTAGCATCTATCAGCCTGCTTGCATGCCAGGTTAACCTGGCATGCTTAGGACCCAGCGCTGACTTGAGCACTATGGGCGAAGTTCACGTAGGTGACGTAAAGTCGGCATGTCACCACGCCACCATTTTTTTTCAGGGCACTACCGGTTACTGGCAGCGCAAAGGGGGCGACCAATATGGTGGCCACCACCGGGACCACCTCCAGCTGGCGCAAGAGCGGTGGCCGCCATTTTTACATGCATCACTGGCGCTACCAGGTGGCGGTAAGGACATCAATTTCTCGCCCCTAGTCTTTGAAAGTTAAATTAGCCTCACGCTGCCAGGATCAGGTCCCTCATGTAGATATGCATAGCGTTGGGGAAAAGAGAGGCAAAACTGACAGGAATTTCAGTGATGACATCACCCTACCAAATCTTTTTATTTTATTCGTTCATGGGATGTGGGCGTCGCTGGCAAGGCCAGCATTTATTGCCCATCCCTAGTTGCCCTTGAGAAGGTGGTGGTGAGCCGCCGTCTTGAACTGCTGTAGTCCGTGTGGTGAAGGTACTCCCATAGTGCTGTTAGGGAGGGAGTACCAGGATTTTGACCCAGTGACGATGAAGGAATGGCGATATATTTCCAAGTCAGGAGGTGATGGTGTTCTCAGGCACCTGATGCCCTTGTCCTTCCAGGTGGTAGAGGGCACGGGTTTGGGAGGTGCTATCGAAGCATGGTGAGTTGCTGCAGTGCATCTTGTAGATGGTACACACTGCAGACACGGTGAGCCGGTGGTGGAGGGAGTGAATGTTTAAGGTGGTGGATGGGGTGCCAATCAAGCGGGCTGCTTTGTCCTGGATGGTGTCAAACTTCTTGAGTGTTGTTGGAGCTGCACTCATACAGGCAAGTGGAGAGTATTCCATCACACTCCTTACTTGTGCCTTGTAGATGATGGAAAGGCTTTGGGAGTTAGCAGGTGAGCTACTTGCTGCAGAATACCCAGCCTCTGACCTGCTCTTGTAGCCACAGTATTTATGTGGCTGGTCCAGTTAAGTTTTTGGTCAATGGTGACCCCCAGAATGTTGATGGTGGGGGATTTGGTGATGGTAATGCCATTGAATGTCAAGGGGCTGTGAAGGAATAAGCCATAAAATCTATTCAGAAAAATACACCATTCTATGAAAGTATTCTGGCCTTATTAAAACATGACAAACTAGGTCTGGAAATCTAGAGACCTGGCTATGAAAAGCTGTGATAGCTCTCTGGCTATGGAGATAAGATAGTTGTTGACACTGAATCAATAACCTTATTGAAACAGAAGGTTGAAGGCTCCCGATGGTCTGAATCTTTGGGAACAAGCAGTGGTTCACCCTGGTTGAGGTGTTCTAATTTACACTTCATAGAGAGGCACAAACAGAAGGCCTTGGTAGAAATGACATCAAGTAGAACGCACCTGCTGTTACACCGTTTTTTATGATAAGCTTGGAACACCTAGAGGAGAGACACGATTCTGTATTGCTACCAGCTGAGGTGGCTAAGAATTGCATGGATCACCCTGGTTGAGGTGTTCTAGTTTACACTTCGTAAAGAAGCACAAACATTTGCCTTAGGTAAAAAAGACATCAAGTAGAACGCACCTGCTGTTACGCCTTTTTTTATGGTGGGCTTGGAACACCTAGAGGAGAGACACGATTCTGTGTTGCGACCAGCTGAGGTGACTGAGAATTGCAGAAGTCAGCAGAAAAATGACTAGAGATAATTAGCTTACATCAGCAGAAAACCTTAAAGGGAATACCACTGGAAAAGGGTATAAATATTGAACTCTCAAATAGGATAGTAGACTCGCTGTAAAGGGGCAAAGTGATTCTCGGCTTCAGAGGCAGGCTCTGTAAGTCTACAACTCTTTGTACCTCGGGGATCAAAGGTACTGTACTGTATTTGATTTTGGTGGATATCCTGAATAAAACTAAGAACTGTAAAACTGTAGCGAAGTTAAGATTTGAGAATAAGGATCTCTGATAATAAGATTGTAAAGCTTTCTCTTTTTGGAACTGTTAATGTTGTGATTGACTCACCAACTGTAAAATACATGTCGGTTCTTTAATAAATCTATATATTTTTAGAATTGTCTCACGTAATACTTCTGTATCAAACTCGCAAACTCAATCTCTGTACACTCTTTGGTGAGGAGTTGCACAATTCTGGGGGAGTTTTCCGGACCCTCATAATATCCGGAACGTTACAGTCTAGCTAAACGTATTAAAAGTGCTATCTGGAGGACGGTAACATTTTCAGGTTGTTCCTTTCCTTTAGGGAAAGATAGTCCAGACCTTTAGACCCAATTAAACGTCTTTAGGATTCGGCTACCTCAAACTTTAGTTGAAAGTGAACGTCTGAGGAATACGCCTGATCCGGGGTAGTCCTAAAGGGGCTAGGACTAGTAATTATCCCTTCAGGGCGGTGGTTAGACTCTCTCTTGTTGGAGATACTCATTGCTTGGCACTTGTGTGGCGTGAATGTTACTCGCCACTTATCAGCCCAAGCTTGAATGTCGTCCAGGTCTTGCTGCATGCGGGCACGGGCTGCTTCATTATCTGAGGAGTTACGTCTGGAACTGAACACTGTGTAATTATCAGCGAACATCCCCACTTCTGACCTTGTGATGGAGAGAAGGTCATTGATGAAGCAGCTGAAGATGGTTGGGCCTAGGACACTGCCCTGAGGAACTTCTGCAGCGATATCCTGGGGCTAAGTTGATTGGCCTCCAACAGCCACAACCATCTTCCTATATGCTAGGTATGACTCCAGCCAGTGGAGAGGTCAAAAAGGGTGGAGGTGGGAGCAAACCCGATGTAAACAGATCCTGCTCCAAGTTCTTCCCCCGCTCATCCAGATGAAGACAGGTGCAAAGTACTCATATAGTACCTCAGCCATGCCCTCTGCCTCCACAAGAAGATCTGTTTGTTGGTCCCTAATCGACCCCACCCTTTTTTTGACTATTGACAGGGCTGCAGAGTTTTGAATGAGCTGATGTTAATGGAAGGTGGAGGATGGGAGGCCAGCCAGAAAAACACTGGATTAGTCGAGTCTGGAGGTGATCAGAGAAAATTTGCTGGATCAAAAAACTGAAAGCATTTGGTCACTAAGTTCAGGAAATCTCTTTCGGCACCCTATCTGACTACAAGTTGACATCACAGTAATATTGGGCAACAGAACTATGGTGTCATTCTTACATGTTACACTTATTAATGGAAATTTTACTCTTTAATGGTGAGAATATTTCTCTCTTTTCCTATTAGCTGCAGTTGGTAGAGTAACCTGCTCCCATGCTTCTACAAATACTATGCTGAACCAGGCCCAGAGGTGACTTCCCATCTTCAATAGTCAGCTCAGGTTAGGGACTGAACCTGAAACCCTCCTGATCTGTATGACTTGGCAGCACACCATTTCCCCACCAAGCTATTGCAGATCTTAGTGGCATGACTTTGATGTGAAGTCAACACACCTATCTGGGAGGGCTGCATTTTTCAGAGTCTCTTCAGACACAAGAAATGTCTAAATATCACATGAAGAAATCTTAGTCACAGGGAGGCTATTCACAAAGTGTTTTGTTCTTATGAAGCAGAAGAAGCCTTTCACTGACGCTGGGACAGTGAAGGAGTATTTTCTTGTGGGTGGTGATGTGTTGGTTTCCAGGCACCAGTAATAAAGACCGATAATGAAGGAACCTCCAGGCGCTGCTGCTGTCAAATTCAACTTACTGTTGAAGAATTGATGCAACATCCAGGAGCAAGTTGTCAACGATTTGAAGAATGAAAAAGAATTCATTTTGGCAAGAGACAAATCAACAGATGAAGGTGACGTTGTCCAGGTAACTGTGTGGGCCAGATATAATTTAGAGTAGCTTTTTTCCAAAAGAAGAGATGATGTTTGCTTTCATTATATGGCCAGACAAGAGAAAGGGTGTATTTAATAAAATTTGGGATTTTCTTGCAGAACATTCGTTTTTTAATCTAATTCTGTTTTACAACAGAGCATGACTGAAGTTCAGATATGGGGGTAGAAATTGGTTATGGCCTGCTTCCGGGTCCACAACTTTAGAGGGTAGGCTAGAGGAGGGGTCTTCACTTGATGAATCACCGGCCACAATTGTTCAGGAGCAATGGGCAGGGGGCTAGGATACCACAGGTGCCAGCTTGCTGGAGGATGCGATCACATACTAGCTCTGCTGCAGAGGACTCAGATGCAGAGTTCAAGGGCCCACGCTACCAAAGAATGCTGGTGGGCATACATTAGGAAATGCTAGGCGCATTGGGTAGCCTGCCAGCGAGCTTGCACACATTGGCTCAGAGCATGAAAAAGTCCAACTTGTGTCGGGGCTTCGCACAAAGTATTCCGTCCAACAAAGACCATGGCAGCTTATTCAACATGACTAAGAGGCCACCATCATGGAGCATCTCCTGGCATCTCCAGGTAGTCCGCTACGGCCATTCCACGTCCTCAGTGGAAGCTTAGCAGCCTTCCACTGCCCAAGCTATAGCCACTGGGAAAACACTTCGTAGGAACACTAGGATAGGTAAACAATCAGAAGACAGGCACTAAGGGCTGGATTTTGTGGGGGGTCAGCGGGCGTGATCGGTGGCGGGTTGGGCGGAAAAGTGTTTTTTTTCTCCAGCGGGTCAGGACCTCGCTGTGAACCCGCCGCCACACGCCTTTCCCCGATGTCGGGTCTGTCAGCGCTGAGCAGACCCGACACGCAGCGGCGGGTTCACAGCGGGGGACCCAATTCAGGTAATTAGTGGCTTGTTTAGAGCCACTTAAGAATTAATTTCAGCTCACTTGTCTGCATTTGACAGCTCGCCCACGGGGTCCATGTTGGTCATGGACCACGTCTGTTAAGCTGAGGTGGGAGTTCAGTGGCCACTGAATTAGGTGTTGAGTTGACAAATTCAAATGTACAGTAAAAGCTCCCACCTTACAGAGATATCTTCCCTCAGCCACAAACTCTTCCTCACTGCATTTCCACAACAGATTCACCCTGCTGCAAGTCTTTACACAAGTCTCCATCCAGTCTGACCTCATTACCTCTCTCACCATTGATAGATCGCTTCTGTCATCTCTACTTCACCTGCCATCTATTCCATCAACATGGGTGCCCTTTATACTTTCTCACCTTGGTCCTGATAATCCCACCACCATCACCCCCAACACCAGCAGCACCAGGCACACCAGCAGCACCAACAACAACACCTCCAACCTTCTCTGCAATCACCTGATGCTGCACAGAACAGAGGGCATTACGCTGCCCAGGAGGCCATGGATGGCCTCACCATGGCCAGATTTACTTCACTTGATGCTGTACACCCTGGCTACCACATGATGCGCCAGGTTGGCACCACCCCACACCAACATCATAAAGCATCCCTACAATGCCCAAGCTATTCCTTTCACATTCATCACCATTGCGGGGGGTACCGTTATGTCTCACCCTTCACTACAACTCACTAAGCCACTTCCAAAGGTGCACACAAATTTGTCCAAGAACGCAAAGTGTTGAAAATAAAGGTTTCAACGTTTGACACCACATTAACAGAATATTTACATGAACATTGGCTAAAACACCCCAGTGCCTACCCTTGTGTGTTGTTAGTTGGTATGATTGGACTAGGATGAGAGTGAGTGTGAGGGATGGCTACTGAGATGGGAAGTGATAATGTAGATGGAGAGGGATGGGTGGAGGTGCAAGGTAAGTTGGTGTGAGTAAGGATGTGCTGAAGTAGGGTAGGGAAGGCAGAGTGATGGGGATGTGATGAGTGGCACAGCAGGATGAAGGTGAGTGTGGCTTTGTACTAACATTTTGTGATCTACTGAGATCATTGAAACGTTTGTGGCACTGCACCCAGGTCCTCCTGACCACATCCCTGCTTGTGACCTCTTCTGCAATGTGCAACCAGGCTGTGTTGATCTCCTAGGGAGGTCTCTTCTGCCCATAGGAAGGGAAGTGAACCTCCCTGTTTGCTGTGGAGGGAGTTACGCGAGAGCCTGGGTGCAGCCCTGCCCATCTGTGCAGTGATTGTCAGTGTTTGGAGCACCTCAATGCTGTAGAACACTGACAGCTCAAATATCAAAAGAAAGTTGGCCGTGGTCCCTTTAAGGAAACCGGCTGATGAGGCGTCATCAAATGATGTCACCAGACCCGCTTCCTGTAATTGGCCGGGAAATGCGCTGGGCGGGCTTAACAAGCCCTATTGAGGGAAATTCATTTCAGGGGCCGGGACCCGCTAAGGTTAGTAAAATCGCTGCCTAAGTGTTTGCACAAGTGTGATTCTTAATTATTGCTGTTAAATAGTAGACACAGATGGAATTGAGTTGATGGATTAAAGTTTTGTTTTCTCTGAATTTGGATTTGGTGTTAACATTTACAGTGAAGTGAGGCCAAGAACCATAAGGCTGAACTGACAGAAAGCAATTGGCTGGTAGGAAGTAGTAATAAGGATTGTGGTGCTGTTGATTTATTAGGGATGGGAGGGATGGTTCATGTGAGACGCTATTGGATGAGTTGCTCTGGCTCTTTACAGCCACAGGCAATGCTGTCCATTTCCTGGTTCAAGACTCCAGTTGTGGCTGCGTTATTTAAATATTTTAATTAGGTTTATTAATAGTTCCGGCATGTTTTTTTTTAATTGTTTGTGGGATGAGGGCATCGCTGGCAAGGCCAGCATTTATTGCCCATCCCTAATTGCCCTTGAGTGGTGAGCTGCCTTCTTGAACCGTTGCAGTCCGTGTGGTGAAGGTACTCCCACAGTGCTGTTAGGGAGGGAGTTCCAGGATTTTGACCCAGCGACGATGAAGGATCGGCGACATACTTCTAAGTCGGGATGGTGTGTGAATTGGAGGGGAACTTGGAGGTGATGGTGTTCCCATACACCTGCTGCCCTTGTCCTTCTAGGTGGAAGAGGTCGCGGGTTTGGGAGGTGCTGCCGAAGAAGCCTTGGCGAGTTGCTGCAGTGCATCTTGGAGATGGTACACACTGCAGCCACGGTGGAGGGAGTGAATGTTTAAGGTGGTGGATGGGGTGCCAATCAAGTGGGCTGCTTTGTCCTGGATGGTGTCGAGCTTCTTGAGTGTTGTTGGGATAGTTACTGTTCTCTGCAGCCGAGAGCGTGAGTTCCGAAGGCCAGGGTTAAGGACATCTCCTCTGGGCTGGAGAGGAACTTGGAGTGGGAGGGGGAAGGTCCAGTTGTCATGGTCCATGTAGGTACCAATGACATAGGTAGGACAAAAAGAGGTTCTGCTGAGGGAGTATGAGCAGCTAGGGGCTAAATTAAAAAGCAGAACCACAAAGGTAATAATCTCTGGATTACTACCTGAGGCATGAGTGAATTTGCATAGGGTAAATAAGATCAGAGAAATGAACGAGTGGCTCAAAGCCTGGTGTGGGAGAAATGGGTTTCGATTTGTGGGGCACTGGCACCAGTACTGGGATAAGAGGGAGCTGTTCCGTTTGGACGGGCTTCACTTGAACCATGTTGGGGCTAGAGTCCTGGTGAATTGAATAACTAGGGCTGTAGAGAGGGCTTTAAACTAAATAGTTGGGGGGGAGGGTCCAGGTGAGCGGGAATTTAAAAAGTCAATGAGAAATGCGAAAACAATAGAACAGGATAGAGATGGGGGAAATAATAACCAGAGTGTGACAGGAAGGGACAGAATGTTTAAAAATAAGAGTGCAACAGAAAATGGGGCCAAAGCAAGGAGAAATGGTAAAAGCTCTATATCTGAATGCACACAGCATTCGTAACAAGATAGATGAGTTGACGGCACAAATAGATACAAATGGGTATGATCTGCTCGCCATTACAGAGACATGGTTGCAAGGTGACCAGGGCTGGGAACTGAATATTCCAGGGTATTTGACAATTCGGAAGGATAGACAGAAAGGAAAGGAAGGTGGGGTGGCTTTGTTGGTAAAGGATGGGATCAGTGCAGTGGCGAGAAGTGATATTGGCTCAGAAGATCAAGATGTAGAATCGGTTTCGGTGGAGATAAAAAATAATAAGGGGAAAAAGTATCTGGTGGGCCTAGTCTACAGGCCCCCGAACAGTAGCAATGCTGTTGGACAGAGTATAAATCAACAAATAATGGAGACCTGTAAAAAAGGTACGGTAATAATCATGGGTGATTTTAATCTCCATATTGATTGGACAAATCAAATTGGCCATGGTAGCCTTGAGGAGGAGTTCATAGAGTGTATCCGGGATGGTTTCCTAGAACAGTATGTAATGGAACCAACCAGGGAGCAGGCTATCTTGGATCTGGTACTGTGTAATGAGACAGAATTAATAAATGATCTCCTAGTAAAGGATCCTCTCGGAAAGAGTGATCATAACATGGTTGAATTTCAAATTCAGTTGGAGGGTGAGAAAGTTGTATCTCAAACTAGTGTCCTGATCTTAAACAAAGGCAATTACAATGGCATGAGGGCAGAACTGGCTAAAGTGGACTGGAAAAATAAATTAAAAGGTAAGATAGTTGAAATGCAGCGGTGGACATTTAAGGAGATATTTCATAACTCTCAACAAAAATATACTCCAGTGAGAAAGAAAGATTTTAAGAGAAGGGAGCACCATCCGTGGCTAACTAAGGAAGTAAAGGATGGTATCAAATTGAAAACGAAGGCATACAATGTTGCCAAGATTGGTGGGAGGCCAGAGGATTGGGAAATTTTTAAAAACCAGCAAAGGATGACTAAAAAAATAATAAAGAGAGAGAAGATGAATTATGAGAGTAAACTGGCAAGAAATATTAAAACAGAAAGTAAGAACTTCTAGAGGTATATAAAAAGGAAGAGGGTAGCTAAAGTAAACATTGGTCCCTTAGAGGATGAGAATGGGGAATTAATAATAGGGAACGGGGAAATGGCAGAGACTCTGAACAAATATTTTGTATCTGTCTTCACGGTAGAAGACACTAACAACATCCCAATAATGAATAATCAAGGGACCACAGGGAGGGGTGAACTAAAGACAATCACTATCATTAAGGAAAAAGTACTTGGTAAAATAATGGGACTAAAAGATGACAAGTCCCCTGGACCAGATGGTCTGCATCCCAGGGTCTTAAAAGAAGTGGCTGCAGAGATAGTGTATGCATTGGTTACAATATATCAAAATTCCCTGGACTCTGGAGAGGTCCCAGCGGATTGGAAAACTGCAAATTTAACACCCATATTTAAGAAAGGAGGGAGACAGAAAGCAGGAAACTATAGACCAGTTAGCCTAACATATGTCATTGGGAAAATGCCGGAGTCCTTCATTAAGGAAGCAGTAGCAGGGCATTTGGAAAATCATAATGCAGTCAAGCAGAGTCAGCATGGTTTTATGAAAGGGAAATCATGTTTAACAAATTTGCTGGAATTCTTCGAGGATGTAACAAGCAGGGTGGATAAAGGTGAGCCAGTGGATGTGGTGTATTTGGATTTCTAGAAGGCATTCGATAAGGTGCCACATAAAAGGTTACTGCATAAGGTAAGAGCTCACGGAGTTGGGGGTAATATATTAGCATGGATAGAGAATTGGCTAACTAACAGAAAGCAGAGAGTCGAGGTAAATGGGTCATTTTCTGGTTGACAAACGGTAACTAGTGGGGTGCCACAAGGATCGGTGCTGGGGCCCTAACTATTTACAATCTACATTCATGACTTGGATGAAGGGACCGAGTGTAATGTAGCCAAGTTTGCGGATGATACAAAGATGGGTGGGTAAGCAAGTTGTGCAGAGGACTCAAAGAATCTGCAAAGGGATATAGACAGGCTATGACTGCATTATGATTTTCCAAATGCCCTGCTACTGCTTCCTTATGAAGGACTCCAGCATTTTCCCAATGACAGATGTTAGTGGGCAAACACTTGGCAGATGGAGTATAATGTGGGAAAGTGCGAGGTTATCCACTTTGGCGGGAAAAATAAAAAAGCAAATTATTATTTAAATGGAGAGAGATTACAAAATGCTACAGTTCAGAGGGACCTGGGGGTCCTTGTGCATGAAACACAAAAAGTTAGCATGCAGGTACAGCAAGTAATCAATAAGGCAAATGGAATGTTGGCCTTTATTGCAAGGGGGTTGGAGTATAAAAGTAGGGAAGTCCTGCTACACAGGACATTGGTGAGACAAAACCTTGAGTACTGCGTACAGTTTTGGTCTCCTTATTTAAGGAAGGATATACTTGCATTGGAGGCAGTTCAGAGACGATTCACGAGGTTAATTCCAGAGATAAGGGGGTTGACTTATGAAGAAAGGGTGAGTAGGTTGGGCCTATACTCATTGGAATTTAGAAGAATGAGAGGTGATCTTATTGAAACATATAAGATACTGAGGGGGCTCGACAAGGTAGATACAGAGAGGATGTTTCCCCTCATGGGAAAATCTAGAACTCGGGGGCATATTTTCAGAATAAAGGGTCGCTCTTTTAGAACTGAGATGAGGAGGAATTTCTTCTCTCAGAGGGTTGTAAATCTGTGGAATTCTCTGCCCCAGACAGCAATGGAGGCTGGGTCATTAAATACATTTAAGGTGGAGATAGACAGATTTTTGCAAGATAAGGGAGTGAAGGGTTATGGGGAGCAGGCAGGGAAGTGGCTTTGAGCCCAAGATCAGCCATGACCTTATTGAGTGGCGGAGCAGGCTCGAGGGGCCAAGTGGCCTATTCCTGCTCCTATTTCTTATGTTCTTATGGAGCTGCACTCATCCAGGCAAGTGGAGAGTATTCCATCACACTCCTTACTTGTGCCTTGTAGATGGTGGAAAGGCTTTGGGGAGTCAGGAGGTGAGACGCTCGCCGCAGAATACCCAGCCTCTGACCTGTTCTTGTTGCCACAGTATTTATGTGGCTGGTCCAGTTAAGTTTCTGGTCAATGGTGACCCCCAGGATGTTGATGGTGGGGGATTTGGCGATGGTAATGCCGTTGAATGTCAAGGGGCGGCGGTTAGACTCTCGCTTGTTGGAGATAGTCATTGCCTGGCACTTCTGTGGCGCGAATGTTACCTGCCACTTATCAGCCCAAGCCTGAACGTCGTCCAGGTCTTGCTGCATGCGGGCATGGACTGCTTCATTAACTGAGGAGTTGTGAATGGCACCGAACACTGTGCAGTCATCAGCGAACATCCCCATTTCTGACTTTATGTTAGAGGGAAGGTCATTGATGAAGCAGCTGAAGATGGTTGGGCCGAGGACACTGCCCTGAGGAACTCCTGCAGCGATGTCCTGGGGCTGTGATGATGGACTTTCAACCACCACAACCATCTTTCTTTGTGCTAGGTATGACTCCAGCCAGTGGAGAGTTTTCCCCCTGATTCCCATTGACTTCAGTTTTACTAGGGCTCCTTGATGCCACACTCAGTCAAATGCTGCCTTGATGTCAAGGGCAGTCACTCTCACTTCACCTCTGGAATTGAGCTCCTTTGTCTATGTTTGGACCGAGGCTGTAATGAGGTCTGGAGCCGAGTGGACTTTACAGAACCCAAACTGGGCATCAGTGAGCAGGTTATTGGTGAGTAAGTGCTGCTTGATAGCACTGTCGATGACACCTTCCATCACTTTGCTGATGATTGAGAGTAGACTGATTTGTCCTGCTTTTTGTGGACAGGACATACCTGGGCAGTTTTCCACATTGTCGGATAGATGCCAGTGTTGTAGCTGTACTGGAACAGCTTGGCTAGAGGCGCGGCTAGTTCTGGAGCACATGTCTTCAGCACGATAGCCGGGATATAGTCGGGGCCCATAGCCTTTGCTGTATCCAGTGCGCTCAGCCGTTTCTTGATATCACGTGGAGTGAATCAAATTGGCTGAAGACTGGCTTCTGTGATGGTGGAGACCTCAGGAGGAGGCCGATACGGATCATCCACTTGGCACTTCTGGCTGAAGATTGATGCAAACGCTGGGCTCCAACATCATTGAGGATGGGGATATTCATGGAGCCTCCTCCTCCCGTTAGTTGTTTAATGGTCCACCACCATTCTTGACTGGTTGTGGCAGGACTGCAGAGCTTTGATCTGATCCGTTGATTGTGGGATCGCTTAGCCCTGTCTATAGCCTGCTGCTTCTGCTTTTTAGCATGCATGTAGTCCTGTGTTGCAGCTTCCCTAGGTTGGCACCTCATTTTTAGGTACGCTTGGTGCTGCTCCTGGCATGCTCTTCTACACTCCTTATTGAACCAGGGTTGGTCCCCTCGCTTGATGGTAATGGTAGAGTGAGGGATATGCCGGGCTATGAGATTACAGATTGTGGTGGAATACAATTCTGCTGCTGCTGATGGCCCACAGCGCCTAATGGATGCCTAGTTTTGAGCTGCTAGATCTGTTCTGAATCTATCCCATTTAGCACGGTGGTAGTGCCACACAACACGATGACTGTGAGGTTGTCACTGCTACCAATACTGTCATGGACAGATGCAGCTGTGACAGGTAGATTGGTGAGGACAAGTTCAAGTAGGTTTTTCGTTCGTGTTGGTTCAGTCACCACCTGTCGCAGGCCCAGACTGGCAGCTATGTCGTTCAGGACTCGGTCAGTAGTGGTGCTACCGAGCCACTCTTGGTGATGGACATTTTAGTCCCCTACCCAGAGTACATTCTGTGCCCTTGCTACTCTCAGTGCTTCTTCCAAGTGGTGTTCAACATGGAGGAGTACTGATTCATCAGCTGAGGGAGGGAGGTAGGTGGTAATCAGCAGGAGTTTTCCTTGCCCATGCTTGACCTGAAGCCATGAGACTTCATGGGGTCCGGAGTCAATGTTGTGTACTCCCAGGGCCACTCCTTCCCGACTGTATACCATTGTGCCGCCACCCCTGGTGGGTCTGTTCTGCCGGTGGGACAGGACATACCCCACCCAGGGATGGTGATGGAGGAGTTTGGGACATTGGCTGAAAGGTATGATTCTGTGAGTATGACTATGTCAGGCTGTTGCTTGACTAGTCTGTGGGACAGCTCTCCCAATTTTGGCACAAATCCCCAGATGTTGGTGAGGAGGACTTTGCAAGGTCGACTGGGCTGGATGTGTCGTTGCCGTGTCCGTAGCCGGTGCCGAGGTCGATGCCGGGTGGTCCGTCCGGTTTCATTCTTATTAGTAGCGGTTTGTTACAACTGAGTGGCCTGCTAGGCCAGTTCAGAGGGCAGTTAAGAGTCAACCACATTGCTGTGGGTCTGGAGTCACATATAGGCCAGACCAGGTAAGGACAGCAGATTTCCTTCCCTAAAGGACATTAGTGAACCAGATGGGTTTTTACGACAATCCGATAGTTTCATGGTCACATTAGCTTTTTATTCCAGATTTATTTAATTAACTGAATTTAAATTCCCCAGCTGCCGTGATGGGATTTGAACTCACGTCTCCAGATCATTAGTCCCGGCCTCTGGATTACTAGCCCAGTGACATTACCACTATGTGCTGATTGCCTATGGAGGAACCTGATCCAATATGGCTGGCAGTGCATTTCTGGCGTGGAATGAGTATGCCATCCAACATATTGGCTCCTGTTTAACGCCTGTAAAACGGACGCAGTGCAGTTGAGTTTCCAGTCAAGTGTGCTTCAACGTTCTATTGCACTGTTATTCAAATTCAAAGAATCTTAAATGTGTGCGCTGTCTTTCATTCAGAGCTGCAAAGTAAGAGTTGGTTGCTGAAGCTTCACTTTCTCTCTAACTTCATAGTCTATTTAAATGAACTGTCCTAGATTTTCTGAGGGTTTATTGTGTGTTTTTCAGTCGCTTCTGGGTGGAAACGAGCAGGAAATGCAGCGGGGACCCATTCCATCGGCACACTGGCCTCCACCATCACCGCCAGGATTTTTTGCTGGAAGTTATGATGGGTGCTAGCAATACTGGGCATCGGGAATGGCATTGCGCTCCTGGTGTCCAGTGTTGCTCAGGCAGTGGAGGAGGCATTTAAAAATTAATCAGTCAGGTGACAGAGCGATTGATTACACTAGGCACAGTGGGAAAATTAAAAAAATAAAATGTAAATTTCTGTCTTCAAACAGGGGCCACACTCTCCTGCAGCAGTTTCTACCGAGATTTTCCTCCTCCCATGCAAGGTGGGTGACCTGCAGAGACCACAGATAAATGGGGGGGATGATCGGAAAATCTCTGTGGCACTTGCTGCAGGCTAATGTGGCTGGTCACAAAAAAAAAATCACACGAGTCTGACCTGGAATACCCACCAGGTTCAGAGGGCTGGGAAAGGGCTGCGAAGGCCACACCACTACCAATCCAGCCACTAAGGCTGGAATTTTCTGCACCTGGACGGGTCGGGTGTGGGCGATCATTGTGGTGGCTCGCGACCCCGTTCCTCATTCCATCCCGCACCTGAGATCGACTTTCTGTTAATTGCGCCTATTCAGGCAGCCCTGAGCATTACCCGGCCCTATTAAATGGTGCGGGTCTGACGTCATCATCGATGACGCTTTTTCAGCCGGGATATTTAAAGGAGCCATGGCCACAGTGCATTTGAAGGTTCATCTAGGATAGTGCAGGCAGCACACTGCACCATTGGAGTGTTGCAAAGAGTGGCAAACATGACTGCACAGAGACAGAGGGCTGCACCCAGGTTCTCAGGTGACTCCCTCCATATGCTTGTGGAGGGATTGAGAGCACGCAGGGAGGTCCTCTTCCCTTCTGATGGGCAGAAGAGACCTCCCCAGCAGACCAAAGGAGCCTGGCTCCAAATAGCAGAGGAGGTCAACAGCAGGGATGTTGTCAGGAGGATCTGGGAGCAGTGCCGGAAATGTTTCAATGATCTCATTAGATCAGGAAAGGTGAGTGCCAAGCCACACTCAACTTCATCCTGCTGTGCCTCTCATCACATCCCCATCACTCTGCCTTCCCAACCCTACTCCTGCACATCATTACTCACACCAACATACCTTGCATGTCCACCCATCCCTCTCTCTCTATCTACATTATCACATCCCCATTTGACTAACTACCCCTCACACTCACCCTCATCCTAATGCAATCATACCAACTAACAACACACAAGGAGGTCCCTTCGCATTGCCACCCCACTCCATCATAGTCACCCTCTAAAGATGTAACCCATCCATTCCTTACACTCATTCCATCACTCTCACTCAACCTTCTCTTCTTTCCCTCCTTGCAGGAAAAGAGAGCCCACAATAAGAGGGAGAGAACCGGAGTAGCCCTCCATCATTGGCCAACTTAACAGCAGCAGAGGAGGCTGCCTTGGAAGTATCAGGAGTCACAGAGCAGCTGGAGGTGGGAGACGGAGAGAGGGGGACATCACAGCAACCTGGTGACAGAATTACATCTCTGATGTGGAGATGCCGGTGTTGGACTAGGGTGGACAAATGTGAGAAGTCGCGCAACACCAGGTTATAGTCCAACAGCTTTATTTGAAATCACAAGCTTTCGGAGCGCTGCTCCTTCGTCAGGTGAAGTGAAGAGATGCATATAGGCACAGCATATATAGTCAGAGAACACTACCAGATGATTACAGTTAATCTTTCCAACTGCCCTTTATCACACCTCAGCAGAGAGATAATCACGGCAATCAAAGGTGTGGATGGTGTCCAACATCCACACCTTTGATTGCCGTGATTATCACTCTGCCGAGGTGTGATAAAGGGCAGTTGGAAAGATTAACTGTAATCATCTGGCAGTGTTCTCTGACTATATATGCTGTGCCTATATGCATCTCTTCACTTCACCTGACGAAGGAGCAGTGCTCCGAAAGCTTGTGATTTCGAATAAAGCTGTTGGACTATAACCTGGTGTTGTGCAACTTCTCAGAATTACATCTCATACAGCCACATGGCATACAACAGTCACTCATAGTGATTGATGTCAGCAGCTAGTGAATGTTCATCTTGTGCATAATGGTATCTGTAACCATTCTTGATATGACATTTCTAAATCATCTCTTTACTCTTCCACAGGTCCATCAAGATCTCTCCCCCCCCACCCCCCCCCCCCCCCCCCCCCGTCCACTGTCCAGGAGGAAGAGGAAGACGACTCCTCAGAGGAGCCTAAAGCCTCTGAGGACACACCGTCACCAGACATGAGTGCACCCAGCACCAGCGCAGGTACGCACACCTCGGTGGGTCCCACGCGAGATAGAGTAGTGTTGTCACCTAGTGTGTCACAACTCACAAGTGAGCAAGAGCAGATGGTGGAGACAGGGATAGCAGGGAAGACTCCTCGCCGGAGGGCGCAGGACAGTCCCAGCTCTGCTCAGCTGCATGCAGATGCTGAGCCTCGGGGGCCAGCCAGAAAGAGGGTGATCCTGGAGGTGCAGCGAGAAATGCAGGAAGCTTTGACAGGTTTTGCGAGTGCGATGTCTGCAAAAGTGAAGAGAATGGAGGAGCCCATCTCCAACATGGGCACCACCGTGTCGCAGGCAATGGCGACTGTAAGCTCTTCCATGGATAGGATGGCCACCTGCATGGAGCAGCTAATGCGCCACTCACAGGAGCACATGGTCTCTATGGCGAATAGATGGCTATCTGTGGAGAATAGATGGCTATCTATGGAGAATAGATGGCAGACGCTCATAGATTTCCTCTCTAGGAGGGATGTCAATGTAGACGTGGGTCCTCTTTGCTCCACTGCTGTGCAGCAAGGTGCTCTCCAGCTCCTTGCTAGCAGGGAAGTGCTGGTGGCCCATGAGAGGGATGATGGTGAGAGGGGAGAGGGAAGTGGGGGCTCCTCCCAAAGCATCCACAGTTCTCCCCCATTGCCCCCTTCCCCCCAGTCAGAGCCCCAGATGGCTCCCTGGATCGCGATGGCCGAGTCTGCCCCAGCACAGTCACAGGTGGAGCAAACTTTGGCGGGGCCATCACAGGCTCCAAAACCCAGAGGACATCTGCCAAAAGTGTCTATGCAGTCGCAGCAGGGAAGTGAGCAGGCTGCCTTTACCTTTGCTGAAGCCACAGGGGTAGCACCTCGTAGAAGCACGCGTAACAGAAAGATGAAACACAAATAGATGCACAAGGGTAGCCACTTGGATATCTTATTAAATGTTTCTGTAAAGTTTCTGTTACTGTGATGTCACAGATGAACATAAGAACATAAGAACATAAGAAATAGGAGCAGGAGTAGACCAATCGGCCCCTCGAGCCTGCTCCGCCATTCAATGAGATCATGGCTGATCTGATCCAACCTCAACTCTAAAGAACACAAGAAGTAGGAGCAGAACCAGGCCACTCGGCCCCTGGGCTCGCTCCGCCACCCACAGGGCCTTGACCGATCCGAAGTCAAACTCATGTCCAATTTCCAGCCCGCTCCCCGTAACCCCTGATTCCCTTTACTTCTAGGAAACGGTTTATTTCTGTTTTAAATTTATTTAATGAAGTAGCTTCCACAGCTTCCTGGGGTAGCAAATTCCACAGACCCACTACCCTCTGAGTGAAAAAGTTTCTCCTCATCTCAGTTTTGAAAGAGGAGCCCCTTATTCTAAGATTATGTCCCCTAGTTCTAGTTTCACCCATCATTGGGAACATCCTCACCGCGTGCACCCGATCAAGCCCCTTCACAATCTTTTATGTTTCAATAAGATCGCCTCTCATTCTTCTGAACTCCAATGAGTAGAGTCCCAATCTACCCAACCTCTCCTCATATGTCCACCCCCTCATCCCCGGAATTAACCGAGTGAACCTTCTTTGTACTGCCTCGAGAGCAAGTATGTCTTTTCTTAAGTATGGACACCAAAACTGTATGCAGTACTCCAGGTGCGGTCTCACCAATACCCTATACAACTGCAGCAATACCTCCCTGTTTTTATATTCTATCCCCCTAGCAATAAAAGCCAACATTCCATTGGCTTTTTTGATCACCTGCTGCACCTGCATACTAACTTTTTGATTTTCTTGCACCAAGACCCCCAGATCCCTTTGTACTGCAGTACTTTCCAGTTTCTCGCCATTAAGATAATAACTTGCTCTCTGATTTTTCCTGCCAAAGTGCATAACCTCACATTTTCCAATATTGTATTGCATCTGCCAAATCTCTGCCCACTCACCCAGCCTGTCTATATCCCCTTGTAGGTTTTTTATGTCCTCCTCACTCTTTACTTTCCCTCCCATCTTTGTATCATCTGCAAACTTTGATATGTTACACTCGGTCCCCTCCTCCAAATCGTTAATATAGATTGTAAAGAGTTGGGGACCCAGCACCGACCCCTGCGGAACACCACTGGCTACTGGTTGCCAGTCCGAGAATGAACCATTTATCCCAACTCTCTGCTTCCTGTTAGATAACCAATCCTCCACCCATGCCAGAATATTACCCCCAATCCAGTGATTTTTTATCTTGAGTAATAATCTTTTATGTGGCACCTTGTCGAATGCCTTCTGGAAGTCTAAATACACTACATCCACTGGTTCCCCTTTATCCACCCTGTACGTTATATCCTCAAAGAACTCGAGCAAATTTGTCAGACATGACTTCCCCTTCATAAAGCCATGCTGACTTTGTCCTATTAAATTATGTTTATCTAAATGTTCCGTTACTGTCTCCTTAATAATAGACTCCAAAATTTTACCCACCACAGATGTTAGGCTAACTGGTCTATAATTTCCAGCCTTCTGCCTACAACCCTTTTTAAATAAGGGTGTTACATTAGCAGTTTTCCAATCTGCCGGGACCTTTGCTGAGTTCAGGGAGTTTTGGAAAATTATTACCAAAGCATCCACAATTCCTACTGCCACTTCCCTCAAGACCCTAGGATGTAAGCCAGCAGGTCCAGGGGATTTATTCGCCTTGAGTCCCATTATTTTACTGAGTATCAATTCCTTAGTGATTTTAATCGTATTTAGCTCCTCCCCCACTAGAGCCCCCTGTTTGTCCAGTGTTGGGATATTCTTAGTGTCCTCTACTGTAAAGACTGAAACAAAATATTTGTTCAGCATTTTTGCCATCTCCATGTTTCCCACCATTAATTTCCCGGTCTCATCCTCTAAGGGACCTACGTTTGCCTTAACCACCCTTTTTCTTTTTATATAACTATAGAAACTCTTGCTATCTGTTTTTATATTTTTTGCTAATTTATTTTCATAGTCTATTTTCCCTTTCTTAATCAATCCTTTAGTTACTTTTTGTTGTCTTTTGAAGACTTCCCAATCTTCTATCCTCCCACTAACTTTGGATACCTTATATGTCCTTGTTTTTAGTTGGATACTTTCTTTAATTTCTTTACTTAGCCATGGATGGCTGTCATTTCTTTTACACCCTTTTTTCCTCAGTGGAATATATTTATTTTGAAAGTTGTAAAATAACTCCTTGAATGAACACCACTGCTCATGTACCGTCTTACCCTTTAATCTATTTTCCCAGTCCACTTTAATCAATTCTGCTCTCATGCCATCATAGTCTCCTTTATTCAAGCTCAGTATGCTTGTTTGAGAACCAACCTTCTCACCCTCTAATTGGATATGGAATTCAACCATGTTATGGTCACTCATTCCAAGGGGATCCTTAACTAGGACATTATTAATTAATCCAGACTCATTACACAGTACCAGGTCCAAGGTTGCTTGTCCCCTTGTAGGATCAGTTACATACTGCTCAAGAAATCCATCCCTAAGACACTCAATAAACTCTTCCTCAAGGCTGCCCTGCCCAATTTGATTTGTCCAGTTAATATGATAGTTAAAATCCCCCATAATTATAGCTGTTCCCTTATTACATGCCCCAACTATTTCCTGATTAATACTTCTTCCAACAGAGATTGCAACTATTAGGAGGCCTATATACTACGCCCACCAGTGTTTTTTTCCCCTTTTTATTCCTTATCTCTACCCAAACTGTTTCATTATCCTGATCTTTTGACCCAATATCATTTCTCTGTATTACAGTGATTCCTTCCTTTATTAACATAGCCACCCCCCTTCCCCTTCCTTCCTGCCTGTCCTTCCTGATTGTTAAATAACCTGGCATGTTTAATTCCCAGACATTGTCACCCTGCAGCCATGTTTCTGTAATGGCCACAAGATCATACCCATACATAGTTATTTGTGCCGTTAACTCGTCAATTTTGTTACGAATGCAGATAAAGAACTTTCAAATGTGTTTTGCGACACTTACTTCCTGCTTTTTCCTTATTTAACACTTTACCTTTTACTCCATACCTTCTGTCCCTTCCTGACATGCTTTCCTCTGTCTCCCTGCTCAGGTTCCCAACCCCCTGCCACATTAGTTTAAATCCTCCCCAATAGCACTAGCAAACACTCCCCCTAGGACTGCGGTCCCGGCCCTGCCCAGGTGCAGACCGTCCGGTTTGTACTGGTCCCACCTCCCCCAGAACCGGTTCCAATGTCCCAGGAATTTGAATCCCTCCCCCTTGCACCATTCCTCTAGCCACGTATTTATTTTCACCACTTTCATGGACAAATTTATGTGCAACTTTGGAAGTGGCTTAATGAGTTGGAGTGAATGGTGAGGCATAATGTTACCTCCAGCAATGGTGGTCAGTGTGAAAGTATTGGCTTGATCATTATAGCGATGCTTTATGTTGTTGCTGTGGGGTGGTGCCAACCTGGTGGAACCATGTGACAGCCATATGGGTGTAATGCGTAAAGTTATGCTCAGGTGCTGGTGGGATCTGGACAGCAGGTTCCTCCTACTCCTCCTCTTCATTATAAGAACATAAGAACATAAGAAATAGGAGCAGGAGTAGGCCAATCGGCCCCTCGAGCCTGCTCCGCCATTCAATAAGATCATGGCTGATCTGATCCTAACCGCCAATCTACTATCACAGAACCATCTCCTGCATCTAACAGAATTGCACACACGAAATAGGAGCAGAATCAGGCTACACGGTCCCTGGGCCCGCTCCACTACCCACAGGGCCATGACCGATCCGAACCTAGACTCATGTCCAAATTCCTGCCCGCTCCCCGTAACCCTTAATGCCCTTTACTTCTAGGAAACTGTCTATTTCTGTTTTAAATTTATTTAATGATGTAGCTTCTACAGCTTTTTGTGGCAGCATATTCCATGGACGTACCACCCTCTGAGTGAAGTAGTTCCTCCTCATCTCAGTTTTGAAAGAGCAGCCCCTTATTCTAAGACTATGTCCCCTAGTTCTAGTCTCACCCGTCATCGGGAACATCCTCCCCGCATCCACCCGATCCAACCCCTTCACAATCTTATATGTTTCAATAAGATCGCCTCTCATTCTTCTGAACTCCAATGAGTAGAGTCCCAATCTACCCAACCTCTCCTCATATGACCACCCCCTCATCCCCGGGATTAACCGAGTGAACCTTTTTTGCACTGCCTCGAGAGCAAGGATGTCTTTCCTTAAGTAAGGACACCAAAACTGTATGCAGTATTCCAGTTGCGGTCTCACCAATACCTTGTACAACTGAAGCAATACCTCCCTATTTTTATATTCTATCCCCCTAGCAATGAAAGCCAACATTCCATTTGCCTTCTTAATCACTTGCTGCACCTGCATACTAACCTTTTGAGTTTCGTGCACCAGGACCCCCAGATCCCTTTGCACTTCAGTACTCTCCAGTTTCTTGCCATTAAGATAATAAATTGCTCTAGGATTTTTCCTGCCAAAGTGCATCACCTCACACTTTCCAGTGTTGTATTCCATCTGCCAAATCTCTGCCCACTTACTTAGCCTGTCTATGTCCCCTTGCAGGTTTTTTATGTCCTCCTCACTCACTACTTTCCCTCCCATCTTAGTATCATCTGCAAATTTTGATATGTTACACTTGGTCCCTTCCTCCAAATCGTTAATATAGATTGTAAAGAGTTGGGGACCCAGCACTGACCCCTGTGGAACACCACTAGTTACTGATTGCCAGTCTGAGAATGAACCATTTATCCCAACTCTTGGCTTTCTGTTAGATAGCCAATCCTCTATCCATGCCAGAATATTACCCCCAATCCCGTGATTTTTTACCTTAAGCAATAATCTTTTGTGTGGCACCTTGTCAAATGCCTTTTGGAAGTCTAAATACACTACGTCTACTGGTTCCCCTTTATCCACTCTATATGTTACTTCCTCAAAGAACTCCAGCAAATTTGTCAAACATGACTTCCCCTTCGTAAAACCATGCTGACTTTGTCCTATTAAATTATGATTATCCAAATGTCCTGTTACTGTTTCCTTAATAATGGACTCCAAAATTTTACCTACCACAGATGTTAGGCTACCGGTCTATAGTTACCAGCCTTCTGTCTACTGCCCTTTTTAAATAAGGGTGTTACATTAGCAGTTTTCCAGTCTGCCGGGACCTTAGCGGAATCCAGGGAGTTTTGAAAAATTATTACCAATGCATCTACAATCCCTACCGCCACGTCCTTCAAGACTCTAGGATGTAAGCCATCAGGTCCAGGTGATTTATCCGCCTTGAGTCCCATTATTTTACCGAGTACCACTTCCTTAGTGATTTTGATCGTGTTTAGCTCCTCTCCCCCTATAGCCCCCTGTTTGTCCAGTGTTGGGATATTCTTAGTGTCCTCTACTGTAAAGACTGATACAAAATATTCATTCAGTGTTTTTGCCATCTCCATATTTCCCACCATTAATTTCCCGGTCTCATCCTCTAAGGGACCAACATTTACTTTAGCCACCCTTTTTCTTTTTATATAACTATAAAAACTTTTACTATCTGTTTTTATATTTTTTGCTAATTTACTTTCATAATCTATCTTCCCTTTCTTAATCAATCTTTTTGTTATTTTTTGCTGCCTTTTAAAGTTTTCCCAATCCTCTGTCCTCCCACTAGATTTCGCTACCTTATATGCCCTTGTTTTTAGTCGAATACTATCCTTAATTTCTTTACTTAGCCACGGATGACTGTCCTTTCTTTTACACCCTTTTCTTTTCAGTGGAATATATTTTTTTTGGAAGTTGTAAAATAACTCCTTGAATGTACACCACTGATCATGTGTCGTCTTACCCTTTAATCTATTTTCCCAATCCACTCTACTCAATTCCGCTCGCATACCTTCATAGTCTCCTTTATTCAAGCTTAGCACGCTTGTTTGAGATCCAACCTTCTCACCCTCTAATTGAATATGGAATTCAACCATGTTATGGTCACTCATTCCAAGGGGATCCTTTACTAGGACATTTTTAATTAATCCTGTCTCGTTACACAGGACCAGATCTAAGGTTGCTTGCCCCCTGGTCGGTTCAGTTACATACTGCTCAAGAAACCCATCCCTAATACACTCAATGAACTCATCCTCAAGGCAGCCCTGCCCCATTTGATTTGTCCAATTAATATGATAGTTAAAATCCCCCATAATTATAGATGTTCCCTTATTACATGCCTCAACTATTTCCTGATTGATACTCCGTCCAACAGAGTTGCAACTGTTCGGAGGCCTATAGACTATGCCCACTAGTGTTTTTTTCCCCTTATTATTCCTTATCTCCACCCAAACTGTTTCATTATCATGATTTTTGACCCAATATCATTACTCTGTATTACAGTGATTCCTTCCTTTATTAACACAGCCACCCCACCTCCCCTTCCTTCCTGCCTGTCCTTCCTGATCGTTAAATAACCTGGTATGTTTAATTCCCAGGCATTGTCACCCTGCAGCCATGTTTCTGTAATGGCCACAATATCATAACCATATGTAGTTATTTGTGCCATTAACTCGTCTATTTTGTTACGAATGCTACGTGCATTCAGATAGAGAACTTTCAAATATGCTTTGTGGCACTTAGTTCCTGCTTTTTCACTTTTTACCACTTTACCTTTTACTCCACACACTCTGTCCTTTCCTGCCACGCTCTGATTTGTGATTCCCCTACTGCTACCTATGTCTATGACCCTCTCTGTTGTCATTTTTATTTTTTGCTCTCTTGAAACCTCCCCCCCACTAATTAGTTTAAAGCCCTCTCCACAGCCCTAGTTATTCGATTCGCCAGGACACTAGTCCCAGCACTGGCCAAGTGAAGTCCGTCCCAACGGAACAGCTCTCTCCTGCCCCAGTACTGGTGCCAGTGTCCCAAGAAGCAAAACCCATTTTTCCCACACCAGTCTTTGAGCCACGCATTCAACTCCTCCTCCTCTGAAGAGGCTGTGCGCTCAGAGCCTTGCTCCTCATGCAGCGCTAATCCTCGCTGCTGCGCTATGTTGTGCACGATGATTCTGGATACCCTGGCTGGTGCGTACTGAAGGGCTCCTCCAGATCTGATGTGCATTTTCAGCATGTCTATTGTCTGCTCTATAATACCTCTGGTGAGCATGTAGCTTTCATTATATCTCTCCTCGGCCTCAGTACTTGGCCTCCGTAAGGGTGTCATGAGCCATGTCTTCAGTGGATAGCCCTTGTCTCCAAGCAGCCAGCTGGAAAGTCTGTTTGGAAGAGCGAAGAGCTGAAGGAGGGTGGACTGGTGCAGGATGAAAGAGTCATGGCAGCTGCCAGGGAATTTGGCACACGCATGATGATCTTACTATGGTTGCAGACGAGCTTCACATTGAGGGAGTGGAAGCCCTTGGAGTTGACAAAGACTCTTGGGTGATGATGGGGTGCCCTGATGGTCACATGTGAGCAGTCGATGACGCCCAGCGCCCGTGGGAAGCCAGCCAGAGTGTCAAAGGCCAGCGCCTGCTCAGTAACACTGGATTCATCAGTGGCAAAGTTGATATAATTGGCAGAATTGTCAAAGAGGGCATCGGACTGGAGGAAGGTATACAGTGGTGTTCCCCAGGGGTCGGTACTAGGACAACTGCTTTTTTTGATATATATTAATGACGTGGACTTGGGTGTACAGGGCACAATTTCAAAATTTGCAGATGACACAAAACTTGGAAGTATAGTGAACAGTGAGGAGGATAGTGATGGACTTCAAGAGGACATAGACAGGCTGGTGAAATGGCGGATATGTGGCAGGTAAAATTTAATGCAGAGAAGTGCAAAGTGATACATTTTGGGGAAGAACGAGGAGATACAATATAAACTAAAGGGTGCAATTCTAAAGGGGGTGCATGAACAGAGAGACCTGGGGGTATATGTGCACAAATCATTGAAGGTGGCAGGGCAGGTTGAGAAAGCGGTTAAAAAAGCATACGGAATCCTGGGCTTCATAAATAGACGAACACGGGACACAACCAACAGAGTACCCTACGTCGTCCAGTACTTCCCCGGAGCGGAAAAACTACGCCATGTTCTTCGCAGCCTTCAACATGTCATCGATGACGACGAACACCTTGCTAAGGCCATCCCCACGCCTCCACTACTCGCCTTCAAGCAGCCGCCTAACCTCAAAAGTACCATCGTTCGCAGCAGATTACCCATCTTTCAGGAGAACAGCAACCAAGACACCACACAACCCTGCCACGGCAACCTCTGCAAGACATGCCAAATCATGGACACAGATACCATCATTACACGTGAGGACACTACCCACCAGGTACACAGTACATACTCATGTGACTCGGCCAACGTTGTCTACCTGATACGTTGCAGTAAAGGATGCTCCAGAGCATGGTACATCGGCGAGACCATGCAGACACTGAGACAACGTATGAACGGACACCGCGCAACAATCGCCAGGCAGGAGGGTTGCCTCCCAGTCGGGGAACACTTCAGCAGCCAGGGGCATTCAGCCTCGGATCTGCGGGTAAGCGTTCTCCAAGGCGGCCTTCGAGATACACGACAGCGCAAAATCATAGAGCAGAAACTGATAGCCAAGTTCCGCACTCATGAGGATGGCCTCAATCGCGATATCGGGTTCATGTCACGATACAGAACGTGACTTGACATCATGGCCGGTCTTCCCAGGTGTTTTTTTATTTTTTTGTTTTTTTTTTTTGTTTTTTTTTTTAAAAACACAAGAACACAAATTGACAGGATATGCAGCCAGCAGGTGGTTTGACACGCTGGACCCCCTGGGACACATCTCATTGTCTTGGCTGTGCTCTTTGTTGTAGCGAATAATGTGAATAGATTTTGTCTGGGTTTAAATTGTGAATTCTGGGAGATTCTCTCATTGCTAACTTACCTGACGAAGGAGCGATAGCTCCGAAAGCTTGTAAAATTAAATAAATCTGTTGGACTATAACCTGGTGTTGTGCGACTTCTCATTTTCATAAATAGAGACATAGGGGGTGATTTTATCAATGGGGACGTGATGGAGGCGGGACTGCTGGTTGTCGGGTTTCAGTCCCGCCTCCATCGACGTCCAGCCAATTAGCAGGCCAATTAAGGGAAAGCTGTTGACCGAGAACGTCAGCGTACGACGTTTCATCTGTCAAAAATTTTTGACAGATGAAATGTCATCATTTGACAGCTTTGAGAAGCTGTCAAACACTGACAATCTCTGTTCTTTGGTGAGTCCTTGTACTCAAGACTCACCAAACCTCTTTCCTGAGCAGAAATCAGATGGCTGTTGCATCGGAGAATGCTGCACCCATTTTGTCATCTCTGCTGTGGAGATGAGGCACTTACCTCTCCACACTTGCACTCATCACTCACCTGCACACCGGACATTTCGGCCCCTCCGACCCCCGCAGACCCACAGCTCGCCTCGCTGACCCTGGCGAGGTTCTGAGCCGTCGGGAAGCCCACACTTTAGGGCTCAAAATAGGGATTAGCCAAAAAAACTGCCTGTTAACAGGCAGTTAATTGGCACTAATCCCCTTCCCGCCTCCAGGAGACGGGACCCGGCGCGGGTCAGGTACCCGCACCCAGATTCTGCCATTTTCTCGGCAGTCCCGCCTCCATACCCGCCTCCCCAGGGCTGGGAAATCACCCCCACAGAGTACAAAAGCAAGGAAGTTATGATGAACTTTTATAAAACACTGTTTTGGCCTCAACTGGAGTATTTGAAATCTATGATGGGCAAAATCCAAACCGAAAAGGTCATCTTGGTGATATTGAGTGAAATAGCTACGATGATCGTATGACACAGCAAATGATTCTGCTTCCTTTGTTAAGACTAATAAAGCAACCCTTGATGATAAATACATACAAGTTCCAGGTGGTTCAAGTCCTTAGGTTGGAGAGAAGTGTCTCACAAATGGAGCTGCTTGACCTCCAGCACAGCTCTACCTTTGAAGCTGGACTCCAAGACACAACCAGTTGGAAAGTTGTTCAAGATCAATATTACAATTTTAGGGCTTCATCAGCTATTTCTCTCATGCTCAGCACCAAAGACCTCCTCTGTAAGCAAGGTCTGGCTCTTTACATATTGATATGACCTTACATGTGCAATATCTGGGGATGTAGCATTGCCTAGGGGTCGAACCGAAACCTTTCTTACTGTAATTTGCTTGCTGAAATTTACACAAGTCATCACATAGTCTTCGGATAGCATAAAAATAAACCCTCTGTCAGGCTATTTAACTTGGGCATAAACTGCAAACCATGAAAGAAAAAGTTAAACAGTCGCAAAAAATCCATACAGCACTTGAGTACAGATGTTAAAATTACAACTTCTCAAATACAAAAATAATGAAAGGCACAATAATTCACTAGCTATCTTAATAATGCTGAAACTGGAGCCTCATCCATAACACAAACCCATACCTGTGGTTTAGTCTACCCCCACAGCATCTTTGGATGTTCACCTCTGCCTTGATGGAACCAGAATAAAGATAAATATGCTGTAAATTGGTGTGAGATATACCTCCTGCCTCCTTTGAAGTTCACACTGTGGCAAAGGAAATCAAAATGGTATCTCTCACAATTAAATGAAACTGCCATTCAATCATATCAGTGTCAATCTTGGCTCAATGGTAGCACTCTTGCCTCTGAGTCAGAAGGTCGTGGGTCATCACACAGACTCCAACTCTAACTTAGTAATTTAAAGACACTCCGTATGCTATATCTGATAGTAGATAAAAACTAATCATAGGCATTATTTGACACTTTAGGATTTCTGTTGGTATTTTCATTTTAGTATGTATGTGTGGTGCATAAGCTATTGCTAAAAAATAAGCACAAGGTTTAGTTGGTAAGTATACTGTCCAGTATGGAATTTAGCCATACAGATTCAGGAGGTCTTAGTTTCAATTCCTGCCCGTGATGAGTTAGTTGATCTCAGTCAGCAATGCTACAATTGCCTTCGGTTATCTGGGCTCGGAAAGTGACAAATCAGCCCTGAAAGCTGATCATGATCCAATTCACCTGTGGATGTTGGGTGGGAAAGGGATTGGACTGGTAGTGATGCCCTCCCACAATTAAATAGACTGCTGACACTCACTGTGTAGCTCATGCACAAAGAAGGGCTACTTGGGCAAGGTGCCAGAGGGTGATTAATCCCTGTGGAACCATACCAGAGCATCCAGTGCCTTTAGGGCAGAAGGGAGAAAATTGAATGGACAAAATAAAGCACATAGAACTGCTTCAGAGTGTGTTTTTGAGAGTGGCCATCAAGTAAAGGACTGTTTGAGATAGTGGCCCTGGCACATAGCTCCGGTAAAATAGGGTAAGTTTATGCCCTGAACCTGCGTGGTAAACACTACTGCTCTCATGGTCTGCTGTTGAATCATTTCTCCATTTTAGCATTAATGCAGGAGACCCTGCTCTACTCTATGGCATTTTCCCCTCATGCTGGCATTGGTTGATGCTACAAACTTTTCTACGCCAAGGTTAATGTGTCTGCAATGAATCAATATTTTTAACTAATTTGTTTTGTTTGAAGATTCATTGACTGTCATTGACCAAAACAGGGAGGATTGGACTCTGCTGGGAAATAAAAGATGTCTTTCCAGTGTGGCATTGTGGAAAATAGTGAGTGCTCCGAATTCATTCTGTTGAACAAAAATGGACAAAACTCAGAAAATCACTGAAAGGATTTATTTTAGCAGCAGTGAAGTAGTAACTAATATGATACAGGCAGTTTTCCTTCTTACAAATTCCCCCTGTGCTTCTGTGCACTTTGATTTTTCTTGCCTGCAGCATATTTCAATCTATTAGTAATTCTCTCCCCTCTGGTCCAGTAAATGGCTTGAGGTTGACATTTTTTGAAACTTTTTTTTTAACTGTTTCAGGTCATTGTTTAATAGCAATTTGTATCATCACTGTTTCATACTGTTTTTGTAATCCCAGCAGTTCTATTTTAAATTTCAGCATTTGAAGGTAATCTTTAAGTACAACAGTCTCTAACACATTTTTTTTTTTAGTTTCTTTTCCACCCTTTACTCCTGACTTAAGCTGGGAGAAGGTTCCATAGGCATTAGCAGCCCTCTGACCAAACCTGTATTCTTGTGTGCATCTAAGTAATGAGTGTTGGAAACATATTCAGCTGTGGGTGCATCAAAGCCTAGCCAATCATGTCTTCACCTGATGTCCATAGAAGCAGAGAATGATACAACACAGAAGGAGGCCATTCGGCCCATCAAGTCTGTGCCACACATGAATTTTTACAGCTAAGGTCATTCTATCAATAGCACGAACCCAGACTAATTATTGAGGGCTAGATGCCTCGATAGATTGCTTTTTCACCTCGGGCAGCTAGATGCAAATAGACCAATAGAATGATAGGTTCCTCTGTCTGTTCACTACAAAGTTTGAACATCAGTTTCAATTCCGTTCCTAATCGGAGAGACACCCATATTATAAAATATGTTTCCATGTGGTTCTAAATGCTTCCCTTGAGCTCATTTTCCTGAAGAATATATGAGTTGGTCTTGAGCCTTTAAATTATCCTTGCTTCATTGCCATGATCGTACAAGGATTACTTTTGTTGAACTAACATTGCTTGAGGTGGTAAATCACAAAAAGCACAGTTGGAAAACAACTTTGAGAAACAGCTGGAGCAGGATTTTATCAAGCATAGAAAATTGGTTGTGTTTCTGTTTTTTATGTGACATCTGTCAACCATAACAAATGAGCTTATCAAAAGTAGTCAACATAATATATACAACTGAGTCAGTCTGGGAATATAATCGGGATATTAATGGATATTGCATTCAGATCTGAGTGACTAATGCTGGATTTGTTCTGAAGTCATATCACCCCAATTTGTGGAGGCGAATATTCCAACTGACGAGCAGTAGAGTTTATAATTAACAGAAATTAACCACAGTCTCCACCACAGCGAAAAAAGGATTCCATGTTTAGTCTGATAACTGTTATTTTTTTTAGGGTCTTTCCATATTTTTACCAATTTATCTTCTCTGGGGCTGGAGCCATCCTGAATTGAAGCAATATTACTGCATGCTTACCTCCATGGACCCCTTGGTAGTAAATGTTACATTTAGTGCAATTACTGCTGGTCTGAATTTTTCACAGTAAACTAAAGCCAGCTGGAGCAGATTAGTGCACAAAGACTAAGCATTAACATAGTCAATTACTGGCAGAAAACTTAACTAAACGAAGCCAGGTTTTATATTTAATGTGCACTATAAGTCTCACTTGAAATAGGCATTTATACCTTCTATGCTGTGATCCTTATGATCGATTATCTTGTATTTTCTATTAAATAGTGTAAGATATTTAAATTCACTCTTGTCCTTTAACCCGTCCAACAGTTTCCAAAGTACAGACCCATGGAACAGACAACACAAAACACAAGGATTCGAGAATAACTTTCTTTTACTTAAAACCAGCAAGAGGTTACAAGTAAGTTCACACAAACTGTTGCATATAATACTCCTGATTATATCTAAGCATCCACAGATTTATTCCCTTACTTTAAGATCAAGCGATAATAAGCCAACTCTACATACGTACTAACACCAGTGAGTGGTCAATTCGGCGATGACTGGACATACGACTTTAACTGACAACTGACCACGTTGCCCCCAACTGCAGCAGCCCCGAGTGCCTTAAAACAGCATCTCTTATACCCTAAAAACCTGGGCAGGCCCCTCAATTTGTGTATGTGTCCCAAACTGTGACAAATGGTCGGCAGTTGTTTTCCTTTTCTTCTTATCACCTAGTCAGTTAATCAGTGGGCCCCAAGGCCATTCACCCCATTTGCCTGAAGATGTTCCTCTCTTTGTAACGCCCAACAGTTTGTTCCTGCTCAGGGTCTGTCGCTTCCTTATCTGATTAACAGCTTGCAGCCTTCACAGTTCACAGTCTCAGCAGTTTATTTTACATTTGTCCAGCAGAAAGTCTCTTGGCCTCAAGAAATGCTGGTACATTAAATTTGGTCAACTTTTAAGTTTGGTCAAGTTACAGCAAACTTTTACAGTAAATGATGTATTATTACAATAGGAATCTGCTGTACTCTATGCAATTGTAGGAATTCATTATCATTTATCAATTTTAGGGTTTAAAAGCAATCAGCGATATTTCTAAACTACCGAGTGACTACATTATATTAAAGAGTTGCCTATTAAAGGGACAGCAACATATTGACTATAAGAATATTTGAATTAGGAAGCCTTGAATAAGAAGACTTGTTACTAAAGTTATTGAAAAGAATGAGTAGGAGACAATGCGTGATGACTCTTGATTTCAACACAATGTTGATTTAAGGAGGAGAAAGAGAGATGTCATATTGGGATCTTAGAAAGAGCAAGAGAAGAAAGTTCAGAGAACATAAGAACATAAGAAGTAGGAGCAGGAGTAGGCCATATGGCCCCTCGGGCCTGCTCCACCATTCAATAGGATCATGGCTGATCCGAACCTAGACTCATGTCCACTTCCCTGCCCGCTCCCCATAACCCTTAATTCCCTTATCAGCTAGGAAACTGTCTATCTCTGTTTTAAATTTATTTAATGTCGCAGCTTCCACAGCTCTCTGAGGTAGCAAATTCCATAGATTTACTACCCTCTGAGTGAAGAAGTTTCTCCTCATCTCAGTTTTGAAACGGCAGCCCCTTATTCTAAGATTATGCTGTCTAGAAGCACCATCCGTAGTAGTATTGATAAAACAGAGAAAAACAAGAAAGGTCATGATGAAGAGAGAATGGAAGTTAGAGGTGAGAAAGTGATTGTCTATCAGTTATGACAAGTTTATTTCTTGTATCCTGTCTAAATATGCAAGAACAAAGCTAGAAGAGACTCCCCAGGTGTGGGAATATTCAGCTCATGGAAAGTCTTGGGATCTATTAAAAGTTATGGTGTTGAGAAGAAATAAATGTTGGACACAAAAGAAGAAACCAATCTGCTTGGAGGCAGCTTTATCAATGGAGATGTGAGAGTTAGTGAGACCATAAACATCAATAAATGAAAAATGCCTATGGTGTAGCTATCAAAGAAGCTTTTTTTTAGACTTGAGAGATATAGAATAAGCTGTCTTTGAAGAATTGAAAGAATGACAATTTTTATTGCCCTATTAAAGGGAAGAGGAGAAATTGTAATATTGTGATTCCGTCATTGCACTCGAGGGGAATGAAGATTTTGGGCACTGAATCCAGGTGAGCTGAAGAAAGTTGATATATGTGGTGTGGAATCATCTGCAAAATAACTGATAGGATTTGATGATGAGTGGAGGAGGCGATTGATGTGATGGAGAGTAAATTGAGTCCCATGGAACCCCTGAATTAATGGAATGAATGGGAAAAAAAGCGGAGCATGAGTCTTCAACTCTTCTTCTTAGGCAGTCCCTCGGAACCGAGGATGACTTGCTTCCACATTAAAAATGAGTTCGCAGGTGACTGATGAGTCCAATGCGGGACCTATAGTCTCTGTCACAGGTGGGGCAGATGGTGGTTGAAGGGGCGGGTGCTTGGGTTGACGTGCGCTCCTTGCGCTGCCTGTGCTTGGCTTCCGCTTGCTCCCGGCGAAGAGACTCGAGGTGTTCGGCGCCTTCCCGATGCTTCTCCTCCACTTTGTGCGGTCTTGGGTCAGGGATTCCCAGGTGTCGGTGGGGATGTTACACTTTTTCAAGGAGGCTTTGAGGGTGTCCTTGAAGCGTTTCCTCTGCCCACCTGGGGCTCTCTTGCCGTGCCGGAACTCTGAGTAGAGCGTTTGTTTTGGGAGTCTCGTATCGGGCATGCGGACAATGTGACCCATCCATCAGAGCTGATCGAGCGTGGTCAAAGCTTCGATGCTGGGGATGTTGGCCTGAGCAAGAACTCTGATGTTGGTGCACCTATCCTGCCAATGGATTTGCAGGATCTTGCGGAGGCAGTGTTGGTGGTACCTCTCCAGTGCTTTGAGGTGCCTGCTGTACATGGTCCATGTCTCTGAGGCATACAGGAGGGCGGGTATTACTGCTGCTCTGTAGACCATGAGCTTAGTGCCGGGTTTTGAAGTCCTGGTCTTCAAACACTCTCTTCCTCAGGCGACCGAAGGCTGCACTGGCACACTGAAGGCAGTGTTGGACTTCGTCGTCGACGTCTGCCCTTGTTGACAGTAGGCTCCCGAGGTATGGAAAGTGGTCCACGTTGTCCAAGGCCTTGTCGTGGATTTTGATAATCGGGGGGCAGTACTGTGTGGCGGGGGCAGGTTGGTAGAGGACCTTTGTCTAACGGATGTTTAGTGTAAGGCCCATGCTCTCGAACGCTTCGGTGAAGGTGTTGACGATGGTTTGGAGTTCGACCTCCAAGTGAGCGCAGACGCAAGCGTCGTCTGCATACTGTAATTCAACGACAGAGGATGGGACGACCTTGGATCTGGACTGGAGGCGACGGAGGTTGAACAGTTTCCCGTTTGTTGTTGGAATGAATGGAAAAAAGGCGGAGCATGAGTCATCAACTACAGCACTGTTAAAGCCATTTAAGAGGAAAGTAGATAGCTATGAATAAGCTTTGATGGCAGGCCATATAATTGCAATCTGCTTAGAAGGCCATATAATGGCAATCGAATTTGGAGATGCCCAAGGCATTGACAGATGACTGACTCACTTAAGTGTTCAAGAGCAGATAACCAATGGTACATAATGTATGCAACAAGATGAAACGGCATACTAAAGTTGTACTGGTCAAACCACACCTTGAATATTGCATTTTTCCATTTATTCTCAGAATGTGGAAAACTCTTTAATGCCCTCACAAAACATTGTAAAACAAATGTTACCCTTCATTGACTTTGGGTCAAAATCCTGGAATTTCATACCATTGTGGGAACATCCATTAGCACAAACATTCAGCAATTCAAAAACACCCACCACCACTTTCTCAGAGCAACTAGGGATGGCAGCAAATACAGACTTACCAACACCCCCACATCCCAACAACAAATTTACAATACTCAAGGTGTGGTCTGACCACAACACTGTACAATTTTTAAATGATATCCTTTGACTAATATTCAACTGACCTAGCAAAGCAGTTTAATAACATTCTACTTGCTTTGTTCATTGCTGTTCCACAGTGGTTTGATGTATTAAGTGCCAAATCTAGATTCCTTTCTGTTTCACCTTTAGACATTTCTACAGCATCCATTTCTCATGCCAAAGTGTAGAACCTTGCATTTATATCTGTATTAAATTTCATCTACCACTGATTTTCCCAATTGTAGATTTTATCTAACTCCTTTGCTAGGTCACCAGCTGCTTCATCCATCTCAATTACTCCCTAGTTTCATATCATTTGCAAATGTGACTAGTTTGCGTGAGTTTCTGTATTTAAAGGGTAGGTCTTGACTTTGTGCGATAGTGTAAAACGGGTGATAGTGAGTCAGCACCCCATTTTACATCTCTCCCAATTTTTATTTCCATTAATCGGGAGAGATGTAAAACTGGCTGCCGATTCGCTATCACCCATTTTACACTATCGCACAAAGTCAAGATATATCCCTAAGTCTTTACTTTACATTAGGAATAGTACGTCCCCAACTCATTGTTACCCTGGGCCACTCCACTCAGTTACTCGGTACTTACCAACTCCATGCTGACATCACTTCCCTAAAAAGTACCTACTGCTGTCTTTCCTTCAGTCAGTTCCTTATTAACACCAGGTTTCACCTTGAATGTCTAATGCTTTCCGTTTCAATAGCGGGCTTTCATTAGGAAATTAATTGAAGGTTTTTTTGAAATCTGATTAATTCATATTATATGGTTTTCCACTGTCCACTTGCATTGTCTTAAAAGGCCAAACGGTTTGTCAGGCAGGATCTTCTCCTGCTTATGCCATATTGTCTAATGTTTATTGTCAGGCAGGTTCTCCAAGTTTGCTCCTGATGTTCACCACCATTATTTTTTTTACCAGGTATTGATATTAGACTGATGGGCCTGTAGTTTCCCTTTTCTTGAACATATGGGGGTAGAAATTAGGTCGCGCCCCATTTGGGGCGCAAATATCGTCCGGACGCAAATATTAGCGCCTGGCGCTAATTATCGGCACTGACAGGAAACTTCACTTTTACCGCCCCGGGAGGTGAGTGGAGCGCTAAAGCAGGCGCTGCACACCTCTCTTAAGGCGCAAAGGGCGAGCAGTGAGGCGCTAACTCGGAGCGCTGGCGAAGCTCATGTAATGTCAGTCAGCAATGGAACACACACACAATGGCACGGGCCAGTTCTTAAAGGGGATGGTTAATCTTGCTTTACATCCACATCCTGTTCATTGCAGCCTTGAATCTCGGCCTGGAGAGACTTGCACATCAAATGTGCTGGAAAGTACAATGGAGAGTACCAGGCAAAGAGCTCAGAGTGCAGCTCCCAGAGTCTCTGCTAAATCGATACAAGGAATGGCAAATCAAAATGAACCTGCAAAGTGCTGCTCAGTACCCAAAACTCCTTCACACAACGTTGAATCTCTCCAGAAGTCTCTCCCTCTCTCTCTCAGAATGCGTAGTTCAAAAATGCCACCAACAATAAAAGACAGGAAGAGGCCCCCTTTAAATAGCGCCCCCCCCCAGCCCCACAGCGATTGATAGCGTTCCAGTCTTCTGGTCGTTGGAAGCGCCAGGCGGTAAGGCAGGGGCGCCACTCAATTTCTGCTACGTGGCGCCACAAGGGCGTTGCACCATGGAATGACGTCACAATCTGCGCGCGCAGGTGGTCGCAGCGGTAAGTTTTAGCGCCGCCGCACAATCTCAAGTTAAGTTCTCGAGCGGCGCAAACATCGCTGCGCCCGGGCGTTAGCGGCTTTGCGCCCCATTAGCGCCCTCTTAAGGCGCTAACGGGAGGCGCAACCAAGTGAATTTTTACCCCATGGAGTCTATAATGATAATTGCTAAAACTTCACAAATTTCCATCCCTGGTCTCTCTCTCAATACCATCCATACCAAGGGATTTATTCTAAATCTGCTTAAAACCTCCATTCCATTAATGTAGACGTCCTTGAGTTTGCATGTATTACTTCCATTACATTAGGGCATTTTGTCAAATTGATCGCTACTGCATCCTTTAAGAAGGCTTGTTCTTCTTTGATTGTCGTCTTGCTGTCATGATATTGGAAGAATTTCTTACTGTTGAGTTTCGCTTCGGCCGCTTTGCTTATTTCCAGTTCCCTTGTTATGCTCCTCTAATCACTCTTTTGACAAACTTCTGAGATTTCCTGTAACCTCCCAGGTGGCTCTCCACCCTCCTCACTGCAGGCTCTTGTGAAGACTGTTTATTTCACTCCTGAATGTCTTCTTGAGGCATGACAGATGAGGGCAGAATTATTGGAGATGCAAATAAAAATGGACAGAATTGAGATGTGAGGTGCAGCTCCAACAACACTCAAGAAGCTCGACACCATCCAGTACAAAGCAGCCTGATTGATTGGCACCTCATCCAGCACCTTAAACATTCACTCCCTCCACCACCGGCGTACCGTGGCTGCAGTGTGTACCATCTACAAGATGCACTGCAGCAACTCGCCAAGGCTTCTTCGACAGCACCTTCCAAACCCGCGACCTCTTCCACCTAGAAGGACAAGGGCAGCAGGCGCATGGGAACACCACCACCTCCAAGTTCCACTCCAAGTCACACACCATCCTGACTTGGAAGTATATCGCCGATCCTTCATCGTCACTGGGTCAAAATCCTGGAACTCCCTCCCTAACAGCACTGTGGGAGTACCTTCACCACGCGGACTGCAGCGGTTCAGGAAGGCGGCTCACCACCACCTTCTCAAGGGCAACTAGGGATGGGCAATAAATGCTGGCCTTGCCAGCAATGCCCACATCCCATAAACAAATTATAAAAAAAAAAGTTACAGGAAGTAGTGGAAGCGGAAGGTGCAGCTTTGGGTGTATCAGAGGCCATGGGATGTTCTGAATCTTTAGGCTGAACTTTCATAATCCATAACATTGATGGAGAGAAGAAAAAGTAGAGTTGGACTTTGTGGTGTTTCACAATTTCTGACCATTTTTTCACAGAAAGGAGCTTGGCGTGACTTATATTTTAAAATGTTCTCTTTAATTTAAATCCAATTCTCAAGGAATTGAAATTACTACAGCAGCCAGAGGATTGGGGGATGTGCTAAATCTAGACCGATCCGTTTATGAAATGCTGCTGCTCACATGCCACTGTGAACTGAGCCGATAAGGCCTAGAATTCCTCAAAATGAGTTACACTGCTTCAAAAAGAATGTTGCATTGCCCCTGGTGGTCCCTAGAGGGAGATACACATGAGTTTCCTGGGTCTGCTGATTTGCATTGCCATTGGTGCAATCATTGGTGTAAAACCAGTGTAAGCAGCTGAACTTCTGTGCAGCCTTTAAAAATACAGTTCACCCTGCATTCTTCAGCAGCAGACTGAGGGGAGAAACAGGGAAGAGAGCAACAATGCTTGGCTCTTTCACTTCATTCTCTATTAACTTTACTGCAGGTCTTAGCAATATTCCTATTATACTTGTACAAAATTATGACCACTCATTAGGACCGCCTGTTCCCAGAGGCACGGCGAGGCACGGCTCCAATCCAGAGAAGAAGAACACACAACGTCACTCATTCAGACCTCCAAGCCCTCCAGGAGGACACTGATGGTAGGACGAACAGACTCCTGGGTGTGGGTGCTACTAAGTCCCCCAGAATTATCAGCTGTGCCACTCGCCACTATCCCATCCTGCCCTTGTCCGGTTTAGGGGTTGGCACAAATTGCTAACCCTAAGAAAGAGGGGAGACACTTCTGAAACATTAGAGTTGCCTAAAACTGTTTCAAAACAGATACGGATGGGAGCTTGCTTTTAAAAAGCCAGAGCCTTATTATCTCTTTCACAGAATCGCTTGACTGCAAGAGCCCTGTTAGAGAAATGCTTTACTCGAGGGGATACTGCAGATTACACACAAGTGTTATGTGATTATAAACAGTAGAAGACAAATTTTCTCATTATCTGCTCTTTAAAACTGTGAGGGATCTCATTTTCTGTTGTTAATTTGTTACACCTCGAGTATTTTTCTGTTAGTGTTCTTGTTTTTAAACAAAGTGTTGCTTTCATTTGGAAAATATCAGCAGGATTTTTTTTTAATAAAGAAGCAGCTACAATCTTTATCTCTTTCCAGCTGCTCTTTACAAATGTGTGATTGGGAGCTGTTAAAAAAAAAAGAAAGAAATAGCCGCCCATTCACACTTTGCAATGCTTTATTTCTGGTGGGCTGCTATCACACCAAAGACTACAGAAAATAAACTGTTGCTATTGAAACTGCCTCTGGAACTGGGCACCACTCTAAAAGAATCATATATGATCATTAATACCTGGACATTCTATTTGGAATGAGATAACTGCATTCCGCCTATTGTATTTTATCCAGTTTATCCAATTTATGTGATAAATGATGATGCGCTTTGGTGGCGCAGTGAAAGATACATCATTGAGTGACAGCAAGACTTCTTAGCCCATAAGCCCAATTGGTAGATGTAAGAATTTGATAACCAAGAGTTTGAAGGATGTGTGCAATCAGCTGTTATAATGCACACAAGAAGGAAAGAGCTTGTATTTAAATAGCATCTTATTTGTCCTCAGGATTTCTCAAAAGTGCTTCACAACCAATGATTTACTTTTGGAGTGCAGTCACTGTTATGCAACAACCAGTTTGCACATAGCAAGGTTCCACAAACACCAAATGAGATGAAAGACCAGTTCATCTATTTTTTTCTGGTGGTGTTGATTAAGGGAGGAATGTTGGCCAGGACTGGGAGAACTCCCTGATCTTCTTCAAAGAGAGCAAGGAAATCCTTTATGTCTAACTGAACCATCAGATGGTGAAGGCTTTGGTCTCATCCTAAAGATGGCACTTCTGACAATGCAACGGTCCCTGAGTATTGCACTGAAGTGACAGCCTAAAAGAATGAAGAATGCACAAGAGTGAAGAATGACTGATATTAGGACCAAGTTACTAATATAAAGATTCTTTCAATAAAAGTACATTATTGGGTTAAAATTAAGTCAACACTAGTCAACAAATGAATTATTTAACCATATTACATAGGTCCAGATTTAACCTTACATAAAACCATTCTCATTAAAATTCATATTGACGAATAATTTCAGATAAATAACCTTATTAGAATGTGAGATCAGCAACTATTATTTCTAAATGAATCACTGACATTATTTATTTGTAATTCTTGTTCATTGAAGTTAATGCTTAGCCTTTTAAACCTTGGTTTTATTATCATATGATTTGCTATTTATTATCTCACAGGAATAAAGCCTCAGCCAAGCGTCTCTCTGAGTTGAATCTGTAGTTGCCCCTTCCTATCCTGACCTCCTTCTCTGTACTGTCAAACCCCGCCTGCGACAGCTCCTTCTGCATGGCTCTAAGAACTCGAAAGCTGATTTATGACTGTCACACAGATCTGTCTGTGTGGTGAAGCAGACCAGAGCTGCACATCACCAGCTCAGTTCTGTAACTATCTGGGGGGAACATGGTGGAGGGCACGTGAAGGAGAGCAATATGTAATTGAAAACTCCTAATTGCAAAGACAAGAATAATTTCCTTCAGGCTCTTTGATGTAAATGATTCAAGGCCTTCTGTGCATTTTGTTTCTATTAAATAAAAATTAACGTTTGGCTAAAATTATTTCTGTGGGCACGAGTGCTATGTTTGGGATGGGGCTGATGGTGTATGTGTAAATTATTGATGGGAAAGTCTGCTTCTGTCACTAAAATCAAAGGGAAATATTTGGATATGTGGCAATGCAGAGTTCACAACCAATTTGCTTTCGAGGCCCCCCTCCCGTGTTATAAAAATTCTGCGGACACCCTGTAAAGCAACACAAGCATTTTTTCTGTATAAAAGTTAGTTATCAGTTATTAATAGCTCTATTACACCTTAAGTAAAGAAGGATTTATTAAGTCCTGAACTTACATAAGCAAATTACTGCGGATGCTGGAAATCTGAAATAAAAACAGAAAATGCTGGAAATACTCAAGAGGTCAGGCAGCATCTGTGGAGAGAGAAACAGGGTTAACGTTTCAGTTCTGATGAAGGGTCACCGACCTGAAACGTCAACCCTGTTTCTCTCTCCACAGATGCTGCCTGACCTGCTGAGTGTTTCCAGCATTTTCTGTTTTTATCCTAAATTTATATTATGCGTCCATTTTCTGCCCAAGGTCTGCTCCACCCCATCAACCATTCGCTTAACAGGAAATGAACCAGCAGCAACAAGCACAGCGCTCACTACAGACTCGCTTTGTGCACACTCGGTCGGACTGGACTAAAACTCCAGGTCCACGTTCTCCAATTCGAAAACAAAAACTTCCCTCTTATTTCGATACCAAACCCCGGCACGGCGGTGAAAGTCAGTGACTTGAATTAACAGCACCAGTAATGGTGGAGGCGGCTGGCACATGAGAGAAATGGGGGAATAAACAGGACACTGAGTGACTGTACCCACACCACCTCATCGCCATAATCCTTCCTGACAAAGGCAGCCCCACCCTTTCTCGTCCTCCCCAACCCTTTCACAAATAGCCAGCGATCACAAATATCTCAAAGGAGACGAACGGCCAGACTAGCCCTATCCGTCCATCAGAGAAGCACATGGCTATGAAAATGAATATAAAGCTCCGGGTCTGCGGTACGAGGAAAATCGTGATAACGCCTTCAGCTATTTTATTAACTCAGACTGAAGGCATTGAAAGAGAGAGTCACACCGGATCCCGATTATTATGGCCTTACCACAGGCCCCGCTACTTTTAGCGCCCCGAAAAAATTAGCGCCCTCGCGGCTGAAATTCATCGGTAGCGCCCCAAGAGGGAAGCAGGGAGCTACTGGAAGCACCCCGCCTCCCTCTTGAGGCGCTGCGAGTGAATATTGCGGCGCTTCTTAAAGGGGAGGGGCCTTGCGCTGCGTGACCCGGACCCAGCTGGGCCACCAGGGATTGGAGTGCCGGCAAAAAAGCAGGTGCTGGCAGGCAGCCAGCAACAAAAAGTGCCGCCCGGCACCTTCCCTTTAATTAGTGCCGCCCCGGCTGCAGGTAGGCCCCCATGACCCCGTCGGACATAGTGTCCGGCGGTAAGTCAGGAGGCGCTACTGAAGATCGCGACGGGGCGCTGCGCACGGCGATGATGTCATCACCAGCGGTGCAGCGCTGCGGGGCGCTAACGGTTACCGCCGCCACTAACCTCCTGCTAAATTTCATGGGTGGCATTGGCGGCGCCGCGCCCGGGCGCTAGTTGCTTTGTGCCCCGTTATCGTCCTCTTAGGGCGCTAACGGGAGGCGCAAAGCAACCAAATTTTTAGGCTTCTTTCTGTCCTTTCCCTTTCATACCCCCCCCCCTTCCAAGGCCATGTGCTTCTCTGACACAGAATGTACTCTGGGTGGGGGACTTCAAAATCCATCACCAAGAGTAGCTCGGTAACACCACTACTAACCGAGCTGGTCGAGTCCTGAAGGACATAACAGCCATACTGGGCCTGCGGCAGGTGGTGAGAGAACCAACACGAGGGAAAAACCTACTTAACCTCGTCCTCACCAATCTACCTGTTGCAGATGCATCTGTCCATGACAGCATTGGTAGCAGTGACCACCGCACAGTCCTTGTAGAGACGAAGACAAATCTTCACTCTGAGGACACCCTCCATTGAAGATTATTGCTTAAGGTAAAATATCACGGGATTGGGGGTAATATTCTGGCATGGATAGAGGATTGGCTATCTAACAGAAAGCAAAGAGTTGGGATAAATGGTTCATTCTCAGACTGGCAATCAGTAACTAGTGGTGTTCCACAGGGGTCAGTGCTGGGTCCCCAACTCTTCACAATCTATATTAACGATTTGGAGGAAGGGACCAAGTGTAACATATCAAAATTTGCAGATGATACAAAGATGGGAGGGAAAGTAGTGAGTGAGGAGGACATAAAAAACCTGCAAGGGGACATAGACAGGCTAAGTAAGTGGGCAGAGATTTGGCAGATGGAATACAACACTGGAAAGTGTGAGGTGATGCACTTTGGCAGGAAAAATCCTAGAGCAATTTATTATCTTAATGGCAAGAAACTGGAGAGTACTGAAGTGCAAAGGGATCTGTGGGTCCTGGTGCACGAAACTCAAAAGGTTAGTATGCAGGTGCAGCAAGTGATTAAGAAGGCAAATGGAATGTTGGCTTTCATTGCTAGGGGGATAGAATATAAAAATAGGGAGGTATTGCTTCAGTTGTACAAGGTATTGGTGAGACCGCACCTGGAATACTGCATACAGTTTTGGTGTCCTTACTTAAGGAAAGACATCCTTGCTCTCGAGGCAGTGCAAAAAAGGTTCACTCGGTTAATCCCGGGGATGAGGGGGTGGTCATATGAGGAGAGGTTGGGTAGATTGGGACTCTACTCATTGGAGTTCAGAAGAATGAGAGGCGATCTTATTGAAACATATAAGATTGTGAAGGGGTTGGATCGGGTGGATGCGGGGAGGATGTTCCCGATGACGGGTGAGACGAGAACTAGGGGACATAGTCTTAGAATAAGGGGCTGCTCTTTCAAAACTGAGATGAGGAGGAACTACTTCACTCAGAGGGTGGTAGGTCCATGGAATATGCTGCCACAAAAAGCTGTAGAAGCTACAACATTAATTAAATTTAAAACAGAAATAGACAGTTTCCTAGAAGTAAAGGGCATTAAGGGTTACGGGGAGCGGGCAGGAATTTGGACATGAGTCTAGGTTCGGATCGGTCATGGCCCTGTGGGTAGTGGAGCGGGCCCAGGGACTGTGTAGCCTGATTCTGCTCCTATTTACTGTGTGCAATTCTGTTAGATGCAGGAGATGGTTCTGTGATAGATAGTAGATTGGCGGTTAGGATCAGATCAGCCATGATCTTATTGAATGGCGGAGCAGGCTCAAGGGGCCGATTGGCCTACTCCTGCTCCTATTTCTTATGTTCTTATGTTCTTATTGTGTTGTGTGGCACTACCACCGTGCTAAATGGAATAGATTCAGAACAGATCTAGCAGCTCAAAACTGTGTATCTATGAGGCGCTGCGGGCCATCAGCAGCAGCAGAATTGTATTCCACCACAATCTGTAACCTCATGGCCTGGCATATCCCTCACTCAAGCCAGGGGACCAACCCTGGTTCAATGAGGAGTGTAGAAGAGCATGCCAGGAGCAGCACCAGGCGTACCTAAAAATGCGGTGCCAACCTGGGGAAGCTCCAACACAGGACTACATGCATGCTAAACAGCAAAAGCAGCATGCTATAGACAGAGCCTAGCGATCCCACAATCAACGGATCAGATCAAAGCTCTGCAGTCCTGCTACATCCAGTCATGAATGTTGGTGGACAATTAAACAGCTAATAGGAGAACATTAGAACATAAGAAATAGGAGCAGGAGTAGGCCAATCGGCCCCTCGAGCCTGCTCCGCCATTCAATAAGATCATGGCTGATCTGATCCAACCTCAACTCTAAACAACACAAGAAGTAGGAGCAGGACCCGGCCACTCAGCCCCTGGGTCCGCTATGCCACCCACAGGACCTCGACCGATCCGAACTCAGCCTCATGTCCAATTTCCTGCCCGCTCCCCGTAACCCCTAATTCCCTTTACTTCTAGGAAACTGTCTATTTCTGTTTTAAATTTATGTAATGATGTAGCTTCCACAGCTTCCTGGGGCAGCAAATTCCACAGACCTACTACCCTCTGAGTGAAGAAGTTTCTCCTCATCTCAGTTTTGAAAGAGCAGCCCCTTATTCTAAGATTATGCCCCCTAGTTCTAGTTTCACCCATCCTTGGGAACATCCTTACCGCATCCACCCTATCAAGCCCCTTCACAATCTTATATGTTTCAATAAGATCGCCTCTCATTCTTCTGAACTCCAATGAGTAGAGTCCCAATCTACTCAACCTCTCCTCATATGTCCACCCCCTCATCCCCGGGATTAACCGAGTGAACCTTCTTTGTACTGCCTCGAGAGCAAGTATGTCTTTTCTTAAGTATGGACACCAAAACTGTATGCAGTATTCCAGGTGCGGTCTCACCAATACCTTATATAACTGCAGCAATACCTCCCTGTTTTTATAATCTATCCCCCTAGCAATAAAAGCCAACATTCCGTTGGTCTTCTTGATCACCTGCTGCACCTGCCTACTAACTTTTTGATTTTCTTGCACTAGGACCCCCAGATCCCTTTGTACTGCAGTACTTTCCAGTTTCTCGCCATTAAGATAACTTGCTCTCTGATTTTACCTGCCAAAGTGCATAACCTCACATTTTCCAATATTGTATTGCATCTGCCAAATCTCCGCCCACTCACCCAGCCTGTCTATATCCCCTTGTAGGTTTTTTATGTCCTCCTCACTTTCTACTTTCCCTCCCATCTTTGTATCATCTGCAAACTTTGATATGTTACACTCGGTCCCCTCCTCCAAATCGTTAATATAGATTGTAAAGAGTTGGGGACCCAGCACCGACCCCTGCGGAACACCACTGGCTACTGGTTGCCAGTCCGAGAATGAACCATTTATCCCAACTCTCTGCTTCCTGTTAGATAACCAATCCTCCACCCATGCCAGAATATTCCCCCCAATCCAGTGATTTTTTATCTTGAGCAATAATCTTTTATGTAGCACCTAGGGAGGAGGAGACTCTATGAGTATCCCCATCCTCAATGATGGTGGAGCCCAGCACGCACGTGCAAAAGACAAGGCTGAAGCATTTACAACCATCATCAGCCAGAAGTGCCGAGTGAATGATCCATATTGGCCTTCTCTTGATGTCCCCACCACCACAGAAGCCAGTCTTCAACCAATTCGATTCACTCCACGTGATATCAAGAAACGGCTGACCGCAATGGATACAGGTAACATAAAAGGGAATCCAAAAGTCTGCTAACATAAAAGGGAATCCAAAAGTCTTCTACAGACATATAAATAGTAAATGGGTAGTAAGAGGAGGGGTGGGGCCGATTCAGGACAAAAATGGAGACCTACGCATGGAGGCAGAGGGCATGGCAGAGGTACTAAATGAATACTTTGCATCCGTCTTTACCAAGGAAGTAGATGCTGCCAATGTTATAATGAAAGCGGAGGTAATTGAGATACTGGATGGGATAAAAATTGATAAGGAGGCAGTACTAGAAAGGTTGGCTGTACTTAAAGTAGATAAGTCACCAGGACCGGATGGGATGCATCCTGGGATGCTGAGGGAAGTAAAGGTGGAAATCGCGGAGGTACTGGCCATAATCTTCCAATCCTCCTTGGATACAGGGCTGGTGCCAGAGGACTGGAGAATTGCAAATGTTACACCCTTGTTCAAAAAAGGGTGTAAGGTTAAATCCAGCAACTACAGGCCAGTCAATTTAACCTCGGTAGTGGGGGAGCTTTTAGAAACAATAATCTGGAACAAAATTAACAGTCACTTGGACAAGTATGGATTAATTAAAGAAAGCCAGCACGGATTTGTTAAAGGCAAATCGTGTTTAACTAACTTGATTGAGTATTTTGATGAGGTAACAGAGAGGGTTGATGAGGGCAATGTGGTTGATGTGGTGTACCTGGACATCCAAAAGGCATTTGATAAAGTGCCACATAATAGGCTTGCCAGCAAAGTTGAAGCCGATGGAATAAAAAGGACATGGATATGAAATTGGCTAAGTGACAGGAAACAGTGAGCAGTGGTGAACGGTTGTTTTTCGGACTGGAGGAAGGTATACAGTGGTGTTCCCCAGGGGTCAGTATTAGGACCACTGCATTTCTTGATGTATATTAATGACATAGACTTGGATGTACAGAGCACAATTTGCAGATGACACAAAACTTGGAAGTATAGTGAACAGTGAGGAGGATAGTGATAGACTTCAAAAAGATATAGACAGGCTGGTGGAATGGGTGGACGCGTGGCAGATGAAATTTAACGCAGAAAAGTGCGAAGTGGTACATTTTTGGTAAGAAGAACGAGGAGAGGCAATATAAACTAAAGGGTACAATTCTAAAGGGAGTGCATGAACTTAGACACCTGGGGGTATAAGTGCACAAATCGTTGAATGTGGCAGGGCAGGTTGAGAAAGCGGTTAAAAAAGCATACGGGATCCTGGACTTCATAAATAGAAATGAGAAGTCGCACAACACCAGGTTATAGTCCAACAGATTTATTTAAAATTACAAGCTTTCGGAGCTGTCGCCCCTTCCTCAGGTAGAGTAGCTGTGAGAGAATCTCCCAGAATTCACAATATAAACACAGAAAAAATGTATTCAAATCTTTCCCTACATCAAAGACACACTAAGAGCACAGCCAAGACAATGAGATGTGTCCCAGGGGGTCCAATGTGTCAAAACACCTGCTGGCTGCATATCCTCTGCAGTTGACTTTGGTTCTTGTGTTAGTTTTTTTTTTAAAAAAGGCTGGAAAGACCGGCCATGATGTCAAGTCACGTTCTGTATCGTGACATGAACCCGATATCGCGATTGAGGCCATCCTCATGAGTGCGGAACTTGGCTATCAGTTTCTGCTCTATGATTTTGTGCTGTCGTGTATCCCGAAGGCCGCCTTGGAGAATGCTTACCCGCAGATCCGAGGCTGAATGCCCCTGACTGCTGAAGTGTTCCCCGACTGGAAGGCAATAGAGACATAGGGGGTGATTTTGTCAATGGGGGCGCGTTGGAGGCAGGACTGCTGCTTGTCGGGTTTCAGTCCCGCCTCCATCGACTTGTGGCCAACCCACGCTATTTTCCCTTGATTGACCTTGCAACGGACTTAGCAGGCCAATTAAGGGGAAGCCGGTTACAGAGAACGTCAGTGTATGACGTTTCATCTGTCAAAAGCTCTGTGAAGCTGTCAAACACTGACATTCTCTGTTGTTTGATGAGTTCTTGTATTTAAGGCTCATCAAACCTCTTTTGTGAACAGAAATTAGATGGCTGTTGCATCGGAGAATGCAGCAGCCATCTGTCATCTCTGCCGGTGAGATGCGAGAGTCTCCGCATCCCCAACTGTTGAAGCCTGCAGGAAGAAACAAAGGGAAGTAAACATTTTCTATCATTTTTAACTCACCTCACATACTCACTTCTCCACACTTACACCCATCACTTACCTCCACAATGCACTTTTGCACCCCTCCGACCCCCGCAGACCCACTGCTCACCTCGATAACCCTGGCGGGGTTTCCCGACATCGGGAAGCCCGCGCCTCTGGTGGAAAAATGGGGATAATCCTCTTAACTGCCTGTTAACTACCTGTTAACAGGCAGTTAAGTGGCTGTAATCCCCTTCCCGCCTCCAGGAGACGGGATCTGGCGCGGGTCAGGTACCCGCCTCCTGGGAAGATGGCACGGGGGCGGGATGGGTACCCACCCCCAGATTCTGCCATTTTCCCGGCAGTCTCGCCTCCAAACCCGCCTCCCCAGGACTGGCAAAATCCAGCCCATTGAGTACAAAAGCAAGAAAGTTATGATGAACCTTTATAAAACACTGGTTCAGCCTCAACTGGAGTATTGTGTCCAATTCTGGACACCGCACTTTAGGAAAGATGTGAAGGACTTAGAGAGGGTGCAGAAAAGATTTACAAGAATGGTTCCAGGGATGAGGGACTACAGTTACGTGGATAGACTGGAGAAGCTGGGGTTGTTCTCCTTAGAGCAGAGAAGGTTGAGAGGAGATTTGATAGAGGTGTTCAAAATCATGAGGGGTCTGGACGGAGTAGATAGAGAGAAACTGTTTCCATTGCCGAAGGGTTGAGAACCAGAATAGAACCAGAAGGGAATAGAGGGTTATGCTGATAGAGTTACGTGTGGAATGACAGGAGGCAGTTCGAGTGGAGCATAAATGCCAGCATGGACTGGTTGGGCCGAATGGCCTGTTTCTGTGCCGTATATCCTATCCTATGTAAAACCAATCCGGCCTATTACCGCCCCATCAGTCGACTCTCAATTATCAGCAAAGTCAGGGAAGGTGTCGTCGACAGTGCTATCAAGCGGCACTTACTCACCAATAACCTGCTCACTGATGCTCAGTTTGGGTTTTGCCAAGACCATCATCAGACCTCATCACAGCTTTGGTCCAAACATGGAAAAAAGAGCTGAATTCCAGAGGTGAGGTGAGAGTGACTGTCCTTGACATCAAGGCAGAAGTTGACCGAGTGTGGCATCAATGAGCCCTAGTAAAATTGAAGTCGTTGGGAATCAGGAGGAAAATTCTCCACTGGCTGGAGTCATACGTAGCACAGAAGAAGATGATTGTGGTTGTTGGAAGTCAATCATCTCAGCACCAAGACATCACTGCAAGTGTTCCTCAGGGCAGTGTCCGAGGCCCAACCATGTTCAGCTGCTTCATCAATGACCTTCCCTCCATCATAAGGTCAGAAGTGGGGATGTTCGCTGATAATTGCAGTTTTCAGTTCCATTCACAAGTCCACAGATAATGAAGCCATCCATGCCTGCATGCAGCAAGACCTGGACAACATTCATGCTTGGCCTTAAAAGTGGCAAGTAACATTCGCACCACACAAGTGACAGGCAATGACTATCTCCAACAAGAGAGTCTAACCACCGCCCCTTGACATTCAACGGCATTTCCATCACCGAATCCACCACCATCAACATCCTGGGGTTCACCATTGACCAGAAACTTAACTGGACCAGCCACATAAATATTGTGGCTACAAGAGCAGGTCAGAGGCTGGGTATTCTGCGGCGAGTGTCTCGCCTCCTGACTCCCCAAAGCCTTTCCACCATCTACAAAGCACAAGTCGGGAGTGTGATGAAATACTCTCCACTTGCCTGGATGAGTGCAGCTCCAACAACACTCAAGAAGCTTTACAGCATCCAGGACAAAGCCGCCCGCTTGATTGGCACCCCATCCACCACCTTAACCATTCACTCCCTCCACCACCGGCGCACCGTGGCTGCAGTGTGTACCATCTACAAGATGCACTGCAGCAACTCGCCAAAGCTTCTTCGAGAGCACCTTCCAAACCCGCGACCTCTTCCACCTAGAAGGACAAGGGCAGCAGGCGCATGGGAACACCATCACCTGCAAGTCCCCCTCCAAGTTACACACCATCCTAACTTGGAAATATATCGCTGTTTCTTCATTGTCGCTGGGTCAAAATCCTGGAACTCCCTCCCCAACAGCACTGGGAGTACCTTCACCACGTGGACTGCAGCGGTTCAAGAAGGCGGCTCACCACCACCTTCTCAAGGGCAATTAGGAATGGGCAATAAATGCTGGCCTTGCCAGCGATGCCCACATCCCATAAATGAATAAAAATAAATGTGGCGCACGCGCACTCTCTCCATTGATGGAGCGGCTTCCAACTGACACGGTGGCTCCGCATAAGGGGAAAGAATAGGCTTGAAATGAAAGCTCAAAATACCTCGACCCACGCAACGCCGGACTCACTCACGGATTTCCCCTCCCCCAACTCAGGTTTAACCCCCCCCCCCACTGGTAGAGATGTTATAACTTCCACTATTTTATTTAATAGTTAAAAGCGGCTAGTGGTTTATGAACGTGGAAGCGATCAGGGCTGGATCAAAAATTAAACTTTCCGCGATAAAAACTGCTGTAAACGTCAGTGACATGCAAAGGGACTTGGCTCTCCATACAAATGGTGTCCAACAGTCAGAACATGAATTGTCTGCACATGCACATTCTTTGTACAGCTGAGACTATTCCACTTGTCTCAATATACAGGGGAGACTACTGACATTTATGCTATAAACATCAGTAACCTCCCCTGTATATTGATGGGACAAACCAACTAGTGGACCCCCTGAAATCTTCTCGTTGACCCCAGGGGGCCGTGGACCCTCGGTCGAGAACCCCTGCAGTAATCTTATAATCCCCTGAGCACTGAGTGGGAAATGGCAGCTTTCGCATTAAGGGGGCCCTCAATGAAATTACAGCCGCACCTCATTGTCTCCCCCTAGGGTTTGACACTGGTTACAAATCATAACGTATGAACTAAAGCTTCCAATTATTAGAAGCTGGATTTCTTTGACGTTAGCAGATGTAACATTTTCCTGTTTGCAAACTAGATATACACCATGATTGTTATCAGCAATGTCTAGAGAAATGTGTCAGCAATGAATGTGTCAGCAGAAAATGCACATTTTTCAAGCCTTCGCATCTTTTCAAGGGTTTAATCAAAACCTGTGTAAATTAGACGTTTTATGATTGATTTTTTTTCATTGTCACTGCAGCTACAAATGGCCTCAATCCTCACCACATGGATCACCTGACTGCACGGTCCAATTGGAAGTGAGGGTTGATAAGCCAATGTGTTCAGCAGACTACAAAACGCCAGGTCGTTCATCATTCGGTTTGTTTCCCTCCGCTTCATTCTGGGTAAGTGGACCTGTGTAGCACTGATTCCTCTCTGTTTTAGCACAGTTTTTATATTAAACAGTTACTATTTTTTCCTAATTCAATTTGCTGTGACTTGTGTGCCCACAATCCTCTGCCCCGCTGATGGAATTGTATCGGGCAGCGCTCTCTCATTATCTTTTAAATTCCACTCCCCACGCTATATTTCATGTTTTTATATGACCGCCAGCAATTCTAAAGATTCCAATAGATTTGGGGAGGGAACAGAAATCTCAGCAGATTTTAACTGGAATGTTTTCGGATTTCTTGATGACTCTTAAAGGTCAAACTGAGGTTTACAAATAAATTCAGTGCAGTTTTACAAGCCATTTCAACAAAATCGCACATTGGGTGAGTGGTGGCTGCTTTATCTCGGGACAGGGAGGAAAGTGAGATGACAGCAAGGAGTATCATTTAGATTCTAACCTGTCACAAGATTGTATGAATATCTGAAGGGCCGTGTGTATGATGGTTCAGGTTTATCAAGGAAACCATCATAGAAATGTTGCTTGTTGGACCAGCTTTGGACTGTGCATCACCGATATCAGCTGCTCTGCCTATAGCTGGAAATGTCACTGCTGCAATTCCTTTTTTTTTTAAGTGACAGCTCCTTTTGACCTGAAGGAAATTACACTCAAGACACATAGTTGTCTACATACAGGGGATGACAGATCCATTGATCTGGAAAGGTGACAAGTTCATCCATTTTTTAAAATATTTGTTCAGGGGGTCTGGGCATCGCTGGCAAGGCCGGCATTTATTGCCCATCCCTAGTTGCCCTTGAGAAGGTGGTGGTGAGCCACCATCTTGAACCGCTGCAGTTCGTGTGGTGAAGGTACTCCCACAATGCTGTTAGGGAGCGAGTTCCAGGATTTTGACCCAGCGACGATGAAGGAACGGCGATATATTTCCAAGTCAGGATGGTGTGTGACTTGGAGGGGAACTTGGAGGTGGTGGTGTTCCCATGCGTCTGCTGCCCTTGTCCTTCTAGGTGCTAGAGGGCGCGGGTTTGGGAGGTGCTGCCTAAGAAGCCTTGGCGAGTTGCTGCAGTGCGTCTTGTAGATGGTACACACTGCAGCCACGGTGCGCCGGTGGTGGAGGGAGTGAATGTTTAAGGTGATGGATGGGGTGCCAATCAAGCGGGCTGCTTTGTCGTGGATGGTGTCGAGCTTCTTGAGTGTTGTTGGAGCTGCACTCAACCAGGCAAGTGGAGAGTATTTCATCACACTCCTGACTTGTGCCTTGTAGATGGTGGAAAGTCTTTGGGGAGTGAGGAAGAGGGACACTCGCTGCAGAATACCCAGCCTTTGACCTGCTCCTGTTGCCACAGTATTTATGTGGCTGGACCAGTTAAGTTTCTGGTCAATGGTGACCCCCATGTAGGGGGTGGTGGTTTGTGTCAGCTTCACTTCTGACTTCTGAGCGGTTCGAATCGCTCCCACTCCCTTGGTTCTAGATCTTGGACTTATTTGGGGGTTGTGACAAAAAGTGCAGCAGACAACTGGTTTTGATGCAAGAACTTTGATCTTTATTCAAGAAAGTAAAACACAACACAAACACTCTTAACACTCTAAAGGCGGGGAACACTTCGGTACAAGCGAGGGAAATAACATTAGAAGAATACTTCACCCCTCCCAATCCCACTTCACTAGCTAAGTTGGACTCTGGAGAACCAGGGATAATGCTCACCAAACGAATCCTTGATAGTTGAGATGGTTCGCGGTTTCGGGGTTCGCTGGATTGGATTTATCGGGTGAGTACCCACTTTTCTTTGGTTAGAGGTAGGGTTTAGAGTCCTTTTAAGTAAAAAGTTTCGTAAGGCCCTTGTTGCCGCGAGGTGTCCGATGGTCACTGAGGCGGTCGCTCTGGTCTCTTCTTGCGTGTCGGCCTGCTTCTGGAGCTGTTGGCCTTCTTTGTTGAACTTCTTTCTGTTGCCCCCTCGCCTTGTTGAACTGTCTTCTTCAGAGCTGTGGAACTGCCTTCTGCCGGACTGCTTGCTGAACTCCCTGCTGCTTGCTGTAACTGTGTAACTGCTCCACCCTTGAACTTGTAGGGAACTTGTTGTAACTGCTGAACTGTGTACCTGTACTGGAGAACTCGAACTTGAACTGTTGAGAACGGGCCTTCAGTTATACCCATTGAAGCTTCCTTATCTGCATGCCAAATCAAATCCCAGTCATTGTAAGATTTTGGAGGGCTCGTTAACAGTAACTGGTTTGTAAATGTGTGAAGTGGTTTTGGGATAGCTCCATCCTGTCGATCTGTTGTTTAATTGTAGTTGAATTGTCCTCATGTTTTGGGTTTCTTGACTGGGCCTAGGATTTCTATAGAGTAGGCCGAAGTAATCTGTTTTATGCATGTCTTTAATGGGTTCTGTAAATTTGGGTGGAGACTGTTTTTCCTCAGGTTTATTGTTAGGATGCTAATGTCTGATAGGGGCCGATTTAAACTCCCAGCGAGATCATACGGTTCCCCAGACAGTTTCCAATACCCAAACTGTTTTTACAGAGGCAGAACCCACCTTCCTTCACAGCCTTTTCTCCCTTACAAGCCCAGACATGTTTTAAAAATACCAAATCTTGGTTTTTGCTCAAAATGTCCTTCGGTTAGGCCCAATGCACTTCACCACCCTGTAATAGCTAGAGAAGAGTCCAAAGTCTTTTTCCTTAGGGTTTTTCTTAGAGTTTAGGGGATCTGTGAATTTTGAGAATCTTACACCCAGGATATTGATGATGGGGGATTCGGTGATGGTAATGCCATTGAATGGCAAGGGGCGGTTGTTAGACGCTCGCTTGTTGGAGACAGTCATTGGCTGGCACTTGTGTGGCGCGAATGTTACCTGCCACTTATCAGCCCAAGCCTGAATGTCGTCCAGGTCTTCCTGCATGTGGGCATGGACTGCTTCATTAACTGAGGAGTTGCGAATGGCACTGAACACTGTGCAGTCATCAGCGAACATCCCCACTTCTGACCTTATGATGGAGGGAAGGTCATTGATGAAGCAGCTGAAGATGGTTGGGCCTAGGACACTGCCCTGAGGAACTCCTGTAGCGATGTCCTGGGGCTGTGATGATTGACCTCCAGCCACCACAACCATCTTCCTTTGTGCTAGGTATGACTCCAGCCAGTGGAGAGTTTTCTCTCCGATTCCCATTGACTTCAGTTTTACTAGGGCACCTTGATGCCACACTTGGTCAAATGCTGCCTTGATGTCAAGGGCAGTCACTCTCACCTCACTTCTGGAATTCAGCTCTTTTGTCCATGTTTGGACCAAGGCTGTAATGATGTCTGGAGCCGAGTGGTCCTGGCGGAACCCAAACTGGGCATCAGTGAGCAGGTTATTGGTGAGTAAGTGCTGCTTGATAGTACTGTCAATGACACCTTCCATTACTTTGCTGATGATTTAAGTGTAGATTGATGGGGCGGATTGGATTTGTCCTGCTTTTTGTGGACAGGACATACCTGTACAGTGTTCCACATTGTCAGATAGATGCCAGTGTTATAGCTGTACTGGAATAGCTTGGCTAGAGGCGCGGCTAGTTCTGGAGCACAAGTCTTCAGCACAACAACCAGGATGTTGTCGGGGCTGTATCCAGTGCGCTCAGCCATTTCTTGATATCACGTGAAATGAATCGAATTGGCTGAAGACTGGCTTCTGTGGTGGTGGGGACCTCAGGAGGAGGCCGATATGGATCATCCACTCGGCACTTCTGGCTGAAGATGGTTGCAAACGCTTCAGCCTTGTGTTTTGCACTCATGTGCTGGGCTCCACCATCTTTGAGGATCGGGATATTCATGGAGCCTCCTCCTCCCGTTAGTTGTTTAATGGTCCACCACCAGTCACGACTGGATGTGGCAGGACTGCAGAGTTTTGATTTGATCCGTTAATTGTGGTTCGCTTAGCCCTGTCTATAGCATGCTGCTTCTGCTGCTTAGCATGCATGTAGTCCTGTGTTGGAGCTTCCCCAGGTTGGCACCGCCTGGTGCTGCTCCTGGCATGCTCTTCTACACTCCTTATTGAGCCAGGGTTGGTCTCCTAGCTTAGTGGTAATGGTAGAGTGAGGGATATGCTGGGCCATGAGGTTACAGATTGTGGTGGAATACAATTCTGCTGCTGCCCCACAGCGCCTCATGGATGCCTAGTTTTGAGCTGCTAGATCTGTTCTGAATCTATCCCATTTAGCACGGTGGTAGTGCCACACAACACGATGGAGGGTGTCCTCAGTGTGAAGACGGGACTTCGTCTCCACAATGAATGTGTGGTGGTCACTGCTACCATGGAGAGATGCATCTGCGACAGGTAGATTGGTGAGGACGAGGTCAAGTAAGTTTTTCCCTCATGTTGGTTCTCTCACCACCTGTCGCAGGCCCAGGCTGACAGCTATGTCCTTCAGGACTCAGCCAGCTGGGTCAGTAGTGGTGCTACCGAGCCACTCTTGGTGATGGACATTGAAGTCCCCCACCAGTGTACATTCTGTGCCCTTGCTATTCTCAGTACTTCTTCCAAGTGGTGTTCAACATGGAGGAGTACTGATTCATCAGCTGAGGGAGGACATTAGGTGGTAATCAACAGGAGGATTCCTTGTCCATGCTTGACCTGAAGCCATGAGACTTCATGGGGTCCGGAGTCAATGTTGAGGACTCCCAGGGCCACTCCTTTCCGACTGTAGACCACTGTGCCGCCACCCCTGGTGGGTCTGTCCTGCCGGTGGGACAGGACATACCCAGGGATGGTGATGGAGGAGTCTGGGACATTGGTTGAAAGGTATGATTCTGTGAGTATGACTATGTCAGGCTGTCGCTTGACTAGTCTGTGGGACAGCTCTCCCAAATTTTGGACAAGTCCCCAGATGTTGGTGAGGAAGACTTTGTAGGTTCAACTGGGCTGGGTGCGCTGTTGCCATGTCCGTAGCCGGTGACGAGGTCGATCCGGTTTTATTCTGATTGTTTTTCATAGCGGTATTTTACAACTGAATGGCTTGCTAGGCCATTTCAGAGGGCGGTTAAGATTCAACCATGTTTCAGTGGGTCTGGAGTATGTGACTATAGGCCAGACCAGGTAAGGTTGGACAGATTTCCTTCCCCAATGGACATTAGTGAACCAGATGGGTTTTTACAACAATCCGATAGTTTCATGGTCACCATTACTGATAGCTTTTAATTCCAGGTTTATTTAATTAACTGAATTTAAATTCCCCAGCTGCCGCGGTGGGATTTGAACTCACGTCTCTCGGAACATTAGTTCAGGCCTCTGGGTTACTAGTCCAGTAACATATCCACTATGCTACTGTTCCCGTCATTGGTCTGAAAATGTTCAGAAACAGTGGGCTGGATTTTGATACTGGGGCGGGTTGGGGTCGTGTCATCCACTTTTCGTGTTATCCACCCGACTGCAATTGGATGAGGGAGATTGATGCAATTTTCACCTAATTGGGCAATTGAGTTCCAGCATGTGGGAACCCATGAACCAATTAGTGTTTTCAGTCTGAAAGTCGCCTCTGATGATGTCATCATTGCTGCTGCATTGAAGGTCTTCAGAGACTGCCTGGCCTTTGCTGTGAGAGGACCTGGATGCAAAATGAGCAGCAGCAGCCCTAAGTCTGCTCCCAGATATTTTTACACCACCACTCCCAGATATGTCTCCTCTCCATCCATCCATATATGCATCCCCATAGCCAGCCAGTGTCAGCTATCCAAATGTGCTCCCGCCAGGTTTCACATTCGTGGTTCAGAACAGGCGTGCTTCACGTAGAAAAAGGGTTAAAATCACAAAGGCCTTTCAAAAAGGCAATTTAGTGCTTGTTAAGGGCCTTAACAGCCTATCCCGCCTCTTAGAGGCGGGACGGAGGCGGGACCAGCAGACACGATTTAATGAAAATTGCATGGAGGCGGGCTTGTGCCCGCCCGCCAGTTGTCGCAATTTTAACCCACCTCCACGGGTCAATCAAAATCCAGCCCAGTGAGTCACACAACAAAAGTTTGATGCTGTTGCTAGATTTCGTTGTTGACTTTCATTATTTTGAAACCTGTCTGTCCCCAAGTGATTCATCGTCCTCCACACATTACCTCAGTTCCTCATGAGTTTGTCATCCTTAGCAACTAATGGGATATGTTCCTTGTTTATTTAAACAGGTTAACTGGGTATGGAGGAAAACCATGACCTTTGCACCACTCCAAATCCCAAATTGGACTTGATAGAGCAAACAACTTGAATTTATATAGTGCCTTTCACATCCAGAGTGTTTCAGATCCAATTTTGAAATATAGTCACAATTTTTTCTAGGTAAGCAATTTGCACAACAAGGCACTGAAGTGTACAAGATCCATTTGTGAAGGAACTTTTGGGCTGTCGAAGCAGTAATGTCAGTGGCTGGGTTGTTCTGGTAATACAATTTTGTTACATGATAGGTAGTTAAGTGTAGCTCTAAGCCATAACAGCACCCAAGCTGTATGAAATCTTGGCATGCTTCATATTATAGCCTAGGATTTCTGAGGGGCATTCACAGTGAATGCACTAAAGAACAGATTCATGCTCTGACTATGGACAAAGAAGAATTTCAAACAGCTTGTACCTGGAGGTGCTGCACTAGTGTTAGTGAAGAAGACTTGTGTTAGGGCTAGACAGACTGGATGCAGGGAGGATGTTTCCCCTGGCTGGGGGGGGTCTAGAACGAGGGGTCACAGTCTCAGGATACGGGGTAGGACATTTAGGACTGAGATGAGGAGAAATTTCTTCACTCAGAGGGTGGTGAACATGTGGAATTCTCTACCACAGAAAGCTGTGGAGGCCAAGTCACTGAATATATTTAAGAAGGAGATAGATAGATTTCTAGACACAAAAGGCGTCAAGGGGTATGGGGAGAGAGCGGGAATATGGTATTGAAATAGAGGATCAGCCATGATCAAAATAAATGGCGGAGCAGGCTTGAAGGGCCGAATGGCCTACTCCTGCTCCTATGTTTCTATGTTTCTAAGTTACTGAAGCATCTTGCAATTAAAGGTTTTTAAAAAAAACTTTGTTGAAAACCAAAGCCCATAGTTCAGGAAACCATGGGTGGCAATTATGGGTGACGCAGGGGCAGCAACTGTTCCCGCAATGTTAATTGGAGTGTAATTCACTCTCAATTTTGATGTGTCTTTGCCTTGTTCACAGGCTATCTGTCTGTGTTTACAATTTAATGAGCAGATTAACAATGTATTTGATTCCAAGAAGCATGCATATCATGGATAATTTGAACCTGCTGATTTTAATGTACACTTGCTCTGCCACTTGTTTAAAAGCCCCAGCTTCCTGGACACTCCTGGAGTAACTTTAAGTAATGAGGTATAACGTTCAAACCTGATCCTGTTGGCAGACTGCGGTGAATATCTTCATTATTTTAAATTGCTGAGGCAGTGTTGATATTTTATATCTACAGCACAGGGAAAGTAGTTCAGTAATGATGATCTGAATAATTAAAAGACTATGGGGGAGAAATTCGGTATCGCCCCTTTTGGGGCGCAATTATCGGCCGGGCACAAAGTTTAGCGCCTGGCACTAATTATCACCTCCGACTGCAAACTTGGCTTCTATCGCCCCTGGAGGTGATTGGAGCGCTAAATCAGGCGCTACACACCTCTCTTAAGGCACTAACGCCGAGGAGCGAGGCGTTACCTCAGAGCGCTGGCGAAGCTCATGTGATGTCAGTCAGCAATGGAACACAGACACACTGGCGCCAGCCAGTTCTTAAAGGGGAGGGTCGATCATGCTCTCCATCCACACCCTGCTCATTGCAGCCTTGAATCTCGGCCTGGAGAGACCTATACATCAAATCTGCTGGAAAGAACAATGGAGAGGCCCAGGGAAAGAGCTCAGAGTGCAGCCCCCTTAAGTCTCTTCTAAATCAATGCAAAGAACGTCAAATCAAAATGAACCTGCAAAGTGCTGCTCAGTACCCAGAACTCCTTCACACAGCGTTGAATCTCTCCAGAAGTCTCTCTCTCTCTCTCTCTCAGAATACATGGTGCGAAAATGTTGCTGACAAAAAAAGGCAGGAAGCGGCCGCCTTTAAATAGTGCTCCCCCAGTCCATTCCCCTCAACCTGTCATTGCTAGCTGCAGGCGGAAAGGCAGGGGGGCGCCACTCAATATCCGGTCTTGGGTGCTACCGGGGCATTGCACGCTCAACTCACGTCACGATCTGCGGGCGCAGGAGGTCGTGCTGGTAGTGTTTAGTGCTGCCGCAAAATGTCTGGTCTATTTCGCGAGCGGCGCAAACATTGCTGCGCCTGGGCGCTAGTTGCTTTGCACCCCATTAGCGCCCTCTTAGAGGGGGAAAAATTCGGTTGCTTTGCGCCCCCCGTTAGCGCCCTAAGAGGGTGTTAACGGGGCACCAAGCAACTAGCGCCCGGGTGCAGCACCGCCAACGCCTCCCACGAAATTCAGCAGGAGGTTAGCGTCGGCGTTAACCATTAGCACCCCGCGGTGCTGCGCCACCGGCGATGATGTCATCACCGTGCGCAGCGCCCCGCTCGCACCCCAGCCGTGATCTTCGGTAGCGCTACCTGACTTACCTCCGGTACGCTATGTCCGACTTGGTCGGGGGGCTTACCTGCGGCTGGGGAGCCCCTAATTAAAGGCGAGGTGCCGGGCGGCCATTTTTGTTGCTGGCCGCCTGCCAGCACCTGCCCCCGTTGCCGTCCCCGGCCTCCTGACCAGCCTCCCTGCACAGTGCTGGCTGCGCTCCATGAGCCCGGCGCGTCTCTTGAGTGCTGGGCTTTTTTGCTGGCACTCTGATCCCTGGTGTCCCAGCTGGGCCCCGGGTCGCACTGCGCTAGACCCCTCCCCTTTAAGAAGGGGAGGAAGGCCTGCAGTACCGCAGAGCGACGTGCTGCAGAGCCACGTAGCGCCACGATATTCTCTCGCAGCGCCCCAAGAGGGAGGCGGGGCGCTTCCTGTAGCACCTTGTTTCCTTCTTGGGACGCTACCATTCAATTTCGGCCGCGGGTACGCTAATTGTTTCGGGGCACGACTCAATTTTTTACGCTATAGATATGGCTCCAAATTTAGTAAGCACTACTATTACTCTATCAACAAAGTAGCTGCATCTCTGCTCTTTGGTAATGTTCTACACATACATTGGCCCAGAAATTGATCTCGCTCTGTTCCCGCGGGGGTAAGCCTTCCCCGCAATCTCTCACCTCGCTTGTGCTTTTTCAGATCCAGCTCGCACGAACTTGATGTTCCAGACATCAGCCGGGCAGTGCTTGCGTATCCCACCGGCGTAGTGAATTCGTGCGAGCTGTGGATCACGTGACTCAGTTAGAGCCAATGGCAGCACACCATCTTCCATTCATAAGTTTCACATTCGTGCTATGAAATCTATGAATCTTACACCCCCCCAAAATAACAGCTAAACCTCAATTAAATTTTTTTAAAAAACCATCACATTAATAAAATAAGTATAGTTAAATAAATTAACCATTTTAAATAAAAAATTAAATTTTTGAAAAAATTTAAAATCTTTTAAAAAGTTATAAAAATAAACTTACCTGTCTTTAAAGTCTCTAAAAAAGATATACCTGTTAAAAAAAATACTTAATTCACTACTTACCTTGTTAAAAGTGGGTCTTACTCCTCCTTTTTCCATTTCTAAAATCTTCAGTACTTACCTGCGCATCCAAAGCATGAAGTGCACAGCGTGCGCGCAGCCTGTAGCGCGCACGCGATGCACCGAGGAACCGCCCCCTTTTCAAAAGAGCAATTGCCGGTTTTCAGCGCATGCGCAGGGCATGCAGAAAACCGGCAATTGCAGAGGGAATACGCGAGAGTACGCAATGCGTACTCTCGCGCACCGGGATGAATTTTTGGGCCATTGAGTTAGATTTCATTTTGGAAAAAAATTACTAAAAACCAAAGGTTGAATAACTCCTCAGTTTTAACAAACAATTTCAGGGAAAAGTGCTACAGGGGAATTTTACACCCCCCACCCCCGCCCCACGGAAACTGGGCAGTGCAGAAGTTAATGGCCCAAAAATTAGTGCCGCTACGCGAGAGTACGCACTGCGTACTCTCGCGTATTCTGTCTCCAATTGCCGGTTTTCTGCATGCACTGCGCATGCGCTGAAAACCGGCACTTGGTGAATGGAAAAGGGGGCGGGTCCTAGGTGAACCGCGTGCGCGCTACAGGCTGCGCGCACGCTGTGCACTTAGTGGTTTCAACGCGCAGGTAAGTACGGAAGATTCTACACATAAAAAAAGGAGGAGTAAGACCCACTTTTAACAAGGTAAGTAGTGAATTAAGTATTATTTTGAATTTTTTTTAACAGGTATATCTTTTTTAGAGACTTTAAAGACAGGTAAGTTTATTTTTATAACTTTTTAAAAGATTTTAAATTTTTTCAAAAATTTAATTTTTTATTTAAAATGGTTAATTTATTTAACTATACTTATTTTATTAATGTGATGGTTTTTTAAAAAAATTTAATTGAGGTTTAGCGGTTTTTTTGGGGGGCTATAGTATTCATAACTTTCACAGCACTTATGTGAAAGTTATGAATGGAAGATGGTGTGCTGCCATTGGCTCTAACTGAGTCACGTGATCCCACAGCTCGCACGAATTAACTACGCCAGTGGGATACGCAAGCCCAGCACAGCAGCTGTCCAGAACATCAAGTTCGTGCGAGCTGGAACTGAAAAAGCCAACGCGCAGTGAGAGATTGCGGGGAGGCCTTACCCTCGCACGAAGGCTTCCTCACGAATTTTTGGGCCAATATGGAGCGAGTCAATTCCTGCTCCATTCCTGCCCCAGGTTTTTTTACCAGGTAACGAGGAGCCCACCTGAATCAGGTGGAAGCCTCATATGTTTATTCGAATCAGGGTCCTAACTAAGCACAGGCCAGCATTCAAACTTCGGCCTTCTGCCCTGTGTGGCTTAGGACTACACCTAGCTGTTTATTTACCTATTGGCCCAGAAATTGATCTCGCTCTGTTTCCGCGGGGGTAAGGAGCAGGCGCGATCTCTCACTCCGCGTTGGCTTTTTCAGATCCAGCTCGCACGAACTTGATGTTCTAGACATCAGCTGGGCAGTGCTTGCGTATCCCACCAGCGTAGTGAATTCGTGCGAGCTGTGGGATCACGTGACTCAGTTAGAGCAAATGGCAGCACACCATCTTCCATTCATAAGTTTCACATACGTGCTGTGAAAGCTATGAATCTTACACACCCCCAAAATAACAGCTAAACCTCAATTAAATTAAAAAAAACCATCACATTAATAAAATAAGTATAGTTAAATAAATTAACCATTTTAAATAAAAAATTAAATTTTTGAAAAAATTTAAAATCTTTTAAAAAGTTATAAAAATAAACTTACCTGTCTTTAAAGTCTCTAAAAAAGATATACCTGTTAAAAAAAATTCAAAATAATACTTAATTCACTACTTACCTTGTTAAAAGTGGGTCTTACTCCTCCTTTTTTCATTTCTAAAATCTTCCGTCCTTACCTGCGCGTCCAAAACACTAAGTGCACAGTGTGCGCGCAGCCTGTAGCGCGCACGCAGTGCACCGAGGAACCGCCCCCTTTTCCAAAGACCAAGTGCCGGTTTTCAGCGCATGCGCAGTGCATGCAGAAAACCGGCAATTGGAGAGAGAATACGCGAGAGTACGCAGTGCGTACTCTCGCGTAGCGGCATCAATTTTTGGCCCATTATGTCAAAACTATGGGCCTGAATTTGCGATCGGCGGCTTCCCGCGGGCGAATGCCTCCGATCATCAAATTTTCTATGCATTTACCTGGTGGTCCGGGAGATACGAGGCTTGCGATCCTGGGCCTCTCCTGGTAGAAATGCATAGAGGCCCACGTATCCCAGGGGCACATGCGGTTCGCAGGCGCCCCTGGGATCACATGGGCCAGCCCAACCAATGAAAGAAGGGAATCCCCATTCATACTTTTGACAGTACGAACAGAACTGTCAAAAGTATGAATGGGGATGACTTAAAAAATACACGAACACATGAAATACATTTTTTTTAATTACATATATAAAATGAATTAAAATGGCATTTAATTAAATATTATAAACAAAAATTTAATTTTTTGTAACTTTTTTTATACGTTTTAATGGGGCTAAAAATAAACTTACCTTATTGGACAGGATTTTTAAAGTATAAGTGAGTGATAACATTTCATTTTTCTATTTTTAAAAACTCTTATGCCTGCTTTTACCAGGTGTAAGAATTCCACGGCCTTTCAGCGGGCGGAAGTTGGGCAAATAGCGCAACTCTCCACCCAAGAGGCCCATCTCCTAGGGATGCGGAGGATCTGTCAAGAAGAGATCACAAGTGCCGGGTTTCAGCGCATGCGCTTCGCATGCCTAAACCTGGCACTTGCGCGGCCCCTACGGGCGCATACGCACCTTGTACGCACCCGTAAAGGTCGCAAAATACGGCCCAATGATGCATATCTCTACTTTCTTAGCCACCACCTCCCTCCAAAAAAGAGATTTTCAAGCACTTTTTTTTAATGTTGACTGTTCCCCCATTAACCTATGCGTTGCAGCTGAATCAAACCCAATTCCTGTCGGGCAGAAGTTATTTCTGTAGTTGACTCAATGACCTCTGCCCTGGAGTCTAGTTTAGCAATGCAGTCCTCTGCCTTTATATGAAATGTTGAAAATTTTCATATTTTCTTTCATATCCTGCTAGTCATCTAAAAGTCTTGTCTTAAAGAGGGTAAAATTAAACTCCAAACCTACTTCCTCATAGTCCGATCTGTGGATTATAATCCCTGTGCAATAAAATGTCTCCCAAAAAGTAGCACTGTCCACCGGCAGTGATGCTCCCTTTGTGCTGGGTAGGTGCTCATTTGATGTATTGATATGGATTGTGTTAGTGTTTTCAGTGCATGTGCTGGTTGTGATGCTGCTAATTCCTTGGATTAGCACTGGATTCACAGGTAGTCTCTGAAGTCCCAGTTTATCTGTAGGGAGAAGGAACGTATTCAGTGACAATGGTAAACATGGCATTTTTCATCTTTTTTTTCTTCTTGTACACATAAATTGTTTGACATTTTAATTAGATTCTGTGTTGTCCTCACCCCTTCCTATCTCGTCACTTCCTCCAGCCCTACATTCCTCCAGGAAGTCTGAGCCTGGGATCATCCTTTGATTTCACCTTTGGCTTGACTGTTGAACAGAATCATTTCCATGGCTATTGTTTTGACATCATTCACTCCTGATGTGTTTGTTCTTGACATTTAGCTGCCGTGTAACATCTTCTTGGGAAGGAACTTTGTAGAGCCTCTCCTCAAGGGAGGTGCTTTTATTTTTCAGTGCCAGTTTCAGGGGGGTTATCATTATAATGACAACATGGTGCAGCTGTCCTCCATTTGCACTTTTCTCCAGCATGGCTCTCCATTCAGTGCTATGCAGAAGCAGAAGCAGAAGCAGAACCGATCAATAAAACATAACAACATAAGAACATATGAATTAGGAGCAGGAGTAGTCCATATGGCCCTTCTAGCCTGCTCCGCCATTCAATAAGATCATGGCTGATCTTCGACCTCAACTCCACTTTCTGCTGAGGGGTACAAGGTAGCAAGGAATGAGCTAAAAAAAGAGCTTAGGAGAGCTAGGAGGGGGGCATGAGAAGTCCTTGGCGGGTCGGATCAAGGAAAACCCCAAGGCTTTTTACTCTTATGTGAGAAATAAAAGATTGACCAGGGTGAGGGTAGGGCCGGTCAAGGACAGTAGTGGGAACTTGTGCATGGAGTCAGAAGGGATAGGAGAGGTGATGAATGAATACTTTTTGTCAGTGTTCACCGAGGAGAGGGGCCATGTTTTTGAGGATGAGAGTGTGATAAAGGTGGATAGGCTGGAGGAGGTAGATGTTCTGAGGGAAGATGTTTTAGCAATTTTGAAGAACCTGAGGGTCGATAAGTCCCCTGGGCCAGATGGGATATATCCTAGGATTCTTTGGGAGGCAAGGGAGGAGATTGCAGAGCCTTTGGCTTTGATCTTTGGGTCCTCACTGTCCACGGGGATGGTGCCAGAGGACTGGAGAGTGGCGAATGTTGTTCCTCTCTTCAAGAAAGGAAATAGGAATGACCCTGGTAATTATAGGCCGGTTAGTCTTACTTCGGTGGTTGGTAAGATCATGGAAAAGGTCCTGAGGGATAGGATTTATGACCATTTGGAAAGATGCAACTTAATCCGGGATAGTCAACATGGATTCGTGAAGGGTAAGTCTTGCCTAACAAATTTGATTGAATTCTTTGAGGAGGTAACTAAGTGTGTAGATGAAGGTAGAGCAGTTGATGTCGTATACATGGATTTTAGTAAGGCGTTTGATAAGGTTCCCCATGGTCGGCTCATGAAGAAAGTAAGGAGTTGTGGGATAGAGGGAAATTTGGCCGATTGGATAAGTAACTGGCTATCTCATAGAAGGCAGAGGGTAGTGGTGGATGGAAAATTTTCAGACTGGAGACCAGTTACCAGCGGTGTGCCACTGGGGTCGGTGCTGGGTCCTCTGCTGTTTGTGATTTTTATCAATGACTTGGAGGAGGGGACTGAAGGGTGGATCAGTAAATTTGCTGATGACACCAAGATTGGTGGAGTAGTGGATGAGGTGGAGGGCTGTTGTAGGCTGCAAAGAGACATTGATAGGATGCAGAGCTGGGCCGAAAAATGGCAGATGGAATTTAACCCTGATAAGTGCGAGGTGATTCATTTTGGTAGGGCAAATTTGAATAAGGATTACAGGGTCAACGGCAGGGTTCTGAGGAACATGGAGGAACAGAGGGATCTGGGGGTTCATATCCACAGATCTCTGAAGGTTGCCACTCAAGTGGATAGAGCAGTAAAGAAGGCCTATAGTGTGTTAGCGTTTATTAACAAGGGGTTTGAGTTTAAGAACCGTGAGGTTATGCTGCAACTGTACAGGACCTTGGTGAGACCACATTTGGAATATTGTGTGCAGTTCTGGTCACCTCACTATAGGAAGGATGTGGAAGCATTGGAAAGAGTGCAAAGGAGATTTACCAGGATGCTGCCTGGTTTGCGGGGGAGGTCTTATGAGGAAAGATTGAGGGAGCTAGGGCTTTTCTCTTTAGAGCGGAGGAGGATGAGAGGCGACTTAATAGAGGTTTATAAGATGATGAGGGGGATAGATAGAGTGGATGTTCAGAGATTATTTCCTCGGGTGGATGTAGCTGTTACAAGGGGCATAACTATAAGGTGCATGGGGGGAGATATAGAAGGGATGTCCGAGGTAGATTCTTTACTCAGAGAGTGGTTGGGGTGTGGAATGGACTGCCTGCTGTGATAGTGGAGTCGGACACTTTAGGAACTTTCAAGCGGTTATTGGATAAGCACATGGAGCACACCAGAATGATAGGGAGTGGGATAGCTTGATCTTGGTTTCGGACAATGCTCGGCACAACATCGAGGGCCGAAGGGCCTGTACTGTGCTGTACTGTTCAATGTTCTATGTTCTATCCCCATATCAATTGATTCCTCTGGATTCCAAAAATCTATCTCAGCCTTGAATATACTCAATGGGCTGGATTTTGAATGACCCATGGAGTCGGGTTTGGAGGCGTGTGGGGGGTTAAATTTGCGGGGTCGGGGGTCCCGACCCCATCCCAACTCCATGCAATTTTGACAAAATCAGTTGCGGGGTTCCTGACTCCATCCCGTCTCCAAGAGGCGGGAGAGGCCATTAAAGCCCTTAACAAGCCCTAAATTGACTCTGTAATGCCATTTTGAAATGTTTTAGCTAGTTTAACCGTTTTCCAACGTGAAGTACGCCTGATGTGAAACACTCCAGTGAAACCTGGCAGGAGCACAAGTGGATAGCTGACTATCAGCTGCAGGTCCACTATTACAACGGAGATATGATGAAGGTAGTAGTAGTATTAGGTGCGAAAGTCGCCTCTGATGCTGCTGCATTGAATGTCTTCAGAGACTGCATGGCCTTTGCTGTGAGAGGACTTGGATGGAAAAAAATTCTCTCTCTCTCTCTCTCTCTCTCCTTTCACATTTTGAATCCAGGTCCACTCACATCAAAAGCCAGGCAGTCTCTGAGACCAGGCAGTCAGCAATGATGACATCATCAGAGGCGACTTTCAGACTGAAAGCACTAATTAGTTCATGGGTTCCCACATGCTGGAACTCAATTGCCCAATTAAGTGAAAATTGCATCATTTATCCACATTAATCTGGAGTTGGGGGGGGGGAACACGAAATGCGGATGACACGACTCCAACCCGACCCCAAGACAAAATCCAGCCCATGACTGAGCATCCACAGCACTTTGAGGCAGAGAATTCCAAAAATTCACAACCCTCTGAGTGAAGAAATTCCTCCTCATCTCAGTCTTAAAAGGCCTATTAGGGTAGGCCGAAGGTTTCCTTGTGGGGCCCGGAGGTACACTGCTCCTCCTGGCCCAAAAAGAAAGTAAAAAAAAAAATGCACATACCTGTCTGGGCTTCTTCTGACTCTGGCTCTCCCTGCTGCCAGACTAACCTGGCAGGGAAGCCATGCTTTCCCGCACAGGCTTCTGTTAAAATTGCAGTCAGGCCCCAATGACGTCATCAGAGCATATTTAAAGAAGAACCCTGCAGCCTTTTGGCGGGTGTCCCTCTCGCCTGCTATGAAAAGCAGGTTACGATCGCAAGCAATGGGCAGGCAGCGGGATTGGTCCAGGCAAATCGCATGGGCCATTTTAACTGCCCAGCCACCTGGTTTCTGCCAGGCAGGCAGGGTTAAAATCAACCCTGTAGTACGAGCATATTAAAGGGTCATAATTGAACTTCACTGAATGGAAAATATATTCCAATAATTGAATATGCTGAGGAGCCTGAATGATTAAATACATTTTCAAAGAACATCTACTCTTCCATTGTTATGTTAATAACCATCACTTCACAGCTATTCAGCAGAGCATTACAAATATAATGAAACTTGTTAAAGGTGTTAGAAACACACCATCTGTTACAGAAGTGTCATAGGTTGATGCTTCAACTCGGTGAGGGTTTAGGAATTTCTCTTTTGAATCTAGTGAAGAAGATCAAAACACTGGAAGAAAAATGGAATTAAATTCCGTGTTTCCATTTCTTATGCAAGGAGAATGTTATACTGCAGTGCATCTGGGCGCCCTATTAATCACACACTGAAAAATAAGTAATATTTCCTGCTGTATTTCATTTTTATAATCCCGCAGATGATTTTGAGAAATACTTTGAATTGTATTGTAGTAATCCATCCAGATGGTGATCTTTTTATAATGAAAGATTATATTTGCCACCATCCATTGTTATTCTATTGCACTAAAAGTAAAATTGAAGCCAGCAGCTTCTGAAGTTATTTGCATAGAAAATGTGCATCAGTTCCAGTTGGAAAAAAAAGAAAGAACTAGTATTGATAGAATCACAGAATGATACAGCACAGAAGGAGGCCATTCGGCCCATCGTGCCTGTGCCGACACTTTGAAAGAGCTATCCAATTAGTCCCACTCCCCTGCTCTTTCCCCATAGTCCTGCAAACGTTTTTTTCCTTCAAGTATTTATCCAATTCCCTTTTGAAAGTTATTATTGAATCTGCTTCCACCACTCTTTCAGGCAGTGCATTCCAGATCACAACAAATCACTGCATAAAAAAAATTCTACTCATCTTACGTCTGGTTCTATTGACAATTACCTTAAATCTGTGTCCTCTGGTTACCGAACCTTCTGTCACTGGAAACAGTTTCTCCTTATTTACTCTATTAAACCCTTCATGATTTTGAACACCTCTATTAAATCTTCCCTTAACCTTCTCTGCTCTAAGGAGAACAACCCCAGTTTCTCCAGTCTCTCCACATAACTGAAGTCCCTCATCCCTGATGTCATTCTAGTTAAACATAAAAACTGACTGTAAGATCTTTTATAGATATGTGAAGAGAAAAAGATTAGTGAAATCAAGTGTAGGTCCCTTGCAGTCAGAAGCGGGGGAAGTTATAATGGGGAACAAAGAAATGGCTGACCAATTAAATGCATATTTTGGTTCTGTCTTCACAAAGGAGGACACAAATAACCTCCCAGAGATGTTGGAGAACATACGGTCTGATGAAAGGGAGGAACTGAAAGAAATCAGTATTTGCAGGGAAATGGTGTTAGGGAAATTGAAGGGATTGAAGGCCGATAAATCCCCAGGGCCTGATAATCTACATCCTAGGGTACTTAAGGAAGTGGCCCTAGAAATAGTAGATGCATTGCTGATCATCTTCCAATATTCGATGGAATCTGGAACTGTACCCATGGATTGGAGGGTAGCTAATGTTACCCCACTATTCAAAAAGGGTGGTAGAGAGAAAGCGGGGAATTACAGACCGGTAAGCCTGACATCGGTAGTGGGGAAAATGCTAGAGTCCATTATAAAGGATGTAATAGCTGAGCACTTGAAAAACAGTGACAGGATCGGACAAAGTCAACATGGATTTACAAAAGGTAAATCGTGCTTGACTAATCTACTGGAATTTTTTGAGGATGTAACTGGGAAAATAGATAAGGGAGAACCAGTAGATGTGGTGTATTTGGACTTTCAAAAGGCTTTCGATAAGGTCCCGCATAAGAGATTAGCGTGTAAAGTTAAGGCACATGGGATTGGGGGCAAGGTATTGACTTGGATAGAGAACTGGTTGGCGGACAGAAAGCAGAGAGTAGGAATTAATGGGTCTTTTTCCGAGTGGCAAGCAGTGAGTAGTGGGGTACCGCAGGGATCGGTCCTTGGACCCCAGCTATTCACAATATACATTAATGATCTAGATAATGGAACTAAATGTAATATCTCCAAGTTTGCAGATGACACAAAGCTGGGTGGGAGTGTGTGCTGCGAGGAGGATACCGAGAAACTCCAGGATGATTTGGACAGGTTGGGTGAGTGGGCAGAAGCATGGCAGATGCAATATAACGTGGATAAATGCGAGGTTATCCACTTTGGTGTCAAAAACAGAAAGGCAGACTATTATCTGAATGGTATTAGATTGGGAGAAGGGGAAGTGCAACGAGACCTGGGTGTCCTTGTGCACCAGTCGCTGAAAGTAAGCATGCAGGTGCAGCAGGCAGTGAAGAAGGCAAATGGTATGTTGGCCTTCATAGCGAAAGGGTTTGAGTACAGGAACAAGGATGTCTTGCTACAGTTGTACAGGGCCTTGGTGAGACCACACCTTGAGTACTGTGTGCAGTTTTGGTCGCCTTATCTGAGGAAGGATGTTCTTGCCATGGAGGGAGTTCAGCGAAGATTCACAAGGCTGATACCTGGGCTGGCAGGAATGACATATGAGGAGAGATTGGGTCGATTGGGCTTATACTCGCTGGAGTATAGAAGAATGAGAGGGGATCTCATCGAAACATATAAAATTCTGACAGGTCTGGATAAACTAGATGCAGGAAGAATGTTCCCGATGGTCGGAGAGTCCAGAACCAGGGGTCATAATCTAAGGATAACGGGTAAGCCATTTAGGACTGAAATGAGGAAGAATTTCTTCACCCAGAGAGTGGTGAACCTGTGGAATTCTCTACCACTGAAGGTAGTTGAGGCCAAGTCATTAAATATATTCAAGAATGAGTTAGATATATTTCTTAAAGCTAAAGGTATTAAAGGATATGGGGAGAAGGCAGCTACAGGGTACTGAGTTTGGATGATCAGCAATGATCTCATCGAATGGCGGAGCAGGCTCGAGGGGCCGAATGGCCTACTCCTGCTCCTATCTTCTATGTTTCTATGTTTCTATGTAAATCTCCTCTGCACCCTCTCCAAGGCCTTGACATCCTTCCTAAAGTGTGGTGCCCAGAATTGTGCACAATACTCCAGCTGGGGCCTAACCAGTGATTTATAAAGGTTTATCATAACTTTTTTGCTTTTGTACTCTATGGGCTGGATTTTGTCAATGGGGACATGATGGAGGCGGGACTCCCACTTTTTGGGTTGTAGTCCCGCCTCCATCAACTTGTGGCCAACCCACTCGATTTTCCCTTGATTGACCTTGTTGAGCCCGCCCAGTGGGCTCAGCAGACCAATTAAGGGCCACCCGGCAACAGGGGATGTCACAGATTGACATTTCATCTGTCAAGAGCTTTTGACAGATCAAATATCAGCGTTTGACAACTCCTTGAAGCTGTCAAACACTGACAATCTGTCCTCTAAGTTAATTCCTTCCTCTAAGGCTGATTTAGAGATCTCTGCAGAACAAAAAGCAGAGGCTGCAGCTTTTGACAGCTCAACAGCCATTCTGCTTTCTGTGCCGGTGAGATTTCTGACTCCCGAGACCTAAAGGGCTGACACCTGCAGGAGGAAGTTAAGGTAAGTAAAACTTTTTTCCACACTTTACACTTACCTTACACACTTACCTCTGCACACATGCACCCATCACTCACCTGCCCACCGGACATATCGACCCCTCCAACCCCTGCAGACCCACGGTCCGCCTCACTAAATCGGCATGGTTCGGACCTGTCGGGAAGCCCATACTTCAGGGCTAAAAATAGGGATTAGGCAAAAAACTGCCTGTTAACTACCTGTTAACAGGCAGTTTATTGGCACTAATCCCCTTCCCGCCTCGGGGAGGCGGGTCCCAGCACAGGTCAGCTACCCTCCTCCTGTGAAACTGGCATGGAGGCGGGTTGGGGGCGGGATGGGTTCGGGACCCCCGAATCTGCAATTTTAACCTCCCACACGCCTCCAAACCCGCCTCCACGGGTCAATGAAAATTCTGCCCTATGCCTCTGTTTATAAAGCCAAGGATCCCGGATGCTTTTTATATAGCTCCTTACCAAATCCTCAGGCCGTCCAAGGTATTTCACATCCAATGAATTACTCATTGTTATTATGTGGCCAAACAGCATGTGAGATAAGTGACCAATTAATGTGTTTTGGGTCATGTTGGTTCAGGGAAGAATATTGGTCAGCAAACTGGAGAACTCCATGCTTCTCGTCCAAGCACCATTACATTTTTTACTTGAACCTGAATCACATGACCAGGCAGGTGGAGCCTCGGTTTAACGTCTCCTCCAAAGGACGGCACCTCCAACAATGCAGCCTTCTCTCGGTACTGCACTAAATTGTCACCCTAGGCTATGTGCTCAAGTCCTGTAGAAAAGCTTGAACCCATTATCTTCTAAACTGAGATATATGAGAGCCACCAAATGAGCCATGCTGAGGACAATATGAATTTAGAGTTTTAGCTCTGCTCATGTAGTAGAACAGCCTATTTTTTAATTGTAAAGGCAAAAAATTATAAATAATTAAAAAGGAGAAAAATGCAATGGATTAAAAAACAGTTATACCTTTATCTTAAAAAGTCTCACTTTGATTCAAATTAAAGAATATTGTTCCTTTGTTTGTAAAATATGAATAAATGTAACTCAGTCTTTCCCAGGAACTCCTCACATCCCTCAATCTTTCGCTTCCTTTAACAGTTTACAAACTTTGACAATCCAACCTCGGTGTTCTTGAATAATCTAATTCTCTCTCATACTCTTTTTAACCTTGGTGGCATTGGCACCGCCATCCTTTGCCTTCTCACCTCGGTTTCACAACAGTTGTCAGCCGTGGCTCACTCTCGCCTCTGAGTCAGAAGGTTGTGGGTTCAAGTCCCACTCCAGAGACTTGAGCACAAAATCTGGGCTGGCACTTCAGTGCAGTGCTGAGGGAGTGCTGCACTGTTAGAGGTGCCGTCTATCAGATGAGACGTCTGCTCTCTCAGGTTGACATAAAAGATCTATGGCATTATTTCGAAGAAGAGAAGTGGAGATCTTCCCAATGTCCTGGCCAATATTTAGCCTTCAACCAACACCTAAAAACAAATCATCTGGTCATTATCACATTGCTGTTTGTGGGACCTTGTGCCGCGTTTCCGACATTACAACAGTGACTACACTTCGAAAAAGGTATTTCATTGGCTTTAAAGTGCTTTGGGATACCCTGAGGTTGTGAAAGGTGCTATAGAAATGCAAGTCTTTCTTTTTAAAGGTGGAAAAAAAATGCAGGGTTCTTCGCTGAAGACCAAGTAGATAGGATAAGTTCAGCACTCCAAACAAGACTGATATGACGGTGGGCCTGTGCCAACTGATTTCAAGTGCAGCACATTTGTGTTGAGTACATGCTGTTTAACATAAACATGGTTTTGGCTCATTTACTGCAGTGGTGCGAGGTCACCTTGCACTCTGCCATTGATACCAAATATTGACAGCACTACATAAGTCAAGGGTTGCCATTTTTTAGCCAAGTCCAAAACTAAACGAAGCGCAGGACAAGGGCCAGATCATGGGAAAAGTTACATTTTCTTTGCTGAAAATTCACTGAAAACCTTAATAATTAATGTCTCAATATATAAAGATGCATAACTAAGTCAGAAAAAATGGACTTCTAATTTGACGCTAGACTTTTGAGGACTGATTTTAACTTGGTCCACCGGCAGGAACAGGACTAGAGTGTTGCACTTACTGCCCAGCTCAACAACAACAAGAACTTGCATTTATATAGCACCTTTAACGTAGTAAAACGTCCCAAGACGCTTCACAGGAGCTTTATCAAACAAAATTTGACACCAAGAGATAAAGAGATATTAGGACAGATGAACAAAAGCTTGGTCAAAGAGGTAGGTTTTAGAACATAAGAACATAAGAAATAGGAGCAGGAGTCGGCCATTCGGCCCTTCAAGCCTGCTCCGCCATTCAATTAGATCATGGCTGATCTTCTACCTCATCTCCACTTTCCTGAACAATCCCCACATCCCTTGATTCCCTTAATATTCAAAAATCTATCGATCTCTATCTTGAATATACTCAACGACTGAGCCTCCACAGCCCTCTGGGGTAGAGAATTCCAAAGATTCACCAGCCTCTGAGTGAAGAAATTTCTCCTCATCTCAGTCCTAAATGGCCGACCCCTTATTCTGAGACTGTGGCCCCTGGTTCTAGACTCTCCAGCCAGGGGAAACATCCTCCCTGCATCTACCCTGTCATGCCCTGTAAGAATTTTGTATGTTTCAATGAGATTACCTCTCATTCTTCTGAACTCTAGAGAATAAAGGCCTAGTCTACTCAATCTGCCTCATAGGCCAATCCCCACATCCCAGGAACCAGTCTGGTGAACCTTCGTTGCACTCCCTCTATGGCAAGTATACCCTTCCTTAGGTAAGGAGACCAAAACTGTACACAGTACTCCAGGTGTGGTCTCACCAGGGCTCTATATAATTGCAGTAAGACGTCTTTACTCTTATACTCAAATCCTCTTGAAATAAGGGCCATTTGCTTTCCTAATTGCTTGCTGTACCTACATGTTAACTTTCAGTGATTCGTGTACAAGGACACCCAGGTCCCTCTGAACGCTAACATTTCCCAATCTCTCACCATTTAAAAAATACTCTGCTTTTCTATTTTTCCTACCTAAGTGGATAACTTCACATTTCTCCACATTATATTCCATTTGCCATGTTCTTGCCCACTCACTTAGCCTGTCTATATCCCCTTGAAGCCTCCTTGCATCCTCCTCACAACTTACATTCCCGCCCAGCTTTGTATCATTAAGGAGCATCTTAAAGCAGGAGAGTGAGGTCGAGAAGTGGAGAGGTTTAGGGAGGGAATTCCAGAACTTAGGGCCTAGGCAGCTGAAGGCACAACTGCCAATGGTGGAGTGATTAAAATCTTAACAGCATGCACTCAATTAATGCGCAAGAGGCCAGAATTAGAGGAGCACAGAGTTCTCGAAGGGCTGTAAGGCTGGAGGAGGTTACAGAGATAGGGAGGGGTGAGGCCATGGAGGGATTTGAAAACGAGGATGAGAATTTTAAAATTGAGGTGTTGCCGGACCAGGAGCCAATGTAAGTCAGCAAGCATAGGGATGATGGGTGAACGGGACTTGGTGCGAGTTAGGATATGGGCAGCAGAGTTATTTCGATGTGGCCTGTCGCTATTTTGCCCAGGGCCTACAGAAGGGCAGCCCAGGTGCCCACCGGAATCATGCCTCATTAAATTATGAAAATCGGGGTCATTTGATGTATATAGAACCTGATTACAATCCCAAGGTGAGTGCTTACTAGCTTAAATTGACCCTTTGGTACTTGGTTTACATTATAGAAATAGAAATTGCTGGAAGCCTGTTCAACATCTGGCCCAAAACCAGTTGAGTGACAAACTAATCTGACCTGGGACAAATGAGTGAGAAAGAGCTCTTTTTAAAAAAAAACTGTCAGGGAGTGCTTTATTGACAGAGGTGTTGTCTTTCAGATATTAAACTGATGCGCTATCTGCCCTCTCAGGTGGATTAAAAGATCCCATGGCATTATTCGAAGAAGAGCAGAGGAGCTGTCCTGGCCAATAATTATCCCTCAAATCAGATTATCGGGTCATTTATCTCAGTTCTGTTTGTGGGTGCTTGCTGTGTGCAGATTGGTTGCCTTGTTTCCCTACCTTACAACAGTGACTACACTTCAAAAATACTTCTCAGGCTGTGAAGCACTTTGGAATGTCCTGAGATTATGAAACATGCTTTATGAATGAAACATCAGGGACCTGGATTTAATCCAGCCCAATTCGATATGGTGAAAGCCTGACTATTCTCTGGTTGTTAGGGTCCAATGTGAAATACATTTGGGTAATCTCACCCCAGTTCCCAGTGAACGTGATCCCATAGCACAAAACAGTTCTTACTTTTAGACTAATCGGCTATCTCACTCAAAGTTCAAAATAATAGCTGGAGTGGGGCAGAGGAAAACTCACACTCGTGTACTTGAGCGTGCCTTTCTGAGCTTGGAGCTAAAATACATTTTTAAGGCTGCATAAAGGCAGCTTCAATCTGCAACTGGCTGTGTTTTATCTAACCTGTCAGTGCTTGAAATTGGCATTCATTTAGTGATAAAATTGGAAAGACCATTCCGCTCCCCGGCGCTGGCATTCTTCAATTTGGATGGTACAAAATTCACCCTAAATTGTAACATTAAAAAAATGAAAGTTTAAGTTAGCTTGGTACAGGAAACTCTCTTTTAACCGGCACCCAAATAACCGGAAATCTCTCTTAAGCGGCAAAATTCTTGAGTAGGTAACCGGGGTTTTCCTTCATCTCTCCTTTAAAATAACTTTAAAAAAAACCCCGAGGCGTTTGCCTTGTATCGGAGCATGTAGATTGGGAGAGGAATGTGCAGCCCGGGTAGGCAGCGGACACGACAGATGGTCAGCTGGCGGTCCCCGGGGAGACGGAGCTCCGAATGCAGGCGCATGTCAATGTGTACGGGGCTCTCGTACGTTGGGAGATATAACTCTCCGTTATCCGGACTTTTTGATTAACCGGCACCACGCCGGTCCCGTCGGTGCCGGTTAATAAAGAGTTTCCTGTATTTTATGTATATCCTGTAATACTATAACTTGACAATGGAGAACCTCTCAAGTTTAAAATGCTCCAGTCAGACAATTATATTTTAAATTCTAACAAATTGGACATTCACATGTGCATAGAAGAACTGCTGTCAACAAAGGTTACATTGTTATAAGGCCTAGGATCACAACAGATCTTTTCCTTTGTTATTGGAACATGTAGAGGACCAAAGCCTCTATTTGGATGGTGCAGGACACCACCAAGGCTGAAAACAGGAGACAAAATGGAGGTAAACCAAGAAGCACTTTTAATAGCTCAAGGATTGTAGGAGGAAGGACAATTGAGGGAGGTAAGCAGTTGGCCACTTTTAAAGTCCCGTTAGAGTGCAAAGATTTTACTATATTTAATGCAGGGAATGTTCCTGTGGCAAACTGTGAGGAAGAATGCAGGAGACTGCAGGAGGACACAGATAGGTTAATGGATAGGTGGCACAGATATGTGAAATTGTACATTTTGAGGAGGATCCCTAATAGAGTGATGGAACAAGAAGGTCTAAGGGTGAAAATACATAGATCTTTAAAAGCAGGTATGTACGTAGAAAAGGTCATAAAAGGCAAATGGGGGTTTAGGGCTTGATATAGGACCATTGAATATAAAAGCAAGGGTAAGAGGTTTGGATTTTGAACAAGATATTGGTTAGGTCACATTTGGAATATTGCGCGCAGTTAAAAGTGCACAGAATTTTATAGCACAAAAGGAGGCCATTCGGCCCACTGTGTCTACGCCAGCTATAGCAATCAAAAACTAATCCCATTGTTCGGATCTCTCCCTATAGCCTGTAATTTCATCTACTTCAAATCTTTATCCACTTTTCCCTTTAAAAGTTACAACAGTCTCTGTTTCAACTCTCTGCTTGGGCTGATAAGTGGCAAACAATATTCGTGCCACACAAGTGCCAGACAATGAATATCTCCAACAAGAGAGAGTCTAACCACCTCCCCTTGACATTCAATGGCATTACCATCGTCAAATCCTCTACCATCAACATCCTGGGGCCACCATTGACCAGAAACTTAACTGGACCAGCCACATAAATACTGTGGCTGCAAGAGCAGGTCAGAGGCTAGGTATTCTGCGGTGAGTGACTCACCTCCTGACTCCCCAAAGCCTTTCCACCACCCACAAGGCACAAGTCAGGAGTGTGCATAAGTGCAGCTCCAACAACACTCAAGAAGCTCAACACCATCCAGGGCAGAGCAGCCCGCTTGATCGGCACCCCATCCACTACCTTAAACATTCACTCCCTCCAGCACCGGCGTACTGTGGCTGCAATGTGTACCATCTACAAGATGCACTGCAGCAACTCGCCAAGGCTTCTTCGGCAGCACCTCACAAACCCACGACCTCTATCACCAAGAAGGACAAGGGCAGCAGGCGCATGGGAACACCACCACCTCCAAGTTCCCCTCCAAGTCACACACCATCCTGACTTGGAAATATATCGCTGTTCCTTCATCGTCGCTGGGTCAAAATCCTGGAACTCCCTCCCTAACAGCACTGTGGGAGTACCTTCACCACACGGACTGCAGCGGTTCAAGAAGGCAGCTCACCACCACCTTCTCAAGGGCAATTAGGGATGGGCAGTAAATGCTGGTAGCGACACCCACATCCTGTGAATGAATACATTTTTAAAAACTATTCTCTGTAGCAAAGCATTCATGGTCTAACAACTCTCTGCGTAGAGATTTCTCCTAATCTCTCTCCTTTGTCTTAATTTTAAAATCATAACACCTCATCACTGACTCCTTAGCCAGAGGTAAATAGTCTTTCCCTATTCACCCAGCAAAACTCTTCATAAATTAAAAAACCTCTATTAAGTTTCCTCTCAGCCTTCTGTGCTCCTGTTGAAATAATCACAGTAGCTCAACTCTCTCTTCATAACAACAACAGAAAATGCTGGAAAAACTCAGCAGGCCAGGCAGCATCCATGGAGAGAGAAACAGAGTTAACGTTCTGCTATCTCTCTTCATAACTGTAGTTTCCCAACCCTGGTGTCACCCTGGGCACCCCAGAATTGGAAGGATATTAGAGCAGTTAAAAGGTACAGTGATGGAAGGGTCTTTGGTCGCTGGGGGGGCAAAGAAGCGCCCCCACACTGCCTAAGGCCACTCCTTCAGGTTCTTCCCCCGACCCCGCAGACTTTGCTGGTGTCAGTAGTAGAGTTCCATTGGGGACACTTTTGCGGGGTAATGGCTGGAATAACACCCCCATGGATTTTTTAGGCCTTCGCTTGTTGGCAAATTAATAACAAGGGATCAGGGACTTGGGGATATCACACGAAGGGGGAAAGAAGATTTTTTCCACACAGAGTTATTAGAATGTGGCGATTGAGGCATGGAAAATAGTATCATTCTAAAGGGATTTGGATAAATAGTTGAAAAATAACAATCTAAAAGGGTACAGAGAAAGGGCAGAGAAATGGATTCCTCCCATATTTATTTATCAGCACTCATTCATTTTTAATGGTGCATTAGACACACATGACTTTGCCTACAAAATAGAACATTTCATTTACGCAGTAAAAGCAAGATTAAGAGTGGATGTTTACTATTCAGAACAGTCATTGATTGCTGTGAAGAGACCATTAGCAACCTTTTGTCAATTGATCATAATCTCCCCACTTGCTGTGGATTGGAATTACAATGTAAATTAAAGAGCCTTATGTGGTTTAAATTTATTTGTTTTTTTATTTCACCAGATTGCAGGATAGCTATTAACAATCAACCAGAATACTCAGGGCTGCACTAACAATTAAAAAAAATAAATCTCGAGATGTGGGTGTCTCTGGCATTTATTGCCCATCCCTAGTTGCCCTTCAGAAGGTGACGGTTGGCCTTCTTCTCGAACCACTGCAGTCTGTGTACTGAAGTTACTCCCACAGTGCTGTTAGGTAAAATTCTTACCGGGCTTGACAGGGTAGATGCAGGGAAGATGTTTCCCCTGACTGGGGAGTCTAGAACCAGGGGTCACAGTCTCAGAATAAGGGGTCGGCCATTTAGGGCTGAGATGAGGAGAAATTTCTTCACTCAGAGGGTGGTGAATCTTTGGAATTCTCTACCCCAGAGGGCTGTGGAGGCTCAGTCATTGAGTATATTCAAGATAGAGATCGATAGAAGGGAATCAAGGGATATGAGGATAGTGCAGGAAAGTGGAGATGAGGTAGAAGATCAGCCATGATCTCATTGAATTGCGGAGCAGGCTCGAGGGGCCAAATGGCCTACTCCTGCTCCTATTTCTTATGTTCTTAGGGAGGGAGTTCCAGGATTTTGACCCAGCAACAATTAAGAACGGCAATAGATGTCCAAGTCAGGATGGTGTGTGACTTGGAGGGCAACTTGGAGGTGGTGATTTTCATGCGCTCGCTGTCCTTGTCCTTCTAGATGCTGGAGGTCGTGGCTATGGTAGGTGCTGCTGAAGAAGCCTTGGTGACCTGGTGCAGTGCATCCTGTAGATAGAACACGCCGCAGCCATGGTATTCAAGTGGCGGAGGGAGTGCCAATCAAGTGGGCTACTTTGTCCTGGATAGTGTCGAGCTTCTTGAATGTTGTTGCAGCTGCACGCAAGTGGAGAGTATTCCATCACACTCCTGACTTGGGCATTGTAGGTGGTAGAGAGGCTTTGGGGAGTCAGGAGGTGAGCCACTTGTAGCAGAATACCCAGCATCTAACCTGCACTAGTACCCGCAGCATTTATGTAGCTGGTTTAGTTTAGTTTCTAGTCAATGATGACCCCCAGGCTATTGCTGGTGGGAGACTCGACGATGGTTAGGTGACACCAAGCTTGGGTTTTTAATTTTGTGCAGTGAGAATACGGGAAGGAGGTACAAGATCAGATTTTCCTTTGTGATGCATTTGTGGCCGGAGGTCGGGCAGGACATTGGAAAATAGGAATTGCTGGATGAAAAAAGACCACGGTCCATCTAGTTCGCTTTAGAATCATAGAATCATAGGATGGTTACATTCTGAAGTCAACATGACTGAATCTTGTATGAAATGTGCGTCGGAGATATGTAATGCTGTCACCAGGCAACTGCGAAGTCCCAGTCTCTCCATCTCCGATGGTCAGGGAACACAGATATGCCACTGATCTCCTTGGCCTCTTCCTCTGCAGATGTCAGCTGCACTACCTGTGGTGGGCCAACTTGTGCTCTGTGCTCTTTTCTTCTGCAAGGGGAATAACAGATCTATGAGTGTTTGTACCCGTCTTCAGCCGATGAATGAAGTGCATTCGGTGAGGGTGACTATCAGGCAGATGCACACATTGCATAAGGATTGAGGTGAATGGCTGTGTTAGGTAAATAAATAGGGAAGTGAGAAAGTGCATAGAAAGTGAACTTCAAATGTAAGTGGCTGTGAGGAATGCTGTGGTGGAATAGGCTTGACAAGGCAGAGTGGGGGGGGGGGGGTGGGGGTGATGTGCACAGCAGGATGTAGGTGAATGTACAACTTTACTCACCTTTCCTGACCTGCTTAAGCCATTAAACCGCTTCCTGCACTGAATCCAGGTATGGGGCACAATACTCCTGCTGCTGACTTCCTCAGCTACCTCTAACCACGCTGTAAGCAGTTTTAAATGCCTTATCTACTTAGACTCGACTGGCATATATGGTGACGATAAAGGGTACTCACTTTAGTAAACCAGAACAGTTTATTAAACACACACAGCATGCATTATACAGACTTGGACAGTAATGACTTGGTTAAAATACAAGCTTTACTTCCCAAACAACCAAGGACGCGGAACGAGCTGACGTGGAAGGCTTCGCTGGACACCCTCTCTCTCTCTCTCTTCTTTGAAGTCGTCTCTTCCGTGTGGCTTGGGGTTTGGATGTTAACATTCTTATACCTTTTTTCAATATGCATTAGTCACATGTCTTGTTGATGACTGTCTGGGCTTCACTTTGCTTAGTTGGTGATTGGATCATTGTGTTCGAATCTCATGATTAGGTTCCATCTCCTCTGGCTTTGTGTATGGTGTCTTCCAGACAGAAAGCATTAACTTAACAAGCACATTTATAATGGTGCAGGAAGTAAAGCCATTAACAAACTGGCTCTTGTGACGGTTGCCTCAGCGAAGATATTAACCCTTTACAATGCCTTCTTGGTGACAGCAGCAGGTTTCTTTTTCCCATTGGTTGGGAAGATTACATCCTTCGTGCACCCAGCAGTACCTCAAGTGAGGCATCGTTGAAACGGGGCGCAGCCTTTGAACGCCCTGAGTCCATGTTGTAACTTTACCATCTCTTTCCAAATGCTCCCAATGCCCCCAAATTTTATTTGTGAATTGGCCCTTTAAATAGTCCAGTTGAGATCGTGTCACGCGGCCGTGAATTACGCCCGATGACGCACATTGGAGACACGAATCCTGGAAGTAAAATAATAAATAGGTATCCATGTTCAAATCAGACATTCCCATATGCCCAAACATTTTCCGGGTTTTGTGCCTGCTATCGCCCCCCTCCCCCCGCCCCCACCGCTCATAACCCACCTCTTATTATCGGGCCCATCGTTTCCGTAGATTAGTTTTGAACGTACCCCCCTTCAAGCGCGTGCTTTGACCTCTGCTTCTACTGCTGTGGACAAGGTGAAATAGCTCGTCATAGTCTACATTATCTAGTCCCTTTAAAATCCTAAAACAGCAAAAATATCACCCCTCAACCTTCTCTTTTCCAGTGAGAACATGCCCAATTTACATGATGCTTCTCATACTCCAATCCTTCCAACCCTCAATCATTCTGTATGCTCTCTTCTACCCTTGAATCCACGACTTGCACCCGCCTGGCTGGATCAGCTAAAATAATGGGAAATATATTGTATTTGCCCCCATTTGCACAGTGTCATAATAAGCCTACCTATATTTGGCAGGTGTGCTATGCCCCCGCCGTCAATCTGGTTGTAATTCTGACATGTGGAATTCGGGTTGGGGACCTGGATTAACCAGACCCTGCCCCACATTCAGCTACAACCCGCTAGACTATGACAGTTTCACACTGCAATAGAAAAGGAAATTCAGATCCAGGGTAGGGCTGATTCGTTGGAACAGTGTAAGAGGCCGAGGACAGAGAGGTCTGAGTGGGAGTGGAGTGGAGAATTAAAGCGACAGGCGACTGGAGTTCATCTCCTCTGGAGATCTTCCCTCCACGGCCGCCAACCTCATAGTCCCCCAACCCGCACAGTCCACTTCTACCTCCTTCCCAAGATCCACAAGCAGGACTGCCTTGGTAGACCCATCATTTCAGCCTGTTCTTGCCCCACGGAATTGATTTCTTCCTATCTCGACACTATTTTTTCTCCCCTTGTCCAGTCTCTTCCCACCTACATCCGCGACTCTTCCGACTCCCTCCGCCACTTTAACAGCTTCCAGTTTCCCGGCCCCAACCATCTCCTTTTCACCGTGGACGTCCAATCCCTCTACACCTCCATCCCACACCAGGATGGCCTGAGGACGCTCCGCTTCTTCCTTCAACAGAGGCCCAACCAGTCCCCATCCACCACCACCCTCCTCCGCCTGGCTGAACTTGTTCTTACATTGAACAACTACTCCTTTGACTCCACCCACTTCCTCCAAATTAAAGGTGTTGCTATGGGAACCCACATGGGTCCCAGCTATGTCTGCCTTTTCGTGGGATATGTGGAACACTCTTTGTTCCAGTCCTACTCAGGTCCCCTCCCTCACCTCTTTTTCGATACATTGATGACTGTACCGGTGCCGTTTCCTGCTCTCGCCCTGAACTAGAAAATTTCATTCACTTTGTTTCCAATTTCTACCCTTCCCTCACCTTCACATGGTCCATCTCCGACTCTTCCCTTCCCTTCCTCGACTTCTCTGTCTCCATTTATGGGGATAGGCTATCGACAAACATTGACTATAAGCCCACTGACTCCCACAGCTACCTGGACTACACTTACTCCCACCCCGCTTCCTGTAAGGACTCAATTCCATTCTCCCAGTTTCTCTGTCTTCGTCACATCTGCTCTGACGATGCCACCTTCCATACTAGTGTAGCACTAGTAGTGCTTCCGATATGTCTTCCTTTTTCCTCAACTGAGGATTCCCCTCTACCGTGGTTGACATGGCCCTCGACCGTGTCCATTCCATTTCCCACACTTCTGCTCTCACCCCCTTCCTCTCCCTCCCAGAACCACGATAGGGTTCCCCTTGTCTTCACCTTTCACCCCACCAGCCTCCACATTCAACGGATCATCCTCCGCCATATCCACCACCTCCAGCATGATCCCACCACCAAACACATCTTCTCCTCCCCTTTCAGCATTTCGAAGGGATCGCTCCCTCCGCGACACCCTGGTCCACTCCTCTATCACTCCCAACACCCCCTCCCCTTCCCATGGCACCTTCCCGTGCAAGTGCAGGAGATGCATCACCTGCCCTTTTACCTCCTCCTTTCCCACTGTCCAGGGCCCCAAATACTCCTTTCAGGTGAAACAGCGATTTACTTGTACTTCTTGCAATTTAGTATACTGTATTCGCTGCTCACGATGTGGTCTCCTCTACACTGGGAAGACCAAACGCAGATTGGGTGAATGCTTTGTGGAACACCTCCGTTCAGTCCATAAGCATGACCCCGAGCTTCCGGTCGCCTGTCACTTTAATTCTCCCCTCCACTCCCACTCTGATCTCTCCATCCTCGGCCTCTTACACTGTTCCAACGAAGCTCAATGTAAGCTCGAGGAACAGCACCTCATCTTTCGATTAGGCACTTTACAGCCTTCTGGACTCAACATCCCTATTTTTTCCAGATGGAAGCTGTTGATGATTCTGTCATTCCCATTTACACCTCTTCTAGACCCATCTTTTGTTACTTTACTTGCTTTACCTGTCCCATTACCATCTCCTTTTGCTTTGTACAATCATCCCTTTTGTCATTTAATCACTCCTGCCTTCCACCCTATCACAGACCTTCCCTTTTGTTCTTTCCTCCTTTCCTCCCCTTTCCCTGCCCCTGTGTTTGCTTAAAATATGTTACATCTCTAACTTTTACCAGTTCTGACGAAATGTCATCCTCCTGAAATGTTAACTCTGTTTCTCTCTCCACAGATGCTGCCTGACCTGCTGAGTATTTCCAGCATTTTCTGTTTGTATTATAGAAGGATATGATAGCAGGGTGGGAAGAGGTAAATAGAGTGGAAGGATGCTCCAGCATTTTCTGTTTTTATGTCAGAGACATTCTTGGATACGAAAATTATGCCAGAAACCTGGAGAGTTACCAATGTTACACCTCTGTTCAAAAAGGAAAAAAGGGATAATTGAGGTAACTACAGACCAGTGAATAGTGGGTTATCTTCTAGAGGCCATAATATGGAATAAATTAATATTCACTGGAAAGACATTGCTTACTTAAGGGCAGCCAGCTTGGATTTGTCAAAGCTAAGTTGTGTCTGATAAATTCAGTGTAGACTTCTCTGAGGAAGTAGCAGAGTAAAGGAAATGTTCTTCATAAGTATAATCTATTTTACTCCTGGACAGGATACAAGAAAAAAGATTGTTGTCTGATAGGCAATCCTTCTCTCACCTTTTGTCACCAATCTTATCTCTATTTTATTGACACAATGGTCTTTGTTCCTCTGAACTTTCCTCTCTTATCTTTCTAATCTACGTCCTCAGAACTATGGAATCCCTTACTTCCCTCAATCTTCCCTTCCTCTTGCTCTTCACCCAGATTTCTCAATAATGCAATAGTAGTGGAAGCAGCAGCAGCTGTTGTGATTGGTGATTTGATTTAATGTTAGAAGCTAGAGAGAGATAAGGATGACGACAGAGTGGGAAAAGGGAAAAAGCCTGGGAATGGGGTAGAAAGAAAAAGCACAGTTAGTAAAACAAATTTTAAAAAGGCAGACGGAAGGAAGAAGTTGTATTTAAGTAGTTCCTTTCATATCCTCAGGATGTCCCAAACTGCTTCACAGACAATGAATTACTTTTGAGGGGATAGTCATTGTTTTTTGTAAGGGAAGGGGAAGAGTATCTGGACAGTTTGCTCCAGACTTCGGTCACACCTCGTAGAGAGGTGCAGGTTCAGAATGGGGTTGGTGTGACCGATAGTGTGCAGAGTAAGGGGAACCCAGGTTAGAAAGGGAATGAGGATCCACAGAAACTGATCCTATCCAACAGGTACAATGTACTTGTTACCTGTGAGGATAAGGATAAAGACTGTCGGAAGGACTGTCAGAATGCAGCCCATGGCACTTTGGAGCAGGAGGCTGTCCAAAGGGGGGAGGAGGAGGAGGAGGTGGAGAGGAAGTGTAATGTGGTAGTTTTAGGGGATTCAATAATTAGGGGGAGAGATAGCATCCTTTATAAGCAAGATCGAGAGTCCCACATGGTATGTTGCCTCCCTGGTGCCAGGGTGAGGGACATCTCGAACCGGCTTGAAAGGATATCGGAGAGAGAGGGGGAGGATCCAGTCGTTGTCGTCCATGTTGGGACCAACAACATAGGGAAGAGTAGGCAAGAGGTCCTGTTTGGGGAGTACCAAGAACTCGGAGCTAAATTAAAGAACAAGACCTCTAGGGTTATAATCTCTGGATTATTGCCTGAGCCACGTGCAAATTGGCGTAGGGATAAGCTAATTAGGGAAGTGAACACATGGCTAAAGAAGTGGTGTGGGAAAGAGGGGTTCCATTTCATGGGGCACTGGCACCAGTATTGGGACAGGAAGGAACTGTACCGTTGGGATGGGCTCCAACTGAACCAGTCTGGGACCAGGGTCCTAGTGGAAAGGATAAATAGGGCGGTCACAAGGACTTTAAACTAGTAAATGGGGGGAGGGCTCAGGGGGAAATTGCAGTACAAATAGTACAAATAGTAGTTCAAAAACAAACGAAAGGGAAGAGAGTAGAATAACAGTCAGAAATTGTGCTTTGGGCACTACAGGTAAAGGGAAAACTAAAAGATGTAAAGCGATTAAACCAGGAGAGAGAAATAAGAAACATGTGAGTAAAACATCAGAGTTGAAGGACAGGCTAGGGTGTGTGGCCCAAATAAGCGTTCTTTATACAAACACACGGAGTATAAGGAATAAATTGAATGAACTGCAGGCACGAATTCAAATTGGAGGGTATGACTTGGTAGCCATTACTGAGACATGGCTGCAAGACGGTCAGGACTGGGAACTAAATATACCAGGTTATAAGGTCTATAGGACAGATAGGGGAAATGGCAGAGGGGGAGGAGTAGCCTTAGGGGGAAAAATTCGGTGGCGCCCCCTTTGGGGCACTAACGTTGCCGGGGCGCTAATTTTAGCACCCCGAAAAAGTTAGCATTCCTGCACCGTAAATTCAGTCATAGTGCTCCAAGCAGGAGGCGGGGCACTACTGGAAGTGCTCCCCCTCCTTCTTGGGGTGCTACCAGTGAATTTTGCGGCACTACGTGCAACAGCGCCATGCGTGTCAGCATGTAGCGCCGCGGTATTACAGGCCTCCCTCCCCTGATTAGCACTGCGAACACCGGGGCCCTGCTGGACCACCAGGGAGCGGGGTGCCGGGAAAACAGCCCAGCACTCAAGAGGAGTGCCGGGCTGAGCGATTGCGGCTGGCACTCCGAAGAAAAAAGGGGAAGGGGGCAGGTACTGGCAGGCGGCCAAAACCAAATGGCCGCCCGACACCTGCCCTTTAAGTAGCGCCGCCGTGGCTGCAGAAACGCCCCCTGATCCTGTCGGACTTATCGTCCAGCGATAGGTCAGGGGGCGCAATCCAAGGTTGCGGCTGGGGTGCGAGCGGGGCGCTGCACACAGCGATGACGTTGTCGCCGGCGGCGCAGCACCGCGGGGTGCTACCGGCTACTGCTGCCGCTAACCTCCCGCTTAATTTCGCGGGAGGTGTTAGCGGCGCCGCGCCTGGGCACTAGGGGCTTTGCGCCCCATTGGTGCACCCGGGAGCACTAACGGGAAGCGCAAAGCAACCCAATCTTTCTCCCTTAGTGTTTAAGGATGAAATTACTTCAACATGGACAAAAGAGCTGAATTCCAGAGGTGAGCTGGGAGCGACTGCCCTTGACATCAAGGCAGCATTTGACCGAGTGTGGCATCACGGAGCCTGCTTTGGGCACTACCACAATCGGGGTAGCCCATTCACTTTTGTCAGGTTTTACTAGCACTCCGTTCTGAGCTTCGCTAGCTCTTCCTCCACCTGACTTTTCAACGCATAGGTGACCGGCCTTGTCTTACAATAGACAGGCTTCGCGTTGGACTTGATGCGGATATGCACGTCATACCCAGTGATGCCCTCATAACTGTCTGTGAACATGCTTTCGTACTTGTTCAGCATTGTGTCGAGTCGCTTCTTTGAAGCATTTACACTGAAGATGTTTTTCCAGTCTAGTTTTAACTTACTCAACCAGTCTTTTCCCATGAGGGTTGGCCTGTTGTTACAATAATAGGCAGCTTTACTGACTGGCCATTGTGTTGAATTTTACATTCCATTTGTCCACATGTCTCTCGGATTGCTCCAGAGTAGGTCTTTAACTCTGTAGTACTCTTTGTAAGTGGTACTTGATTAAACTTACTCTCATATGTGTCCTTACTCATGATAGAGCAGTCCGCCAGCATGTTGATACACATATCAATATATTGCTCGTTGAGCAAAAGTTTGGTACGGAAGTCTTTCTCACGACTGCTTGCATTGCATAGTTACTGCAGATGCCTAATTCTTCAACATCAGATGCGTTCACTTCAATATTTTGAATACCTCCCTTTTGTTGTCGCTGCTTTGCATTGCCACTAGAATGGTTCTTACTTCCTGCTTTCAATCTAGCTCTGCAAGCTGTTGAAATATGGCCTTGTTTCTGGCAGTGAAGCAACACATTTCTGTATTGGCAGGTCTATGGGAGTGATTTCCATTGCAGCGATAACCAGTCACTGAACTGCTCTCACTGACATGCTTTTGACTCGGTCTCACAACTTTAAGTTTGGCAATGGTTTTGTGACTGTAGACCTCAGCTGCACTAGTCACTTGAGTTGGACGGAGCTCCCTAGCATTCTTAGATGCCATCTCCATAGATAGGGCAATTTTGCATGCTATGTCAAACGTTAGGTTCGGAGTGTTCAGTAACTTGGACTGTGTGCGCTCATCCACCAGTCCACACACAAACCTATCTTGTAACGCACTATCCAAAAATGTGCCGAAGTTACAATGCAAAGACAGGTTCTTAAGAGCTACAATGTACTCACTGATGGTTTCATTTACTTTTTGGTTTTTGGTACCAAACTTTTAGCTCTCTGCTATTTCTAACGGCTTTGGGTCGAAATGGTCCTCGAGTTTCTCGACAATGTCTTCAAATAATGCATGCTTCGCTTTCCCTGGCGCGAGTAGGTTTGTCAACGTTCTGCAGACATCTGGCCCGATCTCCGTTAGAAAATTGCTTTCTTCCGTTCACGAATTACTTTATTTTGAGCTTGAACATTCTCATCTGCACCTTCGGTCTCAATAATGTTATTGGCCCTAAAAAACATCTCCATCCGCTCAATGTAAGAACTAAATGGTTCGCGAGCTCGATCAGACATGCCGAGGCTTCTGATAAATCCTGTAGGCGCGGCCATGATTGTCCTGTTCCCGTTGAACAGTGACTCAGCGCACTACCTGTGTCTTTCCATGAGCCCTAAAAATGGCTTTGGGATCCCATTCTCGTTGCCAAAATGTAATATATGTGGGTAGAACAAATGAAGGACAGAGACACGATGAGTTGCTAGTCCATGTGCTTGCTTTACTAGGCCAGAGTGAACTGAGCATGCTCATACTAAACCATGTGACAAATCATGTGATAATACATTACAGTTTTTAATCTCAAGTACTCCAAATTAAGAGTGATTAAAAATAGGGCTATTGATTTACAACAAGGTGGGGATTCTCATACATCTATCAGTGTTTTGGCGATTAAATTCCATGATTTTGAGGATCAAATTGTATGACTGTCCATTTTTCCATGAAAATCACAAATCAGTGGCCTTGAAAATATGCACATGTACGTTAGCAAATCTAATTTAAAAAAAATAATAATTCTTGGGATGTGGGCATTGTTGGCAAGGCTGCCATTTATTGACCATCTCTGTGGTTTTTTGATACAACTGAATGACTTGCTAGGCCACTTCAGAGGGCAGATAAGAGTGAACCATGTTGGCGTGAGACTGGAGTCACATACAGGCCAGACCCGGTAAGGACGGCAGGTTTCCTTCCCTAAAGGACAATAGGGAACCAGTTGGGTTTTTATAACAATCCAACAGCTTCATGGTCACTTTTACAGATACCAGCTTTTTATTTGCAGCTTTTTATTTCATGTGGCATTGCTCACAATGAGCTGGAAGTTTTATAAGAACAGGGCTGTTTTGCCAAGTAGTATTATTAGGGAGACTGATAAATCAGCACCCGGGGCAGCCGAAGATATTTGGCAGTAATAGGATGGGATCTCAGGGTTGGGAGGGGGATCCTGTAATTTTGGCAATACTATAGAGGAGGCTTCTGGGAAGATGTTCAACAAGGCAGTAGGTAGGTTGCAGAGGAGGGGAGTGCAGGGGGCGGGGGGAAGCGGCGATGGTGTTGGGGGAGGTGGTGGTGCTCTGGCAGGAATGTGTGGTAAAATTGAAGCAACTTTTTCTGTATTATGTCATGATATAACATATATTGGCCCAGAAATTCGGGTCGGAGGCTTCCTGCGGGTGCAAGCATAACGGGTGCACTTACATAGCGCGCCTGCCGTTGTGCTGTGGGCCCGCGTGGGATTCTGATCCTGGGCCTCCTCCAGCTGCCGGTGTGCAGTGCTCGCGTATCCCAGCGGCGAAGCTAGTTCGCACTGTCCCCTGGGATCACGTGGGCCATGGGGAGCCAATCGGAGCAGGGAATCTCCATTCATAGATTTGACAGGAAGACCTGTCAAATCTATGAATAGAGATCGGCCCCAAAACCTAAGTAAAACTTCAAATAATTTTTTTTTAAAATCACATTTTTAAAATAACTATAAATTACATAAATTAACTACTTTAAACAAAAATTTTAATTTTTGAAAAAATTTATTAAAGTTTTTAACGGGGCTAAAAATAAACTTACCTTTCTTTAAAGTATTTAAAAATGATAAACCTGTGGAAAAAATGTTTCAATTTTACTTAATTCACCTCTTACTTTGTTAAAAGCAGGCCTTGCGCCTGCTTTTTCCACGCGCAGCTGCTGGGGACTTACCCGCACGGAGAAACCTGTAAAAAAAGTCAAAGTTCGCTGCGTACGCGCTGCCTCTCCCGCGCACGCGGTTGACCCGCAAACCCCTTCCTTCAAGAGACCGGAAGTTCCGGTTTCCCGTGCATGCGCAGTGCATGCGCGAAACCGGCACTTCTGGTGGCCCTACGGGTGAGTACACAGCGCGTACTCACCCGTGGGGACCCGAATTTCTGGCCCATTACACTCTCTGTAAACTTGAGCTCATCCAAATCTCTGCTGCCCCTATCATAACTTGCACCAAGTTCTCCTTAGAGCAGAGAAGGTTAAGGAGAGATTTGATAGAGCTGTTCAAAATCATGATGGGTTTTGATAGAGTAAATGGGGAGAAACTGTTTCCAGTGGTAGAATGGTCAGTTGTCAGAGGATTCAGATTTAAGATAATTGGCAAAAAAGCCAGAGGAGAGAGGAGGATAATTTCAGTAGAAGATCCATGGAAATACATTTACAGTGGTTGATCAGGAGAACCCCCATGGAAATTCAACCCCTAAGCCTTCAGCTGTCTAGGCCTTAAGCTCTGAAAGTCCCTCCCTAAACATTTACACCTCTCTTCTCCTTTAAGATGCTCCTTAAAACCTACCTCTTTGAACAAGCTTTTGGTCACCTGTCCTATTATCTTATGTGGCTCGGTGTCAAATTTTGTTTGGTAACGCTCCTGTGAAGCACCTTGGGACATGTTACTACATTAAAGGCGCTATATAAATACAAGTTGTTGTTGTTGATATTGGTTCCATTCTTTCTGTGATGGTATATAGAAGGAATTGGAATGATTTCACAGTGCAAAGTTTCATTAGTAACAAATGGAACATGCTGTATATGCTAAATAAACAACTGTTGAATATTGTATTGTTTCTCAGCAAAGGTACCTTAGACAAGGCTGAAATTATCATGCTTTAACTTTTTTGGGCAATTTTATACAAAAAAAATTTCAGTTACTTTCGTTGTTCCCAAAAATGGTTTCTCAGCCTTTTAATGCTGTCAATGTTTCTTTATTGCCGGACAGTGAGGAGAGGAGAGGTGGGACTTATGAACTGCAAGTCCTCGCATGTCCTACGAATGGCCAGTCTATTTGTCAATCATTAAAAGAAATTCTGTAAATGTAGGCTCTGCTGCATTTTGCGAGTTGTGGTATGTTATTTTAGTCTCTTCCTAAAACCGGCAGTTAAATCTCTGAGGAGTACCATGAGCTCAACCTCTGGGCTTTCCAGGGAGCCTTTGACAGATACTTTGCAAACAATCAAATTGTTTCTAGATAGGTAATTTTAATCATTTTCTTGTAAGTGTTATCTTTATTACCTTACAACCTTATTTCCAGCACTAAGGGGTTGAATTTCCACAGGGGTTCTCTCAATCATCGATCATAATTTCAGTAGAAGATACACGGAAATACTATTTACCGTGATTGATCAGGAGAACCCCCATGGAAATTCAACCCCTAAGCTCTCAGTGACAATCTAGGATGGTGGCATAAACAATTTCCCAAATAAATAGTGAATAATTTCATTGGTTCCGCTTTTCCTTTTATATTGATAGCTTTTGCTGCCTGCTGATTATTGATTGGCTATTTTCATGCACCCTGAGTAGTCGTTCAATAGATGTTTAGGGCATATATTTCCGATCCCGTCGCTGAGGCAGCGAAACCAAAGCATTGCAAGCCTGTTATGAATTTGGGTCCGCCAAATGCATCTTCTCCTGTTTAGTGGCATCAGTCGCTCCTGTAAGTGGACTGAATGTTTTACTTTTATGATAGTTGACACATACTGCCCTAGATCTACTTGTACGCTTGTATGACCCAGCAATGTAACAGTAGCATCCCCTTGTGATCTTGACTGGATAATTAGATCTTTTGTACGTGTATGTCTGAAGACTGAGCGAACATTCGGCGAGATGAGGCTTGATGCAAATCATTACGGGTACGGTAACAGAGTGGTTACATTCATAGAATCATAGAATGGTTACAGCATGGAAGGAGGCCATTCGGCCTGTCGAGCCTGTGCCGGCTCTCTGCAAGAGCACTTCAGCTAGTCCCACTCCCCCGCCCTTTCCCTGTAGCCCTGCAAATTTCTTTCCTTCAGATACTTATCCAACTCCCTTTTGAAAGTAGTGATTGAATCTGCCTCCACCACCCTTTCAGGCAGTTAATTCCAGATCTTAACCACTCGCTGCGTAAAAAAGTTTTTTCATACGTCACCTTTGGTTCTTTCGCCAATCACCTTAAATCTGTGTCCTCTGGTTCTCGACCCTTCTGCCAATGGGAACATTTCCCTCTATCTACTCTGTCCAGACCCCTCATGATTTTGAACACCTCTATCAAATTTCCCCTCAATCTTCTCTGCTCCAAGGAGATCAACCCCAGCTTCTCCAGTCTATCAATGTAACTGAAGTCCCTTATTCCTGGAATCATTCTCGTAAATTTTTCTGCACCCTCTCTAAGGCCTTCACATCCTTCCCAAAGTGTGGTGCCTAGAATTAGACACAATACTCCAGTTTTGCCAAACCAGTGTTTTATACAGGTTCATCATAATTTCCACACTTTTGTACTCTATACCTCTATTCATGAAACCCAGGATCCTGTATGCAGTTTTAACTGCTTTCTCAACCTGCCCTGCCACCTTCAACGATTTGTATACATATACCCCCAGGTCTCTCTATTCGTGCACCCCTTTCAGGATTGTACCCTTTAGTTTATATTTCCTCTTCTTTCTACCAAAATGTATCACTTCACACTTTTCTGCATTAAATTTCATCTGCCATATGTCCGCCCATTTCACCAGCCTGTCTATGTCCTCTTGAAGTCCATCACTAGCCTCCTCACTGTTCACTATACTTCCAAGTTTTGTGTCATCTGCAAATTTTGAAATTCTGCCCTGTACACCCACGTCCAAGTCATTAATATATATCAAGAAAAGCAGTGGTCCTAGAACCGACACCTGGGGAACACCACTGTACACCTTCCTCTAGTCTGAAAAACAACCGTTCACCACTACTGTCTGTTTCCTATTACTTAGCTAATTTCATATCCATGCTGCCACTGTCCCTTTTATTCCATGGGCTTCAATTTTGCTGGCAAGCCTATTATGAGGCACTTTGTCGAACGCCTTTTGGAAATCCATGTACACTACGTCAACCGCATTGCCCACATCAACCCTCTCTATTACCTCATCAAAGAACTCAATCAAGTTAGTTAAACACGATTTGTCTTTAACAAATCCGTACTGGCTTTCCTTAATTAATCCACACTTGTCCAAGGGACTGTTAATTTTGTCCCTGATTACTGTTTCTAAAAGCTTCCCCACTACCAAGGTCAAACTGACTGGCCTGTAGTTGCTGGGTTGATCTTTACACCCTTTTTGAACATTACTGGACTAGTATTCCAGAGTCCTGGGCTACTAATCCAGAGAATGCGAGTTCAAATCCCACCATGGCAGTTTGAGAATTTCAATCCCGTTTAAATAATCTGTAGATAAAAAAAAAAAAAATCTGGTATCAGTAAAAGTAGTCATGAAGCTGTGGGATTGTCTTAAAACCCAACTGGCCACACGAAGTTATGATGAACCCTTATAAAACACTGGTCCGGCCTCAAATTGAGTATTGTGTCTAATTCTGGGCACCGCACTTTAAGAAGGATGTGAAAGCCTTAGAGAGGGTGCAGAAAAAATTTAAAAGAATGGTTCCAGGGATGAGGGACTTCAGTTACGTGGATAGACTGGAGAAGCTGGGTTTGTTCTCCTTCAAGCAGAGAAGGTTGAGAGGAGATTTGATAGAGGTGTTCAAAATCATGATTGGTCAGGAAAGAGTTGATAGAGAGAAACTGTTCCCATTGGCGGAAAGGTCGAGAACCAGAGGACACAGATTTAAGGTGATTGGCAGAAGAACCAAAGGCAACATGAGGAAAAACTTTTGCGCAGCAAGTGGTTAAGATCTGGAATGCACTGCCTGAGAGGGTGTGGAGGCAGATTCAATTGTGGCTTTCAAAAGGGAATTGGATAAGTACCTGAAGGAAAAAAATTTGCAGGGCTACGGGGAAAGGGCAGGGGAGTGGGACTAGCTGAAGTGCTCTTACAGAGAGATTGCACGGGCTCGACAGTCTGAATGGCTTCCTTCTGTGCTGTAACCATTCTATGATTCTATGACTGCCATCAATGCACTTTGGGAAATGCAGCAATGCTCCTGTTTCTATTCAGTAAGAAGTAAGATGAAAATTATGGTAATCAAAGTGGATAAGGCAGCAGGCCCTGCTGACATGATTCCTAGACTGCTAAATGATACCAGAGAGAAATAGCAGAGGCTCTGACTACATTCCTTGGATAGAAAAGGACTGGAGGATCCCAGGAGGTGGGTTGTCCATTCAAATATTATAATGAGGCTGGTATCCTCTGACTTAACCTGCTTTACAGGTTTAAATTGGCCAGCCGTGTTTCCTGGGCCTCGGAAAACCCGGCAGCTGAGGACAGCTTCGGGGAATAAGGTAAGGAAGTACCTTTACAGCACTGCTTGTGAGTTTCCCGTCCGAAACTCCATAAAGAGACTTCAGGAGATCATAGACATGTTAGTAGATTGGGCAGATAGATGTCAGATGAAACTTAATACGGAGAGAAGTGAGGTAATATATTTCAGGAGGATGATTAAGAGGAAACAAGCACTAAAGGCTCGATTTTAACCCAGAGCGGTAATCGGACGGACAGAGCCCATGGCAAGGGCAGGTATAAAATCGTTCTTTAAACAGCAAGGGGTAGAAATTAGGTCGCGCCCCATTTGGGGCGCAAATATCGTCCGGACGCAAATATTAGCGCCTGGCGCTAATTATCGGCACTGATGGGAAACTTCACTTTTACCGCCCCGGGAGGTGAGTGGAGCGCTAAAGCAGGCGCTGCACACCTCTCTTAAGGCGCAAAGGCCGAGCAGTGAGGCGCTAACTCGGAGCGCTGGCGAAGCTCATGTAATGTCAGTCAGCAATGGAACACACACACAATGGCACGGGCCAGTTCTTAAAGGGGATGGTTAATCTTGCTTTCCATCCACATCCTGTTCATTGCTGCCTTGAATCTCGGCCTGGAGAGACTTGCACATCAAATGTGCTGGAAAGAACAATGGAGAGCACCAGGCAAAGAGCTCAGAGTGCAGCTCCCACGGTCTCTGCTAAATCGATACAAGGAATGGCAAATCAAAATGAACCTGCAAAGTGCTGCTCAGTACCCAAAACTCCTTCACACAACGTTGAATCTCTCCAGAAGTCTCTCCCTCTCTCTCTCAGAATGCGTAGTTCAAAAATGCCACCAACAATAAAAGACAGGAAGAGGCCCCCTTTAAATAGCGCCCCCCCCCAGCCCCACAGCGATTGATAGCGTTCCAGTCTTCTGGTCGTTGGAAGCGCCAGGCGGTAAGGCAGGGGGCGCCACTCAATTTCCGCTACGGGGCGCCCCAAGGGCGTTGCACCATGGAATGACGTCACAATCTGCGCGCGCAGGTGGTCGCAGCGGTAAGTTTTAGCGCCGCCGCACAATCTCAAGTTAAGTTCTCGAGCGGCGCAAACATCGCTGCGCCCGGGCGTTAGCGGCTTTGCGCCCCATTAGCGCCCTCTTAAGGCGCTAACGGGTGGCGCAACCAAGTGAATTTTTACCCCCAAAACTTTAAAAGATGGAGAAGAGCAGAGAGACTTAGGGGGTCCAAAAACACAGATCTTTAAAAATGGAAAGACAAGTGAATAAAGCTATACAAAAGTATTTGGGATCCTATTATTTATAAATAAGGTTATAGAGCACAAAAACAATGCTAAATCCATAGCAACCATTGATTTGGCTGCAGTTACAATATTATATCCAGTTTTTGTGGCCCTACTTATCAAGGGCTTTGAGAGGGTATAGGAGAGATTTACTAGGACAATAGTAGGTTTTAGTTAGCTGAGGCACCGGAGAAAATCGGGTTCTTTTCAGTGGAGCAGAGAAGGCCAAGAGGAGAAGGTTAAAACCTTCTCATCACATCCTCAGGACATTCAATGAATTACTTTTGGAGAGTAGACTCAGTTATTATTTAGGCAAACACAGCAATCAGTTTACACAACAAGATCCCACAAACTGCATTGAGATGAATGACCAGTTAATCTGTTTTTCGTGCTGTCGGTTGAGGGAGGAATGTTGAGGGAGGAATAAGAAATGTTGGTCAAGACACCAAGAGAACTATGTGCTCTTCCTGAACAGTTCCCAGGAATCTTTTATATCCACCTCTGCATCTTATCTGAAAGACAGCAAAGCTCCCTCAGCCTATATGATATGCTCAAGTGGGAGGTTGAGCCTGCAGGCTTCTTATTTACAGGTACGAGTATTGCAAACTGAGCCAAACTGAAATGAAGCAAATAAATAAAGTATTTGCATCTTAAGCAAGTATTGCAAATTCACCATGGGTGGTAGAGCAAATTAATATACATTGGGAATGAACTATTTTGAGGAGGGAAGAAAGAAACAAGTTTTTTGAAATGGTAGGCAAGTACAAATATTGGCCGGAATTTCCTGTACCTGGGCGGGTCAGGTGCGGGTGGTTCGCCGTGGCGGGTCGCGACCCCGTTCCTCATTTCATTCTGCTCCTGAGATCAACTTTCCCTTAATGGCGCCTATTAAGGCAGCCCTGTGCGTTACCCGGCCCTATTAAATGGTCTGATGACGTCATCGATGACGCGTTTTCAGCTGGAATATTTAAAGGAGCCATGGCCACATTGCATTTGAAGGTTAATCTAGGAATGTGCAGGCACTGTATTGGAGCATTGGTGTGTTCCAAACATTTGGAAACATGACTGAACAGAGGCAGAGGGCTGCACCCAGGTTCTCAGATGACTCCCTGCATGTCCTCTTCCCTTCGGATGGGTGGAAGAGACCTCCCCAGCAGACCAAAAGAGCCTGGTTGGAGATTGCAGAGGAGGTGAACAGCAGGGATGTGGTCAGGAGGACTTGGGTGCAGTGCTGGAAATGTTTCAATGATCTCATTAGATCAGGAAAGGTGAGTGCAAAGCCACACTCAACTTCATCCTGCTTTTCCTCTCATCACATCCCCATCACTCTGCCTTTCCAAGCCTGCTCCTGCACATCATTACTCACACCAACATACCTTGCACATCCCTCTCTCTCTATCTACATTATCACATCCCCATCTGACTAGCCACCCCTCACACTCACCCTCATCCTAATGCAATCATACTAACTAACACACAAGAGGCCATTTGGCATTGGCACCCCACTCCATCATAGTCGCCCTTTAAAGATGTTACCCATCCATTCCTTACACTCATTCCATCACTCTCACTCAAACCTCTTTCCCTCCTTGCAGGAGAAGAGAGCCCACAATAAGAGGGAGAGAATCGGCGGTGACCCTCCATCATTGGCCACCTTCCCTGCAGCAGAGGAGGTCGCGCTGGAAGTCTCAGGAGTCGCAGAGCAGCTGGAGGTAGGAGACGGAGAGAGGGGGACATTTCAGCAACCTGGTGACAGAATTACATCTCATACAACCACATGGCATACAGCAGTCACTCATATGGGGACTGATGTCAGCAACCAGTGAATGTTCATCATGCGCATAATGGTATTGTTACCCATTCTGGATATGACATTTCTAAATCATCTCTTTACTCTCCCACAGGTCCATCAAGAGCACCCGCCATCACTGTCCAGGAGGAAGAGGAAGATGACTCCTCAGAGGAGCCTACAGCCTCTGAGGGCACACGGTCACCAGACATAAGCGCACCCAGCACCTGTGCAGATACGCACACCTCGGTGGGTCCCACGCGAGATAGAGTAGTGTTGTCACCTAGTGTGTCACAACTCACAAGTGAGCAAGAGCAGATGGTGGTGACAGGGACCGCAGTAGAGACTCCTCGCCAGAGGCCACAGGACACTCCCAGCTCTTCTCAGCTGCAAGCAGGCGCTGAGCCTCGGGGGGCCATCGAGAATGAGGACGATCCTGTAGGTGTAGCAAGAAGTGCAGGAGACTTTGACAGGTTTTGCGAGCGCGATGTCTGCAAATGTGCAAAGAATGGTGGAGTCCATCTCCAACATGAGCACCACCGTGTTGCAGGCGATGGTGACGATGTGCTCTTCCATGGAAAGGATGACCACCTGCATGGAGCAGCTAATGCGCCACTCACAGGAGAACATGGTATCTATGGAGAATAGATAGCTATCCTTGAAGAATAGATGGCAGACACTCATAGACCTCCTCTCTAGGAGGGATGTAAACGTAGACTTGGGTCCTCATGGCCCCACTGCTGTGCAGCAAGGTGCTCGCCAGCTCCTTGCTAGCAGGGAAGTGTGGGTGGCCCATGAGGGGAATAACAGGGAGAGGGGACATGGAAGTGGGGGCTCCTCTCAAAGTGCTCACACTTCTCCCCATTACATCCCTTTAGTCAGAGCCCCACATGCCTCCTGGGATCGCGATGGCCGAGTCTGCCCCTGCACAGTCACAGGAGGAGCTGACATTGGCAGGGCCATCACAGCCTCCAAGACCCAGAGGACGTCTGCCAAAAGTGTCTCTGCAGTCACAGCATGGAAGTGAGCAAGCTGCCTCTACATCTGCTGAAGCCACAGGGGTAGTGCCTCGTAGAAGCACATGTAAGAGGAAGATGAAACACAAGTAGATGCACAAGGGTAAGCACTTGGGTGTTTTAATAACTGTTTGTGTGAAGTTTCCGTTAATCTGATGTCACAGATAAAAATTATTATTTTTGCCACTTACCAATTCACCACAAGGCCAAATCTATCTGAAATTTTGGAAGTGGCTTAGTGAGTTGGAGTGAATGGTGAGATATAATGTTACCTCCAGCAATGGTGGTCAGTGTGAAAGGAATGGCCTGATCATTGTAGGGATGCTTTATGGTGTTGCTAAGGGGTGTTGGGAGCCTGGCACATCATATGGCAGCCATATAGGTGTAATGCCTGAAGTTAAGTAAATCTGGCCATGATGAGCCCAGCCCTGGCCTCCCAGGTAGCAATGTGCTCGGGTGCTGGCAGGATCTGGACCGCAGGTTCCTCCTGCTTATCCTCCTCCTCGTCTTCCAGCTGATGCTCCTCCTCCTCCTCTGACGAGCGCTTATGCAGCGCTAATCCTCGCTGCTGCGCTATGTTGTGCAGGGCACAGCAGACCACGACGATTCTGGAGACCCTGGCTGGTGCGTACTGAAGGGCTCCTCCAGATCTGTCAAGGCATCTGAAGCGCATTTTCAGCATGCCTATTGTCTGCTCTCTATGACACATCTAGTGGAAATGTGGCATTCATTATATCTCTCTTTGGCCTCAGTACTTGGTCTCCTCAAGGGTTTCATGAGCCACGTCTTCAGTGGATAGCCCTTGTCTCCAAGCAGCCAGCCGGAAAGTCTACTTGGAGGAGCGAAGAGCTGAGGGAGGGTGAACTGGCGCAGGGCGAAAGAGTCATGGCATGATGATCTTCCTATGGTTTGAGACGAGCTGCACATTGAGGAAGTGGAAGACCTTGTGGTTGACAAAGACTCCTGGGTGATGATAGGGTGCCCTGATAGCCACATGTGTGCAGTCAATGATGCCCTGCACCTGTGGGAAGCCAGCCAGAGCCGCAAAGCCGAGCACCCGCTCAGTAACATTGGCTTCATGAGTGGCAAAGTTGATATAATTGGTTGACTTGTCAAACAGGGCATCGGTGACCTGTGTGAAGCATCTGTGGGCGGCCGACTGTAAGATCCTGCAAATGTCTGCTGCAGATCCTTGGAAGTAGCCTGAGGTGAAGAAGTTGAGGGTGCTGGTAAGGCGTGTCCACCCACTCCTCTGGGCTGCAGGTCTTGCTCCAGCAAGCTGCAAATGTCTGCAATGACCTGGCGCGATGGCCTGAGCCTCCTCTGGCACTGCTGCTCAGTCATGTTGAGGAAGCTCATCCTCTGTCTGTATACCTTGTGTTGGGGGTATCACCTCTAGCGCGGTGCAGCCCTGCGCTGATGCCCTCTGTCCTGTGCAGCATCAGGTGGTTGAGGAGAAGGTTGGTGGTGTTGTTGTTGGTGCTGCTGGTGTGCCTGGTGCTGCTGGTGTTGGGGTTCATCATGGTCCGATTCTGAGGACCAAGGTGAGACAGTATAAACGGCACTCATGCTTATGTAATAGAAGGCAGGTCAAGTAGAGATGACAGAAGCAATCTGTCAATGGTGTGATACGTTCTACCAATGAGGTGACGGTGGATCCTGACTTTGCTGAAAACACTTACAACCTCTAGAAAGCTAAATCTGTGCTGACAATTCACTCAGCAACAGCATCTGCCTTAGGAAAGTGACCAGCTGTCATGTGGGAGTATTTATTGTGCTTTCCATGCTGTGCAGTAACATCAATGGCCACTGAACTTCCGCCTCAGGGTCGCAGACGTGGTTCCCGAGCTGCGTGATTCCCGTGCTCATCCAGGGAAATTGGAAAGGTAGGGTTAAAAAGACGCTTAAGGGTCTGACAAGTACCTAATAATGATCTAAATTCGCTTGGCTGCCTCTGCCATTCAGGCCACTGCCGCACTGGCAAACGCGCCCGAGGGAAAGGAGCATGGAGGCGGGTTCCCAACTCACTCCAAGTTATTTCAACTTTCACTCCTGACTCGCCTTCAATCCCGCCCGCACAGACGCTAGAAAATTCCGGCCATTATATCTGTGAGACCTGTATCTGCCACGTAATATAATGCTTCAGCAAATTTGCTGTATCACAGTGATAAACAAACCCGTCATATCAGGAACTGCACTCTAGTCCGAAACTATCTATATACAATTCCACAGGCGAATTACAACTGTTATGTTTAATTACTAAAGTTGTTTAAATATGTTAAGCTACAGATTGAGTATATAGCAAAGAAGCTTAATTTATAAAATCCAATGTATTTTTATATAGAATTTAGAACACAGAAAGAGGCCATTCGGCCCAACTGGTCAATGCCGGTGTTTCTGCTCCACACGAGCCTCCTCCCACCCTACATCATCTCCCCCCATCATCATATCCTTCTATTCTTTTCTCCCTCATGTACTTAACTAGCTTCCCCTTAAATGCATCCATGCTGTCATTTCCTTGTCACTCTTCTCCAATTTTCTCCTCAAGGCAGTGATTCCTTGCTGGCACCATGGGTACTCCACTCAAATGTCCATTATTCATTTTTGAGCCTGGACAGTGAGTACTGGCAGGCTATTTTACCATGGGGAGGCAGTATAGCCATGGCTGATTTGGTCCTCACCTGTGTGCACACTTGCACACTTCCAGCAGGACGGCATTAAGGAGTGGGAGATCTCCCCTCTCTCACCCAATGAGGCTGAGGCCAGTTTTATCAGCCCAACAACCATCCTGATTAATATCAACTGGCTGGGGATGGTACTTGAGACGCTCCTGCTCTGAATGGTTAGCTACTCACTGTCTAAATACAGCCATCAGGGCCATTCAATTATAACACTTTAAAGAGAACTAGAGTCAACAAAGACCAGAGTACAGTCAGCTTCCTACAGAAATAATCAATCACCCTGATTTTATAATGATTATCTCATGCACAATGTTGTTTGAAAGTGGATTAATCATCCAGATAGTTTAGTCAATAAATGCTAATGTATTACCACATATACAATTGTTTCTTGGCCACAGTTGTGCATGTTCCTAGATGTTCATGAAAGAGATGGCGGTATTAACAGAATACTGATTTAACTAGATCACAGTCTCGATAATAACTGAGGTTCGTTCAGAGTGGGGGAGGTGTGATATTGGGTGGGAAACCAGGAACAACTTTCAGCGCGTCGGTCTGTGGTATTTTAACGCAACCACCTAATTATAATTTTACTTCCGGGTTTGTTGTTGTATGCGCAGCAGCAGGCATGGCGCAGACCCACATGACGCAATCTCAACTGAAGTATTCAAAGGGCCAATCCAAAGATGGAATTTGGAGGAGTTAGGAGTTTGAACAAAGAGAGGGAGAAGTTTCATCATGGATTCAGGACAGTAAAGCGCTGCGCCTCATTTTAGCGATGCTTCACTTGATATACTGCTGGATGCAATGAGGAGTCAGAGAAATACTCTTCCCCAGCAATGGGAGGAAGAAAACTGCTGCTGCAGCAAAGAAGGTGGAGGTGGCCGAGGAGGTCAGCAGCTGGAGCATTTTGCCACGCCCCTGGGAGTGCTTTAATGACCTAACCAGGTCAGGGAAGGTGAGTTGCACATTTACCTACATCCTGCTGTGCGCACCACCCTCTCCCCCCACTCTGCCTTGTCAAGCCTACTTCATCACATCACTCCTCATACCTACTTACCTTGTACGTGCACCCATCGTTCTCTGTTTATGCACTTCCTCACATCCCCATCTATCCATTAACCACTGCCACTCACCCTCATCCTTATGCAATTTGATGCCTCTCCCTGATAGTCAACCTCACCAAATGCACTGCATCCATCGGATGAACACATGCCATTACAGTCACCCATAGGCCTGTTCTTTCCCCCGTTGCAGGAGAAGAGAGCACAGAACACAAGGGAGAGGGAGAGGACCGGAGGTGGTCCTCCACAGATCTCACAGTTGACAGCTTCAGAGGAGGAAGTGCTGGCGATCAGTTGTGTTTCAGCACCCTGACCATTGGAGATGGAAAGATTGGGACCTCTGTGTTATCTGGTGACAGAATTAAATATCAGCGACCCACATGTCATACAACACTCAGTCATGTTGACTTGATTTCAGCAGCGAGTGAAATTTTGCAAAAATGCCAGTGTGTCCGGAAGTCGGCTCCAACCCGCCAACTTCCGGGTTTAACTCAGGCGCCTTTGGCCGCGTGTGCGTAACCCCATCTGGAGAGGTGGGTTAGCAACTGAAAGTTTAAATGAGTGTATTCCAACGATAGTTTAACCTGCGAGCTCGACCCATCTGTTGCCCCCCTCTTTGCTGCTCCTCTTTCTGCTGACCACCTGCAGGACTCTCCACAGCAGGCTGGTGCTGCCGCTGATGGTCATTTTGCTCCTTGACGGAGGTTTACTCAACACCAACAACAGCCAATCTCCGGACGCCATCCTACAACTCATCCGCTTCATCCTTGACCACAATGTCTTCACCTTCGACAACCATTTTTTCACCCAAACACACGGAACAGCCATGGGGACCAAATTCGCACCCCAATACGCCAACATCTTCATGCACAAGTTCGAGCAAGACTTCTTCGCTGCACAGGACCTCCAACCAACGCTGTACACCAGATACATCGACGACATCTTCTTCCTTTGGACCCACGGCGAAGGATCACTGAAAGGACTACACGATAGCATCAACAGGTTCCATCCCACCATCAAACTCACCATGGACTACTCCTCAGAATCGGTTTCATTCTTGGACACACGAATCTCCATCAAAGACGGACGCCTCAGCACTTCACTCTACCGCAAGCCCACGGACAACCTCACGATGCTCCACTTCTCCAGCTTCCACCCTAACCACGTTAAAGAAGCCATCCCCTATGGACAAGCCCTGCGAATACACAGGATCTGCTCAGACGAGGAGGAACGCGATGGACACCTACGGACACTGAAAGACGCCCTCGTAAGAACGGGATATGACGCTCGACTCGTCGATCGACAGTTCCGACGGGCCACAGCGAAAAACCGCATAGACCTCCTCAGAAGACGAACACAACCAACAGAGTACCCTACGTCGTCCAGTACTTCCCCGGAGCGGAAAAACTACGCCATGTTCTTCGCAGCCTTCAACATGTCATCGATGACGACGAACACCTTGCTAAGGCCATCCCCACGCCTCCACTACTCGCCTTCAAGCAGCCGCCTAACCTCAAAAGTACCATCGTTCGCAGCAGATTACCCATCTTTCAGGAGAACAGCAACCAAGACACCACACAACCCTGCCACGGCAACCTCTGCAAGACATGCCAAATCATGGACACAGATACCATCATTACACGTGAGGACACTACCCACCAGGTACACGGTACATACTCATGTGACTCGGCCAACGTTGTCTACCTGATACGTTGCAGTAAAGGATGCTCCAGAGCATGGTACATCGGCGAGACCATGCAGACACTGAGACAACGTATGAACGGACACCGTGCAACAATCGCCAGGCAGGAGGGTTGCCTCCCAGTCGGGGAACACTTCAGCAGCCAGGGGCATTCAGCCTCGGATCTGCGGGTAAGCGTTCTCCAAGGCGGCCTTCGAGATACACGACAGCGCAAAATCATAGAGCAGAAACTGATAGCCAAGTTCCGCACTCATGAGGATGGCCTCAATCGCGATATCGGGTTCATGTCATGATACAGAACGTGACTTGACATCATGGCCGGTCTTCCCAGGTGTTTTTTTTTTTAAAAAAGACTAACACAAGAACCAACACAAATTGACAGGATATGCAGCCAGCAGGTGGTTTGACACGTTGGACCCCCTGGGACACATCTCATTGTCTTGGCTGTGCTCTTTGTTGTAGGGAATAATGTGAATAGATTTTGTCTGGGTTTAAATTGTGAATTCTGGGAGATTCTCTCATTGCTAACTTACCTGACGAAGGAGCGAACTGCTTCGAAAGCTTGTAAAATTAAATAAATCTGTTGGACTATAACCTGGTGTTGTGCGACTTCTCATTTTTGTCCACCCCAGTCCAACGCCGGCATCTCCACATCACAATCTAACGTAGGCATAGCGCCACCTATCCTGATCTTGAGTCTCAATACCTCCAAAGTGCACAAATTCAACCTTATCTGTTTCATTTCCTGCTTTTTTCTCAGTTCTGACGAAGGGTTTCGACCTGAAGCGTTAACTCTGTTTCTCTCTCCACGGATGTTGCCTGGCCTGCTGAGTTTTTCCAGCGTTTTCTGTTGTTGCACAAATTATAGTCTCTCACCACAAGTACTCTCAACAAAGCCTTTCACAGTGGGAGGTAAGAAAGCAGCTGTGAGCACTGACTATTTGTTGCTATTGTATGCCTGACTTTTTATGAATCCCATGAATTACCTTTCAGTCTTCTCACCTTGGTGTCGACGGCGAGTTTCAGTAAGCCCGGGAAACCCGTGCATTTTTAAATGCTGGTTAAACTATCGTTGGAATACACTCATTTAAACTTTCAATTGCTAACCCACCTCTCCAGATGGGGTTACGCACACGCGGCCGAACGTGCCTGAGTTAAACCCGGTAGTTGGCGGGTTGGAACCGACTTCTGGACACACTGGCATTTTTGCCAAATTTGACCGCCCCCCCCCCATCTGCACCCAAACCCACAAACTCTTCAATGTTAAAATTCTCCCCCATGTTTCAAATGAATCCTATGTCAATAGCGAGCCTTGTGATCACTCTGAAATTCTTTCTTTCGTTCCCCACGCCCAAAGTAGGGTTGAGTGTGCTGGCCTGGTGCTGCAAATGTACAAAGGGTTTTCTTTAAATCAAGAAGCCTCTAATTCTAATAAGGAAGGAAAGGTGACATTGAGGCCGACCGCAGCAGGAGAACAATTGGTACAAAATGATTTAAAAACAACAGCAACTACAAAGGTTGCTGAAAAAAGAAAGGTATCAACAGATCTTGGAGAGAAGTTCTACAAACAGACCTCTCTGGAGAAGACTGACTCAACAAGACTAACGTTAACAGAAAGCTCACTGATTTACTGTATAACAGGATCCATTTATAATGAACTTAAGCTTGCTGCGGTAATATTTCACTATGGCAGGAGTTTCAGTACATCAGGAGGGCCTTGACTGGGCATTCCTGACTGACAGTCTGATGAAATGAAGAAATCAGATCAAGTTCAGTTTGTGTAAAACAGTCTGCTTGAGTTGAAATCACCACATGCTCAATATCAATTCAAAGTATGTTTGATTCAAAGAAGGTGCTGTTTTCCCTGCTCCTTCACCGTGTGGGTCTGACCTGATGTGACTGCATACTTTGCTAAAAGAAAAGGATTGTGAAATTGGAATGAACACTTAAAAGAGGGTAAGGCAGAGATGCAGTCAGTGTACAGGCAGAGATTAAATATACTATGACTGGAGTTATTAGTTCTTCTGTTGGCTGTAAGACTGTTTATGTACCCCCATTTTTCTCCTTTCTTGGTGTTGCTGACGTATGCCAAGCTCCCGTTCTGCAAGTGCTGATAGCTGCTTAATAGTGTCAGCAGGGTTTTCAACCATAGCGTGCGTGACAGCCTAGCCTCGCCTGGCAGAAACTCACACACACTTTCCGGCAGAAGTCATTGGATAGGAATGAGAACCAGAGTACTGACACACTCAAAACTTTGTTTATTATGTTTGAATTTAGAATATTTTAAATTCCAGAGAACTTCGATAGTTAAGACACTTGCTTTTTCCAAGTATAAATGGCTGTTTGGTTTCGTTTCAGATCTTCCTGATTTGGTTTTTCATCTTCTTTGTTTTGTTTCATACCTTCCTGTTTTTACCCTCTCTTAGACATAAGTGCTGAAGCCAACTGTAGTCTTCAGTTACCATGCTGGCTGAGATCAGCTTCTCTGAACAGATCAGATTTATGAAATAAATATCACTCATTTTTACACTGAAATATTTTTTTTAAATGTAAGTAAACGTGGAAGAAGAAAATGCCATTTGATCCATCAAAGAAATCATAGAATCATAGAAATTTATGACACAGAAGGAGGCCATTCGGCCCATCGTGTCTGTGCCAGCCAAGAAAGAGCTATCCAGCCTAATCCCACTTTCCAGCTCTTAGTCCGTTGCCCATGTCCTAACTCGCACCAAGTCCCGTTCTATATAAATACAAGTTGTTGTAGGTTACAGCACTTCAAATTTCTTTTTAAATGTGATGAGTGTTTCTGCCTCTACCACCCTTTCAGGCAGTGAGTTCCAGTCCACCACCAAGGGTGAAAGAAGTTCTCCTCAACTCCCCTCTAATCCTTCTGCAAATTACTTTAAATCTATACCCCCTGGTTATTGACCCCTCTGCTGGGGGAAATAGAGTGGATAGGAAGGACCTATCTAGGCCCTTCATAATTTTATACACCTCAATCAAGTCTCCCCTCAGCCTCCTCTGTTCCAAAGAAAACAACCCCAGCCTATCTAATCTTTCCTCATAGCTAAAATTCTCCAGTCCTGGCAACATCCTCGTAAATCTCCTGGACCCTCTCTAGTGCAATCACATCTTTCCTGTAATGTGGTGACCAGAACTGTACACAGTACTCTAGCTGTGGCCAAACTAGTGTTTTATACAGTTCAAACATAACCTCCCTGCTCTTATATTCGATGGGCTGGATTTTGATACTGGGGCGGGTTGGGGTCGTGTCATCCACTGTGTGTGTGTGTGTGTGTGTGTGTGTGTGTGTGTGTGTGTCTCTCTCTCTCTCTCCCTGCAAGTCGCCTCTGATGATGTCATCATTGCTGCTGCATTGAAGGTCTGCAAAGACTGCTTGGCCTTTGCTGTGAGAGGACCTGGATGCAAAATGAGCAGCAGCAGCCCTGAGTCTGCTCCCAGATATTTTTGCACCACCACTCCCAGATATGTCTCCCATCCACCACCACTCCCAGATATGTCTCCCATCCACCAGCACTCCCAGATATGTCTCCCATCCACCAGCACTCCCAGATCAGCCAGCACTCCCAGATCAATCAGCCATCCGGCCAGCCAGCCGTGCTCCCGCCAGGTTTCACATTCGTGGTTCAGAACAGGCGTGCTTCACGTAGAAAAAGGGTTAAAATCACAAAGGCCTTTCAAAATGGCATTATAGAGGTAATTTAGTGCTTGTTAAGGGCCTTAACAGCCTATCCCGTCTCTAAGAGGTGGGACGGAGGCGGGACCAGCAGACACGATTTAATGAAAATTGCATGGAGGCGGGCTTGTGCCCGCCCATTTTCGCAATTTTAACCCCCCACACGCCTCCAAACCCACCTCCACGGGTCAATGAAAATCCAGCCCTTTGTATCGGCTAATAAAGGAAAGTATCCTGTATGCCTTCTTAACCACATTATCAACCTGTCCTGCTACCTTCAGGGATCTGTGGATGCGCACTCATGAAAGTCACCCATGATTACTGTAGTACACTTGTTACATGCATCTCTAATTTCCTGTTTGATGCTGTCCCCTACATTACCACTACTGTTTGGAAGCCTATAGACAACTCCCACCAATGTTTTCTGCCCCTTGGTGCTTCTTAGCTCCACCCAGACTGATTCTACATCTTGATTTTCTGAGCCAATATCCTTTCTCACTATTGCACTGATTTCATCCTTTACTAACAAGGCCACCCCACCTCCTTTTCCTTTTTGCCTGTCCTTCCTAAATATCGAATATCCTTGGATATTCAGCTCCCAGCCTTGGTCACCCTGTAGCCACGTCTCCGTAATTGCAATTATATCGTATCCGTTTACATCTATTTGCACTGTTAATTTGTCTATCTTATTACGAATGCTTCGTACATTCAGATACAGTGCCATTAGATTTGTTTTTAACATTTTTAGACATCTTAACATTTTTTTGTACTATGGCCCTATTTGCCTTATTACCAATTTTTCTTACCGACCCTATTTGTTCGTGCACTCCTTTGTTTGTACGCTCTGTCCCTTCCTGACACAATCTGGTTATCCTTACCCCATCACTTTCCTGCACTGCTTCCTTGTCTTTTCTCTTTAGCATTCTAGATTTCTCTCCACCAGGACCCTCCTCCCCCCCCCCACCCCTTATTTAGTTTAAAGCCCTATCTACCTCCCTAGTTATTTGATTCACTAGAACTCTGGTCCCAGCATGGTTCAGGTGTAGTCCATCCCAACGGAACAGCGCTGTCTTTCCCCAGTACTGGTGCCAGTGCCCCACGAATCGAAACCCACTTCTCCCACACCAATCTTTGAGCCATGCATTCATCTCCCTGATCCTACGCTAATTTGCTCGTGGCTCAGGTAATAATCCAGAGATTATCACCCTTGTGGTTCTGCTCTTTAATTTAGTCCCTAGCTGCTCAAACTCTCGCAGCAGAACTTTTTCTTAGCCCTACCTATGTCGTTGGTACCCATGTGGACCATGACAACTGGATCCTCCCCCTCCCACTCCAAGTTCTTCTCCAGCTCAGAGGAGATGCCCTTTACCCTGGCACCGGGAAGGCAACATAACCTTCGGGACTCATGCTCCTGGCTGCAGAGAACAGTGTCTAGCCCCCTAACTATACTGTTGCCTACTACAGCCACCTTCCTTTTTACTCCCCCCACTTGAATGGCTTCCTGTACCACGGTGCCGTAGTCAGTTTGCTCGTCCTCCCCGCAGTCCCTGCAATTGTCCACAAGGGTTGCAAGAGCCTCAACTCTATTAGACAAGTGCAGGGACTGAGACTCCTGCAATTCTACCTCCTGGATCCCCGTACCTGCCTCACTCGTAGTCATACCTTCCTGTCCCTGACCACGTGTCAAATCTAAAGTATTTAATCTAAGGAGTGTGGCTGCCTCCTGGAGCAAAAGGTCCCGGTAACTTTCTCCCTCCCTGATGTCTCGCAATGTCTGCAGCTCAGACTCCAGCTCCTCAACTTGGAGCCGACGTTCCTCAAGCCGCAGACACTTACCATAGATGTAGTCGCCCTGGACAAAAATGTCCACAAGCTCCCACATATTGCAGCAGCAACACATCTCCTGTTCTCCCACTATTTTCTTTAATTAAGTGTTAATCAAATTATTTACCTCATTTAGTTTATTAAATTAAGTTTAGTTTTTTAAATTTAGTTATATGCTATATGTTAACTTAAAACTTAGCCCACAGTCACTACCAATCACTTACCTGCCTTACCTGTGACGTTACACTGCAGTTTTCTCTTGTTGTTGCAGGTCATCTGCTGCTGCTTTTATCCCCGCTCTCGGGCCTGGTCTGCTCCCTCTCAGGTCCTCCGCCACCGCTCTGCGGGAGAAGTTAGGAAAAGCAAGGCAAAGCAGCAGCACCTCCTTTCCCCACTTCACCGAACTCCCACACTTACCAAACTCCCAAGTTTTTCACTCTGTGCCAGTTGCACTCACAGGCCCCTGTTTTTATACTGTTTGTAAATCTAGCTATCTAATTAGCTAATTAACTAGCTACAGCTGCTCTCCGGTAGGAGAGCTTGCTTGTTTGTCTCTGCTTAAGCCCGTAAGAAACTTAAAAATTTAAGTTTAAAATTTAACTTAAACAGTTGATCTTACTTAAGAGCTACTAGCAATTAACACTAGATTTTAAAAGACATTAAAAGAGATTAACCCTTAAAATTCCCACACTTACCAAACTCCCAAGTTTTTCACTCTGATCCAGTTGCACTCAGTGCCCTTAATGTCTGCCTCTTTCCTTACCCTCAATTTTTCCCTTATGGCTTTATTCATCCATGGTGTCCCATTAGTGCTTATTTTGTTCTTTTATTTTAGCAGAATATATTTTTCCTTGACTCTGTTGAACACCAATGTTTCCCATTGCTGTTCTACGTCATTGTTTGCCAATATTGTTGTCCAATATTGTTAGGGCCTCGGCAGCTAAAGGCACTGCCGCCAATGGTGGAGCGAAGACAATTGGGAATATGCAGAGGTCCAGAATTGGAGGAACACAGAGTTCTTGGAGTGTTGTAGGGCTGGAGGAGGTTACAGAGATAGGGAGGGGCGAGGTCATCAGCTGCTGAAACCATTATCCATGAGGAATTTGAATACACGGATGAGAATTTTAAAATTGAGATGTTGCCGGACCAGGAGCCAATGTAGGTCAGCGGTCGCAGGGGTGATGGGTGAACAGGACTTGGTATGAGTTAGGATATGGGCAGCAGAGCTTTGGATGAGCTGGAGTTTATGGAGGGCAGAAGATGGGAGGCTGGCCAGGAGAGCATTGGCATAGGCAAGTCTTGAGATAACAAAGGCATAGATGATAGTTTCAGCAGGGGCAGAGACGGGCGATGTTGTTGCGGTGGAAATAGGTGGTCTTCATGATGGAAAGGATATGGGGTTGGAAGCTCAGCTCAGGGTTAAAGGATGCTGAGATTGCAAATAGTCTGGTTCAGTATGAGACAGTGGCCAGACAGAGAGATGGAATTGATGGAGAGGGAATGGAGTTTGTGGCTGGGGCCGAAGACAATGGGCGGAACTTTAACCTAAAACGCCGGGTGGGTTGGGGGGCAGTTAAATTGTTAAAAATGGGATTCCCGACCTGAACCCGCCTACAACCTGCCCACTTCCGGTTTTAACGGAGGCGGGATAGGGGGGGAGATGGGGGCGAGCGACCAACCCGCTCCCAGGAGTCGGGATGTCAATTTAAATATTATAATGAGGCTGGGAGCCTCTTTTTTTTAACCTCCATTTTGTTTTTAACTGCATGTGGACGGGTGTTACACACTTCATAAAACCCGACAGTTACAGCAAGGCAGCGACTGCTGCATCCAGTAAGTAAGTGCTTTTATAACTACCTCCTGGATCCAGGGTCCCTGCCTAACCCATCCCCCACGATTGGAGAATCCCCCAGGTCTCTGATCACCCCCCGAGGCCACCAATCACCACCTCCACCCCCGCCGGTCTCCGATGCCTCCATGAGGCCTCCCCCCCCGCTCCTCCCCACCTGCGATCAGCTGAAGATCCCCTCCTTTGCTTCTGCGGCCGCTTCTCGGCCCGCGATCGTCCTCGGACCATCCCTGTGCTTCTCCAGCCTGCCCCAAGCCCCCACGCAATCCCTCCCTCCCTCTTTTGTGTGGCTTAGTGTCGCAGGCCTACCTGCTCGCAATCTGGTTGGCTGCAGGCGGGAAACCGAGACCTCGCATGCAAATCATACCCTGCCATTAAAGTCGGCAGGGCCTGCCCGACCACCTCGGAGCTGGCCCCAACCCGCCCTCCTGCTTAAAATCCAGCCTGGCTTTGTTCTTCCCAATGTTTAATTGGAGGAAATTGCAGCTCATCCAAGACTGGATGTCGGACAGACGATCTGACGACACAGAAGACATGGAGTGATTGAGAGATGTGTTGGTGAGGGAGAGCTGGGTGTTGTCAGTGTATATGTGGAACCTGATATGACCCCGATTTTAACTCCAGGTGGATTGCCCGCTCAGGCCTGAGTTAAAATTACAGTCGGGTCTCAATGATGTCATCGGGCCGCAACATGCATATGTAAAGAAGGACCCTGTTGGGTCCAGGCACATGTCCTTGCTGCCTGCTCAGGAGAGCAGGTTAAAATTGCAGATGTTGCGATCATCGCGGCTTTCGGATAGCTAAGAGCCAGGGCGATTTTAACCGCTCACCCGCCAGGTTTCTACTAATCGAGTCGGGTTAAAATCACCCCTGTCTTCCGATGATGCGAAATAGGAGGGGGCCAAGGTTAGATCCTTAAGGACTCCAGAGGTACCGGTGTAGGGGTGAGAAAAGATACCATTGCAGGAGATTCTCTGACTATGACTGGATAGAATTTTAGACTTTTCTACTAGTAGAATGCATATATTAATTTAAAAAAATATTATACTATACCCTCTGACCAGCAGAGATTTCCTCCCTTCCAATTTTCTTTGTTTTTTCCCCATCTCTCCAGAAGGTTTGATAACACTGCTGGTTGCCTCTCACTAGAGTTTAGAAGAATGAGAGGGGATCTCATTGAAACGTATAAAATTCTGACAGGGCTAGACAGGCTGGAAGCAGGGAGGATGTTTCCCCTGGCTGGGGGGGTCTAGAACAAGGGGTCACAGTCTCAGGATACGGGGTAGGACATTTAGGACTGAGATGAGGAGAAATTTCTTCACTCAGAGGGTGGTGAACCTGTGGAATTCTCTACCACAGAAGGGTGTTGAGGCTAAGTCACTGAATATATTTAAGAAGGAGATACATAGAAACATAGAAACATAGAATCTAGGAGCAGGAGTAGGCCATTCGGCCCGTCGAGCCTGCTCCGCCATTCAATACGATCATGGCTGATCATCCAAATCCAGTACCCTGGGCTTTAATCCCCACAGTACACATATCCCACCCTACCCCCGTAACCCCACGTATTTAATTCCCCCTAACATATCCCATCCTATCCCCATAACCCCACATATTTAATCCCCCCTAACACTAAGGGTCAATTTATCATAGCCAAATCAACCTAACCCACACATTTTTGGACTGTGGGAGGAAACCGGAGCACCCGGAGGAAACCCACGCAGACACGGGGAGAATGTGCAAACTCCACACAGACAGTCACCCGAGGTCAGATTCGAACCCGGGTCTCTGGCGCTGTGAGGCACCAGTGCTAACCACTATGCCACCGTGTTGCCCAATAGATAGATTTCTAGACACAAAAGGCATCAAGGGGTATCGGGAGAGAGCGGGAATAAGGTATTGAGATAGAGGATCAGCCATGATTAAATTGAATGGCGGAGAAGACTCGAAGGGCCGAATGGCCTACTCCTGCTCCTATTTTTCTATGTTTCTATGTTTCTAATTCCTCACTCTTCGTGTGTGGCCCTAGTTTGACCACTGGAATTATTAACTATCCTTATAGATCCCTACAAACCTCCAAGATCTTTGTGCTCCTCCAATTCTGGCCTCTTGCACATCCCTTATTTTAATCGTTCCACCATTGGCGCCTGTGCTTTCAGCTGTCTAGGCCCTAAACTCTGGAATTCCCTCCCTAAACCTCTCCGCCTCTCTAACTCTCTCTCCTCCTTTAAGATGCTCCTTAAAACCTACATCTTTGACCAACCTTTTGGTCATCTGTCCTGATATCTCGTCCTGTGGCTCGGTCTCAAATTTTGTTTGATAACGCTCCTGTGAAGCGCCTTGGGATGTTTTACTATGTTTAAGGCGCTATATAAATGCAAGTTGTTGCTGTTGTCCTTGATGTCTCGAGGACAGTGACAATCAGAGAACCAGACTGTTCGCAACCTTGGTGTCATATTTGACCCTGAAATGTGCTTCCGACCACATATCCGCAGCATAACTAACACCGCCTATTTCCACTTCCGTAACATCGCCCATCTCCGCCCTTGCCTCAGCTCATCCGCTGCTGAAACCTTCATCCATGCCTTTGTTACCTCTAGACTTGACTATTCCAACGCACTCTTGGCTGGCCTCCCACATTCTACCCTACGTAAACTTGAGGTCATCCAAAACTCGGCTGCCCATGTCCTGACTCGCACCAAGTCCCGTTCACCCATCACCGCTGTGCTCACTGACCTACATTGGCTCCTGGTTAAGCAACGCCTCGATTTCAAAATTCTCATCCTTGTTTTCAAATTTCTCCATGACCTCGCCCCTCCCTATCTCTGTAATCTCCTTCAGCCCCACAACCCCCCCCAAGATATCTGTGCTCCTCCAATTCTGCCCTCTTGAGCATCCCTGATTAGAATCACTCAACCTTTGGTGGCTGTGCCTTCTGTTGCCTAGGCCCTAAGCTCTGGAATTCCCTGCCTAAACCTCTCCGCCCCTCTACCTCTCTTTCCTCTTTTAAGACACTCCTTAAAACCTGCCTCTTTGACCAAGCTTTTGGTCACCTGCCCTAATTTCTCCTTATGTAGTTCAGTGTCAATTTTTTGTTGTTGTCTTGTAACACCCTGTGAAGCGCCTTGGGACGTTTTACTACGTTAAAGGCGCTATATAAATACAAGTTGTTGTTGTTGTTGTTGTACAAACGTTTATCTGGGTTCCCTGTTATTCATATTATTTACAATTTCAAGGAGAGCTTTTAGATGGTACTAAGGTATGTAGCTAGGTGCTAAATATAATGAAGATAAGCAGCATTTAAAGAGATTTGGACCAATTAAGCAGATTGGGCCCAATGTGCCTATCCATTTTTGATCAATCCCAACTACACACTTTCTCTCCACATCCTGAATCCTTTACCTTTCCAGAAACACATTTAATAGTTTCTAACTCCATTTATAGTGTCCAGTTCAATGACTTTTTTCAGCAACTTGTTCCACAGGTTTATTAACCCTAACAAGAAATTGCAATTATATAGTGTCTTTAATGTAAACACATCTCAAGGTGCTTCACAGATAGGCGTGAGTAAAATAGACACTGAGCCAAGAAGGGAGAGGTTAGATGGGGTGACCGAAAGCTTGGTCAAAGAGATAGGTTTTTGAGAAAGTTTTCAAGGAGGAGGGAGGGGTTTAGGGAAAGAATTGCAGAGAGTAGGACACAAGCGACTGAAGGCTGAGCCATTAGTGGTGGGGGGGTGAAGGGAGGGGAGAAGTCACAAAAGGGTGGAGTTAAAGGAATGGAGGGAAACAGATAGAGGGCTTGAGGAAACTGTAGCGTTCGGGTAAGCTGAAGCCACGAAGGGATTTACAAGCGTTAATGAAGATTTTAAATTTGTGATGGGGAACAGGGTACAAATGTAGGTCTATGAGAACAGGGGTAATGAACGAATGGGACTTAGTAGTGGGGCAGGATGCATGCAGCAGGGTTTGGACAAGTTGAAGTTCATGGAGGAAGGAAGACAAAAAGGGCTGGATTTTGATACTGGAGACGTGATGGAGGCGGGACTCCCACTTTTTGGATTGTAGTCCCGCCTCCATCGACTTGTGGCCAACCCACTGCATTTTCACTTGATTGACCTTGTTGAGCCCGCCCAGTGGGCTCAGCAGGTCAATTAAGGGCCACCCGGCAACAGGTGACGTCACAGATTGACATTTCATCTGTCAAGAGCTTTTGACAGATGAAATATCAGCGTTTGACAGCTCTGTGAAGCTGTCAAACACTCACAATCTGTCTTCTAACTTGAGTCCTTCCTCTCAGGCTGAGTTAGAAATCATTCCAGCACAGAAAACAGAGGCTGAAACTTTTGACAGCACCACGGCCTTTCTGCTTTCTGTGCCGGTGAGATTTCTGACTCCCGAGAACTGAAGGGCTGACACCTGCAGGAGGAAGTTAAGGTAAGTAAAACTTTTCCCCACACTTTGCACTTACCTTACACACTTACCTCTGCACACATGCACCCATCACTCACCTGCCCACCGGACATATCGACCCCTCCAACCCCCGCAGACCCACGGCCCGCCTCGCTAACTTGGCTTGGTTGGGACCTGTCGGGAAGCCCACATTTCAGCTTTCAAAATAGGGATTAGGCAAAAAACTGCCTGTTAACTACCTGTTAACAGGCAGTTAATTGTCACTAATCCCCTTCCCGCCTCGGGGAGGCGGGTCCCAGCACAGGTCGGGTACCCGCCTCCAGCGAAACTGGCATGGAGGCGGGTTGGGGGCGGGATGGGTTCGGGACCCCCGAATCTGCTATTTTAACCCCCCACACGCCTCCAAACCCGCCTCCACGGGTCAATGAAAATCCAGCCCAAAGGCTTCCAACTTCCTCATTTTAAACTTGCGTTTCCTGGTATTTGAACCCGTCATCATGGTGAACAATTTGCCTGTATCAACTTTGTCAGTTGCCTTCATAACTTCGCAAAGGTACTGTCAGATCTGAGTCACTTTGCCCTCTTGTGAGGATTAAATGTTCATTGGCTGACAGCAGAGGATAACATCATTAACTGCCTGTGATGCAAATGAATGTGCCTGCAGAAGAGACTGCAGGTTCCATGTGTCTTTTAATTTAGTCCACAGCCATCAGGGTGTGACAGAACTCATTATCTCCTGAATTCACAAAAACTGAACCACCTGCCACTTCCATTGTAAACATGTGAATTATGGGAGCACAGAGTCTTTCTCATTTACAAAATACATTTCATCCTCCAGGATTTAGTACAGAGGCTTAATCAGTATTGACAAAACCAAGCATCTATTGCTGTCCTCACAGAACAGAATATAAAAAGATTGTCCAGTTTTACATTTTTATTATAATGTTTTCTAAAGAAGTACAAAGTCAGTTCTTTTTGCCTTTATCTAATATGTCCTCTTTGTCTTGGAAATGGAGGTGCAGAACAATGCACATCTTGTACACTATGGCAGGAAATATTTTCCATTCTATATGTGCAAAATTGTTTATATAAAAATCAAACTTGCATTTATATAGCGTCTTTCATAACCTCAGGATGTCCCAAAGCGCTTTACGTGAAGTCAATGTTGCAATGTAAGAAACGCAGCAGCCAATATACGCACAGCAAGGTTGCACAAATAGCAATGAGATAAGTGACCAGATAATCTGTTTTAGTGGTGTTGGACATGACACCGGGGAGAACTCATTTACACACAGAGGAAATCGCCCCTCCCTGTTTTTTAGGCCTATGACTTCTTCACTACTTGACTACCACTGCCTGTAGGAATTCTAAAGGGAATCCCAATGCAATGTGCTTGGGAGTGTTGAGGTAGCCCCAAATTGGAACTAAAGGACTCATTCTGGAGTTGATTGGTTCCACCTCAGCATTTCCTCAAGACTCTCACTTGGAAACTGTATCAAGATCCTCTTTGAGAATTACAAGTGTTGGCAACAGTCTATCTGTCCACAAACTGCTCAGTCTTTAATACTTTCAGATAATTTGCATATTGCGGCTTGGCAACATGTGCTAACCCTTATCCTTTCTCCTCTTTCTGTAAAGGTTTGAAGTAAAATGTTTTTGAGCAGTCTTAATCTAGTTCTTAGTGGGCACAAGACACTGGAATGTTGAATGTTGATACTGCATGAAAAGGTAGAAAATTGTTTCTTTCCCTGGCTGGCATTCTTTACCTTGAAAAGCACATAATTTCACTAAAAACAGCAAATTTAGGGGAATATTTTAGGTTGTAACAGTGTGAGAGATGGACGATATGTTAGCCTTAGGCTTTTGAAAGCTGTACCGCTAAAGAGGTACAGCTTTAAGAAATCTTTAAAGGCAATTAAGGTCAATCAGGAATGACTCCTAGCCTGAAAGGATAAAATGCAGGGAAATAGTTCAGTAAGTGAGTTTGGAGTGGAAGGTGCTAAGAGTGAGAATGTGTATGCCCTGTTACTGTCTTGTTCATCTCTGCAGTTAAAGACACAACTTTCATGGGTGAATAAACCTAATTTGTTTTGAACATTAAGCTCTAGTCTGTGTGTCTAATTGACCACTGGATCCTAGGTCTGCTTTAGCCAGCTACAAGGTATTGGATTGAAAGGGTTTACACAGGTCTGAATCTGGTGGCTTCCGAATCTCATCTCCGTCACAGAAATAAATTGGATAGGAGTGGTTTCTGGCCTGGGAGCTTTATTAAATTAGAAAAAGGGCCCAGGTTTGAAGGTTGGTTTGTACAGAGATAATCTCAGCTGATGCTGCAGTTAGGGAACCTCAAATGGCTTCAATGTCCCTGGGCTAGGAAAGGGCTCCCAATGCTGATCATTTTTCAGTGACCTCTGCTGAAACGTGGATTTCTGGCGAGAACATGCACAGTCTTGATGTTTCCCTTCTTGAATAGCCTTACACACAAAGCAATTTAAATAGGTCTTGCACATGCTTGTGTACATAGTTCTTAGAGCAAGGATATACAACTTTTTTTTAATTCATTCACAGAATTTTTTACCCATCCCTAACTGCCCTTAACTGCACTAGAATTCGCAATATATCGCGATTTTATTTAATAAGGAGAAAACACAGAGTTTCGTTCAAACAGCTTTATTTCAGCAGAATGCTGCCAGGTTTAAAGTGGACACAAGCAGCCTGTAAAATGGCCGCCGCACCTCGTGACAGAACATTCTAGACTTTTCAACAGGCAGACAAGATGGCATTCCAATAAACATTTGTGCAAGATCGATTGAGATTCAGCACAGTGAAGATAATACACGAGACATTATGGGTTTGCAGTATACACATAAATACTGAAATCGGTCTCCCAGGTACAAATGAAAGCTATTGTACCGAGTAATCAAGGGCCCATCCAAAAGACATTAATATGTAAAATCCCAACGACTCTACGATGAGAGAGCCGTTAGCAGGTAGTTATACAAAACACTTGGAAGCCCCACAACCCCTCCAGGGAGAACACCGACCGATTTAACAATGGGAGAAATATTAACAGGTACTCAGACATTTACGAGTAGCCCCGAAACCCATTAAGAACGGAGATCACCCATACAAGACATTTGAGCGCCAGACCCTAAACAAAAGAATGGACATTAAGGTTGGGCGGGAAACGGAAGATTTTGCACTATAATTGCAGGCTCCAAACCGTCCATCTTTCTCTTATCTTGTTCGTAACCTCGTGGCTGCTCCTGTGTACTCGTAGTCGGGCTCCTGCTTGCCTGTTGCCTCTTTGAAAAGGACTGTTGAACTTTCTGATCCGTTCGGATCTACCTCGTGTCGCGTAACGAAGACCTATGTTGGTAACTGGCAGCGGAACCAAAGGCCCGAGATGAGATGAGATGAGATGAGATGAGATGAGATGAGATGAGATGAGAAGAGAGGAAGACCATATTCATCACCACGGTCAGTAAATCCCGACCGCACCTGTAGGTCGAATAGCCAAGTTTTCCTTGCCAGGGAGACTTCTTCGAACTTGCAAAGAACATATCACATCGATGATATTGACTGAACTGTGCTCGGAAAAGTACCTGTTAAACCAACCAACACAGGTCTTCATCACAGTAGACGGTCCAGCCTGCTAGCCGGAGCAGCAGAAGCAAGTAAACAAGTGGGACCAGGAGATCTCCTGACCGACACGTGGGTGCTGCGGTGAAAAACATCCGATCAGCTATTCGGAATTTCTCCGAGTTATCACGAGTGGTGAGCATGAGTCTCGAGATCCTACGAATCTAGTTAGGATAGATATTGATAGGGGAGGGTTTAAGGATTAAGGATATTTGTAATGTGTGCCCCTATTTACGGTGTGCCGTTCGTTCCTCGTTTCCCTAAGATCGACTATATAACTGCTTGTAAGATTGTACTGTCATTAATCTGTGCTTATGACATGTATTTCATAATCTTAAGTATCATGCAATAAAGATTTTCCATTTCGTACCATTCAACCGAGTCTACATGAGTTTCATCTCCATTACTGCTCTCGCATCTAAGTCCAGTGTCTAGAACCGTAAGGGCGAGTGATTCGAACCACTCACAGGTGTGTCTAGTGTTCCCAGACTGGCTGGAGACCAGAACAGGCAACAAGGCCTAGACCCGCACTGACATACAGGCTGCACAGAGCCGCGTGAATCTCACAGGCTGCGAGACACGCAGGGTCAGAATCCCTTACAGAAAATGGCGACCGCGGCAGGACACTGGCAGCGAGAGGGTAGTGTGTTAGACTTTGGAATGACTGTACGAAATGTTATGCAGGAAAAGATAGCAGATTATGTGTTCGGAAAGGTTAATCTAACTAAGAAATGGATAAGTGAATTGTTAGCGGATAAAAGCCCGTTAGAGGCAGCCGAAAGGTGGACAGATAGTAAAGAACATAAAAAGACACTTGAGAAAGCAGTCTGGCTTATGTGTTACAAAAGGCAGGTTCAGATTTCAAACCAGACCATTACAGCGCTAGTAGCTCGAATCAGTCATTTAGAGGGAGAAATGGATGAGAAGGTTTCTGGAGGGGAGGTGCTCATTAAGAATTTAAATGAGTTGCACCAAGAAGGCCAGGAAATCTCCAGTCACCTTAAAACAAGGATAGATTATCTCGAGTGCCAGGTCACTGAGGCAAAGTTGAATGAGAGCAGGTTAAAGGAAAGATGTAACCGCCAAGCTGCCCAGATAAGAACTCAAGAAGAGAGCTTAACGGGGGTTAGGGCGGCATATAAGTTGGCCCTTGAGGATAAGTTTGAGGGAGCCGACCATAGCGCCTGCCAAAGGGAGATAGAGCACCTCAAGAAGGCCGTAAACAAAGCGAACGGCATGGTGTGCCTGATCAGTCCATCAGCACACCAGCCGTTAGTAGGTGAGAAGTTTAAGAAATCCCCACCAAGTAAAGCAGAAGAAGCAGTAGCCACTGCGCCCTCCGCGCCACCCAGCTATTCGGAAACCTGGGTAAGGGAGGAAGCAATGGAAGAAACAAAAGAGCCCATTGAGAAAGAAGTAGGAAAGGGACCGTTGTATCCAGTAACGGGTATTAAAAGGGGCCCAAACAGAAACGGTGGGGAAGAACCGGGGGATCTCCTCGGACAGCTTGTGTTGCCTCACAGCTCACACCAGCTGAGAGCTATGATAAATCACGTACGGAAGCTGACCGAGTCAGACGACCCTTCCGTACATTTCAGAGAAGTTGAGCAAGCCGCAGCCATTAACGGCTGCGATGATGGGGAAACAGCAAAAATGCTGCTGTTCTCATTAGACAGCTCGGTCCTTCAGTGTCTCTCGGGCGAGAGCAAGAGGGGAACCAAGACTTATGAGGAATTGAGGGATGAGGTCCTGGAAGTGTTGGGGGCGAACGATGAAGGTCCGTTTGCTAGAGTGGGACAGACAGTGCAGATGGAGGGAGAACCCCCGAAGGTTTTTGCCGACAGGCTGTGGCCAGTATATGAGCGCAGCTGCCTAGGTGCGCCCGAGCGCGAAGATGTGGAAGGCACCGCTTTAACTCATTGGCTTAGGTGCATAATAGCCAACAGTTTACCAGCCGTCAGAGAGCAGGCAAAAGCATGGTTTGATCCCAATGACCCCAACATTACGGAAGAGTCGGTCTTGAATCGACTCACGTTAGGTTATCGCAATATAAGGGGTATGGCAACACGTCCCCTTAAGGGAAGAGTACATGAGGTACGACCCGCAGCCCCGTATCAAAGAGAGTGGCATCAGGAGGGTAATCGCGCCCCACAGGCAGGTAATGCTTGTTACGGGTGTGGGAAGACAGGGCACTGGCGCAAGCATTGCAGGAACCCTTGGAAGGATTCCAAGGATAAAAATCCCGCGGTCCGAGCCCAGGCGCCTGTCCCGGCTAAGGAAGCTAAGGCACCCACCCCTCCCGACGACATCGAAGTAGTGTTAGGAGCCATGCGCAATCTAATCTTGAGTGCACGTGGACAGGTGGCGGTCGCAACCGGCCCCGTAGGTGCCGCAGGACCATCTAATAGCACCCCATGACTAGAACCGGCGCAGCCCGTCTACCTGTGTCCGCTTAGCTATGATGCGTGGAAGCGACCTTTGGTGGAGATGGAGGTAGAGAAACAGAGGGGTAGTTATTTGTTGGACACGGGAGCTTCTTGCACCATAATCCATACAGATAACCCTTTTGACTCGCCGCTATCTACCAAGGTCCCATTCACGTTAGCGGGGTTCACAGGAAAAGAACAGGCTGGCACGTTTTCCCTTCCGCTATCCATTCGTTTAGGAACACTTCGCCTTAAGTGGAAGTGTATACTGATGGCATGGCAGGAGGGGGGTGGAAGAGGTATTCTCGGGTCTGATCTTCTATCGGGACACGGGATCCTCGTGGACCTCAGAAATCACTGTCTCTGGGGGGCTAAGGGTGAAAAAGGCGAGGTAATAGTGATTCCGGGGGAGGAAGAAACAGGGGTCCTGTGTACCGTACAGCCATCCGGAGGCTACGACCTCAGGCTTATGGTCGCAGATGTCCCAACGGACATGCAAACGTACGTGTCAGATAATATGCACGCGTTTGCAACCCACAAGCACGATTGTGGGAGGGTTGTCGGGTTTGAGGTCAGCGTAGATGGGGACCCCATGACCCGACCCCAAAAGCAGTATAACTTCCCCAAAGAAGCAGAACCCGATATGGAGACAGCAATGTCCTCCTTGGTGCAGCAGGGCGTGTTGAGGCCGATAGCCACACACGTGAACTCCCCATTATGGCCGGTTAGGAAGCCGGATAATTCGTGGAGAGCCACGGTGGACTACAGAGTCCTTAACAGTAACATTCCCGCCTGCGCGCCCACGGTAGCAGCAGTTGCTGACCTAATAGGGAGCATCCCAGCGTCCGCGACCACGTTCACGGTGCTGGATATCTCGAACGGTTTTTGGTCCATCCCGCTGCGGCGAGAGGACCAGTACAAGTTTGCCTTTACTTTCAAAGGACAACAGTACACATGGAACTGTCTGCCACAGGGTTTCCACAATAGCCCCAGTATTTTCCATCAGTGTATGGCAGGAAGTTTAAAAGAGTTTAGTCAGCCCAATCAGATAGTGCAGTATGTGGATGATTTGCTCCTATTTACGGACTCAAGGGAGGAGCATGGACCACTACTGGACGAGTTATTGGAGCTGTTAGCGAGAAAGGGTTTTAAAATAAACCCTAAGAAAGCACGTATCGGTCAGCGGGAAGTAAAATTCCTGGGACTGACCATACGCGCTGGGGAAAGAGCCATAGACAAAGCAAGGAGGGAGTCGGTGCAAGAATTACCGATTCCCAACAACGTAAGGGGTGTGAGGTCCTTCTTGGGACTGACCGGTTACTGCAGGGATTTTATCGAAGATTATGCGGCCACAGCAGCGCCGCTCCTCCGACTCCTCCATAAGGGGGTGGAGTGGTTTTGGGACGAGGGCTGCCAAGCAGCCTTCGAGAAGTTAAAAAGGGATCTGCAGACCGCGCCAGCCTTAGGGGCCATAGATGGGGGGAAGGAGTTTTTCCTGGAGGTAGCTGCCAGCGGAGACAGCTTAAGCGCCGTACTGCTCCAAGAGCGTCACGGCAAACTGAGGCCGGTTGTCTATTCATCCAGGGTGTTAACGGATGTGGAGAGAAGTTTCTCCAATTGCGAAAGGCACCTTTTAGCCACGCATTGGGCTGTGAAAAGATCAGCGATCTTCACAGGGCTCTCTCCCATCACTCTCCTCACACATCACACACCAACTAAGATGCTTCTGGATGGGAGGATTAAAGACGGGACCGTAAGCAGCGCGCGCATTGCGCGTTGGACCCTTCTTCTCTCCCAGTTGGATCTTAGAGTAAAAGGTCTTTGCGAGCCCAGGCTTGCGGCCAATTTGGTATACCCCGGTGCAGCCCACCGGTGTTCGGTGGAAGGGGTGTGGGACGTCAACATAGGTTTACGGGCCGGGATACATCCCACTGGGCGCGAGATTTATGTTGATGGGTCTAGCACAGTATCTGCTGGCGAGCGACTCACAGGGTGTGGAGTTTATGACCCTGCGGCAGACCTTGCCCTGGCGATCAAGCTCCCTAGCACCATGAGCGCGCAGCAAGCTGAGCTGTCTGCCGTGGTGTACGTTGTGACCCACCCAGACATTTTCCCAACCCCATACACGATTTGCTCGGACAGTATGTTCACCTGCAATTCGTGTACGGAATACCTGGCCATTTGGTCCCGCCGTGGATACACCTCCGCGGACGGGCGACCTTTAACGGTGAAGCCCTTGCTGGAAAAGATCTTAGCAGCAGCAGTAGGGGAGGAAGGAGAGATTTTCATCCATAAGGTGAAAGCTCACTCCTCCACAGAGCCCCGTGGGGAGGGCAACCAGCAGGCGGATGCGCTAGCCAGGGAAGGTGCCCGCAACGGCATTTTCTGGAACCCCTATGGGACCAGACCCATAGCAGCGATCCGAGGCAGGGACGGGAATCCCGGGAACACCAGGGTAGCATTGCCCCTAGACCTTAAGACCGTCCAAGCCCAGGATCCCGCCCTAAAAGCAGTCCTAAAAACCATTGCTGAGGGGAGGCAGGTAGAAGGTCCGTACAGTACGGCAACCCTCTCAGTTAAGGAAGGCATGCTGTTCCGCGAGGAGCAGTGGGTTGTGCCACAGCAGCACAGGAGGGAATTCCTCCAGTTGGCTCACGAGGGACCAGGGGCAGGGCACCCCGGGCCCGAGGTTACCTGGCAACGGGTAGAGCAAGCGGGATGGTGGCCAGGGCTCAGGGAACAAGTCCGCGAGTTCTGTGCAAACTGTCTTGTGTGCGCTGCAAACAACCCAGACCCCCAGAAAAGGAAGGTGCCCATGGGACACATAAGAAGGGTAGAGGGACCATGGCAGTCGATACAGATCAACTATATAGGACCCCTGCCCACCACCCAGGGAGGCTATAAATATTGCCTCGTCCTGGTGGATGTGTTTTCCAAGTGGGTGGAAGCCTTCCCCTGTCGAACAGCTACGGCACTGGGTACAGCAAAAATCTTGGTCCGGGAAGTGTTCTCGCGGTGGGGACTTCCCCGTTTTGTGGAGTCAGACCAAGGGAGTCATTTCACCGGCCAGGTGATGCAGAACACCCTCATGCTTTTGGGCATTGAAGGGAAGTGGCACGTAGCACACAATCCCCAGTCATCCGGGATTGTTGAACGCATGAACCGGACCCTGAAGGAGAAATTGAGGAAAGAGACTAGGAACTCACCCCAAAAATGGGCGGAAGTTCTGCCTTTAGTCCTCATGGGGGTCCGGGCCAGTCAGTCAAAAAGTACGGGGTACTCCCCGCACGAGGTGATGACTGGGAGGCTCATGCGAACCCCCACCCATGTGCTAGCGCCGGTGCTCACTGAGGGTCAGCTCCAAGAGATAAGCAGGGACAAGTTCGCCCAGACTCTCTTGGAGCGCCTGAAGCAGGTTTATGAGCAGGCGGCTGGGAACATGGGAAGGCAGCATCAGGGCAATCGCTTGTTGCTGGAACCCCGCAAAACGCGGGAGTGGGAAGTAGGAGACCAGGTCATGGTCAGAAACTACGCCAGAGTAGGGAGTCTGGAACCACTGTATATGGGACCCTACAACATTGTAGACAAGGCGAGTCCCATGGTTTACGCCGTAAAAGTACCTCGGCGCACTAAGTGGTTCCACATAAACCAATGCAAACTGTACCAGCCAGGTGCGCAAGGGAAAACTACAGGGGTAAATCCCGCCAGTGGGAAAGCACAGCCCCAGGTAGGACCACAAGGCACACAGGCAGGCATAGCAGCTTGCATCAGGGGAAGGGACATCCCGGACGATCATGCAGCGTTTTTCTGGAATTGGGGGTTAGATGAGGAAGAATTCAGGGTACCCGGGTCAGATGAGGATAGTGCAGATGAGGATAGTGATGACGACGGGTGGTTTCGGAGGAACGGTCTGGAGGGAATGGGGGCTGCAGATAGAGATCCACACAGGGTGGACACACAAGCTGCAGGTCCCGAAGACAGGAGGGAGGAGCTAGGGGAGGCGGGGTCAGCCGCTATGGGAGCACAGAGAGTACCGGTGTGGCTCCCAGAGATGTGGCCGCCCGCTTTGAACGTCCAGTCCTCGGGGGAGGCAGAGATCACGAGTGAAGGGCCGCCTGCTGGGCCGAGCAGGGCGGAGCCACAAACCGCAAGCCCCGAGGTTAGGGAGGCGGAGTCAGCGGAGGCGGAGCCAGCGACTGTGGTGGAACCCCAGGTCATCCCGATGGAAGTCTCGGAACCCGGTCCGTCCGTCACGGAACCCCCGCCCATAGCAACTCCCCGTAGGTCAAGTAGAGAACCCCAGCCCAGGAGGATGTGGTCGTGTCCCCAGACTGCCCCAAGGCGTAAAATTAAGGTTAAGATAACCCAGATACAGGCCGGCCACATCGCAGCAGCAACAGGCTGCGGCAGATCAGAGGGAAGGGTCAGTGCAGCAACAGGCTGCGGCAGATCAGAGGGAAGGGTCAGTGCCCTCCCACCGTCGGGAAGAGCTCGCAGCAGCCTTCTCAGAATCTAAAGGGGCCGCCCTGAGAACGGGCGGCACTGTAAAGTTATAAGTTTTAAGTTTTAAGTTAATAGTTCAAGGTTAAGTTTATAGTTTTTTTGATAAGGTTAAGATTGTAGTGTTTTTAACAGAAAACGATAAAATGATGGGAGCTTTAAAGATAGGTTTAGTTAAAGTTTATTCAGCGAACGTTGAAGTTTACGTGAGGCGAGGTCAGGGGACCCGCTCACCCTTCACAGAAGCCAGAGACTCTTGCGAGGCTGGCTACCTCATTCTATCTGATCACAGGAACCAAGGAAGGATGGAACGAATTCTAGTATTGCTCGTGGCAATCGGATGTGGATTGGCCTATCGAGGCCGCACCAAGGATGTCGTGGTGTTTGGATGTTCCGGGGACACGGCCCCCATCGCGGTGGATGGGACCGGAAGACGGGAGGCAGAGGAGACCAGCACCTATTTCCACAAGGGAAGGTGGCCAGGATGGCTGGGAACGAACTCAACGGAGTATTCTAGCACATCGGGGTTTGCCTACAAAGAGACTTCTTTACTGTGCCCCAAAGTAAGGATCATCGCACCCAGGATCAGCGTCACCGTCGGCAAACGGATTTGTTTGACTTGTAGTGGGAAGGTCCCATTGAGCCGATGGTGGTGGCTGCGAAAGCTGAGCAAGACTATGAGGAACTCTTCGGTCGAGTGGGAACGACTGGGTAATAATACCCATCGGACAATTACGGGGACAAACGGACAAGTGAAAGTCTGTTGGGACAAATGGTGGGAACCGGACGAGGGAATTTATGTATGTATGTGGGGGTCAAAGTACGTTTGCCCCAAAGGCATCTCCATATTTTTCATTAATCAATGGCAGGATAACGGACAGGGGATGAGGTGGGATGCGAGCACCAGGGGGTGCGGAGCCCCATTCTCCCCGATCCCAGTAAATGCCACTGAACTCATTACGCGCCCACGCAAAGCCCCGCCCACGATTCCGGTGGTTCTAGCTGAGGAAGAAGGGTGCCCTAAAACTAGTAAGGGACCCGGGAATGGTTTGGTACTGGTCCCCACAGACCAGATACTATTTCAGGGGGTACATTACGCGGTGGCCTCGGTGATTTTAAATCTCACTGAGGTGCGGTTACCAGAGTGGTGCCCCAAAAAGACGGAACAGTTGTATCAGGTCCTGTTGACCAAGATGTTCAGACAATTTTACGAATTCGATTTCGCGGAAATTGATAAAACAAGTTTGTACACCGCACCACAGGAAGTTTTGGATCAAGTAGGGAGGCAAAGAAGGGGTTTGGTGAACGATGCGTTCACTGCTTTTAACACGGGTACATCTGTGGTCAACGCTCTAGACAGTGTGGAGCTGCAGACCCAGATTAATGGTTTAAAGACACAATTAAAAGACATTCTAACAGATGAGAATAAAGTGGTAGGGTCGGGTCTACACGAGGACCAAGCCATGACTCTCCATTTAAAGGAAATTATAGCAGAGTTGGAGAAACATGCAAAGACGGTAAATGCCCTGATTAGGGAAGATCGGAATGCATCCGATCAAGCTGCGCAGAACGAGGTGTGCGTGCTCTACGGGGCGTGGTTACTGGGCGAGGGCCGCAGTAATTTGGAGGATTTAAAACAAGGTTTGGTTCCGTCCTGGATAAGTAACAAACACCTGCGGGCGCTCCACCCTTTTCAGAACGCATTAAGTCCGTGCCAACTCAGGCTAGCTTCAGAAGCATACCCAGTCCCCGTGGACTGCGGACGTTCAAACCATACTATTATGGGAATAGTATTACGCATGCCGGTTTTGGGCGACACAGCAAAGCCCGCCCCGGTGTATCGGGTAGAGAACATTGGTGTCATTCAGGGGGGAGCCCACATTCGTTATGCAGCGGTTCCACCTTACGTCATCCGCTGGGAGCAAACGATGACAGGTACAGATCTCTCTGGTTGTCGTGGCAGGGGAGCACACATAATACTGTGCCCCCAGCACTTGAATGCCTTTTTAACACCACAGTGCGGGTTCAGAACGACTGGCGCCAAGTCCATGAATTGCACCATGGAGGCAATGGCACAAGATCATGTGCCTCCGCAGGTAGCATACATCGGGGGTGGAACATATTGTGTTACCACTGCAGCGCAACACTACCAGCATGGAAACCGTAGCCGGTGTCCTGTGAGTGACAGCAGTTTCTGTTTTAAACCCAGGGCGGAAGTTCAAGTAGCACAACAGCGAATTATCCCAATCCCTGAACCATCCACTGTTCATCTCACAGTAAAAGAGAATTTCACCGACTTGCAACGATTCGTCGCGCATTTCGGATACCTCATTCCCCCTCTCCCTGAACACCTCACCAAGCTTTTAAAAGCCGTCGCGGTGTCACAGAAACATTTTTACACATTAGAGCAGAAAACTGTTGAAATAGGAACAGACATTCTGGATATAGTAGTTCCACCGTGGTGGAATCTGTTCACTAATATTGAAGTGCCTTCATGGATCAGAATAGCCTCCCACATTTTAGTCGTATGCCAAGTTTTCATTGTAGTGTACCTATTGGTCGTACATTGTAAAAGAGACAAGCGCCTCACCAAGCATGAAAACACGGGAGAGTGGCGAGAACGTTACGTGCGCGTGCACGATGAAAGCACCGTGTGATCGGAAAATGGCGTCACTCCCGCTCGCCGCGTGCGCCGCGGAAGTTTGTACTCGATCATGATTTTCAAAGACTGTAAATACGTTTGGAACTCGACATGTTAAGAGTTGGTGTTGATTATTTTGGTGATGGTGTTATAGTTAAAAAATGATTGTTTGGTTTTGGGTTTTGTTTTTCCTTTCCCTGAATAAAAGATGAATATACAGGTGATACGAGAGGCATCGGCCTGGTTACGCCGGGAAGGAAAACAAGTGGTGTAAGTTTAAGGGCAAATAATGCCTACGGTGATATAAAGTGTAATTTCTTTGGGAAATAAGGACGACACAAAGACCCTAGCTAGTTTAAGTTATGGGATTAATTTACTGGATTCGGAGAGAAATCGAGATAATATTGCTCACCACTATGATTTTTGATACGATAAGCGGAGTTATTCGCATCAACAGGAGGGACTGTAGAATTCGCAATATATCGCGATTTTATTTAATAAGGAGAAAACACAGAGTTTCGTTCAAACAGCTTTATTTCAGCAGAATGCTGCCAGGTTTAAAGTGGACACAAGCAGCCTGTAAAATGGCCGCCGCACCTCGTGACAGAACATTCTAGACTTTTCAACAGGCAGACAAGATGGCGTTCCAATAAACATTTGTGCAAGATCGATTGAGATTCAGCACAGTGAAGATAATACACGAGACATTATGGGTTTGCAGTATACACATAAATACTGAAATCGGTCTCCCAGGTACAAATGAAAGCTATTGTACCGAGTAATCAAGGGCCCATCCAAAAGACATTAATATGTAAAATCCCAACGACTCTACGATGAGAGAGCCGTTAGCAGGTAGTTATACAAAACACTTGGAAGCCCCACAACCCCTCCAGGGAGAACACCGACCGATTTAACAATGGGAGAAATATTAACAGGTACTCAGACATTTACGAGTAGCCCCGAAACCCATTAAGAACGGAGATCACCCATACAAGACATTTGAGCGCCAGACCCTAAACAAAAGAATGGACATTAAGGTTGGGCGGGAAACGGAAGATTTTGCACTATAATTGCAGGCTCCAAACCGTCCATCTTTCTCTTATCTTGTTCGTAACCTCGTGGCTGCTCCTGTGTACTCGTAGTCGGGCTCCTGCTTGCCTGTTGCCTCTTTGAAAAGGACTGTTGAACTTTCTGATCCGTTCGGATCTACCTCGTGTCGCGTAACGAAGACCTATGTTGGTAACTGGCAGCGGAACCAAAGGCCCGAGATGAGATGAGATGAGATGAGATGAGATGAGATGAGATGAGATGAGAAGAGAGGAAGACCATATTCATCACCACGGTCAGTAAATCCCGACCGCACCTGTAGGTCGAATAGCCAAGTTTTCCTTGCCAGGGAGACTTCTTCGAACTTGCAAAGAACATATCACATCGATGATATTGACTGAACTGTGCTCGGAAAAGTACCTGTTAAACCAACCAACACAGGTCTTCATCACAGTAGACGGTCCAGCCTGCTAGCCGGAGCAGCAGAAGCAAGTAAACAAGTGGGACCAGGAGATCTCCTGACCGACACGTGGGTGCTGCGGTGAAAAACATCCGATCAGCTATTCGGAATTTCTCCGAGTTATCACGAGTGGTGAGCATGAGTCTCGAGATCCTACGAATCTAGTTAGGATAGATATTGATAGGGGAGGGTTTAAGGATTAAGGATATTTGTAATGTGTGCCCCTATTTACGGTGTGCCGTTCGTTCCTCGTTTCCCTAAGATCGACTATATAACTGCTTGTAAGATTGTACTGTCATTAATCTGTGCTTATGACATGTATTTCATAATCTTAAGTATCATGCAATAAAGATTTTCCATTTCGTACCATTCAACCGAGTCTACATGAGTTTCATCTCCATTACTGCTCTCGCATCTAAGTCCAGTGTCTAGAACCGTAAGGGCGAGTGATTCGAACCACTCACAGGTGTGTCTAGTGTTCCCAGACTGGCTGGAGACCAGAACAGGCAACAAGGCCTAGACCCGCACTGACATACAGGCTGCACAGAGCCGCGTGAATCTCACAGGCTGCGAGACACGCAGGGTCAGAATCCCTTACAGCTTGCTAGGCCATTTCAAAGGGGTTGTTAAGAGTCAACTTGTGGGTCTGGAGTCACATATAGGCCAGACCGGGTAAGGACAGCAGATTTCCTTCCCTAAAGGACATTAGTGAACCAGATGGGTTTTATACGACAATCTGGCAGTTACATGGTCATCATTACTGACACTAGCTTTTTAATTCCAGATTTTTTTTTTTTTAACTGAATTTAAATTCCCCAGCTGCCGTGGTGAGATTTGAATTCATGTCCCTCGGATCATTTGTCCAGGCCTCTGTAACATAACCACTATGCTACCATTCCCAGCAGAGAACTGAGAAGCCAATAACATAAAATCTGTAGTAATTGTGCTAAATCATCTATTATTCTTTAACAGTCATGCAAGCACTATGGCCCTGAAATTACACCGTGAGACACTAACGGCCAGAGTAGTGCCTATCCCTAATGTGTAGGCAGGGCCATCTAGGTTCAATAGAAGTACAGGAAACTCTTTATTAACCGGCACCGACGGGACCGGCGTGGTGCCGGTTAATCAAAAAGTCCGGATAACGGAGAGTTATATCTCCCAACGTACGAGAGCCCCGTACACACTGACATGCGCCTGCATTCGGAGCTCCGTCTCCCCGGGGACCGCCAGCTGACCATCTGTCGTGTCCGCTGCCTACCCGGGCTGCACATTCCCCTCCCAATCTACTTGCTCCGATACAAGGCAAACGCCTCGGGGTTTTTTTTAAAGTTATTTTTAAAGGAGAGATGAAGGAAAACCCCGGTTACCAACTCAAGAATTTTGCCGGTTAAAAGAGAGTTTCCTGTAGGTGGCCAGCGGAATCACAAGTAAATTCTTAGAAAGCCTCTAAACTTGCTCCTTTGAAGGGGACGTCAAGTAGAAGTAGCAAATAGGAAAGGACGTGCTGTATTTATATATAAAACACCAAGGGAAAGCACAGTTGCATACCATTGTTAAACATATTGCTCGCACGCACTATTACATCAATAGTAGAAAATGCTCAAGCCAGTAAGCATTGCAGTCATAATGGGGAGGGGGAGACAGGTGTTGATTTTGAACAAAGGCCACATGCCCGTGAACTCTAATGTGTTGGCTGGAGAAATGAATTAGCCACTGCATTAGCAGCCCCTGCAGAAGAGCTCAAGAATAAGAAGAATGACAGTGGAGAGACCCAACAAGAGAAAAGCTGCAGCTGAAGTAAGGTATTGTGAGCACTGAAATTGTGTGGGGAGAAAGAAAATCCCCTCGCCGGAATTCTTGCCTGCCTGGGCGGGTCCGGTGTGGGCGGTGGCCATGGCGGGTCGCGACCCCGCTGCTGGCTCCATCCCACTGCTGAAAACGAACTTACGTTAATAGGGCCTATTAAGCCCGCCCAGTGCGTTACCCGGCCCAATTAAATGGAATGGGTCTGGTGACGTTAATCATGACGCATTTTCAGCCGGGAACTTTAAAGGAACCATGGACACATTAGATTTGACGTTTAATCTAACATAGTGCTGTCAGTGCACTACAGTATTGGAGTGCTGCAAACATAAGAACATAAGAAATAGGAGCAGGAGTAGGCCATTCGGCCCCTCGAGCCTGCTCCGCCATTCAATAAGATCATGGCTGATCGGATCTTGGCTTCAACTCCACTTTTCTGCCTATTCCCCATAACCCTTGACTCCCCTGTAGTTCAAATATCTGTCTATCTCAGCCTTGAATATATTCAATGACTCAGCCTCCACAGCTCTCTGGGGTAGAGAATTCCAAACACTGACAGTGACTGCACAGAGGCAGAGGGCTGCACCTAGGTTCTCCGATGATTCCCTTCATATGCTTATGGAGAGAGTCAGAGCATGCAGGAGGGTCCACTTCCCTTCCCATGGGCGGAAGACACCTCCCCAGGAGACCAACACAGCCTGGTTGCGGATTGCAGAGGAAGTCACAAGCAAGGATGTGGTCAGGAGGACCTGGGTGCAATGCTGCAAATGTTTCGATGATCTCATTAGATCAGGAAACGTTAGTACAAAGCCACACTCAACCTGTGCAGCATCAGGTGATTGCGGAGAAGGTAGGTGGTGTTGTTGTTGGTACTGCTGGTGTTGGGCCTCATCGTGGTCAGATTCTGAGGACCAAGGTGAGACAGTATAAAGAGCACCCATGTTGATGGAATAGACGGCAGGTGAAGTACCGATGACAGAAGCATTCTGTCAATGGTGAGAGAGTTCTTCCAGTGAGGTGAGACTGGATGGAGACTTTGCTGGAAAGATTTACAGCCTGCAGAATCTGTGCTGGAAATGGACTGAGCAACAGTTTCTGCCTGAGGAAAGTGATCTTCTGTCAGCTGGGAGCTTTTACTGCACATTTGATGCTGTCAACTAATCAGCTGCAGCGATGGCCACGGAACTCTCGTCTTAGGTTGACAGCCAAGCTTCCCGAGCAGCGTGGTTCCCGTGGCCATGCAGTTAATTTTAAAAAGTAAGTTAACAAAGCCTGTTAAGGGTCTGACAACTAGCTGTTAATCATCTCAATTGGGTCGCCCGCCACTGCCGGTCGGGTCGGCTCCACGATGACAGATGCGCCGGGGGAAAGGCGCGTGGGGGCGGGATGACAGCGAAATGTCTACCTGAAAAGGGTTTGAAAATTAAATTCCAGCAGGCTTTCAAATCATTTGGAAAAACAAAAAAAAACCTCAGAAATCTTCTTGCAGCATGAAGAAAGATACAGAGAAATATAAATAAATTTTTCTCTGTCAATCTTTATTTCAAATTTTTTCTATCAACAGCAATTATTTTGGAATTCAAACTATAAACAAAGTAAAGCAGAGATGCTTTAATTACCCCTTGTCTGTCTGTTCTTCCTCTTTTTCTTTCTCTGCGACAGTTTAACTGGGACAGTTAAAAATACTAGATATTATTCGTTGTCATGGGAATCTTTTCTTTCAAAAGAGCTTTTAAAATTATATTATTTGGCAAAACAAATCTATAAATATTATTACAGCCTGAAGAAAGACATGCTTGTCTTGGGTTTAGCAAAATTGTTGTGGCATACCTGGAGTTTGGCAGCACTGCAGTGTGGGTCCGGAGGGTTTGCACCATGGGAGAGGGAATCCTGGGGTTTAGAATTGTAAGAGGAGGGAAGTCCTGCAGTTTAGCAACCCTGTGGGTAATATTGGGATTTGACAGCATAGTCGGTGGTGGAGCAGGACAGGGGAGGAATAGGCCCGGAATGAGTGCAGCAGATCGGGGCGGGGGGACTGGGCTACACCTGAGAGAGTCAGGCAGATGAGAAGTAAGGAGGCAGCAGGCCTATCTGGCGTAAGTCTGCTGTTACTCCGGTGGGAGTGCGCTTTAGGCCAAGCCCCAGGCATGCGGGATCTCAGCCTTCAGGGATTCTGCGGGGCCTTTTAAGGGGTAGAGCCTCTGCTTGTCCCAAACAAGACCAGTAGTGTAGAGGCAGAGCTGGGGGTTGGAACTTTAACACTGGAGTTCCCATGTTCTCAGATTCTCAGTTGGCAGACATATCCTCAGTGTACCGAGCTGCCGAAAGGCAAATTATGGGACCACCTTGGGGTCCAGGCTTGGATTGTGGCCTTGACCCTCAAAGAAGTCAGAGGTAAGATTAGAAAGTTTGGGCCCCCTTACAAAGGGGGTCAGGGTACACTTTATTATTACTTTTGGGAGAGCCCAGTCAGGACAGTATTCGTCAGGTTTTCTGACACGTTAGGGCTGGCAAGTACCCTAAATGTGCCCTAATAGATTAAGGCATCTGCCCAAGGTATATAAATGGAGGTCTCCTCCCCTTGACCCTGCAAACTCTGGCAGGGTAAGTGCTGGAGGTCACCAACAAGAACATCCCAGGATTTATGTTGGGACGCACTCCTAGTGGATTTTCTAGGCCAGTAGATGCATTTACAATAAGGGCTGGACAGCTTTATGGCTGTTGAAATGTTTAATTGCAAATTGTTTATGTTTTTAAATGTTATGTAATAAACAGTACTGTGATATGACAGACATGAATTGTGTGGCATTCTACTGTTTTTAATATATTACTAATGGGTCTCTTGTGGGTTTTATTTATGGTGAATCAGAGGACATTATGGGGGCCATTAATTTAAGGTCACTGAATAAGTGAAGTTGTTTTTATTATATGGTATTTTCACTGGTATTTTCAGAATTGATTTCTGTGATTTTGGGATCAAATTGCACAATTTTATCCACTTCTCCGTGAAGCTGTAAATCAGTGTGCTTGACTATTAATGTGTTCCTTTACCTATACACTTAATACTTATTTAGCTTTTTACTTTGTACTTTCATCACAGGCCAGGATACACAGCAAAATGGAAGACAATTGGCTAAAAATTGCGGTCAGAGGCGTACCTCCGGAGTACGCCTCCGACCCACGAAAGAATTACGCACCTTCCTGCTGGCGGTGAGGCTGCGAAAACTTGTGGTCACTGCGTGGAAAACTGCCAGTGGCATCGCGAGGCAGAGGGCAATGTAATGGCCCACGGATCCCAGGGACGCAGGCGGTGCGGAAGCATACATAGGATCGCGTGGGCCTGGTCCTCCAATCACAAAGCAGAATTCCATTTTAATCATTTCCAAAGGGAATCCCGTAATGAGGTGTAATGGAATCCCTGAAATCTGATCTAATTACAATTTACAGAATTGGAATTTTATTCATAATTACCTGTATTCCACCAACCTCACTAAAAATTTAATTTTTTGATAATTTTAGACGTAATTAAAACTGTAATCCGGGCCAATATTTGCAGAAACTCATGTGATACAGTGTATGTGTATAATTTATGATATGGAAATGTTTAATTATTGCCTGCGGTATCCCCTTACGCTGATGCAAACAGGCTCTGCACCTGTTTGCATCAACCGTAACATTTCCGTGCGCAGTTGCTGGCTAGTCTAACTTGGCGCCAGCGATTGCTTTTTCGTGGCCCGCACAGATGGCCTGTCAACGCGTACGTTGACAGACCGCAAGTTTCGGATTTTGCGCAAGCGCAGACGCATGCAAAAATCATGAACTTGCGGTGGATTACAAAGGAGGTATGGCGGCGTACTCTCAGATCGGAAAAACTGGGCCAAGGTGTACCAGGTTGGAGGTAAGTACTAGAATCATGGAGGAAATAACCTGCAGGGAGGCAGTGGAAGACATGAAAATGAGAGATAAATCAGGGCTTTGAGGAGTCAGCCTGGGAAGGAGTGGGAAGGCAGGGCTTGGTGAGCTTGGGTTATACTGTTCCAAGTAGGGGATGCTGAGCTGCGTAAGTGGGCTATGGGTGCACATCTCAGCCCCAATTTTCCCAAGTCCTGCAAAAATGTAGGGGGTGATTTTCCCAGCCCTGAGGAGGCGGGTTTAGAGGCGGGGCAGTTGGCAAAATGGCAAAAACTGAGGGCGGGTTCGGAACCCGCCTCCAACCCACCTCTGCGCAATTTTGCCGGAGGCGGGTTTGATGGGTGCGATTCGGTCCTGCCTCCATCAGTCGGGAGAGGTAGTTAAGACCCTTAAATAGTAGTTAAGGGCCTCTATAATCCTATTTTGACAGGCCTTCATTATTTTACCACATTTTCAGCATGTTGCATGACCCTCCTAAACCACGCCAGCTAATCGTGGCGGGTTGACAAGTGGGTGGCCTCCTCACAGCTGCAGCTCCACCATTAAAACGGAGCTTTCATCAGGGAGCAGTTGTAGGTGGCAGAACTTTTGTTCCAAAGGTCTTTTAGCACTTTTAGCAGGCCTACCAAAGTCGGAGGTGCTGCAGCTTCTGTCTCTCAACTGTGGGACCTCCTTGAAAGACCCTCTCGCCGCTTGGACTGAGCGCTTCCCCAACGGAGGTATCTGCAAGCAGCATGGAAACCATTTATTTCCTTTCACCATGGACCTCAGAGTTGGAAGAGGAGCAGCCACGGCAGCAGCAGAACCAGGCAGCTCAGCAGTAACAGCAGCAGGAGCCCCAACCTCCTGCTCCCCCACCTGATGCTGCACAGGGCAGAAGGCACCAGCGCATGGAAGCACGTCGTGCAAGGAATGCACTCATCCTGGTCAGATTTGCATAGGTTGCCCATTGTGGCACATGTGCTTGGCTCCTTCTTAACACATGATAGACAATGGACATGACTCTCTGACCTCCTTTCACTCTGACCACCAACCTGACCATGCAAGTGTCGTGGAGCCCGCAATGTGGAGCTGCCTAAGCCGAAATAACAGATGCCATCTCGCCAACAGTTTGCCATCACTTCATTTTAATACATTCCCACAGGGATGGCATTTCATCAATAAACAGAAAGAATCACCCAATCTGCACACAGATCTGGAGGTTATATCCCTTGCCAGCTGGACCCACACAGCCTTGGTTTCTTTGGGAGGCCTCTTCCTCCCAGATGAAGGGAAGAGCATCTTCCTGCTAGCTCTCGCCCCCTCAACCAGCACACCTCGGGGAGGCCCTTGCCTTGGAGCTGGCCATTCTTCAAGGAGATAACAGCTTGGAGGTGGCGCAGCATCGACCAAAAACCAGTGGAATGAGCCAAGGCAGCAAGCAGCCCTTAAATGAAGCTGGATAAGTGACGTCAGCAGAGGCGAGTTTCAGTCCCAAAGCACTAATTGGCCCAGGGGGAACCCACACCTCTGAAATCAACTGGCCAATTAGGGGAAAATCACAAATTTTTCCCACCTCTCAGTGGAGCCGGGTTTGGAACCCACCCAGACCGAAACACACATCCAACCCGCCTCCATTGGGAAAATCGCACCAGTAGTTGTACTGGCCCAGTTCATAGTCCTGCCTGTGTCTACAACCTAGAAGGTTGGCCTGACCTAACTTGCTGATGTGATCCCCGCGCTGATTTGAATAGCTCCAGACACACTTGAAAGCTTGCCCAGAGAGCTTAATCTGCAGCTCACTTGTCTAGGGATTGGAAGCTCAGACCATGGAGCGGCCTTTAAAGGGCTTCAGCTAGCCAACAAAGGGTAAGTTGCTGTACGGTCAGGAATGGATTCTAAACATCCAGCTAATTTGAGGCCAGCAGCACCCGGTTTCATGCAAATGAATGCTTGCTTCTCTGGGTAGTTTAATTTTAAGCCAATCTAAGCATGTCAACACTATTTCACCTGAAAAGGATGTCCTGGCAAGGTTCCTGGGAGATCAGGGCTATCCTCTGCAGCAACTGCTGATGACACCATTGCATAATTCTACATATGAACTGAGTGTTGGTACAATGTGATTCTTGTAGCCCCCACCCCAGAGTCGTTACAGAGCACAGAATTGGTGTGTTGAAGTGCATTTCAGGTGCTTGGATTGGTTTGGACATGTCCTGCAATATAATCTGTCTCATGGATCATGGCTCTGTGCTGGTTGCTGCAGAGCTTTGCTTCAAAAAGATGCCTCGTCATGGAGACGCTGGAGGAGGAAGTCACCCAATGGCAGCAGAGCCATCAGCCAGAATAGCAGCCTGTTCCCCCTTAAAGTCATCTATGGTATTTGCCTCAATTACTCCATGTGGTAGCAAGTTCTGCATTCTAACCACTCTCTGGGTAAAGATTTTTCTCCTGAATTGTTTATTGGATTTATTAATGACCAGATGATCTGTTTTAGTGATGCTGGTTGAGGGATAAATATTGGCCATGACACTGGGGAGAGCTCCGCTGCTCTTCAGTGAATAGTGCTATGGGATCTGTTACCTCCACCCAAGAGGACAAGCGGGTCCTCGGTTTAACGTCTTAGATAAAGGCTTGCATTTGAAGGATGTCTCCAGGGTGGTATCAGACAACTGACGTAATAGATCTGCTGATGCCACCCTATTAAAGCGGAGAAATTATTTTAAGATTTTGCATTCAAGTAAGTACTGTTAAGGGAGATGGCGACATATACTGTAAGATTCAGAATTGGTGAACCCCTTAAATCCAGTGCAGCGTGAAGCTGTTAATTTTAGAGGGTGAACAGCATGTTTGATGCCAATAGTGCCTCACGAAGAAAAGGGAGAGTGGCCAGCATGTTACCTTACCTGCACTTATCAGGAAACTGAATTAATTTCCAACACGTCTGCAGTTCTGGGGTGAAAGAGGTGGCACTCAGCCACTGCCACCTTCCTATATGTGGCACAAGAGACATTTTTTTTAAGTTTCCTCCTATAGGCACCCAACATACTTTCTTTCCTTTGCTGCATTTCAGTGAGGAGTTATGTGCTATAGGAAGGATGCCAAGGCCTTTTAGAGGGTGTGGAGGAGATTTACTACAATGATATCAGGGATGAGGGACTTCAATTATGTGGAGAGACTAGAGAAGCTGGGATTGTTCTCCTTAGAACAGAGAAGGTTAAGGGGAGATTTAAAAGAGGTGTTCAAAATTGTGAGGGGTTTTGATAGAATAGATAGGGAGAAACCTTGGTTAGACCACACCTGGAGAACTGTGAGCAGTTCTGGGCACCACACCTTAGGAAGGATATATTGGCCTTGGAGGGAGTGCAGCGTAGGTTTACCAGAATGATACCTGGACTTCAAGGGTTAAGTTACGAGCAGAGATTAAACAAATTAGGGTTGTATTCCCTAGAATTTAGAAGGTTAAGGGGAGACCTGATCGAAGTTTTCATGATATTAAGGGGAGCAGATAAGGTAGATAGAGATAAACTATTTCTGCTGGTTGGAGATTCTAGGACTAGGGGGCATAGTCTAAAAATTAGAGCCAGACCTTTCAGGAGTGAAATTAGGAAACACTTCTACATGCAAAGGGTGGTAGAAGTTTGGAAATCTCTTCCACAAATGGCAATTGATGCTAGATCAATTGTTAATTTTTAATCTGAAATTGATAGCTATTTGTTAACTAAAGGTTTTAAGGGATATGGGCCAAAGGTGGGTATATGGAGTTAGGTCACAGATCAGCCATGATGTCATTTTTGTTTTATTTGCTTATGGGATGTGGGCGTCGCTGGCAATGCCAGCATTTATTGCCCATCCCTAGTTGCCCTTGCGAAGGTGGTGGTGAGCCGCCTTCTTGAACCGCTGCAGTCCGTGTGGTGAAGGTACTCCCACAGTGCTGTTAGGTAGGGAGTTCCAGGATTTTGACCCAGCGACGATGAAGGATCGGCGATATACTTCTAAGTCAGGATGGTGTGTGACTTGGAGGGGAACTTGGAGGTGGTGGTGTTCCCATGCGTCTACTGCCCTTGTCCTTCTAGGTGGAAGAAGTCGCGGGTTTGGGAGGTGCTGCCGAAGAAGCCTTGGCGAGTTGCTGCAGTGCATCTTGTAGATGGTACACACTGCAGCCACGGTGGTGGAGGGAGTGAATGTTTAAGGTGGTAGATGGGGTGCCAATTGAATGGCGGAACAGGCTCGAGGGGCTGAATGGCCTACTCCTGTTCCTATGTTCCTAAACTGTTTCCACTGACAGGAGGGTCAGTAACCAGAGGACACAAATTGAAGGTAATTGGCAAAAGAACCAGGGAGATGAGGAGAATTGTTTTTATGCAGTGAGTTGTTGTGATCTGGAATGCACTGCCTGAGGGACTTCAGGGGACGGTGGCATAGTGGTTATGTTACTGGACTAGTAATTGCTGTAGGCCTGAACTAATGATCCAGAGACATGAGTTCAAATCCCATCACAGCAGCTGGGGAATTTAAATTAATTAAATACATTTGGAAAAGCTAGTATCAGTAAGGGTGACCATGATTGTTGTAAAAACCCATCTGGTTCACTAATCTGGGAAACCCAGCCGCCCACAATTAAATTTAAAATGGAGCTTCAACATGAGGCACGCAGCCTCATTCTAATATTTAAATTGCCAACCCGCCTCCTGCAAGCGGGTTGGCTGCCTGCTCCCCGTCCCGTTAAAATTGGAGGCAGGTTGGAGTCGGGATTCAGAATTTTAACACTTTAACCTCCCATACGACCCCAACCCATCTGTTTTAGGGGATTAAAATCTCCCCCAGTTACCTCAGTCTAGAACAATTACCTGCTGAACCCCCAGCTCGCTGTTGTAATCTTCAGCCATTCTCGACAGTTTAAAAGCTGCGCCTGAAATTTTCATTCAATTTATTACTAGTATTTTTGACTAAGCACCTGATATTTTGGTCTGAATTTTAATGGGGAGACAGGTTGGGGGAGGGGAGGGGTAGTGGGTAGGCTCCGAAGTGGTCGGGAAACCCAGGAGAACGGGTTTCCCACAGGCCCTGCCGATTTTAACGGTAGGGGCTGATTTGCATGGGAACCCTCTGTTTCCCAGCTAGCTGGAGGGGCTGGCAGGCTGCGGGCGGGTAGGCCTGCAGCACGAGGCTGCAGAGAGGAGGGAAGGAGGGAAGGAGGGATCGCGTGGGATAAGAGGGTGACCAGAGGGGGAGGGGTGGCGTCGGCAACAATCAGGAGCTGGAGGAGCGGGGATGGGGGGGGGCGGGTGGTCGGCAATGATCGGAGGATTGAAGGGAGCGGGGGTGGTGCTGGTCGGCAGTGATCAGGGGCAGGAACGGAACAATCAGGGGCCGGAGGAGCGGTTGGGGAGTGGGGGGTGGTCGGCAATAATCGGAGGGTCGGAGGAGCGCGGTACGGGTGCGTTCAACAACAATCGGGGGCCGGAGCGGAATGATTGGGGGCCGTAGAAGCAGGAGGGGCTGCCGAGAGCAGCATGTGGGGGGAGGCCTCTTGGGGGGATCGGAGGCCTCATGGGGGGTGTCTCCGATTGCGGGGGGGTGGGTTAGGCAGGGACGCTGGATCCAGGAGATAAGTGTAAAGGCACTCACCTCCTGGATCCAGCAGTCCTCGCCTTACTTTAGCTGATGGGTTTCACGAGGCCTGCAAAACCTGACCAGCCAAAGTTAAATTTAAAATGGAGGTTAATTCTGAAGCATGGCAGCCTCTTTATAATATTTAAATGGACGACCCGCCTCCTGGGAGCGGGTTGAATGTCCACCCCCGTCCCGCCTCCGTTGAAACCGGATGTGGGCGGGTTGGAGGCGGGTTTAGGTCAGGATTCAGAATTTTAACACTTTAACTTCCCACCCAACCCAAACCCACCCATTCTTTTGGGTCAAAATATTTCGCTGTCAATTCCAACTAGGATAGGGGAATAATTACCCCAGTGCAGTACTTCAGTGTTACATGGGAGTTTTGTGCAGTCAATGCCAATGGATAAGGAAATGATATGACCCTCTGATTTACAATGGGATCGACGCGATGTCCAACTGTTGTGTTGAAATGCTGCTTCTGGCCGAATCAGATGTTGTCTGGACTGGAGAATTATAGCTATGAGGAAAGATTGGATAGGCTGGGGTTGTTTTCTTTGGAGCAGAGGAGGCTGAGGGGAGACTTGATTGAGGTGTACAAAATTATGAGGGGCCTAGATAGAGTGGATAGGAAGGACCTATTTCCCCTAGCGGAGAGGTCAATAACCAGGGGGCATAGAGTTAAAGTAATTGGTAGAAGGATTAGAGGGGAGATGAGGAGAACTTTTTTCACCCAGAGGGTGGTGGGGGTCTGGAACTCACTGCCTGAAAGGGTGGTAGAGACAGGAACCATCATCACATTTAAAAAGTACTTGGATATGCACTTGAAGTGCCGTAGCCTACAACAACTTGTATTTATATAGCACCTTTAACATAGTAAAACGTCCCATGGCACTTCACAGGAGTATTATAAGACAAAAAATTTGACACCAAGCCACATAAGGAGAAATTAGGGCAGGTGACCAAAAGCTTGGTCAAAGGGATAGGTTTTAACAAGCGTCTTAAAGGAGGAAAGAGAGGTATAGAGACGGAGAGGTTTAGGCAGGGAATTCCAGAGCTTAGGGCCTAGGTAACAGAAGACACGGCCACCAATGGTTGAGCGATTATAATCAGGGATGCTCAAGAGGGCAGAATTAGAGGAGTGCAGATATCTCGGTGGGTTGTGGGGCTGAAGGAGATTACAGAGATAGGGAGGGGTGAGGCCATGGAGGGATTTGAAAACAAGGATGAGAATTTTGAAATCGAGGCGTTGCTTAACCGGGAGCCAATGTCGGTCAGTGAGCACAGGGGTGATGGGTGATAGTTAACAGGCAGAAAATAGGATTATCCCCATTTTTCATGCTGAAGTGCGGGCTTCCTGACCTGGTGGAACCCTGCCGGGGTGTAGGAGGTGAGTAGGAGGTCTGCGGGGGTCGGAGGGTCTGAAAGTGCAATGTAGATGTGAGTGATGGGTGCAATTGTGGAGTGGTGAGTATGTGAGGTGAGTGTAAAGTGTTAGAAAATGTTAACTTACCTTTGTTTCTACCTACATACAGCCTTTAGCCACTGTGAAGCCGGAGTCCCCGACATCTCCATTGTAGAAATCGCAGACTGGCTGTTGCATCCGCCGAACCAACAGCCAGCTGATTTCTGCAAAGTAGAAAGGTTTGATGAGTCCTGAGCACAAGGACTCATCAAACTACACAGAATGTTAGTGTTTGACAGCTTCACAGAGCTGTCAAATGATGACATTTCTTCTTTCAAAAGTTCTTGACAGATGGCACGTCATACGTTGACATGCTCTGTCACTGACTTCCCCCTAGTTGGTCTGCTGAGCCCGCCGGGCGGGCTTAACAAGGTCAATCAGGGGAAATTCCCGCTAGTTGGCCAGAAGCTGATGGAGGCGGGATTGAAACCCGGCAAGCAGCAGTCCCGCCTCCAAAAGCTTCCCATTCAGAAAATCCAGCCCAATGGGTCGAATGTTCTCCTTCTAGACATAAGACATAAGACATAAGACGTAGGAGCAGGAGTCGGTCATTTGGCCCCTCGAGCCTGCTCCGCCATTCAATAAGATCATGGCTGATCTGATCATGGCCTCAACTCCACTTCCCTGCCTGCTCCCCATAACCCTTGACTCCCTTAACTTTCAAAAATCTGTCTATCTCCACCTTAAATATATTCAATGACCCAGCCTCCACAACTCTCTGGGGAAGAGAATTCCAAAGATTCACGACCCTCTGAGAGAAGAAATTCCTCCTCATTTCCGTTTTAAATGGGTGCCCCCTTATTCTGAAATTATGCCCCCTAGTTCTAGATTCCCCCACGAGGGGAAACATCCTCTCTGCATCTACCCTGTCAAGCCCCTTCAGAATCTTACATGTTTCAATAAGATCCCCTCTCATTCTTCTAAACTCCAATGAGTATAGGCCCAACCTGCTCAACCTTTCTTTATAAGACAACCCTTATATCCCAGGAATCAACCTCGTGAACCTTCTCTGAACTGCCTCCAATGCAAGTATATCCTTCCTTAAACAAGGAGACCTGTGATGTAAATTTCTATGATTCTATGATGATCACAGGCATAACTGGCCCCGTGGATTTGCGGGCTCTTGTGTTTTAATGTGTTTTATTGTGTTGAGGACACACTGCCTTGTGTTTCAGGGGGTACATACAATGCTGTAATTATTCCCCTATTCTGAGTTTCAGATTCCAGCTTCCCTGGGTTGCAATGCAGGTCTTTTCACAAGTGACATGTCTCCTGTTAGACACAATCATGGAGGAGAGCTGGAATTGGTACAGATAAAATGTCAGCTGCTCAGTGAGGAAATACTAGGAATAAATGGAATTAGCCAAATATTTCAAAAACATTTATGGTGTATTTTGAATGCGTGGAAGTTCTGAGTGATCATTTTGAAATCAAGCATAGAAAATAGGATTTATAATTTTCCTGCCCGTATCCATTTATAACTGAAGAACCTGGAGAGAGCCTGAAAGACAGAGGCTTCGCAATCGATTAATAACCATTGAATAAGTGGGGAGAATGGACCTATTAAGAGAAGAACCCTCAAGTGAGAGAACAAAATCAAAAATATTAGAAAACAGAATGCCAGTGAATCTCACAGCTGGGCTGTGAGGATTAAACTTGCATAGAATATATTTATAAGGAATGTAAATCTTGCCTGAAAGGAAATAAAATTACTGAACTGACAACTGTTCTGAACATCTTTGACTGCTTTTTTTTTCTCCCCTCCTCTCTTGAAGGCAGACTGACTCATCTTCAAACACAGTTTCACACTTATCTCAACTAAGCTATAAAGGCACATACTGCTGCCATGGCAGCTCACACTGCTGGCATTGAAGCTCAGGCAGCGGCCATCTTGGCTTTTGAAAGAGGCTTCCTGGACATCACATCACTCCTGCACTCTGTTCTCTAGCAGAGCACCAGGATAGCTGAGGCACCGCCCCAGGAGAATGGTCTTGGCTCCATAGGAGAGGCATCTGCTGTCCAATCTCAGGATGAAAGCATGCCTGCTCCCCCTCCAGACACTCCGCCATTGCCCTTGCTGGTGCCACTCAGCCAGCCGGCCCAGACTGCTGCAGCCCACGCCGAGATATTTCATCCAGCAGCCAGACTTTCTAGGCCCAGAGTTGCTCGAGGTCGTCCTCCGAGGCCATCTGAAGTGTCCTCAGTGGAAGCTCAGCAGCCTTCCACCTCCCAAGCTGTAGTCACCGGGGAGTGGTTTCACCTTGTAGGAGCACCAGGATAGGAAAATAAGTTTACAAGACAGGCACTAAGTGCTTGCATAAGAGTGATTAGTCACTTTTTTCCCCCTCAATTCTGGCATGATTTGTTTGATAAATTTGTTTTTTGATCTGGATTTAGCCTTGGTATTTGTCTTTATAGTGAAGTGAGGGCAAGGCCAATAAGTTTGGAGTGCAGAAAAACAATTGGATGGTGGTTGTAAGAAGAATGGTAAGGATTGTGGGACTGTTGGTGAATGGGGAATGGGAGGGCTGCTTTAGTTGAAGCTCTCCTTGATGAGCTTGTCTCTGAGAGCTCGGGCAGATAGGGGTTCTGGTGATCACTGCCTCTGCTTGTCCTCTTCCTCCTCCTCCTCTTCCTCCTGCATGTTGCTGCCCTGGTGCTGGCCCCTCATGATGGCGAAGTTCTGGAGCCTGCAACAGATGACGACAAACCTAGCTATCTGCCTAGGGGTGTACTGCAAAGCTGCTCCGGAACGGTCCAGGCAGTGGAAACATTGCTTGAGCACTGCAATTGTTTGCTCGCTGAATATTCCTTGTGGCAGCATGGCTCTTGTTGTAGGCCTGCTCTGCAGCTATGCACGGGTTCCTGACAGGACCATGAGCCATCTACGAAGGGGGTATCCCTGCGCAATAGCCAGCCTGTAACTTGGTGGCCTGGTTGGAAAAAAGACGGCACAGAGGAGTGGCGAAGGATGAAGGAGTCATGACTGCTGTCAGGACATGTTTAATGCACTGCCTGTGGTCGCAAACCAGCTATACATTGAGGGCGTGGAATCTTTTTCGATTGATAAGGATGCCATGCTGGTGATAGGGAGCATGCAAGGCAATTTGGGCAGTCAATGGCACCTTGCACCATAGGGAAGCCTGTCAGGTGGGTGACACCTGGTGCTCTCTCGGCCTGCTTCGCTCTGTCAATTGGGAAGGAGGTGTAAGTGTTTCTCCTGGTGTAGAGTGCCTCGGTGACCTCTCTCTAATACATCAGTGCACTGAAAACTGTGAGATGTTGCTGATGTCAGCCTGAAAGGAACCCGTGGCATTAAAGATAAGTGCAATGGTGACTTTGACAGCCACAGACAGTGCTGTCCATGCCCTGGAATGAGGCTGGGGTTGTGGCTGCAACAGGTGACATAGCTCGTTGACAGCCTCTCGGTGAAGCACAGGCACTGCATACATTGCTCCTCAGTAAAGTTGAGGTAGGAGAAGCGCTCCCTGAAGACCCTCCGTGGATATAGTGCCCTCCTCCTCTTCCCTCTTCTGGCAGCGTCTCCTGCTCTGTGGTGTCTTTGTTGCTGCTCCCTTTCTATTCCCAAAGGCAGCCCTACATAACCACCCATATCTGCAGCCAGACTATTTGTGATGCAAAGAGCGACAGCAGTGCAAAACCAGCAAACTCTCTCTCTCTCTCTATGCCGACAAAGTGAGCGTTTCAGAATGATGGAATAGAGGAAAAATTTCCCAGAGGTCAAGTAGGAGCCAGAGATACTAAAACAGCAAATAACCCAGCAAGTACTGTACGATGTCTTTAAATAGTGCTGGCGAGGGGGCTTTCATGCCGATTTGCGCTATGCGAGGTCAGCAGGTGGCGAGTAAAGCGCTGGAGTGAAGCAAAATGGAAAACAGGTCCTACAAGGCGCGCAGGACTCGAATTTAAATATGTTAATTTCCAATTAGAATGTTTCCGGCGTGCTGCCAGTGCATCCTCCTCCACCAATATTTCGGGTGGTGCACTTCCTGCTGGACATGTGCATGGGCTTCCCGCCCTGCCATATTGACGATTTAGTAGGCTGCTTAGCGCTCGTTATGCGGACACATTTCAAGGCCAAGGTTTCAATTTGAATTTTGCTTCAGCTGTATCCTAGAAAGAGGAAAAAAAATTTCAATTTTTCAGCCCTGTTCATCTTTCATCTGATATTTGTAGTTTGCCCTTTAAATGGCCTTTCATGGGTCATTAGTCCTAATAAATTCTTCCCAGAATATATCATTTTCTCTAACATGTTGGGAGCCCTTATGGAAGTACATATAAAAAAAATCGAAGCCATTTGACAAATGCTGCAAATATTTGGTGTCATGGGATAAGATTGCTTGCTGTAAATATTTTTTACTTTCTCATTAGAAAAATGATGTACTTTATTGTGTAGCTGATACATGGCAATAAATTCTACAAGACGTGCAGGACCCTAATAACCACCAGCGCATCCTCCTCTACCAACATTTCGGGTGATGCACTTCTGGCCGGACATGTGCATGGGCTTCCAGCCCGCCATATTGACAATTTAGTAGGCTGCTTAGCGCTCATTATGTAACGTAGTTAAATTAGGGTCCTGCGCGTCTTGTAGGACCCATTTTCCATGGCAATAAATGGGATTAACATGGCCTAGAAATTTTGGTGGGGGAGGCCACAATGTGGGGTGAAACTCGGGATCTACTCCGTTGAACATATAGTCCAAAATTGCACTCCAGGGGGGCAAGCACATCTTACGTTTTTTAATGCCATAAAGGACCTTGCAGGTGTGTCTTGGGACTGTGCTGGGCTACCCAGCTCGCCTTTGATAGGACCAGTGGGTCTTATGAGGCCCCATTCTGGTTCTTAAAAAGGCCTCGACTGTTGTGGAGAACAAAGTATCCCTGTTCCTTGAAGAGAATGTCAAAAAACTTTGTTGCCCCTTTTCGTTGTCATAAGTTAACCCCTCTCGGAGCAGTAGGGTGCCGGTCCAAGCTCCACCTCCTCTGTTGTGTCATTACAGGCGTGGGTGACTGCTCTGAATAGTTAAATTAACCCATCAGCGGGATTTGGGTTTGGTGTCAGTTGGCAAGCTAAATTGGTCGGTGGAAATCCCATCCTGCTATATTTCTGGCCCCTCAAAAGGGTCCGTGGAATTTCTATTCCAAAATGTATATTTTAACAGTTCTGATTGGTAAAATATAGTGCGGGGGCCTGTAGATGATGGGTTATTTGTAGAGGGAAGGAGAAATATGCAAACAGGATTGTTAATGCAGTGTTGTAAAATTCAAGAGGTCTCCTAAATGGAAGTGGCATGAATGCCTATTGCAGCTGTGAAATGTGTGCAATATCTATAATTTCTTGCAGTTATATAGCGCCTGTCATGAACTCAAGACGCCTTACAACCAACAAAGCACTTTTGTGGTCACTGCTGTAATGTAGGAAACGCGGCAGCCAATTTGCGCACAGCAAGCTCCCACAAACAGCAATGTGATAATGACCAGATAGTCTGGTTTTTCGTGATATTGCTTCACTCCTTATACTATGTGACTCCTTCTATTTCGTGAATCCTGCCTGTGCCCTGTCAGGCTGCCGTCAATTGAGCATGGGGAAGGAGATGAAATTATAAGCTGTAGCAAACAATGGATCAGTGACTTGCTTAATGCATTTCTGTACAGCTAATGTTACAAATGACCCCAGTAGCAGCCTAGAATGTCCCCGTAGCTTAAAAATGTAGTGTGGTTGTGACCCTGACAGCATGCGTCGTAACTCAGTGATGGCTTCCTCGCTAGAAGCGAAGCCTCTGTAGGCACTGCTCTAAGCAGTTATGTGTGCCTCTGTCTGTATGTTCTGGCGTAGGGCTGTCAGGGTCAGCCTTGGCTTAATGGTAGTACTCTTGCCTCTGAGTCGAAGGCTGTGGGTTCAATCCCACTCCAGCAACTTGAGCATTTAATCTAAGCTGCCACTTCACTGCTGTACTGAGGGAGTGCCATCTTTCAGATGGGATGTTAAGCCAAGGTCCTCTCTGGTGGATGTAAACTATCCTATGTCATCACTTGAAGTACAGGGAGTTCTTCTGGTGCCCTGGCTAACATTTATCCCTCAGCCAACTCCATCAAAAACAGAAAATCTGGTTATTTATCTCATTTTTGTTTGTGGAACCATGCTGTATGCAAATTGGCTGCTCCATTTCCCTACATTACAACAGTGACTACACTTCAAAAGTACTTTGTTGGCTGGGAAGTTCTTTGGGTCATCCTGAGGATGCGGAAGGTAGATTGTAAGTACAAGTTCTATCTTCCTGTAACTGCAGGGTGGGTTTTGGATATGTCTAATTCTCCATGCTCTGATTGACATCCTTGCTTTTGTTCATCTTCCAAAAAAAAAAGATAGAGGGAAATTCCCAATGGAAAAATTATTGGTCCCTGTCCAAAATGGTGAGAGAAAGGTGACCTGTTTATAGCAAGGGGCAGATGTTAAAATAGTTAGCAGCAGCAAAAAGAAACTTCACTATGAATGAGAAATAGTCCTGATTTTTACATTATCTGTTCAAAATTTACTTTCCAGCTTTACCCTCCAGTTTTCTGCATCTCAATAGTAAAGAAAGAACTTACATTCATATAGTGCCTGTCATGACCTCAGCTCAACCTAAAGTGCTTTACAGCCAATTAAGTACTTTTAATGTGTCGTCACTTTTGTAATGTAGGAAAACGTGACCACCTATTTGCACACAGCAAGGTCCCACAAACAACAAGGTGATAAATGACCTGGTAATCTATCTTAGTGATGTTGGTTGAGGGTTAACTATTGGCCAGGACATCAAAGTTTGTGAATGATACTGAATTAGGGATCATGGCAAACTGCAAGTAAGAATGCAGGAAGATATAGACAGGTGAGCAGAATGGGCAGATTGATGGGCAGAGGCAGTTCAATGCAGACCAATGTGAAGTAGTACATTTTAGGAAAAGGAACAGTGAAGGGAACTATGCCAAAATAGCAAAGACTCTTACCAGAGTGAAGGAACAGAGAGATCTAGATGTGGAGATACATAGGTCTTTAAATATGTGCATGCATCTGGACAAGGTCATAGGAAAGCAAATGGGATTTTAGGTTTTACAATTAGGGGTACTGAAAAGCTGATGTTAGGTACTCTGGCCCTGATCTGGCTCTCTCCTAACTCCTGCTCTTTCACTGTCTTAGCAAGGCTCATCCTGGTGACCCTGCTCTGCCATGCTCCCTGGAAACTTTGCTCTACCTGTCCCCGCTCTGTTCCTTGATACGCAGCCCATTCTAGAACCTTCTCCTCGTCAAAGCACTTTTGAAGTTACTGTCTGGTGTTCCACCACTCTGCAGCCCACTTTTATAGCCTGAGTTAAAGGGCCACTTCTCCCCATTCCTTTACTGTCATTGTTGGCCCAACTCATGAGCTGGTTCCCCTCACATTTTCCACAGAGGTTAAAGAGGTTATAGAATGGAAGCATTATTAGAAACCTGAAGGGCTCCAGCACTTTGCAAGACTATACCTTGTTGATGTTTACCCAAAAATAGTACTGGTATCTAGACTATTAAAAGACAGTATTTTCACCCTACCTTCCCGGTGGAAACTGGGCAGGTGGGCAGTTAAAATGCTCCTGGTTACTTACCTGCCTAGAAAGCCATCTGGATCCCACTGTGTTTGATTTTAACCTGCTCTTCTGAGCACGCGGCAAAGGCACCTGCCTGAAGCTGGCAGGGTTTTGCTTTAAATATGCTAATGAAGTCCAATGACATAATACGGTGGCATTTTAACTCGGGCCTGAGCTTTCCTGTCAGGCTGAAGCATGACAGAAGAGGGACTTTTCACAAGCAAAGTTTAGGCATCCTGTGCCCTGGACTGCTCCCACACCCCCTCCCCATTCTCTGCCAGGAGACCTTCCCAGGAAGCCCTTCCCCATACCTACCTACTGGCGGACGGGCAGGTAGAGGACCAGCAGCATGGCAATGAGGCCCGACGGTTATCATCAGCCTGGCCTCGTGTTGCTGTGGGCGAGCAGCAAACTATATGACGGAAACCGGCTGCGAGTTTTGATCAACCCCATTTTCTTCAAGACGTACTGACCAAAACGGGAAAAACCGTTCTGTGCCCCTGATTCTTTCTTTAACGAACGTGGTTTTATGAACACGTACAAAGTTTTAAATTCCATTTCATAAATAACGAAAACTAAAGTGAAGATTAAAATGAAGAAGATGGTGAAAATATCCTTCCTTACTGACTATTCTAAAAAAAAACTATAAACACTGTAAGGTAGAATTTCTACGGGGAGGGGAGAGTCCTGATCTCCCGCAGTAACTTTGGCCGAAGATCGTCAGAAACACAGGAGAAGTGGCGTAAACAGCCACTTATGCTATTTCTTCGGGATTTTCTGTCGAAGTAATGGCGGGACATTGAGAGAATCGCTACAGAAATGACCATACGGTGATTCGGAGATATGCGGAATCTTTTCTCTCCTAAATTTGAACTGTTGTGAACATATGTGCAACATGTGATAAGAACATAAGAAATAGGAGCAGGAGTAGGCCATTTGGCCCTTCGAGTCTGCTCCACCATTCAATAAGATCATGGCATTCTACCTCATCTCCACTTTCCTGAACTATCTCCATATCCCTTGATTCCCTTAATATTCAAAAATCTATTGATCTCTGTCTTGAATATACTCAATGACTGAGCCTCCACAGCCCTCTGGGGTAGAGAATTCCAAAGATTCACCATCCTCTGAGTGAAGAAATTTCTCCTCATCTCAGTCCTAAATGGCCGATCCCTTATTCTGAGACTGTGACTCCTGGTTCTAGACTCCCCAGCCAGGGGAAACATCCTCCCTGCATCTATCCTGTCAAGCCCTGTAAGAATTTTGTATGTTTCAATGAGATCACCTCTCATTCTCCTGAACTCTAGAGAATATAGGCCTACTCTACTCAATCTCTCCTCATAGGACAATCCCCCCATCCCAGGAACCAGTCTGGTGAACCTTCGTTGCACTCCCTCTATGGCAAGTATATCCTTCCTTAGGTAAGGAGATGAAAACTGTACACAATACTCCAGGTGTGGTCTCACCAGGGTCCTATACAATTGCAGGAAAGTGGTCCACGTTGTCCAAGGCCTTGTCGTGGATTTCGATAATCGGGGGCAGTACTGTGTGGCGGGGGCAGGTTGGTAGAGGACCTTTATCTTACGGATGTTTAGTGTAAGGCCTATGCTCTCGTATGCTTCGGTGAAGGTGTTGACGATGGTTTGGAGTTCGACCTCCGAGTGAGCGCAGACGCAAGCGTTGTCTGCATAATGTAATTCGACGACAGATGATGGGACGACCTTGGATCTGGACTGGAGGCGACGGAGGTTGAACAGTTTCCCGTTTGTTCTGTAAATTAGCTCCACTCCAGCAGGGAGCTTACTGAGGGTGAGATGGTGCATTGCAGCCAGGAAGATCGAGAAGAGCATTGGTGCGATAACACAGCCTTGCTTGACCCCGGTCCATCCGTACAAGGGCAGACGTCGATGACAAAGTCCAACACCGCCTTCAGTGTGCCAGTGCAGCCTTCGGTCGCCTGAGGAAGAGAGTGTTTGAAGACCAGGACCTCAAACCTGACACTAAGCTCATGGTCTATAGAACAGCAGTGATACCCGCCCTGCTGTATGCTTCAGAGACATGGACCATGTACAGCAGGCACCTCAAAGCACTGGAGAGGTACCTCCAATGCTGCCTCCGCAAGATCCTGCAAATCCATTGGCAGGATAGGCGCACCAACGTCAGTGTTCTCGCTCAGGCCAACATCCCCAGCATCGAAGCTTTGACCACACTCGATCAGCTCCGATGGACGGGTCACATTGTCTGCATGCCCGATACGAGACTCCCAAAACAAGCGCTCCACTTGGAGCTCCGACATGGCAAGAGAGCCCCAGGTGGGCAGAGGAAACGCTTCAATGGCACCTTCAAAGCCTCCTTGAAAAAGTGCAACATCCCCACCGACACCTGGGAATCCCTGGCCCAAGACCACATAAGTGGAGGAGAAGCATCCGGGAAGGCACCGAACACCTCGAGTCTCTTCGCCGGGAGCAAGCGGAAGCCAAGCGCAAACAGCGCAAGGAGCGCACGTCAACCCAAGCACCCCACCCACCCACCCTTTCAACCACCATCTGCCCCACCTGTGACAAAGACTGTAGGTCCCGCATTGGACTCATCAGTCACCTGAGAACTCATTTTTAATGTGGAAGCAAGTCATCCTCAGTTCTGAGGGACTGCCTAAGAAGATACAATTGGAGTAAGACGTCTTTACTCTTATACTCAAATCCTCTTATAATAAAGGCCAACATACCATTTGCTTTCCTAATTGCTTGCTGTACCTGCATGTTAACTTTCAGAGAGCGGATGCATTTTTGCCATGGAAGGAGTTCAAGGAGTTCAGCGAAGATTCACAAGGCTGATACCTGGGATGGCAGGAATGACATATGAGGAGAGATTGGGTCGATTGGGCTTATACTCACTGGAGTATAGAAGAATGAGAGGGGATCTCATCGAAACATATAAAATTCTGACAGGTCTGGACAAACTAGATGCAGGAAGAATGTTCCCGATGGTCGGAGAGTCCAGAACCAGGGGTCATAATCTATGGATAACGGGTAAACCATTTAGGACAGAAATGAGGAAGAATTTCTTCACCCAGAGAGTGGTGAACCTGTGGAATTCTCTACCACAGAAAGTAGTTGAGGCGAAGTCATTAAATATATTCAAGGTTGAGTTAGATATATTTCTTAAAGCTAAAGGTATCAAGGGATATGGGGAGAAGGCAGGTACAGGGTACTGAGTTTAGATGATCAGCCATGATCTCATCGAATGGTGGAGCAGGCTCGAGGGGCCGAATGGCCTACTCCTGCTCCTATCTTCTATGTTTCTATGATTCGTGTACAAGGACACCCAGGTCCCTCTGAACACCACATTATATTCCATTTGTCAAGTTCTTGCCCACTCACTTAGCCTGTCTATATCCCCTTGAAGCCTCCTTGCATCCTCCCCACAACTTACATTTCCACCCAGCTTTGTATCATCAGCAAACTTGGATATATTACATTTGGTCCCCTCATCCAGATCATTGATATAGATTGTGAATATCTGAGGCCCAAGCACTGATCCTTGCGGTACCCTCATGTCTGCCGTTTCCATGAGAAATGCTGTGAAAAACCGACTAGTATATTACATAATATAATAAATTAGACGCAGACTTGACCATTTTTTGTATCAAAACTTTATTTATCAAACAAAAAATGCACCATTGAAATAACATTTCTATAAAAAACGAACATCTGACTGTTCTACGGTGTATTACAAAACCCTTTTTTGTGTACAAGTTTTATGTAGAGACAGTCATTCTATGTTTCTCCTTTTAACCATTTGCAAGTCAGATGTACACTTAATATTGCAGTTGCTAATCTAATTTGGTTAACATTGCCTATATTTCAACATGTGACAGTCTGGTCACTCACAAAGAGTCTTTCTTGTGTGAGTGAAGCTCCACCACATTTAAACCTTCACTTGTAGTCACAAAAGAGCCCATTCCAGACCCATCAGTACATTGACACTTTCTTCATAAATTATTGAAAAAGGACAGCCTAATAAATTAAATATTAATTATAAAAAGGTACAGTTCCCACCCTCCCCCAATTCCCCAGTTAGCAACTCACAAAGAAAGGAGTTGCTAAACATTATTGTACAATAAAAATGGTGTTGTTCTTTCCGCAATCACATATATTCAGTTTGCCCTAATTTACAGTATATAGTAACAGGTTCATGCCAGTTTAATCAAGTATACATTTTTGCAATGTTTGTGGAAAGTAATCATCACCAAGTTGGCTGCTATGAGACATGATTGTTCTGTGGCTGAAAACCAACCTACAGTTGTACAAGGAAATTGAATCGACAAATAAACAGTCCGACAACAGAAAAGAGCAAAGTAGGCAAAATGGAGAAGGTCTTCTGCAAACAGTACTTTCACTTTAGCTTGGAACTGCAATATGTTGTAGCTATTGAAGAGGATACCGTACAAGCAACAACCTTCTTGATGCCTGTTCTGTTCATGAATGTGAAAGAGTCACATTGGCCAGCTGTATTTTTAACACAAGCTGAAGAACAGCAGCAGCCTATTGTCCCACGTCATATTCAATTTACCGTGTGGTTATTGTTTGAATCGAGCTTAAATTAGGGGTGTTACGCAAAAGTGGCTTTCCAAACAAAAACTCCACCAGTTCAAATCAAGGATCATTCTGAACGGCAAACGACTGCATCATACGATAAATTGCATGCCAATTGCGTGTTTTTGTAACAGTCTCAACAAAGTACAAAGGTGACATAAATTAACTGAAACTGTTAAAAGATCATTGGGTTAAAAATCTGCAGGGAGGCGCAGTTTGCCTAAGTGTAGAGATGTGTCTAGCCAGGACCTCTGTCACTGATCTGGCAAAAGGTTTATGGGGTCAGAGTGAGGTTCCTTTATTTGCACGGCAATGGTGGGCAACCTTGTCACTTAGGCCACATCTCAGGTGCAAACCCACCGAATAGGCTGCATAGTGCTGGGACCGAGGGAGAGGGGGGTGAGGGTGGGGTGTGGGCAGTGGGGGGGTTAGTGCTCAATCCCTCCCACCCTCGGAAAGAAGAAATGCATCCTTGGGCCTCAATAAAAATAGTGAAAAATGTTGCCTGCCTGTAATCTTCAGGGTGGGGGGATGGTGAGGCAGCCATGCAACAATCATCACCTTGGACTCACTGCCACCTTTTGGTGGCCTAGTATACGTGGTTTCAACGGGCATACCTAATGATGCGCCGTTCCTTGTGAGGCCGGGGGACATGGGAATTCCCAGCATTGGCCCAAGTCCATCTTACATCAATGGCCTTGAAGAGGATGGGCAAAGGCTCCACCCCTTACAAGGCCCTGCTGAATCCCTGAATTAACACGACAATCAAGGGTATCTGGGTGATGCCCACTGTAATTCCCACTGGAATTACAGCAGGAGTCCAATGGAAGGGTCACGGATTTTCAACCCCAATGTTTTACTGTTTACTTGGTGGCTTTTGCCATTCTGAATATCTGCAATTTGACCCTGCTGAATTCTTGTCTTGCAAGTCATTTTAGCAAAATGATACAGTCCCTTAGGAAACACTGTAGAATGTGGCACATTTTTTTTAAATAGTTGTTTTTCTTCTTTATTCCTCCCAAGGTAGCTTCCACCCACATCTCCCTCATTCCTTTCAGTTGGAGTATTGGCAGATCCAGGCTATAACCCCCTTCATAGGTTTTGTTACCATTGTCCACCGGTTGATCTTCTAGGTGATAAGATTAGAATAAAGTAGCCATCCTCTCCAAAAAATTTATGAACTATATTAGCTCTGATTGATAACTCAACCAAGGCTGGTAGTTTTAGTCCCTACAAATAATCCAAATTTGTTACCACACCCCCATCCCCATCCACATAGGATGACCAAGTGCAAATCCCAGTCGTGACTGTATTCAGAATCTTAGTCATCAACATTTCCCATCAGCAACCTAACTGCACCTGCTCCAAGTTGGCCAATGCATGGTGGTCACATGATATAATTTACCTGTAATTAATTACTATTCCGATAACAGTCAAAACAATAGCCATAGAAGAAATATTTTTCTTACCAGCAGGTCATGTATTTTATTGGTATAAATTTTAATCTTAGGAAAATTAAGTCAATCAAAACATTTAAATGGTTGAAAGGCCATTTTTTCTGCTAGATCACCTTCAAGCTATCATTGACCGATAATATCATTCAAATGAACCAAGTTACCATCAAGGATACGAGTTAACTATCTAAGAAATGGAGCAAAATGAGGCCAAGGGACATCAACATCACAACCTTGTCCTCACTGGGGGCCTTGACCCTTCACATGGATTTCTTCATTAAAAAAAGCTTCATTTCTCAGATACACCCACTTCCTCAATCTACATCATTGCAAAATGTGCTTTTCTCAGTTTTCATGTTAATCTTTTACATTTTCATGGGTTTAATAGAATATAGGAATTCTGCAATTTTACCTCTGACAAGATTTTAAATCTACACAAAAAGATGGGTGGGGAATACATTTCTTTTTTATTGGATTATAGGGTTCTCTTCGTGCTGGGCCTTCCAGATTCCCAGCTGTAAACTATATGAAGTGGAAATACTTTTAAACAATGTACGAATATTACTGTTTCTTTTGCGACTGTATTCAGAATCTTAAGTCAATAATCATCAACACTTCCCATCAGCAACCTAACTGCACCTGCTCCAAGTTGGCCAATGCATGGTGGTCACATTGTATTAATATAAAGGATGGGGGAATCTAAAAATAATAGACAAATTATTTTCAATTCTATTAAGTAAAATTTAAGAATAGTTTCAGAAAGTGCTGGAAACACTCAGCAGGTCAGGCAGCATCGAGGAGAGAGAAACAGAGTCAACATTTCGGGTCGAGGACCCTTCATCAGAACCGAAGGGTTCGACCCAAAACGTAAACTCTGTTTCTCTCTCCTCGACGCTGCCTGACCTGCTGAGTGTTTTCAGCACTTTCTGTTGTTATTTCAGATTTCCAGCATCCGCAGTATTTTGCTATTGTTTAAGAATAGTTTGTTGGGTTTTGTCTTGACACTCCAGGCAGATAGAAACAATGAATAAAACTCAGCATTTTGCTGGGAGTAAACCTCAGTTCGGACCAGCTTTGGACATTGGAGCCATTGTCAAAATCCAAGCAGTTTTCTAACCAACTATGGGTTGGGTTCCCTGCCACCTGTTTAGCTATGTAGACCTTAGGTTGGCCCATGAATGGTCACAAACTGGAAATAGGTGATTTCCTTCATTGATCTTACATCAGTTTGCCTGCTACACATTGCTAGCATTCTATAATTTTACCTGTGCCAAGCTTTTAAACCTGCACGCACAATCCTGTAAAATTTTAACTATCATTTCACAGCGTCGGCCCTCAAAAAACGCAGTAATATTCCTAGTGCATGTGGAATGTTTCCTTTTCTATGGAATGCTTTTGTAAAACCTCACGGGATAGTATTGGACAAGAGGCATCACGAAACACATGGTCCAGTGGCTGGGTTTTGTAGTGTTGTTAACCAATCAGTCCTGATACATTTCTTTCCAGGCTTGTGGGGCTGATGCACTTGTGATGATGTGCAAAGAGAGAAAACCAGTGACAGAGTAACCCTTTATTGAGAGATTATCATTCAGAGAACATCCCTCAGCAGGAAAATTAAGTCAATCAAAACATTTAAATGGTTGAAAATGATTTAAGATCATGTATTGTGGGAGATAGAGAACACTGGGGGGGTGGGGTGGTGGTGGCGGGGGGAGTCTTAGCCAAGGCTGCGTGAAATGAAGTGAGCTATTTTGTTTCTGCTTTTTCTTTTTTTTAATTGCCATTTCCTTTGGAATAAATTGAAAGCTTTGAGTACAATTTTTTTCAGCTCCCGTTATGTTATTTTATCACCAGTTACCTTAATGAGTTCACAAAAAGATCTGACGCCGCTTAGTTCAGTTAATTAAACTAAGTTGGGAGGTAATAATGAATAATTATTGAAGTTATTACAGACATAAGGGAGCAATCTTGAATAGTATGTTGTTTTTTCAGCCTCCTGCTGTCTACATCCAACTATTTTTAATTAACATTTATTTGCAGTGTTAATAATTTGGGCAACTTTTCAAACGAGTTCATTTATATGCCTGTGAATGATGGTAATAACTCAAAATTAGTATTTTGATCTACCAGCATCTGGCAAAATTACATTTTTTTAATTTCACTGCTAAATCAGCAGCTTAATGCAGTAGTTTGGAAGGTTTTTTTAAAAAAAAATTTGGTTCTCAGGATGTAGATGACGCTGGCATTGCTATATTTATTGCCTATCCCTAATTGCCCTGAGACAGTGGTGGGAGGCCTACTCCTTCAATTGCTGCAGACCTCCTGGTGATGGACGCTGCTCCCACAGTGGTATTGTTCTGTCTTTTTACAGTGGAGCGGTTTACCAGGCTACTTTAGAGGGCATTAAGCATCAACTACATATTGTGCAACTGGAGTCAGACCTTCCCTTTGCTGACGGATATTTGTGATCCAGTTGGGCTTTTTACAAGGCAACAGCTTTCGTGGTCATTTTTTCCTGAGCCTACCCCGCATATTTCCAGATTTATTGGCATCATTTTCACAACTTGCCATGGTGGGATTGGAACCATTGACCTCTAATTTGGTTCTCCAGTACCATAACCACTAGGCTACTGTACCTATGTAAAATTCAATTACAAAATGAGCTTTTTTCATTCATTCTCAGGATGTGGGCGTCGCTGGCAAGTCCGGCATTTATTGCCCATCCCTGGTTGACCTTGAGAAGGTGGTGATGGGCCTTCTATACGAGTGACTTGCTCGGCCACTTCAGAAGTCAATTAAGAGTCAATCATGTTGGTGTGGAACTGGAGTCGCATGTGGTCCAGATCGGGTAAGGACAACAGGTTTTCTTCCCTAAACAGCATTAGCGAACTAGTTGGGGTTTTATGACAATCTGATAGCTTCATTGTCACTTTTACTGATGCCAGATTTTATTTCCAGCTTTTAAAAAAAAATGAATTCCATTCTCAAACTGCCATGGTGGATCTGAACTCCTTTTCTCTAGATTATTGGCCCAGGCCTCTGGATTACTAGTCCAGTAACATAACCACTAGACTACTGTACTTATATCTTTCAACATGAAGATCTGAAACAAATAAAAGAAAATTAAGGAAGCAAATTTCAAGAGTCAACAGAAATGATATCATGGCTCACAAGATGGGTAGTTTTACCTTTGAAAGGTGAGAATTTATTTTTTCTATCTAAAACATTACAAGATAAACTAGGAGACACATGTAAAAGAGACAGAAATTTTAAAAAAATCATGTTAATTTATCAACTAATGTGTTAGATGTAATGAAGGTATGGGCAAATCAAATCAGTACAGGCAGATTCTCCCTCACTGTTTGTATTATATAGACCTTTCCTTGAGGAGTAGAAAATAAAGTAATGATAAAATGACTCAATGATTCAAACAACTCTACATCACTATATTGAGTGTGAAATATATTGCACCCCTCTGAAATCTGCTCATCCCTAAATTAATCTCGGCATCAAAAGCAGTGTTTAGAATGAACTATACTAAAACTAGATAACTTGAACGGATAGATTTTTTTTCAGGATAAACTAGGAGATGTATGTAAAAAAAAGAGGCAAGAGAAACAAAACCTGTTAATTTATTAACTAATGAATTAAATGCAAGGTATTAAAATTGTTGTACCACCTAATGGTCAAGGTGATAAACTCGGCACTAAAACCAAAATGAATTGGTTTTCCACACTCATTTCTTTTTATAAGTGTCACCCAGCTGATTGGCGCTAAAATGAATTTTTCCCTGTCTGTATATGATTTGTTGAAAACATAAGCCGAGACATTAGGCTGAGGCTAATTCGCAAAAGAGCAAGTTTCAGAGATGTCACGGTATGTTTTACACTGGTTATTGTAACACAAGATGATTTCAGTCATTGAGCTATTTTATTATCTTTACTTCTACTGTTTGGTTAAAAATCAATATAATTTCAACAGTTGGGGCAGTACCATGTGCTTTTTGTAATCTGTAAGTGGGTTCAGTTTGTTACCAGGCTAGAAATAGGTATTTTGAGACCATCTCCATTGTGAAATTATCGCCATTCTGTTCTGCATTTCTTTTACAGCTCTCACTGTCAGACTTAGAAATCAGTGCAACTTAAAATAAAATGCCATTTGATTGGCAAAAAAAAAAATGACTCTGGGTCAATTTCTTTAGGAAATTAAATGGCACAGACCTGAAGATTAACACAGTAATTTCATAGACACGACCATATTAATCTTTGTTGCATCAAACATAAATGGGCAATTGAAGGATGGGGCAAAATTGTCAACAGCCCCTGGAAGAAAGGATTAGTAAACCTGTTTGTGGCACAGATTAAATTATGTAGGACCAGTTTCGGAGTCTAAAGTGTGTAGCACACACTGACTGACATGCTCAAATAGAGCAGAAAGAGACCTAGGCCTCAGAATTCTGACTGAAGCTGCTGTTAGGTGTAATTCACTCCCAAAAGGCTCAAGGTCAGTAGTTTTCTTACATCCAGTTAATAGGAAGACTTGTTGTGGGGCAGTCTTAACCCTTAATGTATTCTGTATACTTTATTAATGTTACTCATGCCAGTAACCTGTATTACAAGAGTCATTAGTTCACCAGCCAACTAACTATATTATGGAAATAGCATGTTCCACCTCCAAAGGGTTTGAGAGTAAAATATTTAGAGCCAGATGTCAAGGGTCAACAATAGTCCAAAGTTAGCAATTAACAGTGGCCCACTAGATTGCAGATGTCAAAAAATAAGAATAGACCGATGAGAATGGGCATGTGACTGACCTTTCGATAGTCCAGCAAATGTGTCCTATTTATTGAAAAAGATCTGGGAGGAGGGTGGGTGGTGGTCGTGAATATTTTGTGCTTATCAAGAAGAGGAGTGCTAATTCTGCAAAAAGGAACACTTTTCCACTTTCAGCACCTAGTGTGAGTATTAAGCATTTCCATTTCTGGCATAGGATGGAGATGATCCTAAACCTCCTTCAGGTTCCCCCAACAGTATCCCTTAATCTCAACTCATTTCTATGAGGAAACGACAGATGAGGGAGAGAGCAGTAGAGTTTCAAACCTTCAGTCTGAGCTGGATTCAAGCACAAGTCTCAGAGGTCAACAACAACAACAACTTGCATTCATATAGCACCTTCCATGTGGAAAAATGTCCCAAAGTGCTTCACAAGAAAAAAAGGACGAGAAGCCAAAGGAGATATTTGGAAGGGTGATGGGATGTAAGTAGGGTCTTAAAGGAGGAGAGGGAGATAGTAATCCATTCACTGCACTACCCAGGGCTCAAATGTTGATATTAATGCTTTACGTTTCCCTCTACAAAAAAATAATTTGCCCCATGAATGTATGTGTGAAAGCAAAGTTTACAATAGTTCCTGTAATGTTGAGGGCCAAATATTTTTCTTACTGTTGACAAAGTGACGTTTGTTAGTTACTGACCCCAAGTACTTTGTAGTCCTGCATATATGCAAATTACAAGCCCTCACTACAGCCCAGTTGTCTGCTCTCCCAGCTGAAAAATGTCATGTATGGAAGATGGCCACCTATGAATGTCAGAACATAAACAACAGAATGAAAACAAGCCATCCAGCTCATCAAACCTAATTCTACTATATTCTACATGTAACTACCCAACTATGGACTATGCCCTGCCTACTTAATGTCCGGCATAAGTTCTGCATAAAACTCCCTCATCCCCAAAACTCCACAATATTCAGCCACTCTCACATCTCCACTATTCAATCCTAGCCTGTTGCTCTCCAGAGACATTTCACACATCTTCCAACTCAGCAGCGTGGGAACCATTATGTCCTGTGAAATATTTTGGTCAACCCATCAATATAAGTTTAAACAGTGGGGAAAGTTAATTGACAAGAAACATTGAAAATGATTGTGAAAATGTAATTGTTGCAACATTGCCCTAGATTTTTGCAGGGTTTTTTTTCCCCCCAGTATCTAAAAATAGCTTGTGGCTAGTAACAGTAAACAAAATGAGAAGGTTATTGATCTGAACCACCATGGTCCAGATGCCTAGTTCTGAATTTCAGTATTCCTTTACACCTCAGGCCTTTACCAGTGATAGCTTGAAGTTGTTTACTAATGAAATATGTCCTATAGCCACACTTCCTAAATATCCAAGAATAATGCAGCGAGAGATTATGGCTATTTGCCAATAAAGATTCAGATTTCAAACAAACTCATAGGGGTAGAAATTTGACTGAGCGCGTTTTTGGGCTCAGGATCGGCATTTCGCAGGCAGTGCACGCCTCTAACGTGGGTGGAACTAGGATGTAAAATTGGTCAGGCTCCCTGATTATCATTAAATAGGTGGGCTGCCAGCACTAGTTGTGCTGTTCAATGGCAGCTCGCCAAATCGGGGATTTGAATATCAGGCGTTTCTGACACAATTTAAAGGCAGTCTGCACCTCTTAAAGGAGAAGTGCACTTTTGGCTGCAGGCAACTTCTCAACATGTCAAGGAGAAGCTTCAAGGGCAGGAAAGTAGCCGGACAAGCTGCTTGGTACCAGTTGGCACAGGTGGCAGAGCGGGTCAATGCCAGAAGCATCACCCCATGGATCTGGCTGAAATGCAAGAAAAAGATTAATGACCTGACCAGGGTGCTGAGATATAACTCTTAACTCCTATCTACTATTACTCCCTGCATAACCCTGCACTATTTAAAGCTCCAGCACTCTCAACCCTGATAACCAGCACTCTCCTCCATTCACTGTAGTACACTTCACTCCACCTCTTTCTGCTCCTAATGCTATACTCTACTCTCCTCACACCTATGCCACCTTTCACACACTAGCACCGCTATTCACCTTGACATGCACATCCTCAAAGCATCTCACTATGCTACCACTAACACTCTGCCTTCTTTCTTGCAGGGCAAGGTCACGATCAATAGCAAGGAGGAGGCGAGGACAGAAGGAGAGAGAGCTTCCATTCAGGTGCTCTCACATGACGAGGAGGACATCATGGAATCCACGGCATGGGTTGCGGCAGTGGCGTGGCGAGTTTGGAGGACGTGCTCTGCAGGGCTCTTGGCTACCTTATAATCTTTCACTTCTCACTAAAATCTCACCATCACACACTGTTCCTGGAAAAATGCAGCTGCTTTCAACAGCCACTCATCTGTCTCTGCTTAGCTTTGACACTAAATGCTAATCCTTGTCCCTCTCTTCCAGAGGCTGAGGTGCTGGAAGAGGGCTGCGCTCATAGTAATACAGCATCACTTGACTTTACCGTACCAAGAACCAGCTCAGAGACTGGCATTACCCCTACTTTAGAGGATAAGATGGAGAGATCTGCACTGGAAGACTCACCGAGTACTAGTGCACAGGAGCATAGGCAGGGGGATAGGACGGCTCAGGTAGCACTATGAATGGCATAGTTGTGTAGCATGCAGCACCACTACAAATCCAGAGGCTGGCTTGGGGCTATACAGCAGGACTCCACCAGTTTGGTCCAAGTACCTTTGCTTGAGGACACTTATGGTTTGTTCAATGGGAGCTCTTGTTCTTGTGGGCTCTCATTGTACTGGCATCCGCATCTGTGCCCAGGCTTCCTGACAGGAGTCATGAGCTAGGTGTAGAGAGGATACCTCTGTCTCCAGGGAGCCAGCCTGCCACCTGTTGGTTTGGTTGGAAGACAGAGGGGATTGAGGACTGGTGCAGGCATCATGACTACTGCCTGGAAACTGGGCAGTGAGCTACATTGCTCACTGTCTGTGGTCACAGAAGAGCTGAACATTCAGGGTGTGGAACCCCTTCCTGTTATAAAACATGGCTGGTTCTAGACAGGTAACAACATAAGGCAGCATGCGTGCAGTCCTGAGGAAACCCAGCGATGCGGGTGAACGTGACGGCTCTCTCCTCCTGATCAGCCACCTGCATTGGGAAGGTGCTGTCTCCTTGTGAAGAGGACGTCAATCTCCTGATTGATGGCCGTATGGACAGAAAAATTAACTGATGTTGCTGATGTCACCTGCTGCAGCCTGGAATTAGTCTGCTGCATAGATGTTAAGGCCCATTGTAGCCTTTACAGCCACAGGCAGTGCTGTGTGTGCCCTGGTGTTTGGCTCAAATTCTTGCTGCAATAGGTGATGTAAGTCAGTGACTGCCTGCCTGCTGAAGCGCAGCCTCCTCAAACACTGCTCCTCTATCATGTTGAGGTGAGACAGCCTGTTGCAAAACACCTGCATGCTGTAAGGTCTCATAATAACATAAGAACATAAGAAATAAGAGCAGGAGTCGGCCATATGGCCCCTCGAGCCTGCTCTGCCATTCAATAAGATCATGGCTGATCATCGACCTCAACTCCACTTTCCCGCCCGATCTCCATATCCCTTGATTCCCCTAGAGTCCAAAAATCTATCAATCTCAGCCTTGAATATACTCAAAGACTCAGCATTCACAGCCCCCTGGGGCAGAGAATTCCAAAGATCCACAACCCTCTGAGTGAAGAAATTCTTCCTCATTTCGGTCTTAAATGGCCTACCCCTTATCCTGAGACCATGCCCCCTAGTTCTAGACTCTCCAGCCAGGGGAAACAACCTCTCAGCATCTACCCTGTCAATCCCCTTCAGAATCTTGTATGTTTCAATGAGATCACCTCTCATTCTTCTAAACTCCAGAGAGAATAGGCCCATTCTACACAATCTCTCATCATAGGACAGCCCTCTAATCCCAGGAATCAATCTAGTCTCCTTTGCCCTTGCCTCATTCGCCCGCTTCTTTGACCCTCTGCAGGTCTGTGCTGCCGTGCCTCCTCCTGCTGCTCCTGCTGCTGTTTCCCTGGTGTGGCAGCCTCAATGGCAATCCCAACAACATTCCCATCTTTCCCAGTTTTCGCGCCGCCAGTGAAGCGACAGAGTACAGCTGCAGCCAAAAGTCAGCACTCCAACAGCTATTTAGTCTTAAATACTTCCCCAAACTCAGCCAATGTAGCCAAAAGATTGCTTCAAGAATCCCCAGCAGCCGAAAAAATGCCTATCCAGAGATTTATCTTAATGGAGGTGGGGAACCCTTTAAATATCGCTGCTTCAGCCTGCTTCCTGAGTGTTCTTGCCATGTTTTTCTGGGCGGACTTAAGAATGATCGAATCGAAGGCTCCAAGCATCAATTTCCCAAAAGGTTCCTAATACAAGCAAGCGCAGGACCCAGTTTAAATATTTTAATGAGCCCCACATTCATTTCAGGCGGCAGCCAGGGATGCCTTTGGAGAGCCTTAACCAATGTGGCGGCCGCTGCGTTGTGCGCGCACTTCCGGCATGGGACGTCCCACTGTGAAGTTTATATGAAGAATGCCAATTAGTGCCCGAAAACTGGGCAAAAACGCAATCGAGTTTCTACCCTATAATCTGTTGGTAATAACGAACTCAAAACTATCATAAGCTTTGCCATTCATCAAAATAGACTCGATTGGTCGAACACATCTTTCTTGTTCTTTATTGCTGCAGGGTTAGGAGATTGCCATGAAAGTCATGAGGTCATGGATATTTGGTTCTGACAGGGGAAGGAGAGAGTAATCTGGTTGATTGACCAACAAGATAGCATCATATACTATCCGAGGGGCTTAATTTATTATAGATGATAAAACCAGATATATAGACTGATGGTTCGACAGTTTATGTGTTGCTGCTTTTTTTGTGCGTATCAAAGGTGAGCAAAATACAACAGCAATACTAGAGAGCAACAGCAATTGTCTGTAAGATGATAAGCCGTACCATGAATCTGCTGTTATTCTTAGCCTAAGAGTTCCCACAATAAATCTACGACCCTAAATGTTTGACATGTTGGCTCACAACAGCAATTAGATACTGTAAAAAAAAGTCAAAACTTTGATGGCTACATTTTTGCAATCAAATAATGTAGCACGTGTAATTAATTGTCAAAGAATCCATAGTTGAATAATGGATCCATCACGGCCGTATATCCTACAACATCAAGAATTAGAGCATGTGTGGTTTGTCCCCATTAAGATCATTTAGCCTAGGGGGCTCCAGAATTCTGAACACCTCGTGATGTCTGGACCTGCAGCTTTAATTACTTTCTCTCTTATCAAATGGGCAAAAGATAAAACAATTGGTTTCTTCAAAGGCCAATGAACACTCCGTGCTAAACACCCACTCATTTTAAACAGGGTCACTAACAAGTTATTCTGGGGTGAGCACACAGCAAAGCTGAGCAGAAGTTTTGATTTTCTATAGCCTGCAGTGTGCTTTTAATGATACTGTCTGAGGCTTGCACTCTGATCACTGAACTGCTCCTTTAAATGTAAGCTGACATACCACCGTCAATTATTTAGAATATTACCTCATGCTGATGCCCCACTGACACAGCCTGCATTTTTTTTTTTAAACGATCAATATTTATTTGCTGGTATCAAATGGGGTCCGTTTTTTTCCTATTGTGCGTGCCCAATAATCCAGTGTCTCATGAGACTCTGCCTAAAAACCACAGCTTCTTCCCTCCCCCCCCCCTCCCCCCACCAAACTGAATTGGATCACTGACGGAGTGTGTTCACAGACTCTATTCTACATGTATTTTATTGTCTGAGTTGTGGAAAAAGCATTTTCCCAAAATGCATGGGATCACCGATGGAGCATGCTCACCGACTCCATTTTACTGCTGTTGTATTTTTTTTCCCCCTTCTCCTGTTCCAAGTTAGTAACTTCCCTGGGTGAGCTGCTTAGGTCAGTTGCAAGTGAAATACTGAACCAGTCATTAACAAACCTCCAGAGCATGACTCTAAGACAGTGTGTGTATATATACAGATGAGCAATGGAACAGTTGTCAACATGAACAATGTCCTTTTGAGGAATTTCCTTGTTTGAACTGAAAGTTGCTGAAGAGAGGGCACACTGCGTGTCCCAACGTCAGTACATAAATACTGGCATGCTGCCTGGCTCCTGGTTGATTTGTCTCTAGCAGGTGGTGGTGGTGGTTAGAATGCCGAGCCTGTGATGGCATTCAGCTGCTTCATGAGGCCCTCCAGACTAGCCATTTGCTCACTCAAGTCATCCTGCTCATATACCTGAATGAGGAAACACGATAGCCATGTTTTACACTGTGCAGACATTTTGAAGTATGGAAAAGACAAAACAGTATGACTAAAGGGCCTCTCAAAAACTCTCCGAACTATTCTAAATACAGTTTAATATACCTTGCGACTGACTTATCACCCTCAGAGTGTAACTCAGTTCCGAATTCAAATTATAGTGTAACGCAAGATGAAAACACAATGTGCACTATTCACCATTTTTGCCCCTTTTTAAAATATATTTTCAGGGACTTTTGTGATACTGTTTTATATAAAATGTCAAATATATGGAGGGCTGAACAATGGCAAGTTGACATGGTGACGCCAATAACAGGAAGGAGTCCATTGAATGGCGACCGTGACTTCGGACCATCCTGAGAGCTAATCCAGAGCCAAGCCCAGGTAAGCTAGCCACTGGCCAGGTTCAGTGTATGCAAAATATTGAGATTTGAAATGAGACGGTTTTACAATGTGATTGAACCGAAATAAGCACTCAATTTGCAATCTTGGCTGTCAAACAAGTTGCTGCCCTCAGTTACCACATGCTGTATTTCTGCTTGCCTGTTATTGCTAAATTTGTCTCTATTGTATTCAATGAATAAAACAACAGCAGAGAAATGTCATCCTGCTAACAGTATACTGACTTCATTGATATCAACGGAAATTTACTGAAGGGAAAATACTGCCAACATGTGATACAACGACGTTATTATTTTTCCTCCAGTATCAGCTCTTTTGCTTTTAAAATGTAACTAATTCTATTGACCTTACATTAGAATGGTCCTCTGTCCTGTGGCTCTCCTCTGTGACCTCTGGGGCTGTTGGGACAGAAACAGGAAGCAGTGGAGACCTCGCTTTTCCAGCCAGTCCCAGTGAGGCCGTCTTACCATGACTCAGCGCAAGATTAGAACCTGTGATCAAAACCCGCAAAGAATCCAAAGTTAGACGACATATAACTCCCGTTTGCCAGTTTTAGCCAATACATAAAATAATTACACGTTTATAAATTAGAATTTGTGAGGCATCCCTTTTATAAATGGGAGCTTGCAAAATGTGCAAGTGATAGACCAGCGCAGCACACAAACCCCTGTTTGGTGCTTGGTGAAGTGGAGGTACCGCTGCATGAGGTGGATTGTGAAGTAGTTTGCCCTGTTTATCACTCCAGGGCATCCCACCCAGAGCATTTCAGCATGCCTGGCAGAAGGTGGTAGCTAGGCCCAACACAGTTTGCAATAACCACCAGACCTGGGCCTGGATAATAACTGCCAGCGGGCCTCCGGCAGAAAGCCACACTAGCGACTTAGTTTCCTGCCCGCACGCCACCTGCCGCGGAAAATCGCACAGCCCAGAGGCCACCCACCGAGACTAGGTCAGTGGTGGGAACAGCTTCAGGAGCCATCCCACGGAGCTTTCGCAATGGGAGGCGGGGAGAATCCACGGCAGAAGAGGCCTAAGCTTCACTTGTGGGCCCAAAGGAGCGCTCCGTGCTCATTGCAGCTTCCCGCTCAGGCCGCCAATTTAAAATTGCAGTCGGGTCCCGATGGTGTCACCGGGACCTAACGTGCATTTGAAAAAAAAGACTCTGCCAGCTTTGGGCTCAATCGAGCAGGTTAAAATCGCAACTGATCAGCACCCGACGGCGCCAGGGTGGGTCCGTAACCTGGGTGATTTTAACCTGGGCCGGTAGGGTTAAAATTGCACCCTCTGGAAACAGATGTGGAAGAAGATGGCACATTTGAGTTAAGTTGTGACGGTAAGATGACACAACAGTGCCATCTACCAGATAGATGGCCCAAGATGTCACACAGTTGGCCACCATCCTATTCTATATTTACTGCTGGCCCCATGCCAAGTCTTCACAAAATGATAAGCTTTTTCATTGCTGATTATACATACTCATACTCCAGCAGGGCATACATTTAGGTTGCAATTTACAATTGATTGCCTTGACACACTCATATCTTCAAAGTGCTACATGATGCACACAGGATGAGCTGCAGGTTGGGAATATGCCTATCATTGGGTATGTGCTCTTTCAACTTACAATATCCGCAGGCTAATTCTATGCTTGTTTGACAAGATGGCACAGAATAAAAGAGAACATACCTGAACTGAAGGAGGGCTCAGAAATTATAAGCCATATATTACTTTGACGCATGACCTTGCATATAAGACCATTGAGGGAATAGGGGGAGATGTAATGGCAGGTCCCCCACCCCCCACCTCAGCTCAGGGTAGTACTATCCAGTTATATATCTGTTTTCTCTCATGCACTTCCCCACGAGCAGACACACAACCACACAAATGTCACATACAGTGGGAATTGTTCCATTGTCCAATGGGAATGATAGCATACTGGTTATGTTACTGGACTAGTAATCCAGAGGCCTGGACTAATGGTCCGGAGAAATAAAAAGCTAGTATCAGTAATGGTGACCATGAAACTATCGGATTGTCGTAAAAACCCATCTGGTTCACGAGGGAAGGAAATCTGCTGTCCTTACCTGGTCTGGCCTATATGTGACTCCAGACCCACAGTAATGTGGTTGACTCTTAACTGCCCTCTGAAATGGCCTAGCAAGTAACTCAGTTGTAACAAACTGCTACGAAAATAAATAATACGAAAACCGACGGACCACCCGGCATCGACCTCGGCACCGGCTTCGGAAACGACGACGGCACACCCAGCCCAGTCGACCCTGCAAAGTCCTCCTCACTAACATCTGGGGACTTGTGCCAGAATTGGGAGAGCTGTCCCACAGACTAGTCAAGCAATAGCCTGACATAGTCATACTCACAGAATCATACCTTTCAGCCAATGTCCCAGACTCCTCCGTCACCATCCCATGGTATGTCCTGTCCCATCAGCAGGTCAGACCCACCAGAAGTGGCAGCGCAGTGGTTTACAGTGGCCCTGGGAGTCCTCAACATTGACACCAGACCCCACGCAGTCTCATGGCTTCAGGTCAAGCATGGACAAGGAAACCTCCTGCTGATTACCACCTATGGCCCTCCCTCAGCTGATGAATCAGTACTCCTCCATGCACTGAAGGTAGCAAGGGCACAGAATGTACTCTGGGTGGGGGACTTCAATGTCCATCACCAAGAGTGGCTCGGTAGCACCACTACTGACCGAGCTGGCTCAGTCCTGAGGACAGAGCTGCCAGACTGGGCATGTGGCAGGTGGTGAGAGAAACAACACGAGGGAAAAACCTACTTGACCTCGTCCTCACCAATCTACCTGTCGCAGATGCATCTGTCCATGACAGCATTGGTAGCAGTGACCACCGCACAGTCCTTGTGGAGATGAAGTCCCGTCTTCACACTGATGACACCCTCCATCGTGTTGTGTGGCACTACCACCGTGCTAAATAGAATAGATTCAGATCAGATCTAGCAGCTCAAAACTGGGCATCCATGAGACGCTGTGGGCCATCAGCAGCAGCAGAATTGTATTTCACCACAATCTGCAACCTCATGGCTCGGCATATCCCTCACTCTATCATTACCATCAAGCCAGGGCCCTAACTCTGGTTCAATGAGGAGTGCAGAAGAGCATGCCAGGAGCAGCATCAGGTGTACCTAAAATGAGGTGCCAACCTAGGGAAGCTGCAACACAGGACTACATGCATGCTAAACAGTGGAAGCAGCATGCTATAGACAAGGCTAAGCGATCCCACAATCAACGGATCAGATCAAAGCTCTGCAGTCTTGCCACATCCAGTCATGAATGGTGGTGGACAATTAAACAACTGACGGGAGGAGGAGGCTCCATGAATATCCCCATCCTCAATGATGGTGGAGCCCAGCACGCGAGTGCAAAAGACAAGGCTGAAGCATTTGCAACCATCTTCAGCTAGAAGGGCCGAGTGGATGATCCATATCGGCCTTCTCATGAGGTCCCCACTGTCACAGAAGCCAGTCTTCAGCCAATTTGATTCACGCCACGTGATATCAAGAAACGGCTGAATGCACTGGATACAGCAAAGGCTATGGGCCCTGACAACATCCCGGCTGTCGGCTGTCGTACTGAAGACTTGTGCTCCAGAACTAGCTGTCATTTTCGGCCTGCAACAAGAGCCTGCCAGCACTGCCCAGGACAAAACAGTACCTCATGCACCCTGTGTCCCCCTCACCAAGGTTTGCAAGCACCCCCACAGTTACAGTCAGCGGCTTTGAGGAGGTAGCACTGGGTGAGTCACATTGCACAAGTGAAAAGGAACAAGTGCTGGTGGCAGATGAGGTGCCAGAACCTACTGCTTCTCACTATCTACCCTATCAGTTCCCCTCGTCAAGCACCAGTTGCTATTCAAGGTTACAATGTTGGGCCTGCCGATCAGGTCATCAGTTACCTGTTTGACACAGGTGTGACTTTCCTCCGTGGTCTTACATGCAAGGATGTCCGTGTTGGCCGCAACCAAAGTAATGTGAGGTATGCTGCTGATGGCACAGCTTGGTGTTGGACCCAGGGGTGCAGAGTCAACTGCCCTTGGTCATCACCGGGAAAGTATGTCATAACCTGCAGATATGGTTGGTGGCAAAATGATGTATTGTTCCCTGAGCTGGAGTGAGTGTTTTGTAACAGCCCTTTTCATAACTGCTCTTCTTTTATCATGTTTCTGTCCTGCTGACCGGTTGTTAATGCTTCAACAGCAGTGGGCTTCCCACGGATTTTGCAAACAACATCTGGATGTTTTGTTTTCACAGGAACATCCTGGCCATGTTCTAATGGCACAAAAGGAGCAAGGAAAACAGAAAAGGCATGGGGAAAAAAGCCATAAAAATACAGTTAGAAGCACTTGGAAAAAAAAGAAAACACGTTATTACAAATGCCTCTGCCCCTTTAAGGACTCCTTTACGCATACAGCGTTTCTTTGCACCCACTGCATATGAGTGGGCTGAGGGCACAGCAGGATCCCACTGCTAAAGATGGGAAATCACAACTATGATTAGCAACCATTTAGGCCTTATCGAAATATTAAAATAAAGCTCTCACACAAAATGTGTATCAGTAATCTGGGCGGGCGTTAAGCCGGAATGGAAAATCGTGTGCAGCGAGATTCCAGCAGGGACTGGACAAGATTACAGGTCCCTGAATTTCCCGGTCCCTGTCAGCAGAAATGATGCCGGTGATCCCACAGGGCATAAAATATACCCGTCATTGTGAATTGCAATTGGAGCCGTCTCCATGGTGCCGAACCGCTAGCACTGAAACAACTGAGCATGACCGAAATTGTGCATGCTTTTCATCAGTCACTATTATTACTTTGAAAAAAAATTTCGGCTGTGGATCTTCCCTTATGTTTGACAAAGAAATGCACAGTTAACAATGGAATAAACCGGACTGCTGGCCTGTACAGACACACTGCCTAAAAGTACAATGGCAACATGTAGGAACCAGGAATAGGTGCTATCTGTGACAGTGATGCCCCCGGGATTCTCTTCTTTGGAGTGGAGCTCCAGTGAAGCGGGAATTCCGCCCGCCCCTCTGGATCCGTCCCAGCCCCGACTCACTTCCCTGGGTCGGAGGTTATTCCATATGATGGGATTCCCACCGCTAAGAGGGAGCCCGCCAGCGTGAGGTCAGGAAATCCCAGCCGGCGCTGCAATGGGAATGTTGCTGCAGCGCCAGAAGAAACAGCGATGGACCTTATTAAAGAGGCAGAAGCGTCCCAAAGATTGGAGTGAATGTCCCACTTAGGGTATGCCAACCCTCTCGGATCGTCCGGGAGTCTCCGGGATTGGAGGATTCTTTTCCCGGGCACTGCTGCTGGCAGCATTCGAAGTTTCCGTCCGTGGGCTTTCACTTCTTGCAGGTCACAGATGAGCCAGAACTGCAGACGGGAGTAATAATTTATTCAATTTACTGATTCCCTGCTCTAAACGTGATTTCCCCCCGGTCTCGATCTTAATCTGGGGTTTAATGGTTGATATCCCTATCCAGAATGCACTGTCTGCTAGAATACGCCCTATCCATTGTATAGGAAACCAGCGCACAGCCACAGAAGGGGCTCTTTACGTGTCAAAGAAATGTGCACTTCACCAGTGCAGCAAGTATCTATTCACTTATTGATTATACTGACAACTCCATAAAATATGCAACAACCGGTATTGACTAAAATCCAACTTTATTCTGGGAAATCTGTTATGATTATGGTGGATAAAGCATATTTACTAATGATCAGTGACTTCACACTACACATGTGTGTATGGTGAATTTAGGAAGTTGTATTTCTTCATTCAACTGCTGACAGAGAATAAGAAGTCAGATTAAATCTAGTATATCAAAAAAATCCACTGAATGCACAGAGTACACTTATAATGTTCATAGGAAAATGTTAGATTTCAGAATTGCAGTGAAGCATTTAAATTCACCCTTTGGAAATGTAGGTAAAAATTTTCTTCGAGACATTGGGTAAATTAGCAGACATTTAGGAAAGGTCAGACTCGTACTATGATATCTGAATGATAAAGCTAACTGTCTTTTTTCTGAGCCCTCTTCTGATGCCACAGTGACTGACTTTGTGAGAGTCATATGATCGGGCCACTTGATCAGACCTCTAAGAATACGTCAAACCAAAGTTGGCAGACGCCCGCTGAAGGTTTCGGCCGAGACCAGGGTCTTCAGGAGTGTTTGGGTTGCCCGGAGGCAAAGGAGGTTACTCCATTAGGGGATGTCAGAGCCTTTAATGCTGCTTCCCGGGGCCTATTACCGCCTTCCAAATGGTAGGCCCGGGAAACAACGTCAAGTGGGGCGAATGGGAGAGAAGTCCTCTGGGGACCCGGATCCCAACCCCTGCACTATTTGCACGCAGTGGGTGTGGAAGGAACGGTCAGCAGTGGCCTTGGCAAGGGGCAGAGAGAAGGAGCGTTGAAGTGGCGGTAGGCCACAACACACGAATTTTCCCTCACTCTCGGCTCAAATTCGGGCCAGATCGTGGAGGAGAATCCGCCCAAAATCTATAAGTGTGACAGACGTATTCAAATTTCCCAGAATAGTTAAACAAGCCTGTACTGATTTACAGCTAATTTCTTCAAACTGTGCGGCAGTTTTACAAGGCTGTACAGATTTCCTGCCTTGTGTGCTGGCAGCGTGGGGGAAACTACTTCTTGAGATAAGTCTCCACGTCATTGGAGGCATTCGTGCCATCTTGTTTTCATTACACATTGCCATCAACGTTCCCGCTAAGCTGCAGGCTGCTCACCGACTTGTACGTGGAAGAAACCGCGCATGCGCAAAAATTTGAATGGGCCGCACAACCAGTTAAAGGGACCGCGCACAAAAAAATAATTAGAGGGAACATTCGTTGTCATAGAACCAGGCCTGCCTCTGGTGATGGTGCTGTTATATAAATGCAATAGAACAGGCAACTGAGACAACATATGTAAACAGTCTAGATACTACTTTATAACTTAATAAATGTAATTGCAATACATTAATGTATTTCACTTAAAAGTCAACTGCATCTGATATATATATTTATATATATAGCTAATATACATAATCAAACAAAAAGATTTGAGAAAGATCACAAAGCAGGATTTGCTGCCAATTCAAACTGTGAAAATAACTTCCCTAAATTCTGCTGAAAACATTCTGCCGACATGTGTGACTGAGAAGTGACACATATTGTGAATTGCTTTCCAAGGCCTTTTGATTAAATTTGATGAAAAATGATAGACCAGCTTCTCAAGCAAAATGTCTAGACTGACTGTTATTAGCATCTTAACAGTCAGCAGATATTGTGTGATGTAATTTTTTTTTGCTGAAAGCATTCATTAGAAACTTGATTCATGGCTGCATAATTTAGCACAGGTAGGTGCAAACAGCTGATATGTAAAATAGGTTAAAAACAAGCGAGCCTAAAAGCAGTACAAAACCTGGTGTCTACTGTATAAGTCTAATTATCCTTTATATAGATCCCATGCATACATGCAAAACAAGGTATCCTGTACTGCATGTGAAAGACAATATTTGTTTTATTCTGTAATATTAACCCAATCACAGATCTATATTAGGGTCTGAATACGATTCCTCGTGAAGGTGATACACTGGCATAGAGCACTGGAGGTTTGAACATTGTGGCACAGTGTGGTGAGATACAGCTTTGCACCTCAGTCTCTGATTCCTCATACTATGGCTCAATGGACCCCACCCCGCCACCCGCCACCCTGCCCAGCTAAGATGGGAACTCACATCCAATCTTCTGGCCATGCCACTTAGCTGGGCTGGGTGGGGGGTGGCGGGGTGGGGTCCATTGAGCCATAGTCAAGTATAGATAATGAGGAATGACTGGAGGGGGATTTTCTCTCAGATAATGAAGCAGTGCGTGCCCGCATGCGGCAAGACCTGGACAACATCCAGGCTTGGACTGATAAGCGGCAAGTAACATTCGCACCACATAAGTGCCAGGCAATGACCATCTCCAACAAGAGAGAGTCTAACCACTGCCCCTTGACATTCAGCAACATTACCATCATCGAATCTCCCACCATCAACATCCTGTGGGTCACACCAGAAATTTAATAGGACCAACCACATAAATACTGTGGCTACAAGAGCAGGTCAGAGGCTGGGTATTCTGTGGCGAGTGTCTCACCTCCTGACTCCTCAAAGCCTTTCTACCATCTACAAGGCACAAGTCAGGAGTGTGATGGAATACTCTCCACTTGCCTGGATGAGTGCAGCTCCACACTCAAGAAGCCCGACACCATCCAGGATAAATCAGTCCGCTTGATTGGCACCCCATCCACCACTTTAAACATTCACTTCCTTCACCACTGGCGTACCGTGGCTGCAGTATGTACCATCTACAAGATGCACTGCAGCAACTCGCCAAGTCTTCTTTGACAGCACCATCCAAGCCTGTGACCTTTACCACCTAGAAGGACAAGGGCAGCAAGCACATGGGAACACCACCACCTTCAATTTCCCCTCCAAGTCACACACCATCCTGACTTGGAAATATATCGCCGTTCCTTCATCGCCACTGGGTCAAAATCCTGGAACTCCCTCCCTAACAGCACTGTGGGAGTACCTTCACCACACGGACTGCAGCGGTTCAAGAAGGCGGCTCACCACCACCTTCTCAAGGACAATTAGGGATGGGCAATAAATGCTGGTCCTGCCAGCAACGCCTACAACCCGTGAAGGAATAAATAAATTAAAATAGTCTACCCTTACACATATCCAGTGACTGGATACAAAGCAGCATTGGAAGAGCCTCAGGAGCAGACCAAATTCAAATGAAGAACAAAAATAATAGGGGGAAAAATATATTTGGCAGGTTTTTGGCACAAACATAGGTTTTTTTCTTTCTTATTTCTTTAACTGCATCAAGAGTATATGAGAGGCTGCATTAAACCGTTCAGAGAGAGGCCAGGGAAAAAAGCACGAGGCAAGCAAGCTGATAGTGGCCATTTTATGTCTTTTTTTTGCTGTAGTTATCAAACTATCTTTGTCCTTTATAATTGTGAAACTTCCCCTCAATAGAAACGGGTCATGATCAGAAGGAAAGTTCACAAACATGACTCTAAGCAAATAACAGCAGACAAGCATTCCAGTAGAAAGGTAAACAAAGTCATCAGAAATTACTCCAACTCAATTTAGATGGAATGAATAGGATTCGTCCTCTCAAACCCATACTTATCCGTCGAAACAAATGCACTTGAAGTCAATTTTTAACCTCCCAGGGTGAGAGGTGGCAAACATCATCTCAGCTGAGGCAAGAACACTCCATCATATGTCAGAGCTTGGACTCTAAAGTGTATGTCAGCTGTTACCCTGCCAGTCTGGTTTGCTGTTATTATTTTCAAACTCATTTGCAATGCTTTCTATTCCTCTTGGCTCTCTGAAATGCCTGGCAGGGTACAGCAGCACACAACACTTATATTCAAGAAACGGCTTTATCACCTCCCTCCCCACGAGGGAGTAGGATGATGGTTCTTGTTTGTTTGTCTACGCCAAAAGAATAGGAAACAAAATGAAAAATGACTCTATAAATTTTCAATTAAAATCTTACAAACGCGCTTCCTTGAGGATAAGTTTCTCTCCTTTTAAAGTTGTTTATTTTTTGCCTGACAACATTCAAGATGACATTGAACACATCAGGACATTTACTCATGCTTTGACTATACAATTTGACACACAGCACTGTATATGATTGGCTTTTCATTGCTGCACGAATTTAGCAGGAAGAGACTGCAGACTGCATAACCTGAGGGAGGTGGGGGATTGTGGATAGGGACATCGGAAAAGGAGCACGCCATAAAGCCTCTCGAACCTGTTCCGTCAGTCAATCAGATCATGGCTGATCTGTACCTCAATTCTATTTACCTGCCTTTGCTTTACATCCCTTGATACCATTACCTAACAAAAATCTATCAATCTCAGGTTTGAATTTTTGGCTATGATGGCTAACTAGAAAAAGAAAACGTAATGCTGGAAATGCACATCGGATGAATTCACATCTGAAAGAAAAAGATAGGTTAATGTTCACCCTTCATCGGAAATCAACTATACATTTTGCTTTCTTGGGGGATATTTGTATAGAGCCTTGGTCAGACTCCTTCCGGAGTTCAGCTTTTGGCACCACACCTCAGGAAGGATATATTGCCCTTGCAGGGGATACAGCGCAGATTAACCAGAATGATACCAGGGCTTAAAGGGTTGGATTATGAGGACAGGTTGCATAAAATTGTATTCCCTTGAGTTTAGAAAGTTGAGGGGTGATCTAATTGAGTTTATTAAAATGATAAAAGCATTCAACAGAGTAGATACAGAGAAGCTATTTCCTCTCATGAAGGAATCCAGCAAAAGGGGGAACAAGCTTAAAATTAGAGCTAGCCCATTCAGGAGTGAAATCAGGACACACTTTTTCACACAAAGGGTAGTAGAAATCTGGAAGTCTCCTGAAAGGCTGTGGTGCTGGGTCAATTGAAATTTTCAAGACTCACAGTTTTGTTGGGTTACCTAACAAAAATCTATCAATCTCAGTTTTGAATTTTTGGATCTGATGGATAACTAGGAAAAGCTCATTTGAGTGGAAGATCTGAACAGATTTACTTTGTGAAGGAAACACAATGAAAACTTCAACAAGCAACAGCTTAGACAGAAGGTTGTGGGCATTGAAAGGTTTGTCTCAACGTGTTTATCTTGTATCATTATTTGTGAAAGTCATATTGTAAAGCCACCCCCCTTTCCATAAGATACAATCATCGACAACTGTTTGTCCAATGAAGGTGTTGGCTCTACATTACTTTGTAATGGATAGATGGTATTGTTGGTATTCTGGAATGATGAAATCAAATGACTGAAAGGCTGTCTTCATATCTCATGATTTTATGGTATGCCTTTTCGTATTTGTTGTCTGTGAACCATGACAATTTTTTTCAAGGAGAAGGAAGGATGGTACATAGGATTACATAGGATATACAGCACAGAAACAGGCCATTCGGCCCAACCAGTCCATGCCGGTGTTTATGCTCCTCTTGAGCCTTCTCCCGTCTTTCCTCATCTAACTCTATCCGCATAACCCTCTATTCCCTTCTCCCTCATATGCTTGTCCAGCCTCCCCTTCAATGCATCTATACTATTCACTTCAGCCACTCCCTGTGGTAGCGAGTTCCACATTCTCACCACTCTCTGGGTAAAGAAGTTTCTTCTGAAATCCCTATTTGATTTCTTGGTGACTATCTTATATTGACGGCCTCTAGTTATGCTCTTCCCCACAAGTGGAAACACTCTCTCTGTATCCACTCTATCAAAACCTTTCATAATTTTAAAGAACTCGATTAGGTCACCCCTCAGCCTTCTCATTTCAAGAGAAGAGAGATCCAGCCTGTTCATCCTTTTCTGATCGGTATACCCTCGCATTTCTGGTATCATCCTTGTAAATCTCTCACAGATTTGGGCTTCATGGCTCATTCATGCTGTTAACACCTCTGCACAAACTATATACCCCAACTGCGACTACACTTCAAAAGTCGTTCATTGGCTGTATGGTGCTTTGTGATGTCCTGAGATCATGAAAGGTGCTATATAAATGCAAGTTATTTCTTTCTTTCTATCTCTTTACATTGTGCAGTTTCAGTAAAGAGACCAAGAGGAAATGGTTCTGTAAGTGGCTCCCCTCTCTGCTGGAGCCAAAGCAGCAGGTTATTGATTTTAATTAGTCAACAATAGGTTAAAACTGTAACCTTAGTTTTCTCCTGTACCATTCCTAGAATAATAAGAACCGTGCTAGCCATAGCAAGCTGCCTACTTATGACTACTTTCTGGGCAAGAAAATGTTATAACATCCTTGACCATGTGAGAATCTATCAGAATGGTTTAGACCTCACCACAATAGGCAAAAGCCGAAGGCCACTATAATGCCTGATCAAAAAGATAAAGGGATGGATTTTAAATCGGAACAGGTTTCCAGTGGGAAACTACTCAGACAAGTTTATTTCCCATACCAGTGGCAGCAGGAGGCATTCAGCGATTTTTACCATTGGGCTTCATTTAAATGCCGCTGGTCCACTTCCCGCCCAGAATGGGCAGAAAGAGGGCGTAGAGTAGCTGCCGGCAGGGGAGGATCGAGCTGCCCTTCGCCGCACACCGGCCTTTGCAGCTAAGTGGCAAGGATGGGGATTCGGGAATGTTTCATGGGAAGGGATGGCATTCCTGTTCGTCCTAGCCCAACAAAGGAACGTTTTCCACTGACCTCTTGTTCCTTCCTGGCAGCACCTGTGTCAACTGGCGGGAATGCGGAGGTTGCATCCCCGCTCAGGCCTGTGCTAAAATGCAATCGAGGTTCCTGTTGATGTCATAGGATCCTGGCTTGCATAGATTCATGAAGTCAGCACCTCATCTTTCGATTAGGCACTTTACAGCCCTCTGGACTCAACATAGAGTTCAACAATTTCAGATCATAACCTCGGCCCCTATCCTATTTTTTATCCACACTTTGTGTTTGTGCCTTTTTTTCTTCCCTCCCACGTGGCAGCTGTCTTTCATTCTGCCAGTGCAATTCACACTTCATCTAGAGCCATCCTTTGTCTCTTAACCTGTCCCATTACCATCTCCTCTTGCCTTGAATATCTCTGAATGCCTCTTTACTTCTCCTGCCTTCCATCCTATCACAGACCTTCCCTTTTGTTCTTTCATCCCCTCCCCCATTTCCCAGCCCCTAAACCTGCTTTAAAATCTGTTCATTTTCCTGCTTTTTTCCAGTTCTGACGAAGGGTCTTCGACCTGAAACGTTAACTCTGCTTCTCTCTCCGCGGATGCTGCCTGGCCTGCTGAGTTTTTCCAGCGTTTTCTGTTGTTATTTCACGAAGTCCCCGCCTGATTTAGACTGGCGCCTCAGCTGCTTACAGAACCCTGCAGGTTAGGATTGCAGGCGGTACAAACCAGGCAACTTCCGAACGGGCAAGTGACCCCCTCGGTTTTACCTGCTCACCTGCCCTGTTTCTTTCAGTCAGGCGGGTAGCGTTGAAATCCACTCCAACATCTGAAGGCTATTTTTTACATAGTAGTTACAAGATGCAATATCAAGAATGCTTCAGTCTGAACAACATAAGACACTTTTGCATTTACAGAATCAGGTACGCAAAAGTATTCGTCTGGCCAAATATATTCCACCCCGTGTTTTGTAACAAACGCATCCATTCCGTAGTTTTAGTATCATGTTTGTAACAGATGCAGTCAGCATGGTGAGTGAAATAGGAGTATAGGAAAGGGTATTTATAGCACATGGGCGGAGGTGCAATTTACAGCATGTACTCTACATCTGAGCTATTTGAAATAGAATAGTTCTGCATCTTTCATTTACTACAGAGAGCACCCCTGATTGATGTATCTGAAGCACAGGATAATATTCTAAACATATGTTTTAGCAACAAACAACAATCAGTGACACTAGCACAAATTGTAATGTATTTTCCTTAGGGTTAATATTATTCTTGATTTCTTATTGTCTTGCTCTTTAAGTCTTGCCTTGCATCATTCTCCAGACAAGAGGTCAGCACTTGCTGGCCAGACCTCCAGCAATCCCACTCTTGAGATGGCCACTAGGAATGGCACAGGGTAACTCAGCAAGTCAAACTGATGGCATGGCCAAGAATGTGCATTCGATGTGTGGGGAAAAAGTGGGGTGTTAGCCATATCCTTGTACACCAGTATGCCAGAGCATCAACATCTTGCAATAACATGCCATTGAGAATTTTCAGGAATAAACATAATGGGCCATATATTCCGATCCCTACGGGTGTGTACGCGCTGTGTACACACCCGTAGGGACATCGGAAATGCCGGTTTCAGGCATGCCAAGCGCATGCGCTGAAAACCGGCATTTCCAATCTGTCAAGAATGCTCTTGACAGATCGGACGCCTGCCCTAGAGAAGGGCCTCTGCGGGTGGAGAGTTCCGCTTACTGGAGAACCTCCACCCGCAGAAAATCCTTACAAATCTTATGCTTGGTAAAAGCAGGCATATGGCCTGCTTTTACCAGCATAAGAGTTGAAAAAAAGTTAAAAAAAAAATGTTTTCACTCATTTATCATTTAAAAGTACTTTAAAAAAGATAAGTTTACTTTTAGCCCCGTAAAAAACTTTAATTATATTTTTCAAAAAATTAAATTTTTGTTTAAAATATTTAATTTATTGTAATTTCAACACATTTTTAAAATGTGATTTTAAAAAAAAAATTATTTAATGTTTTATAGTGTTTTTGGGGTGATCTCCATTCATATATTTGACAGGTCTATCTGTCAAGTGTATGAAGGGAGATTCCCTTCTCCTATTGGCTCCCTATGGCCCACGTAATCCCAGGGATGCTTGCGAACCGCATGCACCTCTTGGATACGTGGGCCTTGCGCATTTCGAGTTGGAGAGGCCCAGGAACGGAAGTATACGCACCTCGGGAGCCCTCAGGTAAGTCCGTAGATTTTTTCCAGATCGGAGGCCTCCGCACGCAGGAAGCCTCCGATCGGAAAATACGGGCCATTGTATATCAACACAATGTGGATGGAGCTTTAAAACTTTGATTTACTCGACAGAAATTTCCAAAAAGTACAATTACTCAAGACAGCAATATTACCATCCAGGATAAAGCAGTCCGCTTGATTGGCACCCCATCCACCATTTTAAACATCCATTCCTTCCACCACCGGCGTACCGTGGCTGCAGTGTGTACCACCTAAAAGATGCAGTGCAGCAACTCGCCACGGCTTCTTCAGCAGCATCTCCCAAACTCGCGGCCTCTGCCGTCTAGAAGGACAAGGGTGGCAGGTGCGTAGAAACACCGTTCCCTCCAAGTCACACACAATCCCAACTTGGACATATATTGCTGTTCCTTCATCGTCACTGAGTCAAAATCTTGGAACTCCCTACCTAACAGCACTGTGGGAGTACCTTCACCACATGGACTACAGCAGTTCAAGAAGAAGGCCCACTGCTACCTTTTCAAAAACAATTAGAGAGAGCTAATAAATGCTGGCCTTGTCAGTGACACCCATATCCTGAAAATTAATGTAAAAAAAAACAGCTGTCAAGATTATTCTACTGGGTACATTTTATGAATTTACATCAGAAGTGAATTTTGGGAATATGGATGCAGAGGTCAGTGGGGCCTACAGAATTCAGCCCTTAATAATGGACAGGCAATCCTGTGGAGCCCGCTGACCTCTGGGCCTGAATTCTTTATAAACGCTCTCGGGGGTGAAGGTCTGTACCAGCAGCTCAAATTCAATAAAGTATACCCTTACATTTCATTTATATTGCAAAGGATCTGAAAAGGTATGATTAATCAGTCAACTGAATCAGAAACGTTAGGAGTTTGTTTTTATATCTCACATGTAAAGTAAATTCAACATATTTTCTTATCCTCTCTGCTTTTGACATTTCTGGTGCTGAGCTGCAGAGGGGGGGGGCATTCTCAAGGATACACAACTTTCTGACAAGGAAGGTGAACACGGATCAATTGACTGCTTGTCTGCTTGAGCCTCAGTTGAGACTATTTGGACCATCTTGCAGTTTGCGAGGCGGAGAAAATCAAACTCAATTCCGCAACACTGTGAAGTGCTTTTTAGTCCTGTCATGCTTCCTGACATATTGATCGAAGAAAGACTGAAAATATTGCTACTGAGTGCAAGATTTACAGAAATGAGCTATGATATTGGAAGAATGGCATATGTTGATAAAAAAGGGTATGCACAGTGAAACCTCCAATATTAGGGGTTGCTTTCCCAACTGTACCAAGCTGCCAGCCTAAGATAAATGACTGCTTAATCTAAGTTCACTAAGTTCATCTTAGTTCATTACCTGTGTTGATTAGATGCACTTAATTTGAGCAGATTTTATCCCCTTTCTGTTATCTTGTTATCTATTTGTTGGTTGCTTGGAAAATAGACTAATTAAATAGGCTAAGACAAAGCAGATTGTTTGGTTATCTCAATAGCACAACTTTAATACTTTCATTAAGTTATAGTCTAGACAGTCTGCCGGTGAGTTTGGGTTAAGTAATTCTACTTGTTGGAGCAAGAAGTGTATAATGACATTAGTTCAATTGTAAAGTCTGCCATCAGACTTTGTATTAGGCGTATTAAGTGCCCACCCGAGTCAGGCGGGAGCTTCATACATGTATACAAGTCAGGGCTCTGTTACATCAAGAGACCAACACCAACTTAACCTAGAAGTGCCCGCAGTGGTCAACCTGGCAGCTACAACTAGGTCTGAAGACCAAAGAGGCCTTTCCAGGTAAGTTTAAAACTTTCGTTTGTGGAGCCAGGAGGAGGAGGAGTGCTCTTCCGGCCCCAGAAGAGAAGGTCGTGTCTGACAAACTTGATTGAATTTTTTGAGGAGGTAACAAGGAGGGTAGATGAGGGTAGTGCGTTTGATGTAGTGTATATGGACTTTAGCAAGGCTTTTGATAAGGTTCCACATGGCAGACTGGTCACGAAGTTAAAAGCCCATGGGATCCAGGGCAAAGTGTCAAGTTGGATTCAAAACTGGCTCGGAGACAGGAAGTAGAGGGTAATGGTTGATGGGTGTTTTTGTGACTGGAAGGCTGTTTCCAGTGGGGTTCCGCAGGGCTCAGTACTAGGTCCCTTGCTTTTTGTGGTATATATCAATGATCTAGATTTGAATGTAGGGGTATGATTAAGAAGTTTGCAGATGATACTAAAATCGGCTGTGTGGTTGATACTGAAGAAGGAAGCTGTAGACTGCAGGAAGATATCAATAAATTGGTCAGGTGGGCAGAACAGTGGCAAATGGAATTCAATCCGGAGAAGTGTGAGGTAATGCATTTGGGGAGGGCTAACAATGAAAGGGAATACACATTAAATGGTAGGACACTGAGTAGTGTAGAGGAACAAAGTGACCTTGGAGTGCATGTCCACAGATCCCTGAAGGTAGCAGGCCCGGTAGATAAAGTGGTTAAGAAGGCATACGGAATGCTTGCCTTTATTAGCCATGGCATAGAATACAAGAGCAGGGGGGTTATGCTTCAACTGTATAAAACACTAGTTAGGCCTCAGCTAGAGTACTGCGTGCAGTTCTGGTCACCACATTACAGGAAAGATGTGATTGCACTAGAGAGAGTACAGAGGAGATTTACAAGGATGTTGCCGGGAGTAGAGAATCTTAGCTATGAGGAAAGACTGGATAGGCTGGGTCTGTTTTCCTTGGAACAGAGGAGGCCGAGGAGAGACGTTATTGAGGTGTATAAAATTATGATGGGCATAGATAAAGTGGATAGAAAGGACCTATTTCCCTTAGCAGAGGGGTCAAAAACCAAGGGGCACAGATTTAAAGTAATTGGTGGAAGGTTTAGAGGGGATTTAAGGGGAAATTTCTTCACCCAGAGGGTTGTGGGGGTCTGGAACTCACTGCCTGAAAGGGTGGTAGAGGCAGGAACCCTAACCACATTTAAAAAGTACTTGGATGTGCACTTGGGATGCTGTAACCTGCAGGGCTACGGACCAAGAGCTGGGAAGTGGGATTAGGCTGGATAGCTCTTTGTTGGCCAGCGTGGACACAATGGGCTGAAATGGCCTCCTTCCGTGCTGTAACTTTCTATGATTCTATGATTCTAAGAGAAGTGTAGGACTCCCCTGCCTGGACTCGCCCCCTTCCTGAAACGCTGACTGCCCCAGAACCCTAGTCGTCCTCCCACCTCGGCCTCCACACTTACCTTGGGCCCTGGTGGGCAACTTCCAAGCCACCTGACATTCCGCTAGCCTCCTGGCTGTTTTGGTCGGGAGGTCGGCCAGCGGGATTTAATCATGCCCGGCCGTTAAAATCGGCTAGGCCTCCCGCTGCCACTCCTGGACTGGCCGGCCGCTCACTCGGCCACCTTCCCGTCCGGGAGTAAAAATTCCACTCAATGGGGCTGAGTCCCACACAGCCAAGAACCACATGCTTCCTGTCCATGGTACTGAACTAACTGGTGTCGAACATCTGACAACAATAATTAGTAACCTGTCATCATGTGCCAGTATTTTACAAAGATATATCACAACACAATGACGTGAGAAAGTACGCATGAAAAAGGACACCCAGTTATTTTTTTTCCACATACAGGGCATGCACATAAATATTAATAGAGACAGAAATAAAGAACACTCAGGAGAACAGGTGAAGGTTTTCCTGACACGACAGGATGATAATAGCTCTGAACATGGGCTTCACCTTCCCCAGCTGCCCTAATATTCTTATAGTCAAGAATGCCCAGGTGACCTCCTCCCAAGAAGTCAAGTGCTTATAATTTCTGGGCCACTCTCCAGTTCAAATCTGTTCCTTTGAATCATGTGAACATTTATCCTGAAAGCAGGGAAGTAATATTGAGATGTAATATGAAGGAGCAGATATACTCTATGGCGGTGGGAAGGGTGCGCGGGAGCCAGGCAGTGGGTGACGAACCCAGCAAGATCGGGGGGGGGGCCGTGGAGTCCCTGCCAATCTTGACGGCAGGGACTCAGTTGAATAAATATTTGCAGAATCCAGGTTGACTACCTGGCCGGCGGTCGGGAGTGGTAGTCTGGCGGCTGGAGTTTGCAGACGGGGACCTGTGGGAAAGGTCTCCGGCAGTCAGTAGGTGGAGGTGATGCCCTGGCTTCATGGTGGGAGGGGCAGGCCAGGGTTTCCTTTTGATTGCGGATCGTGGGGATACTTGTGCTGGGGAGGCCCAAGGAGATCAAAGACTTGCAAAGTTTTAAAACTTACCTGGGCCTCTTCAGGCCAGTCGGCTCCTGCCGCCGTGTTGCTGCTGCCGGACTCCGCCTACCTTAAAATGACCTTGTGTTGCCAATGACATTATCGGGTCGCGACGTCTGAACTATAAGTAGGCCCCTGCCTGCTTTTAGTGGGAGCCTCATCGATGGCCTGAACCATCTCCGTTAGTATTATAACAGCCGGGAACGTGGCGGCTTGGTGGCGGGATCTCAATTTTTAGGGTTTTAACCCCTCGCTAAACCCTTTCCTGCCTGTCGGAGTGGGTGTGGAGGGGGTTAAAATCGAGGCCTATGTCTCAGTTATACACTTACCAACTAAACCATGAGAGTATAAAATTTGCTTATTTGGAATAATTGGATAAAAGGAATGTTCTGTTCATTACAAGAATGAAGGGCTGCTTGGTCATATTTAGAAACTTTTGATGGATGAGGTATTTTTACTACATCATCAATTGATAACACTCCTGGCAAGTGGAAACTGGGTCAATCTTCCAACTAACCTAGAATGACAGTTTGAGATAAATGGGCGCTTAGTCTGCATTCGGATGAAGTGCACTGAATCATTACTTGCACTGATTACATAGACTTCATCTAAACAGATATTCCCTTTCGGTTATCCTGGATCTATGTGTTACTTGTCTAAGACAGAGACTGATTAATTAAGCTGCACCTGAGAATTTTCTCCACAGAGGAGAACTGAAAAAGGAAATAAAGAGAAAGAATGGGAATAGATTAGCGGGTAACATAAATGGGAACCCAAAAGTCTTCAATAAACATATAAATAGTAAAAGAACAGTCAAAGCAAGGGTGGGACCGATTGGGAACCAAAAAAAGGGATCTTCTTGTGGGGGGAAGAGAGCATGGCTGAGGTACTATATGAGTACTTTGCATCTGCCTTCACTAAAGAGGAGGATACTGCCAATGTCACAGTAAAGGTGGAGGAAGTAGAGAAATTGGATCGGATAAAAATAGATAAAGAGGTGGTACTTAAAAAGTTGGCAGCGCTCAAAGTAGAAAAGTCACCTAGTCCGGATGGGATGCATCCTAGGTTGCTGAGGGAAGTAAGGGTGGAAATAGCAGAGGCTCTGGACACAATTAGATATGGGAGTGGTGTCAGAGGACTGGAGGATTGCAAATATTGCACCCCTGTTTAAAAAAGGGGCGAGTGATAAACCCGGTGTCTACAGGCCAGTCAGCCTAACGTCAGTAGTGGGGAAACTTAGAGATAATAAACCAAAACAAAATTAACCCAAAATATAGGTTAATAAATGACAGCCAGCACAGATTAGTTTAAGGAAAATCGTGTTTGACTAACTTAATTGAGTTCTTTGATGAAGTAACGAAGCGGGATGATGAAGCTGGTGCAGTTGATGAGTATATGGACTTTCAAAAGGTGTTTGATAAAGTACCACATAATAGACTTGTTAGCAAAATTGAAGCCTATGTGAATAAACAGGCAGTGGCAGCATGAACACAAAATTGGCTAAGGGACAGAAAGCAGAGAGTAGTGATGAACGGTTGTTTTTCAGACTGGAGGGAAATATACAATGGTGTCCCCCAGGGATCGGTGTTGGGACCACTGCTGTATTTCATATATATTAATGACCTGGACTTGGGTATGTAGGGCATAATTTCAAAGTTTGCAGGTGAAACTAAACTCAGAAATATAGTAAACAGTGAGGAGGATAGTAATAGACTTCATCGAATCATAGAATGGTTACAGCACAGAAGAAGACCATTCGGCCTGTCGAGCCCGTGCTCTCTGCAAGAGCACTTCAGCTAATCCCATTCCCCCGCCCTTTCCCCCTGGCCCTGCAAATTTCTTTCTTTCAGGTGCTTATCCAACTCCCTTTTGAAAGCCACAGTTGAATCTGCCTCCAACACCCTTTCAGGCAGTGCATTCCAGATCCTAACCACTCGCTGCGTAAAAAAGTTTTTTCTTACGTCACCTTTGGTTCTTTTGCCAATCACCTTAAATCTGTGTCCTCTGGTTCTCGACTCTTCTGCCAATGGGAACAGTTTCCCTCTATCTACTCTGTCCAGACCCCTCATGATTTTGAACACCTCTATCAAATCTCCTCTCAATCTTCTCTGCTCCAAGGAGAACAACCCCAGCTTCTCCAGTCTTTCCGCGTAACTGAAGCCCCTCATCCCTGGAATCATTCTCGTAAATCTTTTCTGCACCTTCGCTAAGGCCTTCACATCGTTCCTAAAGTGTGGTGCCCAGAATGGAACACAGTATTCCAGTTGGGGCCGAACCAGTATTTTATACAGGTTCATCATAATTTCCACACTTTTGTACTCTATACCTCGATTTACGAAGCCCTGGGTCCTGTAAGCCTTTTTAACTGCTTTCTCAGCCTGCCCTGCTACCTTCAATGATTTGTGCACACACAGGTCTTTCTGTTCGTGCACCCTCTTCAGGATTGTACCATTTAGCTTATATGTCCTCTCCCCATTCTTTCAACCAAAATGTATCACTTCACACTTTTCTGCTTGAAATTTCATCTGCCACGTGTCCGCCCATTTCACCAGCCTGTCTATGTCTTCCTGAAGTCTATCACTCTCCTCCTCACTGTTCACTATACTTCCCAGTTTTGTGTCATCTGCAAATTTTGAAATTGTGCCCGGTACACCCAAGTCCAAGTCATTAATATATATCAAGAAAAGCAGTGGTCCTAGAACCGACCCCTAGGGAACATCACTGTTTACCTTCCTCCAGTCCGAAAAACAATTGTTCACCACTACTCTCTGTTTCCTATCACTTAGCCAATTTTGTATCCATGCTGCCACTGTCCCTTTTATTCCATGGGCTTCAACTTTGCTGGCAAGCCTATTACGTGGCGCTTTGTCGAACGCCTTTTGGAAATCCATGTACACTACGTCAACCGCATTGCCCACATCAAACCTCTCTGTTGCCTCATGAAAGAACTCAATCAAGTTAGTTAAACACAATTTGACTTCAGGAGGACATAGAAAGATGGTGAAATGGACAGACACATGGCAGATGAAATTTAACACAGATGATACATTTTGGTGGGAAGAATGAGAGGCAATATAAACTAAATTATACAATTTTAAAGGGGTGCAGGAACAGAGAAGCCTGCAGGTGTACATACACAAATCTTTGAAGATGGCAGGACAAATTGAGAAGGCTGTTAAAAAAAGCATAAGGGATTTATAAACAGACATAGAGTATCAAAGCAAGAAAGTTATGCTAAATCTTTATATATCACTGGTTAGACCCCAGATGGAGTATTGAGTCAAATTCTTGGTACCACACTTTAGGAAGGATGTCAAGGCCTTGGAGAGGGTGCAGAGGAGATTTACTAGAATGGTACCAAGGATGAGGGACTTCAGTTACGTGGAGAGACTGGAGAAACTGGGGTTGTTCTCCTTAGAGCAGAGAAGATTAAGGGGAGATTTAATAGAGGTGTTCAAAATCATGAAGGGTTTAATAGAGTAAATAAGGAGAAACTGTTTCCAGTGGCAGAAGGGTCAGTAATGAAAGGACACAGATTTAATGACCCATAATTTCTGGTCAGCGGCGAAGCAATGGCAAAGCGACGGCGATCGCTGCTGACCTCAAAGAAAGCTGCCCACAAAGACCTCGCGATCTCTGGAGCAAGAACGTTAGCTTCCTCGATGTGAAATTGATTTTGCTGCTGTCAACAGGGGATTCCCAGCGCAATGTAACAGTGATGGCATCAAGCTTTCTAAGCAGCCAATCACGTTGAAGAATTCTCACAGACAGCAAACCAGGAAATAAAAAGCATTGATTATCTGCACTTTAAAAAAATGCTACAGAGAGCGAAATAAAGATTGAGACTTATGGGGTTAAGGTAAAAGCTGAAATATTATGAACAAACTTAATTTTTTTTTTCCTATTTTAAAAAAAATCTGGGGGGAAAAATTAGGTTGATTTGCGCCCCCTGTTAGCTAAGAGGCTAACGGGGTGCAAAGCAACTAGTGCCCGGGCGCAAAGTAACTAGCACCCGGGCACGGCGCTTCTAACGCTGGCTATGTGGGGGTGGGGGGGAGGGGGGCGGGTCCACAGCGCAGCCTGTGGTGGAGCAGGGAATGACTGACCGCAACTTCAGGGTTTCCACGTTTAGCCACGCCTGCTCTACATCCTGAGTTACGGTCAGTTTCAGAGGGGTAATGACGGCGAGCGCTGACAGTTCACCGCCATTACCGCCGCAAAATCTGGGCTAATATAATTGGCAAACGAACCAGAGGTGAGATGAGGGGGAAAAAAATGGACGCAGCGAGTTGATATGATGTGGAATGCACTGCCTGAAAAGGGTGGTGGGGGGGGCGGTGGTGGAAGCAGATTCAATAGTAACTTTCAAAAGGGAAGTGGATAAATACTTGAAGGAAAACAAATTGCAGGGTTCTGGGGAAATGGCAGGGAAGTGGGACTACTTGGATAGCTTTTTCAAAGAGCCGGCATAGACACGATGGGCCAAATAGCATCCTTCTGTGCTGTATCATTCTATGATAAAATATATAAATAGATATATCGATATATTTTTAAAGCTGCTAATCAAAGCATTTGGGACTTTATAACTGGACCTAACTGAGCATCAGTTACTGTCATATCATTGTCTTTGGCTGATTCCAATAGCAGTCCAAGTAAATAAAGGCCTATTTGAGAACCTTATTGCTGTCTGCAGGGGCTCCAGTGACCATTTGAAGCTGGAGTTTTCTTTTCTCTGACTGCAGATGAAGCTTACACAGTAGTCATAAGGAAGCAGCTTGTTAGAGCTAGCACGGTTCTTATTATCCCAGGAATGGTACAGGAGAAAACTGTGGTTACAGTTTTAACCTATTATTGGCTGGTTAAGATCAATAATCTGTTGCTCTGTCTCCAACGGAGAGGGAAGCCACTTACAGATCCATTTCTTCTTGGTTTCTTTACCAACACTGCACAAGGAAAAGAAGGAACTTGCATTTATATAGCGCCTTTCATAACCCCAGGATGGCCCAAATCGCTCTACAGCCAATGAAGTATTTTTGAAGCGTAGTCACTGTTGTAATGTAAGAAAGAGGACAGCCAATTTGCACACAGCAAGCTCCCACAAACAGCAATGTGATGATGATATGAAAATCTGTTTTAGTGATATTGGTTGAGGGATAAATATTGGGAAGGACACCAGGGAGAACTCCCAGCTCTACTTCGAAAAGTGCCATGGGAACTTTTACGTCCACTTGAGAGAGCGGACAGGGCCTGTGTTTAACATCTCCAACAGTGCAGCACTCCCTCGGTACTGCACTGAAGTGCCAGCCTAGATTATATGTTCAAACCTCTGGAGTGGGACTTGAACCCACAACCTTCTGACGCAGAGGCGAGGGCGCTGAGTCAAGGCTGACACCTAAGTTAGCACATCAGCACACTTCCCTAGCCTCAGCTTTCTTTACATTCTGTGTGCTTCTGATAACAAGGAAATCTGGCATTCAGAAATATGGCAGTGCATGAAGTTTGGTATTTTGCCCATTTTAGACTTTATAGAGTTTAAGGAATTTGTGTCTCTTAAACTGTAACTAAACATATTCAATGTAATGTAGATGGTCGTGAAAAATGTGTCTTTAAATGATCCCTCTTTGTTATCCTCAGATAACAACACTCATTTAAATATAACCCACTCATGCTATTGAACGCACTTTCAATCACTATACACACTTCACAGATGAAGCATCAGACTGCAAAAAGCAACAATCATTTTTATTGCCCCATTAGCAGTGGCTTAGCAGAGTGCTAACTTTAAACAGGAATCCATTTGCTCTTAGTTTCCCATTTTTTCAACTTTTTGTTGCTATTTGTAAAAATAATGAAAAACAAACACAGGGACAAACAACCAACCAACCAAACCTTTTCCTGACTGGCCCTCAGTTATGCAAAGTACAAACACAGCTCCTTCGTACTTGCACTACCAGGAAGGCAATAAAACCATTGTGGCCTTGTTGCAGTAAGCCCTGCGATTCTCGAGCAATTGGTCGCAGATTCATCAACGCCAAGCTGAAAATGTGGTCTTTTACATTTGAATACATCTGTCATCCCAATCCATTTCCTTATAGTAGTCGAGGAAATCAACAAATGCTGATTCACAAAAAGTAATTCCAACTGTTGGCTCATTGCTGCTTACCTGGTTGAGAGAGAAGAGGCGTGTAAGGAACTTTGGGCTCCAGTGCAGTCATAGGAGGAGGTAGCAGGGGGTTTGCGAAGCTGCGCAGTGGGTGGGTGGGTCGGACACAGGCCGTAGGAATCGTTCTGCTCGGAGCCTCCTCGCCTGAAGGATGCTCAGGCTGTGTCTGGGTTAACATGGCTGGCTGCTGAAGGTGCGATGTTTGAACCTCACTCAAGGCTTTGAAAAAGGAATCAGAGGTTACGTCGAGTTACGTCGAGTCTACGGCACAGAAACAGGCCATTCGGCCCAACTCGTCTCTGCTGGCATTTATGCTCCACAGGAGCCTCCTCCCACCCCTCTCCATCTAACCCTATCACCATACCCTTCTATTCTTTTGGAGTTACAGTAAATAAAGATCCTAATTACGACAAGAGACTTTGGAACATTCTCAAACCTATATTGCTTATATTGCCAAAATGGCCCACTAACAGCACCACTTATCTTTGGGTGGGTGGGGAGGGGGTGGGGGATGCTGCTTCTATGTTTGGAACTAGCAGGAGGTCAATTACAATTCCCCAAAAAATAAAATTGTGTAAACAAAGTCTCCTAACCCTCCTTTTAAATGTAAAAGCTGCATTAAATTGAGAGCCCAGCACCACAGAACAGTGGTAGCATGTTGCACCACAGACTGGTGAGACTGGGAGTTCAGATCCATGATTTCCTACAGAACGACCCAATATGAAGGGTTTTGATGGCCAGTTATAGAACAGAATTGCCAGATAACTGGGGCTGGGTCGTCTGGCTGTTGGATGTTGGCTACACTCTTCGTCTGGGAATTGTATCAGGGCAAATTCAGTGTTTTGCAGTTTTCACAGAAAAAAAAAATGGACTTCCCCAAAACACCCAGCAAAAGACCCCAAATCCCATGTAATAAAAATGGAATTCCTACTTATTCAATGGCTTTAAACCGTGGCTACAGAGGAGAGGCAAAAAATAAAATGGATGGGGAATAATAAAATACATTTATCAAAGTCTGATGACATTCCACATGTAACTCCATAGGACTCCAGCCACAGTTTCTCCGCCTCTCTTCTTGGCTAGCTCTATTATATAGGCTGCCTTTCAACAAGTCCCAGTTGACCAAGTGTACAGGAAACTTGCACATTATTGAGTTGTGCAGGTACTATGTGGTAGATGTATTGAATTCTACATTGCACAATTCATCTACTTTGACGGTAAAAAAAATAAAACTCATGGAGAAATATCAAAATTTTCAACGTACCATACATTTTTAGCACATTCTGTTATATAGGATGATAGCTTGCTATTACTAAATGCAATAAAAACTCGATAAACATTCAATTAATAACGGCTTCTTACCTGATCCAAATCCTCGATCGACTGTCAGTGTGGGGAACGGCATGGTACGCAGTGGAAACTGCGGGTGGGGATATCCACATGTCGGAGAGGGCAGGATGCCGGGATATTGGGCACTCTCTAGTGTTGGAACAGGAATCGCACTTACAACAGCTGTGAACAGAAAGTAAAACATCTCCTATCATTGCTAGGTCACACTGTCAACAAACTAAAAAAGTTTGCTGAAGGCAAAGCACTCAAAATATTGTAAAAAAAAAACACATTTAAGAATAGCTTATCAAACATTTAATGTGGTTTTGGTTTTATAATTATGCTACGTTTATTCAATTAGGCTACATTTTAAATTGAATCGTATTTCATATTAATTCTGATTAGCAAAAGGACACTTTCAGATTTTGCTGGAGGATACTCAAGGGAGATTGTCTCCTGATAAATGAATTCTCCAAGACACTTTGAAGATTGGAAGGCAAGGTCAACAACTTTACTGATCACGGGATGCTTTCGTCACTTGTACCGATCACATCTGCCTTGACACAGTTGCAATGTTAAAACTTTTAATATTTTTATTCACCGTATATTGGAGCAAGGTTCACATTCCAGTGGACATCAGCTAAAAAATAGCAAGTTAGAGGTAAGAAGGGAAGTTCTGCCTGAACAGTAATAGAGTTGTGGAATAAATTACTGGGGAAAGCCATTGAAACAATCGGGGTAGGGTTTCCGCTTTTGGGTGCAATCGGCAATCCGGGCAAATTGCGCACAAAATGGCGCTAGTTTTCCAAACTGATTTTATGATTCAAGTTTCCGCTCAAACTTGCATAATCACAAAAATAAAATCTTCCATGAACCAGCGCATTATCGGGCAGCGTTTTAGAACATAATTGTTTATTTTTTTCCCTTGTATTAAAAAATATTCCGTGATATATTTACGGAAACCCTGGAAACACAGAGTTACGGTGGAGAAGCGGGAGACCCCCTGTGGAAATTCACCCCCTTTGTGTCTTGTATGAATGACTGAATTGCAGAGCCCCTCTTCCCTTTGTGAACCCTGTGTTATTATTGGCTCAGCAGGAACCAGATTGCAATACTCAATACTGAAAATGGCAATTCCCAACCAACCAACTTCACCTTCACCATCATCTTCAGTTTCTACAGCCAGCCCCAGAAAAATATAAAATCGAGGTGAGTGAAAGAAGGAAAGTGCTGTAAAACAGCTCATATTCTACGCTCACCCTCTGCAAAGGTGCCCAACCAACCACACCAGCCACCACCTGCTCTCACTGTGAATCCCCTCAATGCATCGCGTTTGCCCTTACACATAGTCTGCCCCCTGCCAACTCCCTCCATCGCTTCTGCCCATGAGCAATGCCTTGGGAGATCCAATAATGTTATAAAATACAAATATAAAATGATGGAAATACATGGCAGGTCAGTCTGCAGTTGAGAAAGAACAAAGATAGGGTAATGTTTAATTTAACGGATTGGTCCCTTTGAAAGGTTAAGTTATCATTCTCTTTTAGATACTGATGGAACTACATTTCTAATATTTTCAGTTTTTATTCCTGATAAGGTTATACTTTTGCAACATTGTACACAAGAACATAAGGATGCTTAGGAATGTGAAAGGAACATTAGGTCTAATAAAGCCTTCTCCTTTCTCCTAGATTAAGCACACCCATGTGTCTTGTTGCCAAAGATGACGGTGAGAGTGAGAAGGGGAGGATCAGCAGTCCATTGTTTAATCTACAACAAAACTGGAAATATCCAATCTTTAAGGCGTGAGTGGACAGTACTGCTAAGGAATATCCTATTTAATTGCAGACAGACTGGATGGTTAATATACTTGACCTCCAATTTTACATATCAACCATAAAGCCAATCATTAAGACATACTTGCTGAAGTGACTCATACATTCAGTGCTACGCACAGTGCTAATATACATGCTAATCATGGATTATGCTAGCAATTTCACCCACACATCTATTATATTTTAAATGACTCATTATTATAGTTGAAAGTCGTGTGTCCGTAATTTGTCAGTTATTATTCATTAAACCTCGGCAACAGTTGCTCTTAGTTACACCAGAATGTAGTATTTGCAAAATGTTAGTGCCAAGTTAATGCAAAATTAATAACTGGCAGCCCTCATCATGAGTTAATTTTATTTACTAAGTCTTCACCCGCTTGTAGCACTGATCCACAATCTACACACTCTCCAGTGGCTACAACCCATACTGAAGAAACTGATGACAATGAGCTTGGGCAGCCTCAATCTGGAGACATGGGCCCAAAACATAAAACGGCTCCAAATTTAGCGTTAAGTGGCAATCTCGCTCTGATTGACCAACAACAACAACAAGAACAACTTGCATTTATATAGCACCTTTAAGGTAATAAAATGTTCCAAGGTGCTTCACAGGAGTGTTATCAAACAAAGTTTGACACCAAGCCACAAAAGGAGATATTGGGACAGGTGACCAAAAACTTAGTCAAAGAGGTAGGTTTTAAGGAGTGTCTTAAAGGAAGAGAGAGAGTGAGGATATGGGGATAGGCCGGGAAAATGGAGTTGAGGTCGAAGATCTTATTGAATGGCTGAGCAGGCTCGAGGGGCCGTATGGCCTACTCCTGCTCCTAATTCCTATGTTCTTATGTTTGTGAGGCAGAGAGGCTTAGGCAGGGAATTCCAGAGCTTAGGGCCCAGGCAGCTAAAGGCAGGGCTGCCAATGGTGGAGTGATTAAAATCGGGGATGCGCAAGAGTTCAGAATTGGAGAAGCACAGAGATCTCGGAGGGTTGTAGGGCTGGAGGAGGTTACAGAGATAGGGAGGGGCAAGGGATTGGAGGGATTTGAAAACAAGGTTGAGAATTTTAAAATTGAGGCGTTGCCAGACCGGGAGCCAATGTAGGTCAGCGAGCACAGGGGTGATGGGTGAATGGGACTTGGTGAGTTAGGATATAAGCAGCAGAGTTTTGGATGAGCTCAAGTTTATGTAGGGTGGAAGATGGGAGGCCGGCCAGAAGAGCATTAGAATAGTCAAGTCTAGAAGAACAAAGGCATGGATGAGGGTGTCACCAGTAGATGAGCTGAGGCAGGGGCAGATTTGGGCAATGTTACGGAGGTGGAAGTAAGCGGTCTTAGTGATAGAGTGGTTATCTGGTGTGAGAAATTGCAAAATATCACACCGTTACAGTAAAGAGTACTCTTCTGAGTTTGAGGCTTGATGCGTTGTTAGGGCAGAGCACAGGACGTTTAATTTTTGTAATTGGCTAAACTGTATCTGACCTGGGAGCGCTTTATACTGACACTTGTGTAGGAGTTCCATCTCCCAACATTACCAAGTTTGATTCTAGGTGACTGGGTGTCCAAGAGAGTTGTGTACACAGTGGAGTTTGAAGAGAACAAATGCTTATCGCCAATCTAAGGAGGAGAGATTTGTTTAGCGCTGGAAATCGGTGCAAAATGGCGACGTGAAGGGTACGTGGGCCTGAAGATGTCGGCCCAAGGCTCATTGGGAATTGGGCTTTGGGCCTCATTTGCATAAAACTGGCGAGCTGTGGACGGCAATCGGTTGTCCCGCTGCAGCTTGCTGCTCACGACCTTGGGAAAATTGGCCACCTCCAACACCAAGCAGGTTGGCCCTGGGAAGGGGAGCACACCTGTTCTTCGTGGCTCCACATAAATGTAAGTATAAAAATGTTAACTCCCCTTTAAGGACCGCTGTAGACCTGGAAACACCGAGCGACATGCTTCGCCCAATTTATGGCGAATATCAAGTGGGGTCCTAAAACAGGCGTAGGACCCTGATTAGCATATTAAAGGTGCCTAACAACTGTTTCAGGTGAGCGCCCTGAACACTTGGAAGTCACGGCTTAAAATTTGGCAGTTCCAGGGTGATCGGGCCCGAGAGATCGCACCCTAAAATTGGCCTCCCCAACACTCATATTTTGCCCCAAAAAAGGGGTGTGATGGGGACCATTTTCCTCTCCTAAAATGCATCCGTTCTGTGGCAGGACAGTCCCTCACTGCACATCCTTATTACCTATAACATTTAAGGGATAATAAAGACACCATCTCGCATCTTCCAAAGATGAATGACTGACTGACATGTGAAATGTGATTGCTAACATGTGAAATGAATCTAAAGTACAGATTCCTTTTTTTTTTAGTTATTATACAAGGTCAAAAAAAACTTTCATCGGACCCTCAATTTATACATTTTTCAATTCAGTGTAATGAAGTGCCGCGAAGAAACCTCTCACCCATATGCACAATTTCAAAATCATTAACAACTCCATAATTTGGCGTAGCCACCCACTCAGTAGCTGACCTCCATATCTTATATTCACAACATAATGTAGTAATTATAAAATTCAGCCCTGTAGATGTCACTTCCCATTCCTCTAACCTTTCACCTTCATTGCTTGCGCAAGCATCAAAATGGTATTGTGCTAATCATTCAAAGGTAATAACAGGTACTGTGGACAAAGCTTGTTTCATTTCAAAGATATGGTCCTTGAATTTCTGCAGGGATTGTCCCAATCTCCTGCCATAACTCGGGTGGAGATTGGGGGAACCTGAAGTTTATGTTGACAGCATAAACAGCTGAAAACAATTGTCCGTGCTGTTTTTACACGGGTTCTGCTCAATCTCCCATCAAAGTTACGGCAGAAGATTGGATGAACCTCCACGAAAATTCAGGGCCTTATCACCTATCTACGAATGTTGAAAATCCTACACCTGTTGCAAGTCCTGTCTGCACACTTGACTTCCTGTTGCCATGTTTTTCTGTGTTAACGTTTTGCTGTTCTAATTTCATGCTTCCACATTTATAATATGTTTGCCTATGTAAACATGTCATGCTGATGATGCAACAGCTTTCTCAGCTGCCTTTGCTGCCTCGGCCGCCATCTTGATTTTTCATCGGGTAAGTTTAATCTTTCTTATATGTCGCACTTTTTCAAAGTTACAATGTTACTATTTTTCTCCCCTATTTTAAGCTGCTGTTGCCTTTCAGCCTTGTTTCTGCTTGATCCTTCACCTCCTACTTCACCCACTCATTGGGGGTAAGGTTACCATTGTTAATGGAATGAATGTAAATACTTTTAAAAAAATCCTCCCTGGCTTGTGCCAGCCCAAAAGGTAGGTGTCCCGAAATAATAATAAAGAAATAAACCGCCAAACACGTGTCCCAGCCTCCTGCTGCTGACATCAACCCTCTCACTGGCAGGGGCCTTCTCTTGATAAATGCCGTAATCGTGATTCTGCTCAAACTAGACCAGCGCAGCTAATTTCCCAATACCAAATACCGCAACCGCTAAAACCTCTGTCCAGCTTGACAAAAGTTAGTTGTTTGCCAGCCGTCACTTAACGAGGTCATTTGTAACTCACGTCCAGCGTAAACAAGGACGGTAGCAACCCTCAAAATTACAGCGCTGACCTTACGGCCCCGATCCAACAGCCGCCATCTTAAGTCGTGTCCTGAGAAGGGCAGTCCAGGCGCTCACCTGTTTCCGGCGAGAGCCTCATTACAGTATGCAAACCGAGGTCCAATGACGTATGTATGACCCCAATGTAAGTTTTAGGTGCCAATAGCTGGAGCGGGTTAACCAGTGGCCCTAAAAGGAAGAGGTAAGTGTTTTAAATTTCTTTTGATTTTATGGGGCCAGGAGGAGCATGAATGCTTCTCCTAGCCTCAAAAAACTTCTGGCCCCATGCTGGCTCATTCACGTTCCCCCCCCCCCCACCCCCCCACCACCCCCGCCACCATTGCCTCCTTCCCCCCACCCCTCCCACCCCCAGTAAAAGTTTAGGCTCGGCTCATCATCAGAGCCACTTGAGTTCCTGACCCTGTCCCTCTTCCCACCCCCCACCCCACACCCCCACCCCCTCCCCGCCCCACTGGGCGAGCAATGTGAGCTTGCCGGCCTATTGTAAATGAGTCCCGGACCCCAAAATGGCTCAAGCCTCTCAGCAGGGACCTTGGGGTGAGGGGGGGGGGGGGGGGGCGTGGCGTGGGGGGCATTGAGACCAAAATGCCAGCCGCCAACACAAAATCTGCTCAAGCCTAATATCAACCCCAACATTTCTGCCAGGCAATTTTCAGAACCTGCCACACTGAGGTAGTTCACAGAGTTATTTCCCTCCCCTCACCCCACTGAAGCACTTTACCAGTTCTCCTCCCTGCAGCAGCAGATTTTCAGCTCCCTCCAGGCTTTTACCTCCTTTGTTCCCTCCTCCTGCTCTCCCTTCCCTCCTCATGTTCCTCCTCTCCTCTTTCCTCCCCTCCTCTTCTGCTCATCCTCTTCCCTCCTTCCTCTTCACCTTTCCCTCCCCCTCATCCCCTCCTCTCTCTCATTTATCCTCCTCCAAACCTCTCTCTCTTCCTCTTCCCTCTCCCTTCTCTTTCCCTCATTCTCCATTCTCCCCCTCCTCTCCTCCTCTGCACTTTTTTCTCAGTAACTGATATTTCTAATGTCTGAAATAAGGGTCCAACCAAAATAAAACATTCAAAATATTATATATTTCACAATATCACGATTAAATTTATCCAGTAAATTGTCTTTTGTGTCTTTTAGTACCTTCATTAAAGTTTTTATTTCAAGGCCTCAGCCTCTGCCAAAAGCCTTGGGTTTCAATTAGATTTTTGTGCCAGAGGTGCTATGCTGTGAGCTGAATTTGGATTGTACAGTCTGAGCATGTGCAATGTACCTAACTTCTCAGGATCCATCATTACCATAGTGTCAGCTGTAATGATGGATTAATTTTCAAAAATATTTGAAGAAAAACTAGAGAACAAACTTCAAAAGTTTTGGTTAGGTAATGTTTATTTTGACAGTTTTGTTTTACATCTGTTGTAGTTTCAAAGAAGCGCATTAAGCTGAGGATGTATTTCCTCATGCTAATGTTAGTTCAATTTTCAAAAAAATGAGTTTAATTTTGAAGCCAACTACGAATGCCACTTCTGTTTTGTTTACAGTTAAAAACGTAAATGCCCTAATTATTAGCACTAGTGAGACAGACGGGGGTATTTTGCCCCCAGCCCCCCAGTGAGTACTTGTGATTTATCATCAATTATATCATTTTATTTTTGTCAATTTTGTACTCGTCATGATGAAAGATGTTAACGTGGGCCAATTGAATTCTTTCCCTGATGTCCTAGCAAGGAAGTTGAATTTACGGGGAGGCTGGAGGAAGAAATAGAGGAAATTAAATTTTAGATAAGGCAGTCATTGATAGTCTGAGGAAGTTAAGGGAAGACAAGACACCAAGCCCAGTTGGATTTCATACAAGGGTACATGAAGAAGTGGCCAGCTTCCTACCACTAATAATTAAGGAATATAATAATAATTAGGGAATAATAATTAGGGAATATAATAACAAATAGAGAATAATAATTAGGGGATTATTAGAAATAATGCCTGATGATTTGAAAGCAGCGAACATAATATCAAACTTTAAAAGGGTCATTGGAATGATCAACAGGCCAGTGAGCCTAATATCAATTGTGGGGAAAGTATTAAAAGGCATCCTGAAAGAGAGGATAATGAAAAACCTAGATACAATGGTGTGGTTAGATATGTATGGGATGGTTAGACTAATTTTTCTTTGAGAATATTACAGGCCTTGTTGACAACAGAAATACTGTGGATGTGAAATAGCTAGATCGCAGCAAGTTTTTTGATACTATGCCACACAAGAGGCATTAGTTCGCAGGAGGCAGGTTTCTGAGGTGGATTGAAAATTGGCTGAAGCAGAGATGGTTATACGTTGCATCAAAATGGAAAGGGCTTACTAATGGGTGCTACAGAGATCAGTTCAATTGATGTTTAGAGTGTATATAATTAATTTTGAGCTGGGAATAAAAACAAAACCATCTAAATTTGAAGATGATACTAAATTGGGAGGAGGGGAAATCAAACTATAACAAGAACACGCAAATCAAATACAAATAGAAAAGGATTGGCATAGGTTGGGAAGATGGGCTGATGATTGCCAAACGGCATTTAATGTGAAAAAATGTAAGATAATGAGACTATGGAAGGGAAGCAAACTGGGAATATAAACTAAATGGCTCTAGGCTACTGGACGCAACACAGGAAAGGGATCGGGGTGTTGGTGGATAGCTTACCGAAACTAACAGGACAGTGTGCAGCGCAAGTGAAGATAGCTAGCTAGATCTTGGGATGTATAGCCAGAGACAAAGAGCACACATTCCAGGAGCTGGTAATGAGTCTGTACATGGTACTGATACAGGCACACCTGCAATACCGTGTACAATTTTAGTCACCGTAATACAGCAAGGATATCCAGGCATTCGAGTAGTGCAGAAAAGGGCAACCAAAATGATACCTAGCTCAAAATATCTAAGCTACAAGGTCAGGTTGAAGAGCCTGGGATTGTTAACTCTGGAAGATATTATTCAATTACTCAAGATTCTTAAGGGAATAGCTAAACTGAATCCTGATAATGGGCCATATTTTCCGATGCCTACGGGTGTGTACGCGCTGTGTACACACCCGTAGGGACATCGGAAATGCCGGTTTCAGGCATGCCAAGCGCATGCGCTGAAAACTGGCATTTCCGATCTGTTAAGAATGCTCTTGACAGATCGGACGCCTGCCCTAGAGAAGGGCCTCTGCGGGCGGATAGTTCCGCTTTCTGGAGAACCTCTGCCCGCAGAAAACCCTTAGAAATCTTACGCCAGGCGTAAAGCCTGCTTTTACCAGCATAAGAGTTGAAAAAAGTTTAAAAAAAAAAATTTCATTCATTTATCATTTAAAAATACTTTTAAAAATGGTAAGTTTATTTTTAGCCCCGTAAAAAACTTTAATTATTTTTTTCAAAAAATTAAATTTTTGTTTAAAATATTTAATTTATTGTAATTTGAACTCATTTTTAAAAAGTGATGTTTTTTTTACATTTATTTAATGTTTTACTGTGTTTTTGGGGTGATCTCCATTCATATATTTGACAAGTCTATCTGTCAAGTGTATGAAGGGAGATTCCCTTCTCCTGTTGGCTCCCCATGGCCCACGTGATCCCAGGGATGCTTGCGAACTGCCTGCGCCTCTGGGATATGTGGGCCCTGCACATTTCGAGTTTGGAGAGGCCCAGGAATGGAAGTATACGCACCTCGGGAGCCCTCAGGTAAGTTTGTAGATTTTTCCAGATTGGAGGCCTCCGCACGCAGGAAGTCTCCGATCGGAAAATATGGGCCAATATGTTTGCCACAAACTCCAGAACTATGGGACAAGTGCCCTTAGAAGAGGGGAGGTGCACAGGCATATGCAGATAGCGGGGAATGTGTGAAATGGGCTGTCCAAGGAGACAGTGGAGGCAGATAGTCTGGAAAAAAATAAGGGAGAAGAGATAGATACTTGAGGGAGTGGCTGATTGAGAGCTATTACTTCGTGGGATCAGCCAGGTGGACTGCACAGTTTTTTTGATCCTGCACTTTCCTATGTTCCCATTTCAATTAGTGTCAGCATCAAGCACTCCTGGAATGAGTAAAGCAAAGAAAGCCATGTGTAAAATAAAACTTCCTATGATCTGCCCCAAAAATGTATCTTAAGCCCGAGTCTGAAAAGAATACCATTACCGTAACACTTCCATTTCCTACACCACTCATCCTAATAATCTATTTATCATCCACTTTTCTTGGATGAATGCAATAGTACATGACTGGAAGTGTAGGTAGAGGAAAAGCAATTGCTTCAAAATATAAGCTGATTTAAATTTCAGGCAAAATTGATGATGTCGTAATAGAACATTCGCTGCTGCTAAGCTGCAAAGGTCGTGATAACTTCATCTTTGGATTTGCTTTGGCTCCTTAGTGATGTTGTGATGAATCAGATAACACTGAGAGCCCAGGACAAAATGTTCATTTATATTCTCCAATTTAGATTTCACTCAACTTCAGGGTTTTCATTTATCTACCATTATGCAAAATTTAGGTGAGAGAGTGCATCTTTCATCAACTGTAAAGTAAGACACTCACAGACAGATGGAGTAATTCAGTGTCTCTTGCTCTAAAAGCAGAAATCTGTTTTCTAATTCCTCTTTCTCCCTAATTCTCTGAGGAGGACACTCCCCTACCTCAGTCATATAAAACACTCAGTTAACAAGAAAGGCAGACAACTAGCACAGACTAGTTGGGCTGAAGGGCCTGTTTCGTGCTGTATATTCTATGCAATTCTGTGTAATTTGAGCCCCAATTAGAGAAATTGGCTTGAATCATAAAATACCAACGTTACTTACTTGGATTGGTGGGCTGTGAGTCCATGGGAATCATCAGTTTTGGGCGTGTTCCTCTTCGAGCCGCTAGAGAACGTTCTAACGTGGACATACTGCTTCCAACTTCATCAGGATCATGACCTGTGGACAAAATAATTGAAAGATCTTACCACTGGGTTTGTACAGAGACATCTCTAAGACTCAAAGTGCTAAATCTATGTATCTATAACATATTAATGTTTGCGTGTAGTTCCTGCGTCAACTTTCCACATTATAAATTCCAATGTCCACATTTATAATGATGCAGAGATGCCGGTGTTGGACTGGGCTGGACAAATGTGAGAAGTCGCACAACACCAGGTTATAGTCCAACAGCTTTATTTGAAATCACAAGCTTTCGGAGCGCTGCTCCTTCGTCAGGTGAAGTGAAGAGATGCATATAGGCACAGCATATATAGTCAGAGAACACTGCCAGATGATTTATAATGGCAACTGTCTATAGAAACGTCTGATATTGTAATGGTGCCCTCCTGTGCTACCAAAGCTTAGGACCGTCTCCCTGTACTACCAAAGTGCAGAACAATCCCTAGTGCAGCTAAACCTCACTGACCCAACACAATACTGGTAAATATCAGAGCCCAGACCTTGCACAGCCGTTATAGACATAAAACTGAAAACGGAACGGGCTCCAAACCCGGAAGTGGGCGGGTTGGGATCGGGAGTCACACTTTTAACACTTTAACCTCCCACCCGACCACAACCTACCCATTTTTTGGGGGTTAAAATTCCCCCATATAAATCAATGACCCTGAGGTTATCATCTACATGGCATAAACACCTCTATTATTCTAAAACAGCAAATCCCCAGACTCATTGTGAGCAAAGTTACGGGAGGCAAGTTTTATTTAATAAGGACATCTTTTCTGAAATAATGGCCCTGATCTTTATGGGGAGGCAGGGAGGGAGCGGGGGAGAAACCCGTAAATGGCAGGAGGGTGGAGGTCCTGCTGAATTTAACGACAGGATCTCATTATCAAATTTTGACTCCGTTTCCCGCCCACCAGCCGGTTGGATTGACAGGCTGGGCGGGAAAGCCAGTGGGAGCAGGCCGCAGCCGGGAACCGTTGGGGCAGTCCCCGGCAACCGGGAAACATCGCTGGTTGGTGGGGGGGGGGGTGTTCGGACCGCCAATCGGGAGGGAGGGGCGACCGGGAGAGATCTTTGGGTTGGTGGGGGTGGGGTGTCAGACTGGCAATCGGGAAGGCCGGGGACAAGAGAGCTAGCCGGGTTGAAGGTGGGGTGGGGGGGAGGCAAATATTGCGGCAGAATATTTGCTTGAGGGACGGTGGGAACACTCCTGTTCCTCCTGGCCCACAAGCAGTGCGATAAAACGCACTTACCCGCTGGATCCGGCCTCTCCCAGCTCCCTTTAGCGGCCGGGTTTCCTGGGCCCTGGGAAACCCGTGCAGGAGGCACTAAATTCAAATCACTGCCAAAAGATCAGGTACGGCGGAGCCTCATTTACATATTACAAATCTCAGGCCCGCCATTCCAGAGCGGGTAACTCAGGTGCTCCAAAACCCGCCGTGGTTAAAACGGAAGCCGGCACGCATGTGGTGGGTTAAGCTCGGGTTTTGCAAATTTGACGATTTAACTACGCTCCCCCCCCCCCCCCCCCACCACCCTCTCCAGCCCGTCATGGTGGGGTGGTTAAGAATACCCCCAAGCATATGAAATAAACTTTTTCTTCAAAGCTAAAATTCATCTCCTGTAGGTTTAGGTGGTCAATACTTTTGTATACAATCTATATGATAACCTTCAGTGCTGACCTCATTGGATGGCATACAAGGGCCAATTTCACAGACACGGCAATTTTCCGAACACACTCTCTTGACACGGAGCCTCACCCACCAGGAGTGCACATCAGAAAACCACATTATGGCTGCAAAATCATAAGGAAGGTGCCAAGATTTCCCAACGGATGAGGCTCCACACTGAGAGTGTACATTTGTAAAATTAGCTCGATAGTAATCTGTGCACAGATTGTCGACTTTGTAGGGATTTGGTTCTTTGTATTATCTAAGAACCTTCAAATATACTTGGCCTTACCTGAATGCGAGCCACTTTTGCTGGTTAACTGGTTCTCTGAGTGGCTGTGGCTGACAGGGGTTATATCCTGGCAGCTTTGTTGCATGGGTGAATCTCTCACAGATGGATCTGTGCCTGAGGGCTTTTCAATATTTTTCATCTCCATTTCTTCATGATGTATCCAGAGATCTGGTGGCCTCAAGTCTTTTTGGCTGCCCTTTCGCTTGCCACCACTGTGTGCTGCACGTTTTCTGTGACGGGAAGATCATAAATTAAAGAATAAGTAAATGCCAGGCCACAATCTTACTTTTCTGCCATTTATCTCTGAGTTTAAAACCAATTATGGAATAAATTAATGAGGCCTGATCTTTCTGTGTGTCCATAAGGTAGAACTTCATGACAAATATATTATGTCCTTTTAACCCTACATCAGTCCTCTGTTCTTCCCTCTGTTTTCGGCCAACAGGTAGCCTTGTGCATAATTTATTGGCCAAACCGATAAGGTTACATTTTATTTGTAATACATGCAAAGAAAGGGTACCCTATCCCTGGTACTGCCAATTTAGTAGCCTATGATAGCTTCAAATATTGTTACCACTAAAACACAGTGAATGGCATAAATGTAACAGGCAAAACATGAGCATTTGGTTGAAGCTACAATTTTATTCCAATTGTCTCCTCTCTTCTCTTGCTGGGTATGTTTCCATGGGCACCAGCATCCTTCCAATACTTCATCCAAGGGGCCATTCTTCATTTTTGAAGAATGCAAGTGTCAACAAGGTATGCAGATCGGGAGGATATCATAGCTGAGTTATCCTGCTATTACCCAATCCCACACATGCAAACTTTCCAATCTATGTGGGAAATCCCTGGCCAACTTTTTCCCTCCCTATATCAGGGGCACTGAGAGCAATTGTAGCATCCCAACTAATGCCCTGGCTGGGAACAGCTAACTCAGTGCAAAGTATCTGTAGGAATTGAAACCTTATAGTCTGACTGCCTAATTCCACCTCCGTAACATCGCCTGTCTCTGCCCCACCTCAGCTCATCTGCTGCTGAAACTCTCATCCATGCCTTTGTTACCTCTAGATTCGACTATTCCAAAGCTCTCCTGGCCGACCTCCCACCTTGCACCCTCTGTAAACTTGAGCTCATCCAAAACTCTGCTGCCCATATCCTAATTCACACCAAGTTCCATTCACCTATCACCCCTGTGCTCGCTGACCTACATTGGCTCCCGGTCCTGCAACACCTCGATTTCAAAATTCCCATCCTTGTTTTCAAATCCATCCACAGCCTCGCCCATTCCCATCTCTGTAACTTCTCCAGCCCATAACTCTCCGAGATCTCTGCTCTCCTCCAATTCTAGGCTCTTGCGCATCTCCAATTTCCTTCTCTTCACCATTCAGCTGCCTCGGCCCTAAGCTCTAGAAATCCCTCCCTAAAGCTTTCCGCCTCTCCACCTCTCTCTCCTCCTTTAAGATGTTCCTTAGAAACTACCTCTTTGACCAAGCTTTTGGTCATCTGTCCTAATATCTCCTTATGTGGTTCGGTGTCAAATTTTGTTTGATAAGCGTTCCTGTGAAGCGCCTTGGGACGTTTTACTCTGTTATAGGCGCTATATAAATACAAGCTGTTGTTGTTGTGGTTAGGTCTGAAGCAGTGAATTGACCCATATGGCAGTCATGTGGAACTGTGCTACTATTATATTAAATCCCTTCTGCTTTTGTTCTCACTGCTATTGCTATCAAGATGAATGCCCTACATTGAATATCTACACTGTTCATGGTCTAATATCTGTATAAAAGATACAAAGTGGAAGAAAAGTCCAGCAATAGCTGCCCTGAATAAAGCAAAAAATTGAATATGAAAAAAAGTCATGAAAAATACTGTGAACAAGATATGAACAAATAGGTAACTCAATTCTCATATTATTACCACATCAATCAAACGTTGTCAACAGATTATAAGCTGGATCCTAGTAAAATTAAATCCTCACTTGGGAATATTATATATAACCCATACTACTTGGGAGATGACAAAGATAGTTTTCAGTTCCCTTGAAACAGACATAATATTGAAAGAAAAATATTTTCTATTTATTTCCCTTGGTGCCTCTTCTACCCACCAATTGATAGATCACCAATTGATAGATCTGTTCCCATGCTCGAAAATGTCACAATGGAGATCTGCAACCGTGAGGTGTCTCCATTGTTAAATCAGATCTTATTATACCTCGTCTCTGCCCTGTGAACTACTCATGATCAATGTTCCCTGTCATTTTATTTTGGGTGCGCGGGCCCTTTAACTGGTTGCACGGCCCATTCAACTTTTCCCGCATGAGCGGTTATTTCCCATCGTAAAGCTGGTGAACGACCTGCTTAGGACCTCCAGACCATGGCCACGCAGTTTAGCGGGAACGTTGCTCATGATACAGCACAAGTATCAAAAATGATTACTTAGGAACTGAGGTTGACTATGGATCAACACAACATTCTTTCACCTCTGGTACTCGTGACTGGTTGCAGCCCTAGCTCCAGGATGAAAGTCTCTTCTCTCTGCCAGCTATAACTATCCTATGTAAAGTGCATTTGAGCGGTTTCAATCTAGAGGATATAAAGCTAGTGCAAAAGCATGGTACTAAATTGGCAATCTCACTCGGAAAGGGCACATAGATTCCTTGTTTAAGAAATGCTCAAATTCACACTGGTACGGTAGGGTGAACATAAGAACATAAGAAATAGGAGCAGGAGTAAGCCATACGGCCCTTCGAGCCTGCTCCGCCATTCAATAAGATCATGGCTGATCATCGACCTCAACTCCACTTTCCTGCCCGATCTCCATATCCCTTAATTCCCCTAGAGTCCAAAAATCTATCTATCTCAGCCTTGAATATACTCAACGACTGAGCATCCACAGCCCTCTGGGGCAGAGAATTCCAAAGATCCACAACCCTCTGAGTGAAGAAATTCCTCCTCATCTCAGTCTTAAATGGCCTACCCCTTATCCTGAGACTATACCTCCTCGTTCTAGACTCTCTAGCCAGGGAAAACAACCTCTCAGCATCTACCCTGTCAATCCCCTTCAGAATCTTGTGTGTTTCAATGAGATCACCTCTCATTCTTCTAAACTCCAGAGAGTATAGGCCCATTCACCTTGGGATTAAGGCATAATGCTAAGACAAAGTAGAAGGAGGTTTACTCTGCAGCAGACTGTACTCTACCCAACCTGTGAGTGCTTGGTGTTGACATTGCTGTGTGAAATGGATAATAGAGTGCTCCTTTCCCCACGACTGTCATCCTTCACTTTGATGAATACAAAATACAATAACATAAGTTAAGCCCTGCCTTGTGTCCTGCAGTACATGACAAGTATACATAGCCACACAAACACTCATGTCTGCCAGGCATCCCTAAATGGTGTTCAGGAATCCTGGTCAATTTTTCCCAACTTAGCCCAAGGATGCTGAGCCTACGAGGCTGCAGTGAAACTGTTCAGATGCAGCAAGGGTGTGCAACCTTGTCGATAGGGTGAGATGAAGTAAGGTGGGAGGAGGCTCGTGTGGAGCAGAAAAACTGGCACAGACCAGTTGGGCCGAATGGCCTGTTTCTGTGCTGTAAAATTCCATGTAGCATCCTTACCACCAACCACCCTGACCGAGATCAGCTAGATCAACCCAAACCAGAAATTCAACCTGGGACCTTTCTGGTTTAGACGGTTCAGCTACTCATCGGATAAACTCACTGAGGCATCAGGTGACCTCCTTCAGAAGTTATCACGACAAAGTGAGAATAAGACATCAAAATAGTTAATAAAATACAAACATACTTCCTTTGCTGTGCTGAAGATCGACGGGTGCAGATCACGGCAACAACAATGACCACCACGACCGTTACTGCACCAATGGAGACCACGATGATCACCAGCAGATTACCATTCTTTTGAGGGGTCACACTGCCGTGAGGTGGGTGCATTTGACCAATTGGAGGCTCTGGAAAAAAAAACAAGAAGAAGTATTGATATAAAAACTTAGGATTAGTCCTAAAAGCATAAAGTGAGGAGGTTGGAAAAATGTTCTTCATGCAAATGGCTATTAGAATTAGAATACATTATCACGAGTGTCTATTGAACCAATTCACTTAAGAGGAGTTAAGCACTTGAAGAAGTAAAGTGCACGAGCAAAGAGCAGGGAAATGGGACTATGGTAAATAGCTCTGGCGTGGAGCTAGCAGTGGCGCAGTTACAATGGGCTGAAACGGCCTCCTCTCAATGCTTAAATAGCTGTGCTTCTGAATGTTATTTTTGTGTAACTATAATAAAGATACTTTGTTCTGCTAGCACTGTCAGCACAATCCGTCAATGTTATATCGTTAAAAGCCCCAAAAAGCATAAGATAGGATACAAAACTACAACATTAACCCATAACCTGGTGAATAAATAGGTAAATTCTACAGCATTAATGTATTATGCTGCCTCTGCTTATTTCTTATCTTCTTAGGGCGCTAAATCAGGCGCTACACACCTCTCTTAAGGTGCTAACGCCGAGGAGCGAGGCGCTAACTCAGAGCGCTGGCGAAGCTCATGTGATGTCAGCCAGCAATGGAACACAGACACACTGGCGCCGGCCAGTTCTTAAAGGGGAGGGTCGATCTTGCTCTCCATCCACACCCTGCTCATTGCAGCCTTGAATCTCGGCCTGGAGAGACCTGTACATCAATTCTGCTGGAAAGATCAATGGAGAGGCCCAGGGAAAGAGCTCAGAGTGCAGCCCCCAAAGTCTCTTCTAAATCGATGCAAGGAAGGTCAAATCAAAATGAACCTGCAAAGTGCTGCTCAGTACCCAAAACTCCTTCACACAGCATTGAATCTCTCCAGAAGTCTCTCTCTCTCTCTCTCTCTCTCAGGATGTGTGGTGCAAAAGTGTCGCTGACAAAAAAAGTCAGGAAGCGGTCGCCTTTAAATAGCGCTCCCCCAGTCCCTTCTTGACTGCAAAACGCTCCACTCAACCTGTTGTTGCTAACGGCAGGCGGTAAGGCAGGGGGGTGCCACTCAATATCCGGTCCAGGGCGCGACCGGGGCATTGCACGCTCAACTGACGTCACGATCTGTGGGCACAGGAGATCGTGGCGGTAATGTTTAGTGCCGCCACAAAATGTCTGGTAAATTTTGCGAGGGGCGCAAACATCGCCGCACCCGGGCGCTAGTTGCATTGCGCCCCATTAGCGCCCTGTTAGGGCGCTAACGGGAGGCGCAAAGCAACCAAATTTTCCCCCCTTAATTTCTTATCCTCCATTACATGGTTTTCTTTTAATTTCGGTCTTTTCCCCTTTCTCTATTTCCCTTTCTCCTTTCTCCTTTCTCCTTTTTCTTTTTCTCTCTTCACAGGATTGGCAAGAGTTTCCCACTGGAGAGCAAACGAGAACTAGAGCTTTAATAGAAGGTTTTCACTTTCACTATGACAGCTGCGATTGCCCTGCCTCCATGTTGAGAAAGGAGCAGAAATGCCAAGAATTACAAGGACAGAAGACTGCAATTCTCAGGCAGTAGGGCAAGAGATTGTGATCTTCCAAGTAAGAGCACCACCAAATCTGGTAGAGTGGTAGGCCAGGCTAAGCACAGTTCTCTGTAGTTTGATTATATTTCAAAAGTTGCTGAATTCTTATTAGCAGATCACTGGCAGGCCAGAAACAACCAGCTCCTTCTTTCTTTCCATTCATTCACTCAGTAGAAAGCAAGTTACCATTGAACATCAGGCGCATTAAAAACAGGAGCACTTCCTTTCCTTTGGAACATGCTGGTAGCATCATTGCAGCGCTAGCTTGCCAAAAAAAGACAAGCCCCCCCTCGTGGTGACATCATCACAACACTAGCATGCTGAAACTGACTGGTGCTCCCTTTACATTTTGCGGAAAAGAAAATCCGAGGATCTGCACGTAAAAGCGGAGCAGCCAGTGTAAGTCTGGATCGTGCCTTTGGCACGCTGGTAGAGCCAGGAAATTGACAAAACTCTTTGTGACATCATCTCAATTCCAGCATGCTGCAACTGACAAGAGAGTCTTCTTTCTTGCCCTGAAAGCAGCCCTGATGCTAATCACCTACAGCAGCTCAACTGAAAGCATGTCAATTAGAAGTAAGGCTTGTTAATCTGCAGCATGCTGGAGGTGTGCTGAATGCGTTAGAATGTTTTTCGGAAGAAGGTGGGAGGAGGGACGGTGCAGGTGCTTGCTTCCTTTGTCAAGAAGCTTATGGATCAGACTTCAGTTTGACTTATTTGACTGCAAGGTCCACGCTTTACCTAATTCATGTATACATTCATTGGCTGTTTCAAACTGCAGCTTACTTGAGTCATACCTGCCATTACATTACTGAAAGTACAATCTATTTATTTTTTTTAATATAAAAGATGTTCTTTCAGAGCAATGCAGTGATACTGAGGTTTGGAGGCTCCCATGGATCGTACTGGGAATAACAGATTTTTTATTTGGCTACTTTTCTCCGCGTTCTCCTAAAGCTTCAAGAGGCAATTTTCCTTTTTGCTGCACCTGGGGAACACTCAAATTGCCAGGCACATTGAAGAGGAAAAGAGGACAGAGACCCGTTATGCCAGCTCTCTAACCCCCACTACATTGCCCAGGGATTTTCTGGTGAACAAAAATGAATATAACAAGGCCTGGACCCAGAAAAGATGCAGGCCCAGCATCAGTACTGAATGAGTCAGATGGGGATGCTCGCAGCCCTCCTGTCTCACTTTCCACTGCACCCACAGTGGCCAAACTGTGGATAGGATCCCTTTCTTCCTCCACAGCAGCCAGAAGACCCTGAAACTGGTGGCCAGGAGCGTAGCTACAGGCCTCTCAGAGCCTGGGCCTGCGCAGGGGAGGAAATTTAGCCGAATCCAATCCTTCACATACACCCAGCACTCCCTCAGGTACTCTCTGCCTGCCTAGCACCTAGTTTGGGTGCAGGTGCTGGGGTGTGGGGATGGTTCTACGGGCATTGGCAGCTCTCTGGCACCTCACCCATACAGTATTAGAAACATAGAAACATAGAAAAATAGGAGCAGGAATAGGCCATTAGGCCCTTCGAGCCTGCTCCGCCATTCAATATGATCATGGCTGATCCTCGATCTCAATACCATATTCCCGCTCTCTCCCCATACCCCTTGATGTCTTTTTGCAGAAATAATTATATACACAAGTCCCCTGAGTGCTGAAATGTGTGTGTGCGCGTGTATATGTCAAATGATGTCTCTAGAAATCTATCTATCTCCTTCTTAAATATATTCAGTGACTTGGTCTCCACAGCCTTCTGTGGTGGAGAATTCCACAGGTTCACCACGCTCTGAGTGAAGAAATTTCTCCTCATCTCAGTCCTAAATGCACTACCCCGTACCCTGAGACTGTGACCCCTCGTTCTAGACCCCCCAGCCAGGGGAAACATCCTCCCTGCATCCAGTCTGTCTAGCCCTGTCAGAATTTTATACGTTTCAATGCGATCCCCTCTCATTCTTCTAAACTCTAGTGAATACAGGCCTAGTCGACCCAATCTCTCCTCATATGACAGTCCTGCCATCCCAGGAATCAGTCTGGTGAACCTTTGCTGCACTCCCTCTATGGCAAGTATATCCTTTCTTAGGTAAGGAGACCAAAACTGCACACAGTACTCCAGGTGTGGTCTCACCAAGGCTCTGTATAACTGTAGTAAGGCATCCTTGCTCCTGTACTCATATTCTTCATGGTTGACCCTCGAGAGTGAGAGTCAGCAGGCTATTCATCACAAGCAAGCCACGTACTGTTCTCATTTGACGTACACACGCGCACACACACATTTCAGCACTCAGTGACTTGTGTATATAATTATTTCTGCAAACAGGTAGTGAAAGTTTAGCCCTTTACAACTGCGGCACATTTACTGCAGCAAACATCTTGTAATTGTTTTTATAGTTGCTATATTAATAACACACCTACACATTTCATCATGGTGGATGAGATGTTTAAATATTTGCCTGAACAATGTGGCCTTCTCTCACATTTGGAAGTTATATTACAACTGGCTAAAAACAAGAATTCAAGCAGCACAGGAAATGAGCAAAAAGTGTAGAAAGTATATACAGACCCTTAATTTAATATTTCTTGAAATGCTTTGCCAGGCAAAAAGGTTTTACAAAGAGAAATAAAGTTGGTGAATGTAACAAGCAGTCTTTCACTGATAAGGCAGGAAACATGGTTGTGACTGTAGGGGGTAGTGATAGTCAACAGAGATAAACAAACCCTCTTAGATTGTAGACATGGTGGGCTGGATTTTCACTGACCCGTGGAGTCGGGTTTGGAGGCATGTGGGGGGTTAAAGTTGCAGATTTGTGGGTCCCGACCCCATCCCGACTCCAACCCGCCTCCACCTCCATGCCAGTTTCGCTGGCGGCGGGTACCCGACCTGTGCTGAGACCCGACTCCCCGAGGCGAGAAGGGATTAGTGACAAATAACTGTCTGTTAACAGGTAGTTAACAGGCAGTTTTTTGCATAATCCCTATTTTAATCGCTGAAATGTGGGCTTCCCGACAGGTGGCAACCACGCCAAGTTATCGGGGCGGACCGTGGGTCTGCAGGGGTTGGAGGGGTCGATATGTCCGGTGGACAGGTGAGTGATGGGTGCATGTGTGCAGAGGTAAGTGTGTAAGGTAAGTGCTAAGTGTGGGAAAAAGTTTTACTTACCTTAACTTCCTCCTGCAGGTGTCAGACCTTCAGTTCTCGGGAGTCAGAAATCTCACCGGCACAGAAAGCAGAAAAGCCGTGGTGCTGTCAAAAACTGCAGCCTTCTGTTTTCTGTGCTGGAATGATTTCTAACTCAGCCTGAGAGGAAGGACTCAAGTTAGAAATCATATTGTCAGTGTTTGACAGCTTCACAGAGCTGTCAAACGCTGATATTTCATCTGTCAAAAGCTCTTGACAAATGAAATGTCAATCTGTGACGTCACCTGTTGCCGGGTGGCCCTTAATTGGCCTGCTGAGCCCACTGGGCCGGCTCAACAAGGTCAATCAAGGGAAAATACAGTGGGTTGGCCACATCTCGATGGAGGCGGGTCTACAACCCAAAAAGTGGGATTCACGACACCAACCCGACCCCTGTATCAAAATCCAGCCCGGTGTCTCTGGTGACCTTTCTGAGGTGAGAAGTCAAACCTTTGAAGTTTTGAAATGCAGAATACGACGTAACTCATGAACTGAACCAAGTGGTTTTCTGCCACCTTTGTAAACTTTAGGAGTGAATGAACAATTTGGGCTGTGATAAGGACAAACTGAATAATAGCCACACAGGATGTGTGAGTGTGAACGTTTGACAGCTCAAACAGCTCAGACCAACATTAAAGGAACATTTCACTATCTCTGAATGAATGATTTAATGCAAAAGACAAGGAAAGCTGTATAAAGCACAGTGGCTAAAGAATATCAGCACTGCAGTCAGAAGATGGTGGCCTGGCCAGTCATCTCGCCTAGGAGGATCAAGCTGCAGTCAGAGGAAGGAGGGGCCTGGCCAGTCTTTTCGCTTACGAGGACCTACAATCAACGCTGGACTGATCATCGGCGGGTGGTTGTATGTATGATTTCCTGTAATATTATTGGTGAACTGCTCGAATAGTGATTGGGGTTTTGAATCTGTCTTAGGAACAATAAAAGGTTAAAGACAGAACCCGTGTGTCTGGTGTAATTTCTCATAAGTCTCAAGTCGAACTCTATAACCTGTTGGACGGGGCGAGGGGTAATTCTGCACGTCTTACAAAAGGTACACAGAAAATGAAAAAAATTACTCAACAAACTGAAGGAAAGTATGGTTATCGCTGATAGTACATCAATCTTCCATCATGAAATAGTTTAGTGTAATAACAAATGTGGCTGTAGCAAAATTCAGGCATCCATCAGTTGCATTTCACATTGTAACGTAGCACCCAACATGCACCCAAATCTTTCTAATTGTGCATGCTCAAACTTCGACTAAGGTCACAATAGGGGAATTGCCTGAAAGTATCTGTAAACACTAAGTGATATCTTAAATTCAGCTAAGTGAAGCAGATGCTTACCAAAAAAATTATGAAAATGACCTGTCGGAAAGAGTCAAGAGGCTAGAGCAGTGTCGCATAACATAGATTTGTGAAGATTTCATCTGAACTTCATGTACTTTTGAATTATTCAGAAGAGGCAGCCAGTGATTCCCCTGAGCCCAGATACGTCATTCTATCCTGCCTGCAGTGTTCTTCTTTATCATTTACAACAGCCCTCTTGTCCCAGTGTAACAAACAGAAAATGAAAAGTCCAGGCAGATTTCGAGTTGTTTCGTAGTAACAGCATTGCACGCTCTGATTTGAAGCATGGTCAAGTTGTGGAAGGAGCCTGGTCCATTTGTGTCTGTCTGAACAAAACATAAACTGGGTCTCTGGATTATATAAAGGTAGAGTGCATCGATCTCCAACAGAGAAATAAGATGCTGTTAATGGCCAGAATTGGTTGGTTCCTTGGTGTCTAAATTGGTAAGTGCACTGTCTAATTTGGAACTGAGCCTTAACAGGCCCATAAGTTCAGTTGGCTAATCGCAGCAATAAGGACACGACAAGTGGCCTCAGCAACGCTAGGCCAAGATTCCTGTTTCTGAACACTATCGCAGTAATTCATGCTGGAGTGTGAGTGTATGAATGTCAGGTGAGGGCATACACACACTACGATACAATGTACACACACGTACACAGTACAAACTGGGTGCGTTCACCAATAGAACCCTAATGCTCATAGCTACATTTTGATTCTCATTATGAACACAGTTTTCTAAGGACTAAGCTGTCGTATATTGAGAACTAACTCTTGGAAAAAGCAATGAGCTTTTGCTTCAAATATAATTTGTTTAATACAGCCCGTCAAATACTGAGACATTATTCAGCACTATACAGCCACACTGTGTCACACATGGTGTCAGAGGTGGGATACACTCATCAAGGATATTACAGCGGTAGATGAAACCCACCATTTGGAACAGAAATTAGGATCATTCATCATGGATTATTAAACTGCAAGATGAAATCCACAATTTGGAGCTGTGTGAACAGAAACTAGAACCTTCATCAAAGATTGTTAACTCAGCAGGTGAAACTCACAGTTTGGAGCAGAAATAGAATAATTAATCAAAGATTGCTGCTTGGAGCTGCGAAAGCTAATCAGATGAAGCATAGTAAGAAGTACTAAAAGGAAGAAAGAAAGGAGAATGCAAAAAATGAATCATGATGGTTCCTATATTCCTGGGGCCATGGGCTGATATCTGTCTGATATTGTTTGAGCACTTTGTGAGGTTGGATTGATGCCCTGGAGTTTTGCTCAGATATCTATTGTCTGTGAGGGTCAGGGAAAGATGTTACTGTTTTTGCCCCTTATATTGACTTAGACTGGGGTATGGTTCAACATACATCAGCAGCCTTCCCGCACCTCACCCGAGTCACCATTCTTCACGTGTGAGCCTCAACATTGAATGACCAGGAGGAGCATCAGCGCCAAACCCTGACACTGTTCTCACCTAATGTCCACACACCCTTTCTAGACGATTCACTGGATAGCAATCAGAAGTGGGAACTCTGGCTGATTTTCCCCTCCGTAGACAGAAGCCAATTGTTGAGCCTCTACTACATTGGCTAACTCAGCACAGATTAAACCTTGGACTTTCTGATAAGCATGGCCCAGCTCCTCATTGCCTTTACCATCTAATCCATCAGAGGAGCTTCACTGAGCTTTATCTTACGAGTCATAGAATCATACAGCACGGAAGGAGACCGTTCGGCCCATCATGCCCATGCCGGCTCTCTGAAAGAGCGACCAATTAGTTCCACTCCCCTGTTCTTTCCCCATAGCCCTGCAATTTTTTCCTTTTTAAGTATATAATCCAGATCTTCTTGTAGGTTTTAGCTGTGATTTGTCACCTCCCTCAGGATTAGGTGGTAAAGACAGTGAGGGGCTGAGCCATGCTCATCAGAAAGTCTTAGGTTTAATCTGTGCTGGGTTAGCCGAAGTGGTGAAAGGTACAGCAGCTATGGAAGAAATGGGCTATGCTCATCCTGTAATTTCCTGTGTTCTTATAAATTTGCATTTGAAATAGTTTATACAGTTCTTGAAATGAATAGAAGAAAAGAGATAGTGAGGTCAGGAGGAATAGTAGAGAATAAAAAAGGAACAGAAGAAAAGGAGGATTGGTACAATATCGAATGTTTTACTCCTGGGGCTAAGAAGGCACAATTTATTTTAATTCATATTCTTGCTCAAGAATTTTACAAATCAGATTCCTGTCTCCACTGGGGCAGGAGTTCTGTCAACAATAAAAATGAATGTTAATAACAGCTCTGACCTTTTTTTTTTATATCAGTGCTGTGTCAAAGATCCACCATGTATTGACAGTTGAATATTTTCTCCCATAGGAATGCAACACTAGTCAAATTTTCTTGCCAATTTTCCCTCAAATCCTTAGGGAAAGGAGCGTACCTCCTCTGTTCACCTCTCCAGACAGTTCTAGTGGAGATCAGGGAATCTCAAGCATGAACCAATGTGTTATCACTATGGCACAGCAGGATGTCAGCATGCTAAACTAACGTGACACCTGCATATGCCAATTGAGCCTTTTCTAAGTTGTTACTGTAAAGCTGAGCCTCCTCATTTCTGCTGCACCAGTACTAATCTGAGAGAGAGGGTTAACCAAATCAATTCTGCTGCTTGTCATTGTGGAAATAATTTCCATTTTCTCTGTGGAATAGTATTCCTGTAAAATAAGTGTTTCACAAATGGCAATTAGAGTGCCGAATGTCAAATGCTGTAGACACACTAGGATGGTGCACTACTTATGCAACATGTCACCTTTATTATTTCAGTTTTTAGTATTAGATATTTCTCACTGGCATCCAGATATAAACATGGGCGAAGTACTTCCTTGGCTTTCCCCCCAACTTCTCTTGAAGGTGGTGACTCAAGCTGGAGTACCGATCCAAAGGAAGATCGCTGCCACCTCACCCAAGTGGCCATTCTTTAGACGTGAGCCTAGACAATGAGTGTTCATAGACTAGTCAACAAAAATTCAAGCTAGCACTTGCAGGACTATACTTTTGCACCAATGAAAAAGGCTATATTTGTGTAATTTGGAGAAGGTTGACCTCAGTGGAAAAGAAAATCGGACAGAGTGCAAAACAGGCTGCCGATTTGCTATTGCCCATTTTGCTCTACTGCCCAAGATTAATTTATACTCCAGGTAGCAGAGAGGCCAGGAATGGATGAGAATTTTAAATCTAGGGTGTTTTGGCAGAGGAGAGTGAGGTCCAAAAGCACTTGATGTGGTCCAGCTACATCTGGTAAATGATGGCTAAACCAGTTGTGGGCCAGGTAAACACTCGTCTGCACCCCTTGGACTTGAGGGAATGAGATGACAGCCGTACAGGGAGAACGAGTGGGATGGGAGAGAATAAAGGTTTGACTGGAGACAAAGGCATCAAAGGTGGCGGTGAGGGAGTGGTTGGGCAAGCGACAGCTGCAGAAGTATTGTGGTGAACAGTGGGCCAAAGGATCAGCAGTTGAGAGTTTGAAAGTGCAGTTGTGGAGGACGGGGAGAGTTTTTACGAAGGTGGATGCAGAAGGAAGTGGGACTGGATGGGGTAGGGTGATATGGGTGTTGAAGGATGCAAGGAAGTGGTTGGAGATGGCCTTCTCAGTGATTGAGACCATTGGAGTAGAGAGGCAGCAGGAGACTGCAAGCTGAAACAAGTGGCTGTGAATATGGGTAAGAGAGGTTATATGGAAGGAGGGACAAGAGAACGGTGAACTCAGAGGAGAGAGGGCAAGGGGAGCTGAGACGGAGATTCAAATTTGAGGATGCAGATGCATAGGCTGAAGTAGGAAAGAAGTAATGATATCCCAGAGAGAAACCTGATGTGGGACTTGGGGGGTGATAGACAATGTGAGGTGCTCAAAGGAGGATAAGGTGCCAAAGGTATAGGAAGAGATATCAAGGTGTAACTTGGTGATAAGGACCACACCACCACCACCTCTCTTGGCAGTCCCTGAGGGGCCCATTGAGGCACCCATCACTGCCTCCTTACAAGCAAACCCATCTGTCCCATCCTCCTTTCTTACCAACCTCCCAGCCCAGAATGCCCACTGGGGGAATAACCTCAGCAACCTCCCTCCCATCACGCTCACCCCAGCCACCACTACCCCCTTGGACTCTGCCAGTGGACCAATCACTGGCCCCTCCGCATTTCGGTCCAGAATGTCCATTCACTCTTGAATAAGATCTCTGCCATCCATTACCTTATTGTGGTTGATTGCATTGACATCCTGCCTTACGGGTGATGACACCTTGCCCCTTACCAAAGCCTCCCCACCTGGTAATTTTTTCTAACCCCTGCCCCGCTCAAGCGGCCAGGGTGGTTTTGTGGCCCTTATCACTTAAACTAGCATTCTCCTTTAAGGAATGGTCTTAGTCACATCTGTGATGTAAATGTAAAGTGGCCTTGTTTACCCATGGAATCATTATTATGGTTATGTTGTGGTAATAGCTGCTTTGTAAGGATCGTGTAGTCAATTGTCATGCAAGGCTGTACATCTCATAATAGTTGCAAGCACACTGGTTATTGCCATTCTTCAATTCTAATAGTTTATCCTTCACCTTCATTATGTCACTGGTCTATTTATCTTTTCATGTGATTACACAAGCGACCTTCAGTTGAACCCATGAATAATCACTTGGACACTCTAATAACCACTAGCAATAACCAAACGATTCCTCATGGTAATTGCAGATGAGAATTCTAGCAGTAATCACAGCGGGTGAAAGAGCAAATATTTGTATTCATCAAGTAGCTATCATGTTCCAAATTCTAGTGTATTTTTTTGTTCATTGATCTTTAACATCCTATGGTTGTGGCTTAAAGGGATATTTCCTTCATGCTAAAGCAATCACGCAAATTGGGTCAAACATATCACACGTGATTACATCATGACAAAAATGGTATTTGGATCTTCACATTTCCTATGCAAAGGCGTGTCAAAGCTGTGTGAGCCTCAGAAGTCAGTTAGACTAAAGCCCGAGACCCCTACAGCTACCTGGATCTGTAGCGTGTAATGCAGAGTCGGCAGACCTAAGCAACACAGGCAGTTCCTGCTCCTTTTATGGATCCCACTGTAATTTCAAAGGGACTGGTTGACCAAAAATGTGGAATGAAGTTGTTTTTACTTGTAGACCAACCTGACGCATTACTGTTCAAGCGTTCAGCTCCCATTTTTTGAGGGATAGGGGCCTTGTCATTATAAACATACACTGGTAAAGGTTTTCCAGTACCAACCAGGTTATAAGATAATCATTTTGGGCGGACTTCGGGTGGGCAGCAGGAGGAGCACTTGTGCCACCCACCCTAAGTCCTTGTTGTGAGGCCTGACCCATTGTGAGGACTGGGCCTCACTTGCTTACTCCCCGGGGAGCTGAGAGCACCGAACTAGAGCTCACATGCAACTTGCTGGTCAGAAACTCAGGAATTCTAGTGCCTCCAACATGGAGCTGAGCCAGAAGTTTTATCTACCGGGGGGAGTGGGGGGTGGGGGGGGGGGGGAGGAATCGCGGGGAGGGGGGTGGGTTTGCGTGGATAGGCTGGAAGCGAGCGGAAGATTTCTGTGGAGCATTTGTGCTCGTCCTGGCCTCACAAAAATCTTAAAAAAACCAGAAACTTACCTGGTTTTGGATTGACTTTTAAGGACCTCTGGTTAGGCTGCTCATCGCAAGGGGACAGTTTCCATATGTATGTTAACAATAACTAGCTCTACCGCTCCATCCCATGACCACCTCTGTGATATCAGATTGCTTGTCTGACATCAAGCCAAGAATGAGCCAGAACTTTCTCCAACTGAAGATGAGCAAGTCCAAAGCCATGTTATTCAGCTCCCACTAAAAAACTTGGACCCACACCCCCATCTCCATGCCCCTCCCTGGCTGCTTGCCAGGTGAATCCAGGCAGTCTCAATTTCACTGTCCTGATACCCCGAGCTTTGTTTCACACTCCACCTCCACAACATTGCCCACCCTTGACCTTACCTCACCTCCACCACTGCTGAAATCCTCATCTATGCTTTCCTTAACTTCAGATCTGACTTCTCTACTGACCTCCACCATACAGAAGCTCCAACTCATTCAAAACTTTGCCAGCCACAGCCGGTCATGCACTGAGTCCTGCTTGCTCATCACTTCTGTCCTCCCTGTTCGCCCAACACACTGAAATCAAAATCCTTTCAAATCAAATCTTTCCACAGCTACATCTCATCCTATCTATTCCAGCCTTACAGCCCAGCCGATAACTTTCAATCCTCTGACACCAGCATCTCAGCCTCCCTTCATTTCACCATCTGTGGCAAAGCCTTCAGCCATCTCAACCCTACACTCTGAACTCGCTCCCTTGCCTCTCTCTTACTGCCTCTCTGTGCTTTCAAAATCTTATCAACCATACCTTTAATCACCACTCCTAATTCTTCCATTAATTATTGCTGTCTTTTCTTCCACTGCAAAGCACCTTGGGGTGATTTATTGTATTAAAGGCACGATGGAAATATAAGTTGTTACTGTTGTTCAGAATACAAATGCACATTAATCTGCACAGATTTTTTTCCCCCAGAGGGAGGAGTAAGGGAGCTTGTCATTAAAAGCATACGTAGGTATAGCTTCCCAAGTACTCAATGTATTAAATGTAGAAAATATCACGCAGTTCTCTGTGGCCTTTCAAGCACCACAACTAAAGTAAGTAATCAATCTTATGTTTTAATCACACGTTGTGAATCTTGTTATTACATTTCCCACCCGGGCTTTATGCACCTCTTCATGTTATATCTCTGTGCTTTGTGGTTCTACCTCATTCATATACTGTTATGAACTTAAAAGTGCACATGACACCATTAGGCAAAATGCAGTCGATTGTGTATCTGAGGTACAATTGCTAACAATCAGTGTAATTAGTATGAAATCTGAAGTCCTTTTCTGCCATTATATGAGGTGAAATTAAAGTTTACGATCCCATCAGGTGGCTTATCCTTTGGAACCAGCTCATTTTGCTAATCCTAGGCAAGCTCCAGGACAAGATTTGCTAAGTGAGGCTCTGCCTGAACTAAAGAGATGCAAATGAATCCCAAACCACTAAAGGAAAGTTTGTCCTTCACAGGTTACTGCTAATCAGGTCAATATCTTAGCAACATTAAACATTTAAATTCCCTCAAGAGTATAATGCATGTTCTCACCCACTGGCTTATTTTACATTCAGCAATAATGCAATGTGCAGTATTTCTAAGTCACCCAGACCAAAGGAAGGCACTTATGTAGTCACTGCAAATGCCACAGAAATTCCATAGGGCTGGATTTTGCAGGGGGGGGTGGGGGGGTCAGTGGGCACGATTGGTGGCGGGTCGGGTGGAGAAGTGTTTTTTTTCCCCAGCAGGTCGGCACCCCGCTGTGAACCTGCCGCCACACGCCTTTCCCCGATGTCGGGTCTGCCAATGCTGAGCAGACCCAACACGCAGTGGCGGGTTCATGACAGGGGACCCAATTCAAGTGTTTAGTGGCTTGTTTAGAGCCACTTAAGAATGAATTTCAGCTCACCTTCTGCATTTGACAGCTCGCCCACAGGGTCCACGCTGGTCATGGACCACGTCTATCATGCTGAGGCAGGAGTTCAGTGGCCACTGAATCAGCTGTTGAGTTGACAGTTTCAAATGTACAGTAAAAGCTCCCACCTTACAGAGATATCTTCCCTCAGCCACAAACTCTTCCTCACTGAATTTCCACAACAGATTCACCATGCTGCAAGTCTTTACATAAGTCTCCATGCAGTCTGAGCTCATTACCTCTCTCACCGTTGACAGATCGATCCTGTCATCTCTACTTCACCTGCCATCTATTCCATCAGCATGGGTGCCCTTTATACTCTCTCACCTTGGTTCTCAGAATCCCACCATGATCAGCCCCAACACCAGCAGCAACAGGCACACCTGCAGCACCAACAACAACACCAACCTTCTCCGCAATCAACTGATGCTGCACAGGACACAGGGCATCAGCACCCGAGCACATTGCTGCCTGGGAGGTCAGGAATGGCCTCACCATGGTCAGATTTACTTCACTTGACGCTGTACACCCTGGTTGCCACATGATGCGCCAGGTTGGCACCACCCCACACCAACACCATAAAGCATCCCTACAATGCCCAAGCCATTCATGTCACACTCATCACCATTGCGGGGGGGGGAGGGGGGCGGGAGACCGTTATGTCTCACTGAAACTCACTAAGCCACTTCCAAAGGTACACACAAAAGTGTTGAAAATAAAGGTTTCAATGTTTGACACCACGTTAACAGAAACTTTACATGAAAATTGCATAAAACACCCAATTGCCTACCCTTGTGTGTTGTTAGTTGTATGATTGCACTAGGATGAGGGTGAGTGTGAAGGGTGACCAGTGAGATGGGGATGTGATTATGGCCCAAAAATTAGTCCCGCTACGTGAGAGTACGCACTGTGTACTCTCGCGTATTCTGTCTCCAATTGCCGGTTTTCTGCATGCACTGCGCATGCGCTGAAAACCGGCACTTGGTGAATGGAAAAGGGGGCGGGTCCTAGGTGAACCGCGTGCGCGCTACAGGCTGCGCGCACGCTGTGCACTTAGTGGTTTCAACGCGCAGGTAAGTACGGAAGATTCTAGACATAAAAAAAGGAGGAGTAAGACCCACTTTTAACAAGGTAAGTAGTGAATTAAGTATTATTTTGAATTTTTTTTAACAGGTATATCTTTTTTAGAGACTTTAAAGACAGGTAAGTTTATTTTTATAACTTTTTAAAAGATTTTAAATTTTTCAAAAATTGTATTTTTTATTTAAAATGGTTAATTTATTTAACTATACTTATTTTATTAATGTGATGGTTTTTTTAAAATTTAATTGAGGTTTAGCGGTTCTTTTGGGGGGCTATAGTATTCATAACTTTCACAGCACTTATGTGAAAGTTATGAATGGAAGATGGTGTGCTGCCATTGGCTCTAACTGAGTCACGTGATCCCACAGCGCGCACGAATTAACTACGCCGGTGGGATACGCAAGCCCAGCACAGCAGCTGTCCAGAACATCAAGTTCGTGCGAGCTGGAACTGAAAAAGCCAACGTGGAGTGAGAGATCGCGGGGAGGCCTTACCCTCGCACGAAGGCTTCCTCACGAATTTTTGGGCCAATGTAGATAGAGAGGGATGGGTGGAGGTGCAAGGTAAGTTGGTGTGAGTAAGGATGTGCAGGAGTAGGGTAGGGAAGGCAGAGTGATGGGGATGTGATGAGAGGCACAGAAGGATGAGGTTGAGTGTGACTTTGTGCTAACATTTCGTGATCTACTGAGATCATTGAAACATTTATGGCACTGCACCCAGGTCCTCCTGACCACATCCCTGCTTGTGTCCTCCTGTGCAATGTGCAACCAGGCTGTGTCAATCTCCTGGGGAGGTCTCTTCCACCCATGAGAAGGGAAGAGGACCTCCCTGCGTGCTCTGGCTCCCTCCATAAGCATATGGAGGGAGTCATGGGAGAGCCTGGGTGCAGCCCTGCACCTCTGTGCAGTGCTTGTCAGTGTTTGCAGCACCTCAATGCTGTAGAACACTGACAGCAGAACTGTCAAAAGAAAGTTGGCCATGGTCCCTTTAAGGAAACAGGCTGATGACGCATCATCAGATGACGTCACCAGACCCGCTTCCTCTAATTGGCCGGGAAACGCGCTGGGTGGGCTTAACAAGCCCAATCAAGGGAAATTCATTCTACACAGTGGGCTGGAGCCAACAGCAGGATCGGGACCAGCCACCGACATCGCCCGCCACGGACCCGCCGAGGTGAGCAAAATCGCAGCCCCATAGTCTATGTACAATGTCAAATGTCTTGCAGCTATTCTGTCAATCATTGTGGCCTGGAGTTTCCTTCGTGGGTGCAACCCCGAAGTTAGACCCGTAAATGCCTCCAATATCACCCATTTTGCACTCATTTTGCTGATGTCTAAAAACGCCCAAGTATCCTCCCAACCTCATGAGAATTTAAAATGGGCATAAATCAGCGTAAACAATCTGGGCCCAAGGAAACGCCGAACCCACACCAGTATATTTCTCCTTTGAGTCTTAAAATTTAAGTTTCAACTCATTTAACCATCATTCATGCACATCAGGCACAGCATGGTTAAGAATTTGCAATCAGGGAAGCGATTCAGTTTTTAATACGACTTATACTGATGCCATAAAAATCCATTCAAAGGAACAGAAAATACGGAGCAGGTCTCAGTGAGGATTTTTTTTTTAAACGCTCAAAAAAATTGCAATTCAATAAACAGAAATATTACTTTATTTCCTGTTTCACCTAAAAATCTGGTTGCAATGTTGAGAGATCCCCGCGAAAAAAGCACAATTGGAGGATACTCACATTGGAGAGTCTGGGGCATGGCCAGTTTTGTGGGGGGGGGGGGGGGCGGAGTTTCGTTCAAACGGAGCCTTTGATGGACGGATGAGAAAGATCGAGGTGACTGGAGTGTAATGTAGTTAGGCGTGTAACTCGTCTATGCTCAAATTTCTGTGATCTTATAAACCATGTTGTTTGCTTGCTCCCAGATTCCGGGTGCATTTGGGCTAAAATGCCAAGGAAACCCCAGGCCCAGATGGTTATACTGCAGAACTGCTTCAGTTAAAGAAAGGACTCGCATTTATATAGCGCCATTCACAATTTCAGAACAGTCCAGGTGATGAAGTGCTTTAGAGGTGTCACTGTTGTAATATAGGAAAATGTGTCAGCTTTATCTCAGCGGTAGCTCTCTCGCCTCCGAGACAGCAGGTTGTGGCTTCAAACTGCACTCCAGAGACTTGAGCGCATAATCTAGGCTGGCATGTCAGTGCAGTGCTTGAGGGAGCGCTGGACTGTCAGAGGTGATTAAACTGAGGGCCCATCTGCTCTCTCAGGTGGACGTACAAGATCCCATGACACTATTCGAAGAAGAGCAGGGGACTTCTTCTGGTGCCCTGGCCAACAGTTATACCTCAATCAACATCATTAAAACAACAGATTATCTGGTCATTTATGCCAACGCTGTTTGTTGGGAGCTTGCTGTGCGCAAATTGGCTGCCGCATTTCCTACATTACAACAGTGACTACACTTCAAAAAAAGTACTTCCTGTACAGCTGTAAAGTGCTTTGGGATGTTCTGAGATTGTGAAAAGCGCTATACAAATGCAATTCTTTCTTTCTAAATGTAGCAGCAATTTGTGCACAGCAAGGTCCCACAAACGACAGTGAGATAAATGGCCAGATAGCCTGTTTTAGTCATGTTGTTTGAGGGATAAATGTTGGCCAGGACCCTGGGAGAACAGTTAAGACTGGCAGTGCTCTCGATTCCACTTCATTTGTATTATGGGATAGATTTAAGAACATTGACAACAACAGGTAAACAACAGTGTGCACATAGGATGGCATTTGTTGAAGGAATTTGTGTCTTCAACTGATTGGAGCCTGAAGTTCGTAAAGGCTCGATGCCAGCAGTGCCCGACAATGTTGACCCCGCAGGTAAACCTCACCTCTCAGCGGGAGATGGGATCTTGGCTTGAGTTTTGTAAGTAGATTTTAAGAATTAGCACTTGTGATGCCAATCTTTGTACTGTGTGATCGCAAATCAGGAATTTGGGTGCGTAAGTCAGCACATTAAGCCCGATTTTCAGTCTATCGATTTTAACGGACGAGAAATTGTGTGGGGGCCGCAGACCTCCACGCCCAGATTCCCGACATGCATTCCTGTCACTGGAAGCTGAGTGCCAGGAATGCGATCATGTAAGTTCTTCCTGTTGATGTTTATTTTGCGGATGATTTTTTTTGAAATCCTTAATTAATAGCTTCACATCATAAGACATAAATGTTAGTGAATAAATTGCCAATGGTTTCAAAAAATATTTACGTTTGCCGTCTGGTTTACATTTAAGAAATTCCTGGGCAGCCTCTCAACAACTGGACAGCCCTGTGGCAGAATCTATTCTAGGAATAGTATGGCAACTCTACTCTATAACCAGAGTACCTGTCGTGTAAGAGTAAGAAAAATTGAAAACCTCATAGTTTATGACATTATGAAACCTCGAGAGTTTGTATTACAGCCGTGCATCTTGGTGTCATTATTATCTATTATCCTGCATGTCTATCTATCTATAATCTCATCTATCTCTTATCCCACCTATCTATCATCCTATGTATCCATTATGCTATTCATTTATCATTCTATTTTGTATAAATTCTATCAATTTACCAGTTATATGTTTTAATCCTATCCAGTAATCTGCTCCTGCCACATCTGCTTTTTTTAAACTTAGCAATATAATCCTACACAACATATTAAAAAAAATTCTCATTTTACTGGTTATCGATTGCAGTTTAAAATGTGAATTCCAGAATTCTTAATTACAAAAGATTATAACACAAATAATTGCTACACAGAAACATAAGTGCAACTTAAATGAAATGGTTTTCAATAAATAGAACTGAAATGTGCAATTTGTAACTATCAGTATGGCTTTTTACACTATTTTAAGAGTCACGGCCAAGTAGGTGATGTAGAAATAAGAACTGATTAGACAGACCTGAGACATTTTTCTCTTGACTGGGAAGAGTGAACATGAAGCCTGCTGTGTGAATTCAGTCTGTAGCGGTTGCCTGAGCTAGCTAAAGGGAAGATATTTACCACCAGCTGCTTGTTTCTATCCCCAAGAGCAGGAGAGAGGAGGAAAGAAGATAGCCAAAAATTGGCTTTAAACGTTTTTGATCAGCCAGTTCAAAGCCTAAACTTACGGTTGCATCATTGAGCAAAACTAAAAATTGAAAGCAATAATTCATTGCCCAAATGACCAAATTGTACACATTTTCCCCACCAAAAAGTTAAAATGTGCCAAATTCCAACCAAAAAAAAGTTAGCTAATTTACAATCCTAATCTTATACTTGGGGTGGGGAGATAAGACTTGGTGCTTAGTTTGGGGAACGGCACACTTTTCCATCGGTGCCTATTTGGAGAATGAACCGCTGCCACATCAGGCACAGCGCAGACAAAGTAACAATGGGCCTTCAGGCCAACCACAGTACAGCACCCCCTCCTACACCAGTGTGGCATTTTGATTTTTCACACCATCCATCCTTGACTGAGGCTGCCAAATTAGTAATGAATTATGGGCAGTTTTTCTGTTCTGGACTCTTGCCCACTTCTCAGTCTCATTTCACGTGGGACTCTTCCAGCTGTCAGAGAGAGAGGAGCTTCATTCCATCAGTTCACTGGATTAAAATCCAGTCACCGGAGGTGAAAGGGATGGTGTACTCTGATCCTCTAAGCACTAGTTAAATTTAAAATGAATGTTGACAAAAACATGGATGACAAGAACATTAAATGCAATATTAAAAAAAGACAAGTTTTGTTGGCATAATGACATCTCCAGAGTATCACTCAAAGATTTGAAGCAGCCTAGGTTTTCTTGCTACGAAAAAAACTAACCAGCCACTGCATGTTGTGTGCAAGTTTTTTTCCAAACTTAACTGACGTCTTCATAATGCATTATAAAAAAAATTGTGAAATAATATTAATGAGTTCTTTATCAGCTTTTTCATGCCAAAAAGTCCTTTTGAGGCTGGAGGTCAAAATTTAATGCCTGCTCTCGGGCAATTGATGGAGAGGGGGAAGAACTGTTCTAGATGAATATGAAATATTGTTTTTGGCAGTGTTTTGCTCGTAATGGTGACTTTGAATCTGTGGTGTACAGCTTATATTATTGCAGGATTTTCATCTCCCTTAGGTTTTAAATTGCAAAGCTAATATAAATCAGATATAATCAGTATTATTTGCTTCATGCTTTCAGTTTAGATGAAAACAAATTCCATTCACTGTTAAAACAATTTATTTTAGAAGTTTAGCTACAAGTGCAATTGAGGTTCTGAAACTTAGCTTTGGTTTGTCCAAGTCCAAGATTTAATCTGAGTTTTGGAGTTTCTTAATTGATTCAGCTCAACTTGGATTTATCCTTGGCCCCCTCCTATTTCTCAACTACATGCTGCCCCTCAGCAACATCATCCGAAAACATGTCAAGTTCCACATGTACGCTGGCAACACCCAGCTCTACCTCACCACCACCTCTCTCAACCACTCCATTGTCACTAATTTGTTACACTGCTTGTCCAATATCCAGTCCTAGATGAGCAGAAATTTCCTCCAACTTAATATTGGGAAGACCAAATCCATTGCCACTGACTCCATCCCTCTTTCTGGCAACTGTCTGAGGCTGAACCAGACTGTTCGCAACCTTGGCGTCTTATTTGACCCTGAGATGAGCTTCCAACCACATATCTGCTCCATCACCAAGACCGTCTACTTCCACCTCTAACATCGCCCGTCTCCGCCCCTGCCTCAGCTCATCTGCTGCTGAAACCCTCATCCACGTCTTTGTTACCTCTAGATGTGACTATTCCAATGCTCTCCCATCTCCCAGCCTCCATAAACTTGAATTCATCCAAAACTCTGTTGCCGTAACCTAACTCGCACCAAGTCCTGTTCACCCATCACCCCTGTGCTCGCTGACCTACATTGGCTTCCGTCATCTCATTCTTGTTTTTAAATCCCTCTATGGCCTCACCCCTCCCAATCTCTGTAACCTCCTCCAGCCCTACAACCCTCCGAGATATCTGCGGTCTTCCAACTCTGGCATCTTGCGCATCCCCGATTTTAATCGTTCCACTATTGGCAGCCTTCAGCTGCCTGGGCCCTAAGCTCTGGAAAATTATCTGGCGTAGGGCCTGCTTTTACCAGCATAAGAGTTTAAAAAAATAAAAAAATAAAATGTTATCACTCATTTATACATTAAAAACCCTATCCAATAAGGTAAGTTTATTTTTAGCCCCGTTAAAACATATTTTAAAAACATTCAAAAAATTAAATTTTCATTTACAATATTTAATTAAATGGCATTTTAATTAATTTTAAATATGTATTTTAAAAAAATATTTATTTCATGTGTTTGTGTATTTTTTAAGTACGTATGGAACTCCCATAAGTATGAATGGGGATTCCCTTCTTTTATTGGTTGGGCCGGCCCACATGATCCCAGGGGCGTTTGCGAACTGCATGCGCCCCTGGGATACCTGGGCCTCTGCCCGTGCGTACCCGGAGAGGCCCAGGATCGCAAGCCTCCATACCTCCCGGGCCACCAGGGAAATGCGTCGATCTTTTACTGGTCGGAGGCATCCGCCCGCGGGAAGCCTCCGATCGCAAATTTTGGGCCAATACATGCTGAATGGTACAATTTTAAAGGGAGTGTAATAAGAGAGAGACATAGGGGTGTTTGTGTACAAATCTCTGAAGGTGGCAGGGCAGATTAACAACGCAGTTAATAAAGCATATGGTATCCTTGGCTTTATAAAGAGAGGCTTAGAGTACAAAAGCCAGGAAGTTATGCTAAACCTATAAAGAACACTAGTTCAACCCCAGCTGGAGCATTGTGTCCAATTCTGGGCACCACACTTTAGGAAGGACGTGAAGGCTTTGCAGAGGGTACAGAAGAGATTTACTAGAATGGTTCCAGGGATGAGGGATTACAGATTACAGTGGATAGACTGGAGAAGCTGGGGTTGTTCTCCTTGGAACAGAGAAGGCTGAGAGGAGATTTGATAGAGGTATTTCAAATCATGAAGGATTTAGATAGAGTAAATAAAGAGAAACTGTTTCCAATGGCTGAAGGGTCGATAACGAAAGGGCACAGATTTAAAGTAATTAGCAAAAGAACCAGAGGTGACATGAGGAAAAACTTTTTTATGCAACGAGTGTTTAGGATCTGGAATGCACTGCCTGATAGGGTGATGGATACAGATTCAATAGCAGCCTTCAAAAGGGAATTGGATAAATACTTGAAGGAGAAAAAATTGCTGGGGTATGTGGAAAGAGCGGGGGAGCGGGACTAACTGGATTGCTCTTCAAAAGAGCCAGCACAGACTCGATGGGCCAAATGGCCTCCTTCTGTATTGTACTATTCTGTGATTCTAATAAGACCTCACTTAGAGTACTGTGTGCAGTATTGTGCTCCAATAGGAAAGATATTGAGGCTTTCGAGAGGGTACAATACAGATTCACTAGAATGCTACCTGGTGTGAGGAAATACAAATATCAAGAAAGACTTGAAAAATTGCAACTTTTTTCATCAGAACAATGCAGATTATGAGGTGATATGACAAAATGTTTAAAAGCATGAAAGGATGGAACAGAATAGAAGCAAACTATCGTGGAAAAGAAAATCGGGCAGAGTGGAAAACAAGCTGTTAATTTGCTATTGCCCTATTTGCGATATCGCCCAAGACAAATTTCACCCCCTAATGTCTGTGAAACAACAAACCCAAAATAAAACAAAACCCCCTACACGAACTTTATAGGGGATTAAAAATTATAGACACAATTGAGTCATTTCCCAGTTGTGATCTCATTTTCTTCAATGATATTAATGCCTTTTTCTCATTGTTTTCTATCCAGCCTACTGTTTTAGCTTGTTTAAACCTGGAGAAACACATGTGGTACAAGATCCTTGTGCTTTAATATGATGAACCAGTATCCTACCATTCATTGCCACATGTACATGATTTTTCACAGGGTGAGTTCTTGAGATCAGCCTCGTGGGATACACAGAGTGATGGTGAGATACTTCCCCATCCCACAGGGATTATCAAAGGGAGTCATCCCAGATTGTTCATGTGTAATTCTAGTGGTTGGTTATAGAGCAGCACTGGAAGAGACATGGAAGCAGGTTGTTTGCCTGCCCTTTCGACTCTGGTCATTGTATGGTACAGGGGTAACCACAGACCGCATAGAATAGAAAATAATAAAAAGCTTCAAAATGAAGAAAACCAAACTAAAGTTTGAATTTGACAGCTGTTGTGACAGTTGGAAAACACACAAAGATTAATTTGTAAATGACTGGTTTCAGAGGGGGAGAAATTTGGTATCGCCCCGTTTGAGGCACTAACTTTTGAAATTTTGAAAATTTAGCGGCAGGCGCTAAGGATTCTGAACTTCTACTAAATTGGGTGTTAGCGCCCCAGGAAGGAAGTGGGGCGCTAAATCAAGCTAAATGACCTCAGTGGGGCACTACAGGAGGGAAGTGGCCCAGGGGGTCTCGGCCAGTAGTGTGGTGGAACGCAGCCTGACACAGTGCAGCAAGAAATTCAACGACCTCAGTCGGGTGGTCAAGGTGAGTACATGCTTCAACAGCTCCTACACACCAGCATCTGAACCTCAGTCTGTACACACTGCACAAACCACCACACCGCCACCACTCATCCACCAAATATCTTCACCTACTCAAACTCACATCCACATCTCATGCCTTGCCTACAATCACAGCTATTCAATGATGGCAGGCATATCTCCCAAACACGTAGCTGGACTCTGACTGAAACACATTTGTTTCTCTTGCAGGCCAAGATGGCCCACAATAGGAGGGAGCAGCAGAGAACAGGCTGGGGTGATGCATAGCTCCAGCAGCTCTCAGACCTTGAAAAGCGAGTGCTGCGACTCATTGGGCAGCAGGTGGTGGGCGCCGTGGTCGTCGGCGACATCGACCCCGTTGGGGGCAAAAACGCTATCTTCAGCCCCTCTCCTTCTCTCATCCCACTTCACCCTCACACCACAAACCTTTCTCACTTTCCACCTCCTGAGAATGTCTGCATTCCTTGCTCCATTCCTACCCCCCTGCCTCCACCTTGACGCGAGTGTTGTGTCTTTCAGCTTTCAGATAATCAGCAACCAGATGACCAGCCTATCCCTGAGCCCCCCACTGAGAGTGAGGAAGGAGAAGAAGAGGAGGAGGAGCAAAGCACCGCGTCACTGCATCTCTCACCCGCAGGCACCACCTCAGATACTGGCACTACGCAATCTTTAGAGGCAAGTTTAGTCGAGGGGCCTGCACTGGGTGATGCACCGGGGATGAGTGGGCTGCAGCAAGGCCAGGGGAAGGGGTAGCTCGGGAGCCAGCTCCCCGGAGGGCGAGTTCTGCTGCACAGTACTCAGATGAGGACCTCGATGGGGAGGCACTCACAGGAAGGGTGATGGCCATGCACACCGAGATGATAGGTGCAATGGCAAGGGTGCCCGAGAGCCTCTCGGCAATGGTAAGGAGTGTGGAGGAGTCCGCCTCCAACATTGCACAGAGCTCTGCACACACCACGGAGCCCATCATTCCCACTGTGCAGAGGATAATGGACTCCCAGAGAGACCGTGGGGACCCAGACCTCATGTCGCGTGTCATGGGCGATGTGGCAGCTTCCATTGCAGCACTGGCAGAAGCGACGCAACGTCTTAATGCAGTAATGCAGTCAATGGTTGCTGCCATCGAGTCTCAGACTGCTCTCATGCAGTCTCAGCTTGATGCCACGAAAGATATGACTGCTGCCATCATCGCTGGGTCCACCACCCTCCACCGGGGATCTCACAGTGTCGCAGTAGGCCAGCAATCTGTGCTCCAGCAGATTGGTAGGGATGCTGAGGTGCTGCCCTGGGGGAGTGGGAGTGGGTCAGTGGAGCAGGAACCTGCTGTCCTCTCTCAGGATGACAGCATTCCTGCTCCCACCACTGCCACTCCACCATTGCACCTGTCGCTGCCTGTCATCCAGCCAGCCCAGACTGTCGCCACCCAGCTTGAGGTGGTACCGTGTACAGCCGGGCCTTCCAGGCCCAGAGCTGGTCGAGGGCGTCCTGCAAGGCCATCTGTATTCTCTGGCACTGACACTCAGCAGCCTTCCACCAGCCCTGCTGCAGCCACTGGGGAGACACTACGTAGGAGCACTAGATTAGGAAAGGGGACTGTAAAGAGGGGAGGCAAGGGTTTGCACAAGGGTGATTAGTCAATATTGTTCTTGTATATATGTGGTTAATGGTTTTTGATAAATTTATTACTGGAATGTTGCAGATTTGGTGCTGTGTCTCATTTCAGTTCCGGTGTGTGGTGTGGAATCACAAAGTGATGGAATGATGGCGACGTGCTCAGCAACCGGAAAGATGACTCGAAGTCACTGGAAACAAAGTCTGATGAGGCAGTCACGGACTGACCTTGCAGAATGCCGATTGAGTGGCTGCCTCCTTTGTCGCTGCTGTTGGTTCTCCTGTTCCTCCTGCTCCTCTTTCTCCTCCTCCTCCTCCTCCTGCTCGTCCTCCTCCTGAGATGGTGGAGTTATGCCTGGTGGCAATGGCTGTGCCCTCATAATGGCCAAGTTGTGCAGCAGACGATGACGAAAAGGGACACCCGCTCAGCCGAGTACTGGAGGGCTCCTCCCGAGCGGTCAAGGCAGTGGAACCGTTGCTTGAGCACTCCGATGGTCTGCTCAATGATGTTCCTGGTGGCAGGATGGCTCTCATTATATGATTGCTGGCCAGGAGTGTTGGGGTTGTGGAGGGGAGTCATGAGCCAGGTGGAGAGCGGATAGCCCTCGTCTCCCAGCAGCCAGCCGCAAGCTTGATGTGGTGGCTGGAATAGGTCTGGCACACCGGTCTGGCGCAGGATGAAGGCATCGTGGTTGCTGCCAGGATAGCGGGCATTGACGGTGAGGATTCGCCATGTGTGGTCGCACACCAACTGCACATTAAGTGAGTGGTAGCCTTTGCGGTTACAGAATACCTCAGGATTGTTATGAGATGCCCGCAAAGCGACATGGGTGCAGTCAATGGCGCCCTGCACCATGGGGAATCCCGCTATGCTGGCAAAGCCACATGCACACTCGCGCTGCTTCTCTCTGGTCATGGGGAAGGAAATGTAGTCCCTTCTCCTTCTGTACAGAGCATCTGTGACCTGGTGGATGGAGCAATGGACGGAAAACTGGGAGATGTTGGAGATGTCGCCTGTCGCACACAGGAAGGATCCGCTGGCGTAGAAATTGACCTTGACGGTGACCTTGACTGCCACTGAGAGAGCCATGGTGGTCCTGATCTGAGGCTTGAGGTCTGGCTGCAAGAGGTGGCAGAGCTCTGTGACCACATCCTTGCTGAAGCGGAGTCTTCTAACACACTGGTCCTCAGTGAAATTCATGTCGAAGAACTACTGCCAGAATACCCTGGGCAGGTAAGGCCTCCTGTTGAGAGCCCTGTTGGCCCTCCTACCTCTTACCACATTTTGCACTCTTTCTCTGTGCCTCAGTTGCTCCTGATGCTGATGCTGGAGGGCGAGGTCCAGTCCCAGTACATCCCCCATGAAAGGATCCAAATATTGCACTTTCAAATCTCCCCTCAATGAAACTGAATATTCTTTATGTGCCAGAACACTCGTTAAAATGCAAAACGCTCAAATCGGTCAAAAGACCTCTTTGCCTCTGTGAAACTAACAACGCAGCATTGTTGGCCGACGAAAACTAAACCGGATGTGGACGCCTTTAAATAGCGCTCCTCCAGCGGACATCCGACTGAAAGCCGCCTCCTCTACCTGTCGTTAACGGCAGGCGCACAAGCAGGGGACGAGAGGGAACTTTTCATCTGGGGCGCAACCGGCGCGCTGCGCACGGCAATGACGTCACGATCTCCGGGCGCAGGAGATCGGAGTGCAACGTCTTACCGCCGCCTCAAAAGTCCCGCCGAATTTAGCGGGAGGTGTTGATGGTCACAAACCCATTTGCACCCCGTTAGCGCACCCCCCGGAGGCACTAACGGGTGGCGCAAAGGAGCCCAATTTCTAGCCCAGAGTGTTGAACAATTCAAATTCCTTTGGAAAGCTGATTACATCCTGTAACTGTTCCTAAAGAAATATATTTTGAAAATCAGTTTTGACTTAAATGATAGTAATTCTGTTATCATCATTGATTGTAGTTGATTTGAAGACCTACAGGAGAATCATTAACTTGCAGTGTAAAACCTTATGGTTTTCTTAAATTACCACAGGGGCACCAAGCAATATTTAACACTATCAATTATTCCAAGCATGAAAGTCATTGAAAAAGATGTTGACTGGGATAGAATGTCGGAGCCAGTGTTTAATATCCAAGAGTATGTGGTTACTAAGTAATGGTTATTTAATGTAAAATACTATGTTAAAATCCCAATTATGTAGATCATCTGAGTGTATACTGCTTCTGACAGCCCTAATGGCTTAGAGGCTAAATGCACCAGAGGTTCTGTGGTCAATGCTGAATTAGCTGATAGCCGCGATAGCAGGGTGGCTACAATTGGGATAGCAAAATACTGCGGATGCTGGAAATCCGAAATAACAACAGAAAACGCTGGAAAAACTCAGCAGGCCAGGCAGCATCCGTGGAGAGAGAAACAGAGTTAACGTTTCAGGTCGAAGACCTTTCGTCAGAACTCACAGAACCCACAGTTCTGACGAAAGGTCTTCGACCTGAAACGTTAACTCTGTTTCTCGCTCCACGGATGCTGCCTGGCTGGCTACAATTGGCCTCAGGTCCCTGAGCTAGGGTGAAAAATTAGCCTGGATTCCCACTCTTGATCACTATTAGTGACTTCTCCTGGAAATCTGTGTATGTCTGGGCATGGAGTGAGAACAGGATTGGCCTCTGCGTGTGAATCCTTCTATGATAGAATAGCTTACAACAATCACTGCTCAGGCTCCCATCTGGAAGGAGAGGTGCCAGAGGGCTACTACCAGCCATGGAACCATATCCCACCAAGGTGCCAGTGCCTTTAGTGGGGGGAAAAAAACAGATGTTGTTTTATCTCATCTTGCGTTTATGAACTTACCATTTAAGCTGCTCCTGTCAATTAAGTTGGTGTCTGCTGGCCAGAATGCTCCGTCTCCATGGACACTCCTACCTGCTGAGCAAAGAAGGCATGTCAGAGGGAGAGCTACTGAACTGAGCTGGATATCAGCACCGTGGAACAGTGTTATAAAAGAAACCTTCAGGATCAACTTGAGCAAAAATTAAACTCCAGGTGAATAATAAAGGAGATGGGCTGCATGTAGGATCCCGGTCATGAAATATTTCAATCACGCTTGAACATCTCTTCCAATATTATGTAAGTTATTCCACTTAAAGGAGCACTCCATGCCAGGTCTTTCGAACTACAACTTTTTTTTCTCCAAAGTCCACTATCTAAATAATTAGCATTAAGCTCGAAATGTTGTCAAGTAATGGAGTTCTTATTTGAGTCCGTAGATTGAAAGATTAGAGAACCCTTTGAAATAAAAGAAAGTTTTTTACAATGTATTGCAAACTGATGTTGCATCTCTTTTGGCTCAAATGGACTCTTCCATTCATGATGTCAGGGTTGGCGACAACCCAGCACTATGCCGTGTGCTACCTGTTCAACCTATGACATCATTCAGCAGAAAACTTTAACTGGAAAGAGGAGAGTGGCAGAATTTGGGTAACAAGATTGGAAAAAATTGATTCAGGATTAGAAACACCTGAATATTGGGTCTGAGCAACAGAATCTAATAAAGTACCTGTCACAATTTCAAAAGCATGCTATTACTTTACAGATTTGCCTATTATAACTTAGCTATTTCCCTCAATGAAATTGAATTGAAGTGAGTGCTTTACTTTTAAAAACCAACATTTTCATGTGAGATGGTACACCACAAATAATTAATACTTAAATCTTGGTTTAAATGCCTGTTTTGAGGGTCTGAAGTACAATTGTAGCGTATTTGTATACAGTCCCTATTCGCGACGCCACAATCTCTCTATAAAACAAATTTACTTTCAAATTGAAAGAAATGGTGCTTACCCAGAGGTGCGGTCAATCATTTACTCTTGACTTGCCAATGTTCCAAATTAGAATTCGTATAGAATTATCCTTTCGGAGGAATTTCTCAAAGCCACATATATATTTACAGCACTTTATGCCTCACATAGCAACAATGCAAAAACATAAACAGGACATTGGGAAACAAAGTACAAAGGAACGAATCATGGAATCATAGAATGGTTACAGCACAGAAGGAGGCCATTCGGCCCGTCGAGCCCGTGCCGACGAGGAAGTAATTTAGAATGAAAATTCAACTTGCAACTGGGAGGATCTGACTGGATGCAATAAGGTACAGATACTGTTGATAAAAGTAGTCCTGCTACGATGTTTTATATTTTCTATCTTGCTTCACTTATAATCTCATCAATCAACTGACCTGCAGTTTTGCCAGTGAGAAAGTATGTTTTAAGTTCTGCCGTGAAAATTCAAAACTCACGAGGATTAAGAGGCTTGAATAACTATGTCCATATTTATCTCTGTTCCAATGATTATTCTGCGATTAAGATCACAGCAGTTCTTGAAATATATTGATCAAGGTTTTTTTCTCCTCTCTCACTTCAGGTTTACCTCTCTCCAGGATTAGATTAGAACGCGCATCAATTATTTATTTTAAAAAAATTGTAAATTTTGTGGTGCTGAAGGTGAGGTGTCTTACTGCAGAGGAATAAACACTTTCCATCTGGGACACTCAGCTCATGTTTGCCATGATTAGATGTGCAAATGTCCCAATAATGAAGAGGATTTCCACTCTGTACCAGGTATGCTGACATTGTAAACACATCCTTTATAAATTAGTTTACAATCTAATTTCACACAAAGCACAAAGGAATCATTCCCCAAAGTGTCTCAAAACATCATCAAGCAGTGACCTTTTTCTGATTCCCACGCCAGCCACCTTTCTCTCTGAGTGAGATTGCCAATTTAATGCCAATTACTGCCAAATTAGAGCTGGCTATTTTGTACTGTGACTATTAGGAACTGACTTGAGACTGCCCAAACTCATTTCACGTAGGACCTTTACAGCCAGCAGACATTGTCGTCCCATCAGTTTGGGCGGGCTTTGAGCCCATATGCCAAATGTCAGCACTGCAGACTGACAGTCAACATATACAGTCATGTCAGCATTTGTTGACAAAAATCAGTCCGTCCAGCAATGCCTGTCCCTTCTCCTAAGATCAGTCTAGAATGCCTTACCAATCTGTTGGGCACTTTAATTAGAACGCACATCAATTATTTATTAAAAAAAAATTGTAAATTTTGTGGTGAGGTGTCTTACTGCAGTCTCCCATTAAAGTGCCTGACCTTATGCGACTGTTTGGTGATATGTGCCCCGCATTGCCTAGGTCCTCTTCTAAGATTTCTTGGGAGAAAGATCGCGGCCGGGGCGCTGCGCACGGTGATGACGTCATCGCCGGCGGCGCAGCGCCGCGGGACGCTAACGGTTACCGCCACCGCTAACCTCCCGCTGAATTTCGCGGGAGGCGTTGGTGGCGCCGCGCCCAGGCGCTAGTTGCTTTGCGCCCCTTTAGCACCCTCTTAGGGCGCTAACGGGAGGTGCAAACCAACCGAATTTTTCCCCCCTTATGTTCTTACGTTCTCTTTCTACACACAAACACACACATGGGAGCTTCTGCACATGCGTGATCATGTGGGTTCTGCACTTGCTCAGAGTGTAAGGTGCCTATATACAAATAGATATACCTATACACACACTTAATTTCTCATGGCATTACTCACAGCCAAGAAATTTTAAAAATGGCTCTCCTTGCACCAATTGTATTTGTCTTAGTCTCTGCCTTCACTACTTTTGCCTGTCTCTCACTCTCTGCGCCTCTTGCACACTTTCTTTTGTTGTCTGCATCTCTCCATTTGTCACCAACTCTTTTTCTCACAATCCCTCTCTCCCAAGGAAAAAGATAAAGAGAGATGGTGAAAATGCGGAGAAGTGGGATTCACGTAGATAACTCCAGTTGAAGAGCTAGCATTTGCACAGATGGAATGGACCTAATGACCTGCTGTGCTGCACTTTCTATTATCTCTCTAAGTCTCTCCTTTCCTCTGTTTACTTTTTCTCTTGTATGTCTCCCACTCTGTTTGTCTCTGACAAATACCACTTCACTCAATTACTCAATTGGTATCTTTGACATTTTGCTGAGTCTAAACTGGACAAGCGATGGTGCTGTCAAAGGGGAAATCATATCATGCTCTGCAAATAGCAAAGTTTGCTGTCAGTCATAAAAAAAATGCTGAGGCTATATTATCTAGCCCCCAAAAATATGTTGTATGCCACTTCAGAAAAAATGTTAGTGGTGCATTTACCAAATTCTGATTCACAGCAATGCCTTCCAATGACAAAATGTAATATAATTTCTTGTTTGTTAGCCTTGCTCCCCCCAAACACTTCCAGCCCCAACACCTCCAACCCCAACACCTCCAACCCCACCCCCCTCAGTTTCAGAAGTTACATTCTGTCAGTTGGAGTCCACCAGAGTGACAGACATAAAGTGAACCCAGTGTATTCTGGTAGTGGTTCTTGCTCACATCAAGGTTGGTGCATTTAGCGAACTGTAGTCTGCTATATGGTTAAGCCTCTATGTAAGCAGGCCCAAGCCCAAGGGAGGTGGAGGCAGATGGAGAGAAACAGAGAGGAGGAAACTCTTTATAAGGATAAGTTTAATGATTTAGTTTTTATTAATCTCTAGTGCGTTTGAAGTATTACTTTAGTGCTATGGGGTAGAGTTTCCGCTTTGGGCGCAATCCAAATTGCACTGAAAATGCACTCAAAATTGCGCTGGTTAGGTTACAGTTCAAGTTTCCAGTAAAATTCATTTGCATAATCACAAACATAAAATCTTCCGTGCACCAGCGCAATCGGGCAATGTAATAGAACGTAATTGTTTCTTTTATTTCTTTCCATTAAAAAGTATTCTTTGATGTATTTAAGAATGGTAACCTGGTGCAGTTTTATTAATACAGCTGAAAATGGGTTTATCACAAAAAATAAGCATTTTAATAACAATATCCAGTCCTCCACTTGTGAGTGACCTAAGTTAAAAAGTGGTTTTGAGCGTAAGCCACTTATGTTTAAAATTCCTCAATCTTTTGCGCTGGTTCGGCCGATTTCGCCAAATTGCGCTGATACTACTAGTGGAAATTTTATTGTTAATATATCTTTCAAGTACTGAGAAACCAAGGTGGCAGCTGAAAAAGCTTAAAAAAATTATATGAAGTGTTATTGGTTGCTGTAATGTATTATCACATGGTTTGGTATGAGCATGCTCAGTTCGCTCTGGCCTAGTAAACAAGCACCTTGACTAGCAAGTCATCGTGTCTCTGTTCTTCATTTGTTCGACCCACATATATTACACTTGCCTTCTTCTGCTTGCTAGTTTTTTATTGGTAGAGACTTTTTGCTGCTTGCTGGTTCCTCGTTGGAACCTTTCCTATCCATGTAGTAATATTTGTAGCAATCAGCCTTAGTCATGGAACAATGATTTGTTGCTTTGTTTACGAATACGATGTTTGAGCCAATCAGGATTTCAAGTGTGACAGACACTTTCCATGTATGATGGATACTTTCCTATGCCCTACGGATGTGCACTACATACAAAATGTTTGATTATAGATAGAAAGACAAAGAAAGATTGGATTCACAACAGCCAAAAGTTGATGCCATCATTTGTCTAATAAATGAACTGAGTGATTAAAAGATTATTCATAGAAACTTGAATCTCATGTAAGAGGACTGAACTGAAATCAATTCACTTGATGTGTCTGACTGGAAAGACAAAACAATTCTCCGCTGAAGAAGTCCACTTCTTACTCATTAAGCACAAGATTTGGCTCAGCGGCACGTCATTAATGAGATTTATTACCACAGGAGCAGCAACTCCTTCCTTTCTATATATGACCCTGAAGGATCACTGGATTAAAAAATGGCACCCAACTTCATTCATATTGCACATTTCTGATTCAAGCTGAAAAGTTGAGAGACTGGGGCTACCGTACCTTGGTCATTAGCCATTTTGTCAGGGTGTTCAACTGTAAGAAAAGACAATATTATTAGATTCCGACAGCTTCAGGGAGAGGCTTGCATGTGGGACTGACTGTGTGCTTTGAAAAACAGGTGTAACACAGGTTGGCTGCACTTTCAACCCACTGACTGACTGGAATGAAGGGGAAGCATTTTTACATTTGCACTTCAAACAGACCCACAAGAAAAAGAACTGCATCAAGTCACAGAAAATAATTATCACCTAGCTCATTTGAGGGACTTAACAGAAGGCTCTGGGACTTAAAATAACTGGATTACTAGTTAAGACCTTTTTTTTTACAAAACAAATTAATTCAGTTTAAAAAGGCAATGTGTAAAATAAATCCTTTTATGATAAAAAAATTCTCAAGTCAAACCCAACACATTCTGCACAATCTGTCTGCATTAATTGAATGCATTTAAGTGGAAGATAATTCATTTAAGTGGAAGATGATGCATTTAAGGGGAAGCTAGATAAGTACAAGATGTAGAAAGGAATAGAAGGATAAGTCAATAGGGTGAGATGAAGTAAGGTGGGAGGAGGCTTGTGTAGTGCATAAACAATGGCATAGACCTATTGGACCGATTGGCCTGTTTCTGTGTTGTAAAATTCTATATAAATGCTTCTTGACAATGCACAAAGTAATTTTATACTTGTTGATTTTGTCATTATCACTGATAACCATATCACTGCTTTTATAGCTGGTCCCTGTGATAAATATACACCATTCACTCAATGCTTGATTAACTGTGTTGGTGCCTGTGGTTGAGGATCTTTATGGCAGAGTCTAACCACCCCTGAAGTGCTGGGATCTTTCCAGTATTTCCTTGCCTGTATCCCAAACTGGTAAAGTTTGTTTCTGGATTGAAGTTACCTCAATCAAAAAAAGACATGTGCAAAGTTTATGTCCAAGATTCGGGCTGATTCAGATAAATGCTTTTCTACAAACATACCTTATTTCTGCCAATGAGTTCATGAAATAGGATTTTGAATGTTAGTTTTTCTGAGAAAATATTAGGTGGGGAAGGGATTTTGGTGACTTGGGAAGTATAGGCACAAAGTATTGGACTCTTAATTCAGAAGGCTGTGCATTCATATCCCAGTTATAACTGACATTCAAGATCAACTGTCCTCACTGACTGAGTATTACCAGTTCTCAGTTGCTGGAAAAATGTGCAGGAGCAAATCTTTTCACTTCCACCAACTACAGAGCAGCACTGATGCCACCAATTGACCAGCTACCTTCCCAACTAATAAGAAAGGAGACGGTAAGGCACGAGACAAAGGGCAAGGAGAAGAGAGACGTGGCAATGTTAAGGTAGGCCCGTTACCTCTTCCTCCTCAAATCAGACTGTGCTGAGTCAAGTCCAACTGCTTCTGAGCTGGAAATTGGGAAGTCACCAGAAAGTAAGACTAGCACCAGTAATCAGGCCATTTACACCGTCCAATTTGTAAACTGAGACAAATCGAGGGGAACATTTCCAAATGTATTTTAGATTTTTTTTCCAGCGAGGGGGCAGGAACGTACGTGTCTGCAAGAGAAAATACTTTCACATTGTGCAGCCGATGTCAGTCTCAATCACTCGCAGATTTGATGCAGAGTAATGCCTCTTTGGGTTGCTCCAATCTCAGAAAGGCACCCTGAACTGAATCAATCTTAACATTTCCATTTCTACATACTTATGACCTTTTTGAGTGAGTCTGCCATTAGTGGTAAATTATGGATAATTCACTGCTGTAACCTCAAACTCCCTACAAGCAGGATTGAGACAATCCCAACCTAACTTCACTTAGGTCACTTGCAGCGATTAAAGAGATGAGACCTTCGCTCTACTTGTTGAATCTGGATTTAAAAGCAGGTCCCAGAGGTTAATTGACAGACTGCTGAGTCACTGTGACACCCAGTCCTCATTTTTATTTTTTTTGTTTAAATGCACAACTGCCAGCTCCTTTGGTATTGTGTAAAATCTACAGATTGCCATGTCAGGATATTTAAAGAAGCAATTAGTGGGTTGAAAGTTGATCCATTTACTAATGTTAATAAAAATGTTGGTATCGGTAGGAAGTGAAGGATACCGCTTTATACTCATTTCACTAAAATCAGTGAATGGAGAAATTCTATTCCTAGATCACGGACAAGCCTACCGAATGCTTCTGAACACCCAAAAGAAAGAAAGAAAGACTTGCATTTATATAGCGTCTTTCACGACCACCGGATGTCTCAAAGCACTTTACAGCCAATAAAGTATTTTGAAGTGTAATCACTGTTGTAATGTGGGAAACGCAGCAGCCAATTTGCGCACAGCAAGCTTCCACAAACAGTAATGTGATAATGACCAGATAATCTGTTTTTGTTATGTTGATTGAGGGATAAATATAAAAAGGTAGACAAACGGGGAGAATTTCCATGAGGATTTCCTGATCTGCCATAATTTTAGCGGAAGCTAGGTGGAAACCCTCCAGCAATGGGGTAAATGATGGCCGTTTTTTATTGGTTGACTCCATTTTTTCAGGGGTTCCACAGATCTCTCATTGGAGAACCCCCAGGGAAATTCTAGCCAATAGTTTTCCTTGGCTTCAGAATCTTTCATTATTCAGACCCGTTATTGTGAACTCAGCAGAAGTCTAGGCAGTAGTGGAAAATACATTTAAAATTTGTTAAAAAATAAAGTTTTAGATATAGATTTAAAATAAAAAGGCAATACAAAATAGATTTTATCTCAGTCTTCCTTATCTTGCCTTGATCTTCTCAAACCCACAGTAAATGCAACCCTTATTCCCTTTATTCCAGCATTAATAATACCAGAGGGATCTGAAAAAGACTTACAAAGCAGAAAGGTGAATGATGATACCCCCATCTTGTCCTTTGACTATTGGTTGTTATGGAACTTGCTGGCTCAGGAATGGATGGACAATAAGCTTATCAACCAATTAACTATATAAAATCACCTTCCATAGTCATAGGTGCACATTCAAAGTATGTTTCAGTATCTGGGACCTGTGTGAACAGGGCAAGCAACTGTGTACCTTCTTAACGAATCAGATTGAAAAATTGTTACTGAACAGCGTAGAGTTTGAACCAGGGAGTATAAGTTAGAATAGTGAATTCAATGTCAAATCAGGCACAGATAGCAAAATAAAGAGAGGGAAAGAAGGATTGGATTAAGAGAGAGAGGGAAAAAACGAGACAGAAAAGAAAAGTAAAAAAAAAATTCTCAATTTAAAAAAATCTCCAACAACAATTAAAAGCTGAAGGAATGAGACTCCACATTTGTAAAAGGTAATTTTCAGTGCCAGAGAGGTTGTTTGGCAGTAATTAAGACTTATCCCACCGTTAAAAAGGGTACTTAGACTGAAATGGACAAGCCCTAACTTTCTGTGGAGAGTTTAGTCCGTATCTACGATATAAAGTACAGGAAGTTCATGCCATTCAATACATTTGAATGCGGAGCCAGACGGTGAGATGCAACTCGGACAGCAACTTCCGGATTTTCGCGTTTAACTTCGCTTCTGCACTCGACTGAAGTTGCTGTCTGATTTGCGCATAAATAACGGTGAGCACTCACCGTTATTTTTACAGTAAATTCTGGCCTGTCGTCTTTAGATGTTTTAGTTTCTACATTCATGTTTAGCTATATGTATAGAAGCAAATTGTGGCCAAAAGACATAGACAAATGTTGGGCCAAAAGCATGGATGGCATTGTAGTGTGCTAGGCAGAATCATGGATCAAGTTAGTCTTGCGAATTTAAAAGGCCCATTCTGCAGATTTTCAAGAAGGTGTCTAGATATTCCTCAAAAGGCAAGAGGGAGCTCACACGGCACAATGGGGCTACTAAAGCACCCTCTGGACTTGTAATAATTTCCATTACAATTTATATATCATTTTTGTCCAAGCATATAAAATAAATAGTAAACAGAGGAACATTAGAATACCCAGCTTACTTCACTCATTAAAGAAAGCATCAAAGCTTATTAGCAAGCTATCACAGCTTCCTTGTGCATAGAAGAAAGCAAGTATTCCTTTGTCTTTCATTGTGTGTTTTCTCTTTCTAAATTCTATGTCAAAAGAAATTCAGAGCTTCTCAATATCCACTCTGGTAGGAAAAATAGAAAAGCAGAGTATTTTTTAAATGGTGAGAGATTGGGAAATGTTGGTGTTCAGAGGGACCCGGGCGCCCTTGTACACGAATCACTGAAAGTTAACATGCAGGTACAGCCAGCAATTAGGAAAGCAAATGGTATGTTGGCCTTTATTACAAGAGGATTTGAGTATAAGAGTAAAGACGTCTTACTGCGATTATATAGGGCCCCGGTGAGACCACACCTGGAGTATTGTGTACAGTTTTGGTCTCCTTACCTAAGGAAGGATATACTTGCCATAGAGGGAGTGCAACGAAGGTTCACCAGACTGGTTCCTGGGATGGGGGGATTGTCCGATGAGGAGAGATTGAGTAGACTAGGCCTATATTCTCTAGAGTTTAGAAGAATGAGAGGTGATCTCATTGAAACATACAAAATTCTTACAGGGCTTGACAGGGTAGATGCAGGGAGGATGTTTCCCCTGGCTGGGGAGTGTAGAACCAGGGGTCACAGTCTCAGAATAAGGGGTCGGCCATTTACGACTGAGATGAGGAGAAATTTCTTCACTCAGAGGGTGGTGAATCTTTGGAATTCTCTACCCCAGAGGGCTGTGGAGACTCAGTTGTTGAGTATATTCAAGACAGAAATCGATAGATTTTTGAATATCAAGGGAATCAAGGGCTATGGGGATAGTGCAGGAAAGTGGAGATGAGGTAGAAGATCAGCCATGATTTTATTGAATGGCGGAGCAGGCTCAAAAGGCCAAATGGCTCCTATTTCTTATGTTCTTATATTGCCTTCTTAAGATGCCTGAAATGTATTTTCTGAAGAGCTTCCTCTGAACTACAGAATGATATTAAAATGTTCCACAAATTCAATCGCTTTCAATGCAAAACTACAAAATTAGTACCATTTTATTACTGCACAGAGTGATATATTTTGAATATTGATGTTGAACCCCAACCTTTTGGTGTTTTGAACAGAATAGGATCAGACAGGGGTCCCAGGCCCTTGGCATTTCGCCCTTGAATTCGGAAATAGTAGACTGTGTCCAAATTGAGATCCAGAATCTGATGTGTCAGTCTATCACCACTCACTGACTCCATTACCCATTCATCGATTGGTGCATTCTTCTCTATCGTATAAAACAAAGAATAGCCTAAAGGTAAAGGAAAGAATCATTAGGACTATTTTATGACAACACTGCAATAATGCATTAATGAGACAGGTTCACCTTTTGTGTGATATCCACAGTATTTGAATTGTAGAATTGGATGCACTATCACCGCACAACAAATTGAATTGACCTTGCCCCTTTAATAAGAAACATCCCAAGGTGCTTCAAACAGGAGAATGAGATGACTAAAAATATGGTTGAAAAATAGAAGGTTTTTAAAGCTGGATAGAGAAGTATCAAGGTGAACGGGTTTAGGGAAGGAATTGCAGAGAGTGGGGCTAAGAGACCTGAAGGCTCTGCCACCAATGATGGAGTAAAGGACGGGGGCAATATAGAGGAAGCCAGAGCTGAGCACAAGGAGCTCAAGGTGGGGCATAGGACTGGAGGGGATTGCAGAGATAGAATGGTTCAAGGCTGTGGAGGAATTTGTAAATGAGGACGAGATTGGCATCACTGAAAGCCAATAGAGAATAACAGGTACAAAAGCAAAATACTGCGGATGCTGGAAATCTGAAATAAAAACAGAAAATGCTGGAAATACTCAGCATCTGTGGAGAGTGAAACAGAGTTAAGGTTTCAGGTCGATGACCCTTCGTCAGAACTTTGGTGGAAGCAGTGTGTATCTGAGCTATACAGACCAGAAAGGTCACAAATTCTATCCTCGGTTGATGATGAATTACTGATCCCATCTGGGGTGGCATTGTGTACGCTACAATTGGTCTTAGCACCCCTGAGCTAGGGAGGGGTAAATTCTTGCTTTGGCTCAGTATCTAGTAGCCTTGGTTGGAAAGTGCTTGTCTGTGAACATCATGTGAAGGCAGGATTGTCCATCATAACCTTTATACTCAGCTGTGATAGACTGCTGCTGACAGTTATCATCAAGGCTCACACATGAGGAATGGCTACTTGGGCAAGATATTAAAGGTGCATCCATGAAACCATTATCCAGCAAGTGGGGAGAAAATTGGAAGCATTTTTTAAAAACAGTCAGTAATATCAAACAAAGAACTTGAATGACATTGTATACCTTGAGAAGAAAACCTTAGCAGTTTATAACTATCACTTTCATCCTGAAATAAGATTAGAGCCTTCAAATCACTCTAAGCTATTCATTTGTAGCTGACACAGCATAAATTGTTAACCAGTGGACTCCATGTAGTTGATGTGTAGCGACATCCACAACAAAGGATTAATGATTGTGCCCTGATCTTTGAGATTTGACAATACAACAGTCAGCAATTGATTAATAGGGTACAGCACAATCAGTAGATATTATATTAGGTTAATAATTCATGTCCCTGAAATATAGGAATACGAGTAGGCCATTCAGCCCCTCGACCCTGATCCGCCATTCAATTAGATCATGGCTGATCTGTATCTTAACTCCATCTACCTGCCTTGGTTCCATATTTCTTAATACCCTTGCCTAACAAAGATCTATCATTCTCAGTTTTGAAATTTTCAATTTACCTAGACTCAACAGCTTTTTGGGAGAGAGAGTTCCAGATTTTCACTACCCTTTGTGTGAAGAAGTGCTTCTTGACATCACCCCTGAATAGCCTGGCTCTAATTTTAAGGTTATGCCCCGTTGTTCTGGACTCTGTCACCAGAAGAAATAGTTTCTCTCTATCTACCCTATCTACTCCTTTAATTATCTTAAACAACTCAATTAGATCATCCCTTAATCTTCTAACCTCAAGGGAATACAAGCCTAGTCTATGCAACCTTTCCTCATAATTTAACCCTTTTAGCCCCGGTATCAGTCTGGTGAATCTGTGCTGCATCCCCTCCAAGGCCAATATATCCTTTCTGAGGTGCGGTGCCCAGAACTGAACGCAGTGCTCTAAATGGGGTCTAACTAGAGCTTTATACCACTTTAACATCATTTCCACCTGTTTGTATTTCAGCCCCCTTAAGATAAAGGCCAACATTGCATTAGCCTTTTTAATTAATTTTTGTACCTGTTCACTAATGATTTCTGTACTTGGACCCCTAAATCTCTACAGTTCCTAGCTTCTCACCTTTTAGAAAATATCTTTCTTAGGTCCAAAGTGGATGATCTCACACTTCACACAAATATGTAGAACTCTATGCTTCCATGGGATGTAGGGAAAAGAGTTTGAGACAACTAGTCCTAGTTCTGATGAAAGGTCATCAACCTGAAACGTTTCTCTCTCCACAGATGTCGCCTGACCTGCTGAGTATTTCCAGCATTTTCTGTTTTTATTCGAGACTAGATATGTTTATGGAGAGAAAAGGGATTGAGGGATGTGGTTAGGGATGGGTGGGTGGGATCATCTATCAAATAAGGATGTCTTTGTTAGGACGAATGGCCTTTCTCTGTTGCTAAAAATCTAATGGTCAGTCATTGTTGGCGTAACCCAGACCAACACTATGGGATAAGTCTCATGCAAGTGCTCATGTGGGTGCCTACCACTACAAACTGGCAATGGACTAACAAAGGAATCCCTTTCAACCAGTCAAAGAATCTCTCTTCTTTGTTAGTTGGCTACCATTTTCTGCAACATGTGCATATTGCTTCCTGTCTACTCCTGCCACTCTCGCTGTAATCCTGCCCCCATTCCCACTATGTACTAATTAGAATGAACTTCTTGGAGCCCGTTTCATAATTGCTCTTTGGCAGACAAAAATACAATGGCCCGAAAATTAGACCTAATACGCGAGAGTACGCACTGTGTACTCTCGCGTTTTAGGTCTCCAATTGCCGGTTTTCAGCATGCACTGCGCATGCGCGGGAAACCGGCACTTCGTGAACTCAAAAGGGGGTGGTTCCTAAGTGAACCGTGTGCGCGCTACAGGCTGCGCGCACGCAGTGCACTTAGTGCTTTGAACGCGCAGGTAAGCATGGAAGATTTTACACATAAAGAAAGGAGGCGTAAGACCCTCTTTAAACAAGGTAAGTAGTTAATTAAGTATTATTTTAAATTTTTTTCAACAGGTTTATCTTTTTTAGAGACTTTAAAGAAAGGTAAGTTTATTTTTATAACATTTAAAAAGATTTTAAATTTTTTCAAAAATTTAAATTTTTGTTTAAAGTGGTTAATTTATTTAACTATAGTTATTTTATTAATGTGATGGTTTTATTTTTAAATTTAATTGAGGTTTAGCTGTTCTTTTGGGGGGGTATAGTATTCATAGCTTTGACAGTTGTCCTGTCAAAACTATGAATGAAAGATGGTGTGCTGCCATTGGCTCTAACTGAATCACGTGATCCCACAGCTCGCACGAACTAACTGCGTCTGTGGGTCACGCAAGCACTGCACAGCTGCATGTGGGACTGGCCTTGAAACTAAAGTTCGTGTGAGCCTGGAGGGAAAAGGTAGGCGCGCAGTGAGATATCGCGGGGAAGCCTTACCCCCGCAGGAACGCTCCGTGTTTAATTTCTGGGCGAATAACATTTTTAAATAGAAACAAACTCTAAGTCCCAAAATCTTAAATATATTAAAAATCTTACATCTGTGCATAATCCCTATCAACTTTTCCCAGTATAAATTCTTATTGTCATAGTTATAATAGAAACTGCCTGTGTGAACTTGTTATGCTGTAATTACACCCTTCAGCCAGTGGTGGAACTGTGTTGCCTCAGTTTTGTATCGCCCTGTTCTTCAGCCTGTACTGTGGTGAAACTGCTATACTTTTCCGATTCCCAAATTGCCCTAATTTTTCCTATTTCACTATAAATACTATAAAATCAACACATGCTATATAAAATTAAGGACAGAATATATGACTCTAAAATGGGGGCTCCACTCGCTAACCTTGCTTTACCTGAAGACTACATGGTCTTGAGTAGAAATTGGACCTCGTTGCACCCATTTTTTGGATGAGAAATGGGAGGAAAAAGATGCCGTTTTGGAGGCCTATGTCCAGCCTGAAATACGTCTGACCCCATATTGGGTCGGGCGATATTCAGGTGTCCCAGGCGGCTGCATAAAACAAGCGTTAGGCCTCTTACATATGTTAATGAGGTGCCTAACACCTGTTTAAGCACCTTTCCCAGAAATTTGTTGGTCTTGAACTTTTTGGTTCTTAATGTAGCCTACTAATCAGTGGTCCTTAAAGGCTGTCACCAAAAAAGTAAGCATACCTTTTTAAACTAACCTTTATGTGAAGCCAGAGGTCGCAGGAATTCTCCTCCTAGCTCTACAGCATTACTGTGGACCGCTGCCCGCACGCGTTTGACCCCCTCCTGTTCTCCTCCCTACCCAGGCCTCCCTGAGGGCTGCGCCAGCAAGCCCGAATTGGTCCTCTTCAAATGGGCGTGCAGAGGCAGCTCACCCTAAATATGCTGATGAGGCCTGAGTCCCAATTCGGAATGAGCCTTGGGCCTTCGGCTTCTGTCATGGTCTCGGATCGCGCTGCCTAGTTCAGGCCTGAAAACAAGTCTAAACAAATTTCTCTCCCCCTGTGTTCAATGCATTGGGAGATGGACTAGTGAAATGTGAAAACACATTAAGAAGAAGCAGGATACCAGTAAATGAGAGGTGACACAATAAGATACACAAAATAAGTCAGTTTAAATTTATTTAATTACAGGGCCAAACAGGTCCTGTAACTCACTGTCCAAAAGTCTCATCATTGGAGCTTGTACTGTTTGAGAAGTTTCCACAGGGTAGATGAAAATCAACCAATAATGCAAACAATATTTTAAAAATGGTTTCTGGGCATTTTTGTAACATAAATTTCAAGCATGATGATTAAATAGGATTTTAGTAGAAATAACAGTGAACAGGAATGTGTACAATTGAGTCAGCAATAGCTTTTGTCAGCTTTTTGGTAATGGGAATTGGAACGTGTACCTGGATTACACTGAGGGTACGACTGGAAACAGGCTGATAGAAATGAAGCTTTGCATTTACCAGTGATCTTTCCATTGGCCTCCATTGGCAGCTGCCAGCTAATGATGACGGCTCGAGGCTTTCCTTCTCTGCTAATAACAGTCAGGTCCTTTGGGGCTGAGGTTGGAGCTATTATCCAAGTATAAAGCAGAGGGGAGGAAAGAGAAAGCAATGTTAAGTCGACTGTGGTTCATTACTGCCGAAAGTTGATAATGTTACTGGCAAAATGAGTCACAATTCGAAGCAGGTCACTTCAAGTTTGAATCGGTAACAATATGTTTCCCCAATTGGACCCATAGTGTAAACCTGGTAATGGGCACCTTGTTAATAACAGACATGTTCACCTACAAAGTGAATATTTGCTTAGGTGCTGAAGCATTCCCCTGTATCTGCTGTAGGGTTTGGATAATCTTTTCGCTAACACAAACCTTAACTGAACAAACTGCGCTCCAGATGGGCACTGACCCAGATTCTAACATTGAAATGCCAACTTCATTCTTTGATTGAAATGACAGCTTGTGAGTGACATACAGCAGCAAATTGGAGCTCCAACACACTGGGCCAAGATGTAGATGCAGTTGTGGACTGGCACTGAGCGGAGGCCATACAATTGCCAAATGAAGTCAAAAATCAATTAGTTCCCCGGTGTCTCTGTAATTTTAGTTCGAGAGTAGCTGAGATTTACAGACCAGGAAGGTCGCAGCATCAATCCCAGATCAGTGCTGAGTTACTGATTTCCTTTCAGTTCATTAGGAGTGCTACAATTGGCCTCAACAATCTTCCTGGGACAGGGAAGAGTAAATCGGCCAAATTTCCTGCTCTGGATCGCTAACCAGTGACTCCTGTTGGACCTTGAGTGAGAACTGGACTGGCTCAGCTGTGACGGTCTCTGCAGTTGAATAGTCTGTTAACAATCACTATAAAGGTTTAAATTCTGAACAACAGTTACTTGGATGAGGTACTGAAAGATGACCAACTGCCATGGAGCCATCAAATTATGAATGCCTTCAGATGGGGAGAGGAGAAAATGGTGAAGTTAAATCATGAGGTGGCACTGTGCACCTCTTCGTATTAAGTTACAGTGGTACATTGGCTACAGTTTAGACACAGATTGCTTGCCTGCCCTCCTGGCGAAAGATGATGCATGGCAGAGGGACAGCACACAGGAAGAGTGTGGAAAATATTAAAATATCATAGAATCATACAGCACAAAAGGCCCATCGTGCCTGTGCCGGCTTTTTGAATGAGCTATCCAATTAATTCCACTCCTCTGCTCTCTCCCCATAGCCTTGCAAATTTTTCCTTATCAAGAATATATACAATTCCCTTTTGAAAGTTATTATTGAATCTGCTTTCACCACCCTTTTGGGCAGTGAATTCCAGATCATAACAATGTGCTGTGTAAAAAAATTCGCCCCATCTCCCCTCTGGTTCTTTTGCCAATTTATGTTAAGTTTATGCATTCTCTACCACAGAAGGCTGTGGAGGCCAAGTCACTGAATATATTTAAGAAGGAGATAGATAGATTTCTAGACACAAAAGGCATCAAGGGGTATGGGGAGAGAGCGGGAATATGGTATTGAGATAGAGGATCAGCCATGATCGTGTTGAATGGCGGAGCAGGCTCGAAGGACCGAATGGCCTACTCCTGCTCCTATTTTTCTATGTTTCTATGCCCTTGGTTACCAACCCTCCTGTTACAGGAAATAGTTTCTCCTTATTTACTCTATCAAACCATGGATAGCTAAAAAGATTGAATAGAAATACTCATAAACTCAACAGTAAAATTATTTTATTGCCACTGTTTCAATGATTTGTTTCCTCCTCTTTAGCCATCTCTTAGTGGCACTCACTAAGAAATCTGTTCCTTTGTCCCTGTGAATTCTGCTCTGTGAGCAGCAGCTAAGAAGCTGACAAGAGTCATCCAGGGTGACTCAACTATGAGATTTGATTTTGTCTCTGCCGGAAGCATCTTACCTTCATTTGGTCCTTCCTCCAGACAACCCTGACTGAGATCAGATTATTGTGTAGGATGTTCTGAGCCCGACCCTGATTCTAAAACTATGCGACACAGTGGGTTGGCATCTCCCACCACCCCCAACAAGAATTTAAAAAGAAACATTTCAAAAGACTATTTGCAAAGAATGAAGAATTTATTGCCAGACTAATAGCTGCTGTGTGATCACAGCTGGTCAGTCAAAAGATCTATTGGAAGAATTGGAACAAATGAATAAGGGCAATGTTTTGTTAGCCACTGTGTCATCTCTTTTAAGTGGCTCTTACTGAACAAAAATAGCCTGTAACAACTTAAGCCTGAATTAGACATAAAAATATGACAATCTGACTGCATAGTTGAGATTTTCTTGAAAACTTGGTACGAATCAAGCATCTAGATTTGCTCATTGGAAATTTTAACTTTTAAAAAGAAAGTTCTTCACTGCTAGGTAAAGATGGTACAGTTATGCAATGAGCTTTTATGATTTACATCCACAATGGCTTCTTATTTTTCATATGGTCAAGAAAGATCAAAACAACACCCTTGTGGCTACAAAAGCTTGAGTATGAGATTGGCCATCCATCTAGCCAATAAGAGGTATCAAGATTATCAGAATAGCTGGGTTTCTACAGTTTACAATGACTCACCAGCCTCATATGTTGTAGCATGTGCTGTCATACTCCATGTGCTTGACCTTCGCCCTTTGGTTACCATGATAGAGAACTCATACATGGTATTGGGTTTGAGACTTGTGACAGTGTGACTCAAGGCCGTTGCATCTACAGACTGGACAATAACAAGACAGAAAACACCGGGGTAAGTTACTGACTATAAATTGAAAAGGTGGAATGTATCAAAGGAAATTCAATTCAACAACCTCAGATGTAACTGTGCTGTGAGGGAGGGATGTGCAAAGGGTTGGGTTTCCCAGATTTGATTCAGCAAGGCAAAGTGTTGCTTTAAGCATTTTATGAATTTACCTAAAATGCAATTATTCTGTATTCATTTTCCAAAATCACACAATGATGCCAATACGTTCCTTTTGCGTTAAGCTTGGTTTACCAGCTAATGAGTTCTCCTTGGAGTAAATATATCTAATCAGGAAGGAAACTGGGACAAAGCCTTCTAAAATGGATGGTATCATTTTTTTGTTTTTATTTAATGACTTGATTAAAAATTGCTTTTAACAATGAAGCTGCCCTACATAATCTGTCTGCTTCCTGCATCCTCACTACATTTGGCTCAAGGATCATTGGACCATCCCCTGCTGTAATTGTTTAATCCCCTAGCTTTCTTTTCATCGTATAATTTATATGCGTTTAAATCTTGGCTTCACCTAATCACTTGTTTCTACATCTTTTCTCCTCCTCTTTTCAACCTTGATGATGTTATGCACCATAGCTTCGTCCCTTGAGGGTTTTCTTAATAATGGTAATTTTATATAATAAAAACCTGAAACCTTTATTACTTTTTCAGAATATTGGATAGTCTTACTGATGCTTATTAATAATTAGCCTGTTTAACTTTAAAATCAAAATGATATTAAGATTCAAAGTTAAGGTTTTTTTTTCTAAGAGTATTTTTATGATTGTGCTATACTGGATTAATGAATTTTAATTGAAATTCATTTGCATTCTGATCCAAAAACTGAGCGGAGCAGGCCCGGAGCCAGCCTTGCTTGGCACCAACAAATTTGATGGAAAAGTCCCTAAACAGACATTAGGCCCCTCATTAACATATTCATGAGGTCTAACATCTGTTTTAGGCAGCCACTTGAATATTGCCTGTCCCAGTATGGGGTCGGACGTATTTAAGGTGCCCTTAGAGCGCAGGACATTTCACTCAGAATTGGTCTCAGAATTTCTACCTGGAAAATGGGTGCAACGAGAACCAATTTCTCCCCCAAAGAGTTTTGTTGGCAAGTAAACGGTTTATTTAGACAGGTAAAACAAAAGTCCAACATCACAGAGACCCAATGTAACACAGGAAGGAATAAAATGGAAGACTCCCAAATATTTGAACATACCTAGTGGCAAATGTGTAAATCAAGATTCTTTTCTTTAAAACACTAATTTCATTTGATAATGGCCATACAGTCACAAGCATGCACCCAAACATATACACGCATGTGCACAGATTCACTGTTTTAACTCCATTTCACCAATTCTCATGCCAGTTGCACTGCACGCATGCGTTACTGCCACATCCCCCCGACACTCTTTTTCCACATGGCACAGAGGTGCAAAAAAAATCCCTGCAATTTACACCTTCTAGCTAACGTCCTGCCCTCCTCATGTGTGCTGAGGTACAGCTCCACAGCCAAGAGTCTGAACCTTCTCCAGGTGGCCGTTCTTCACATGTGAGTTTAACCAGTGTCAGCCAGTCACTCGGCTGTGGGGTTTCACTGCTAAGTTGGAGCCTGTTGCCATCTGAAGCCCACATACACTTTCCCTCTAGCGGTCACTAAATAGGAATCACTGGAATTAGCCCTTTCTGTCTTGGGAGATATTGGGGTCAAAAATCCACAATCCTACTCTGCTACCATAACTATGGTAGAGCGGGAATTGTGCCCCACTGGCGATCCAAGTATCTGATCCCACCGGCGTTCCCAGGGTCAGGTAATTTACATAATACCAGTGAATGCACATGGCAGGATCAGCACAGCTTGAGGTGGTTGGGGGTGGGGGGGGGGGGGGGGGTGCGGGGTGCAGAGTATGCAATGCTGACCAGCAGTTTGTGGGGTAGTTGATAGGTCGGGTGGTTAAAAATTGGAAATCAGCCCCTTTATAAGGGAAGCGATTTCACTGGGGCCGTGTAATCCTTTTTGGAGTGTTCCAAGCCATGAACCTGGCCTGGAAAACTCCTATGGACCCCAGTTCTGCCTTAAAAATGTTCTATGTGTCTGTACCTTGCTGGCGTACAATACCTCAGGGACTCAGAGGGCGGAACTAGAGGGAATTCCAATGGATGGCTGCATTCCATCGGTCCTGCTTCCTATTTAATAGGTTGGGCTGAGAGAGTGTGGGTAGAAATCTGGCATTACCAGGTCCTGCTCCATTTCCAGCGCCAATTACATTGCAAGTACACCCAGACTACGAGGAAATTCAGGACCACTGAAGCCAATTGACTTTGAGGCCAATTATACTACTGTACTGGTTGAGCTTAGCTAACTCAGCACAGACCAGGGATTGAACGTGGGTGTATTCCTGGTGTGTCTGGTTCACTACTATAGCAGGAGTGCATTTATCGACTGAGCCATCAGGAGAGTCCTCTTCCTCCCTCCTTCTGAGATACATTTTTTTTAACAGTGGAAACAAATTTCAATGACTGCCCAATGAATTAAACAATATTAAGAAAATATAAATCAAGATTAACTTCAAACAACAGTGTAAGCTTCAGGTTATTCTTTAAGATAATTGAAAAGAGGAAAGACTCAGCTAGCCTGTAAGGAAGTGTGAAGTAGCAGTTACCTTGTACTTGGCATTAGCAGAGTAGCTCGTCCTCCATCGAACAGTGTAAAAGCGGATGTCTGTTGTTAACTTCTGGTTTTTAGGCACAGAGTTATCTGCCCAGCTGACCCTGACAGAGTCGTGGCTGACGGCAACTGCCTGGACACCTACAGGTGGTAGCATGGGGGTGGAGGTATCTGGGATTGAGGTAGGGAGGTCACCAAACAAATGAAACAAATCAACATCTAAGGGGTCAACAGGGTCTGGATCATGGCAGCAAACAAAACATGCATCGAATCAAGGAGCAAAAAAAGGAGGAAAACAGCAGCAATAATTCAAGAAGTGAGAAATGCAAAAAAATGGTGTGAAATGATATGAGAAAATTATTTAAAAAATCGTGTTAATTCAGTCAGGAAAGCCAATTTATACAGGGATAAGCAAACATGTGAATAATCATTTCCCTTTATGACGAATAATGGGGTAGTCTTTCATTAAATTGAGCTGAAGCTATAGCTAGTTCTAATTTCTTTGTGTGTGGTGTATAATATCACATTTGGCAGAGTGGTAGGCCATGAGTTTACAGCGACATTTTTTTTTACACTCCAAGCCAGTAGGGCTGGAAAACAGGGGGTCTTGACAGGGATGAGAGGTGGGAAAACTTGAGGGAGAGTCAAGCTATTGACCCCTCACATGTCTTGCGTGTTCGCATGTTGGTAAACGTAATGAACCAGTTGGACGTTGGTTCACACCCTTAATTCTCCAAGCAGAGTTTCTGAACTTGGCCGTAGAGGGCCAGGGAGTAGAGGATTCCTTTCAGGAAGAAAAAGATTGACAAATTGAAGGGATAGTTGAGCTGTGGCACTGTCTTTCATCTCCTAATATGGCAATTGGAAAGCAACACTGCAAGGGGGCTGCCAGCACTGTTTGGGATATTGTGTGCGGTACAGAGAGGCCGACAGAGAGAAGAAAAGAGAAGTATAGGGAAAAGGGAGAAACTGAAGGGAATTTTATATAATGAAAAGAAAATATCACCTTGTTGCCTTGTGTAGAACAGTGCTATTTGTAGGTACATAATGAAAATTCGAGAATTTAAATAATTACGACAAAAAAACATTGATTTATGCCCCCATTACCCTGTTAAAGGGGAATGAACACCAAGATCTTCTTTGCTTATCCCTTTCAATCTATTTTTTGTTTGATTCAAGAAAGATCAGATCAAATCAAAATAATTTTACTTTAAATAATTTTGAGAATTGTAATCCAAACCATCTCCACACTCTTTTTTTCACCAAGGCTGAAAAATATACTAAAGTGTTTTAAGTCCTGATTGCCACTGGAAGTAGAACGCAAGTTATGACAATTTATAGCAGACATCTAGCCTCAAACAATTCCAATAGCACAGTGACTTTCTTCTATATTTTCTTAAATGTTCAGAGATGGACCGCAGGCAATTCTGTGAGCTTGACTGATGTGAACTTCACCAATTGAGAAGATTTAGTCAAGACCCAAAATATTCGCCCTGGGTAGTCAATTCCGCTTTCAATGCAGAGAAATACCTCAGAAAGCAGGCGTCATGTGCAGTGAACTATAGTGAAATAGCATCACACTGCAGTAATTACCAGGCTTGTTTGCCGTCTCAGGTTTGACAAATGTATACCCTTGCCAGTACTCCCATGATGACAATTCGACTCTCAAAGGGATTTAAGATCAGTTTTTCCTTCCCATACAAAACCTCATTCCTAGTAGAGCAAGACTTGTTAAAGTGAAGCCCCAGAGGTCACAAGATCAATTTTGCCCTTAATTCTGCACATTGCACTTTAGACAAGGTCTGACATAAAGTCACAGCCAAACAGTGCCTTAATTAATTCTTAGAAAGTTGTCTTTGTCTCCTTTGAGGATTACCAGTAGTTTTGTCCATTGCTGAAATGACAGTGAGGGAACAGTGTAACTCTATGAAGAACACATATGACTGAGATCTACAGACCTTTATCTGTAGATCTTAAGAAAGGTGAGAGAGAGAAACCAGGAAATTATAGACCTGTTAATCGGACATTTATTGTGGGGAAGTTATTGGAATCTATAATTAAGGACAAAGTGACTGACCACTTAAAATACATTTGAGCTGATTAGAGCGAGCCAACACAACATGGATTTGTAAAGGGTAGATCATGTCTAACGAAACTAATTACATTTTTTGAGGAAGTAACTAAAGTAGTAGACAGAGAAATGTCTATGGATGTAGTTCATATGGACTTCCAGAGAGCATTTGATAAGGTTCCACATAAGAGACTGTTAGCTAAAATTAAAGCTCGTGGAATTGAAGGCAAAGTATTAACCGGGTTAGGAGATTGGTTAGGTGGTAGAAGATGGAGAGTAGGGATAATGGGTGTGTACCTGAATTGGAAGGAAGTGACTAGTGGTGTCCCGCAAGGATCTGTGCTGGAGCCTCAACTATTCACTATATTTATTAATGACTTAGATGACACAATAGAGAGCTATATATCCAAGTTTGCCGATGACACAAAGATTGGTGGTATAGTAAGTAGTGTAGACAGGAGCATAAAATTACAAAGAGACATTGATGGATTAAATGAGTGGGCAAAACTGTGGCAGATGGATTTCAATGCAGGTAAGTGTGAGGTCACCCTTTTTGGACCAAAAAAGAATAGATCCGAGTATTTTTTAAATTGTGAAAAGCTAGAGATTATGTGGTCCATGTGCACAGATCATTAAAATGTAGTAGTCAGGTATAAAAAATAATCAAAAAGGCTAATGGAATGTTACTAGAGGGTTAGAATATAAAGAGGAAGAAGTTGTGTACAAAGCACTTGTTGGACCACATCTGGAGTGATGTGTACAGTTCTGGGCACCGCACTTTAGAAAGGATATATTGGCCTTGGAAGGAGTGCAGATTCACCAGAATGTTACCAGGGCTCCAAGGGTGAGATTATGAGGAGAGACTACATAAACTAGGCTTGTATTCCCTGGAATATAGAAAGTTAAGGGCTGATTTGATTGAGATTTTTAGGACTTTGAAACGAATTGATAGGGTAGATAGAGAGAAACACTTTCCGCCAGTGGTCGGGGGAGTCTAGGACAAGGGGACATAACCTTAAAATCAGAGCCAGGCCATTCAGGAGAAAAGTTAGGAAACACTTCTTCACACAAAGGTTGGCAGAAGTGTGGAACTCTCTCCCACAAAAAGCAGTAGATACTAGCTCAATTAATAATTTTAAATCTGAGATCGATAGATTTTTGTTCGCCAAGGGTATTAAGGGATATGGAGCAAAGGTAGGTGGATGGAGTTAGGATACAAGTCAGCAATAATCTCATTTAATGGCGGGAACAGGCTTGAGGGGCTGAATGGCCTACTCCTGTTTCTATGTTCCTATGTTCATGGGCTGTTCATTTCTCTATTTCTCATTCTAACTTTGTTTAATGTGTTATTTTAGTCTTCAAGGCTTAACTAAATTAGAAAGCAGCTATAGAGGAAAGTACTTTCAACTAAATAACTTGTTCCTTCAACTCCTCCCACAGCTTATGTTTTAAAATAACTTTTTAGAATAAAAAGAAATAGAGATCTGCCGGAACAAAAAATGTCATTGAAACAGATGGCAAGGGAATGCCAACTGGTGTTTCCTCAAAGCTGCTGCAGACCCACCACTAGGAGATGTCCTGGGACTCGTAGGTTAATACCGCTGATGAGTGCCAGCCAGCTGACGATCAGCGGTGAGGTTTTGGAGTATCTCACTGTGATGACTTTGGGCACAGAGATGAGTGTGATGCGATACCAGCTGCTACTGAATATTGCACTATTTGTTTTTGTAGTTGTAACAATTTCATTTACATTTTTTCAGTGTTGATGTATTTAAAATTTCAACCAACGCAAAGTTATCACAGTGAGTGCAACAAGGTGGAACAATCAGAAGCACAAGTCAGACTGGAATCATGAACAACAACAAGCAGAAGAATTCCAGTCACAAAACTGGGGCCTGGAAGATATGATAATAATGGATTATAATTCAACTTTGTCAAATCTGGAAGAATATGTATCACCCAATCGAACAAGTAGTTATCCACAATATAAGGCGAAGAGGATCTTCAGACCATAAGAGACAAGGATGTAAGGGCACTCTGGGCCCAGACTGAAGAATGGGAAAAACACAATCGTGGAAGATTAAAAGGTCAATAGGTTGTACACTCACTTGAGAGATTACGAATATGAATAGCCCCAGAACTTTTGATGGAGCAAATAGAAGACTAATGAGGAGAGTAAAGGGGCAATGAATGACAGAAGAGACTGAGAAAGATATAAGGCAGAAAGAAGAAAAGGGAAATGGTGAGTGGGAAAGACCCAACAAAATCCTGGTCAAAGAAAGACGGCTGCATGGAAAGATGCAAAACAGTGCTTCCTTATCTCCAGACTCAACCAGTCCCATTGTGCCCAGCCTACAAAAGCTGTACTGACGACATATAGTCAGAGAGCCCCAGGGTTATTTCATTTCATTTTAAGCCTTTCCATGTTGAGTTCTGTTGCTGGTTAGCCAACAGTATGTCAGTAAACAGAAAAATAAATTAAAAGAAAGGAGAAAGAAATATTAACTCATCATGGACATATGACAGCTGGTAGACCCATTTTGTGAGGTAGTGCTAAGTGTCTGTGCATCAAGGAAATATCAGAAAAAGGAATTTGAAAAACTTGTTGTTAAACAATGATAACCATATTCCAAATTTGAACTTCAGTTCAACCATAGTCAACCATGAGAGACCTTAAGATAGTTCCCAATTCTTGATGATTGAGAATCCCTAAACCTTTTTTCTCTGGAGTTCATTATTTGTTGAGGGTTTTGCTCATTTCCCACCCCCACCCCCCATAGCTATTTTTTGAAAAATAATTGCAGACATTTGCATCCAAAATCATAGAATCATAGAAATCATAGAATCATAGAAAAATTACGACACAGAAGGGGGCCATTCTGCCCATCGTGTCCATGCCGGTCAGAAAAGAGCTACCCAGCCTAATCCCACCTTCCAGGACTGGGTCCGTAGCCCTGTAGGTTATGGCTCTTCAAGTACATATCCAAATACTTTTAAAATGTGATGAGAGTCTCTGCCTCTACTACCCTTTCGGGCAGTGAGTTCCAGACCCCCACCACCCTCTGGGTGAAAATTGTTTTCCTCATCTCCCCTCTAATCCTTCTACCAATTACTTTAAATCTATGCCCCCTGGTTCTTGAACCCTCTGCTAAGGGAAATAGGTCCTTCCTATCCACTCTATCTAGGCCCCTCATAATTTTATACATCTCAATTAAATTTCCCCTAAGCCTCCTCTGTTGAACAAACATATTCTATCTGAAAAGGATGGCAATTATTTTACAAAATTGAGTGGTCGCACAACACCAGGTTATAGTCCAACAGTTTTATTTGAAATCACATTTTACATGCATGGCTGTTAAGCAGATAGTTTGATTTTGTTGAATTGCAATTAGCCAGTGCTGTAAGTATTTTATGAAAGGTGACAAAACAAATCCATGTAAGCAAAGACCAAGTTGTCTTATAGCAATAACTGGCAAAAGAGTGGAATTGACACTGGGGTCAAACGTGACTTCTTGCAACTCCAGGTCAGTAGCATGGCTGTGTTCCAGGAAGGCCCCTGAGACCCAACTTCAGAACAAACATTGAGGTGGACAGATGCAGAAAATTGATCAGCAGCAACACATTAGGTAGAGATAGGCTCCATCAGAAGCTATCCAAAATGGACTTTGCATAACTTATTTGGGAAGTACTTAGCCACTGGCATAATTCCATTGTCCTAAGTGCAAAGTCTCAGCAAATCAGAAGAGCCGAAATTACAAGATCTCGTGTCTTAACGAGGATTATAAAGTGCAACAGAGGCAAACTCAAACTTAAAGATAAATCACCAGAAAGAAATTAAGTTCTACTAGTCACAGTGGACAAAATAAAACAGTTTACTCTGAGGGAAAAACAGGTGAGTGATCAAAGGAAATAAAACATTGAAGTAAATTCTTGAAGCACGCACCTGAGTGAAGGTTAACTAAAAAGGGATAAATTGAAAAGGAAGAACGAATTTGCATTTATGTGGCGCCTTTCATGAATTCAAGATATCTCGAAGTATTGAAACCGAATTTAGTACTTTGAAGTGCAGTCACTGCTGTCATGTAGGAAACGTGCCAGCCAATTTGCACAAAGCAAGGTCTCACAAACAACAATGTGATAACGACCAGATAATGTTTTTAGTCATGTTGTTTGAAGGATAAATATTTGGCAGGACACTGGGGAGAACTCCCCTGCTTTTCTTTGAAATAGCACCATGGGATCATTTATGTAGACATGAGAGAGTGGGTTTAACATCTTATCCGATAGACGGAATAAACATGTGTAAATCAAACCAAAAAGGGTGTGAACGCAAGAAGTAAGATTTAAAGGGGAACAGAAGAGAAGTAAAAATAAGATAGAGGTCATGAGGTGTGTTTACTGGAAAAGGTCAACTTTAGTAGATGAACTAAAACATGTAAAATCTTCCTATTGATCAATAAATGGTACAGGGAAGGACCAGTAGGCTGATCCTGAGAGAAAAAGAAGGTTAGAAAACTCAGATTCTTCGGTCCTGAAAGGTGGTGGATGAGGAAGACCTTGTATAAGATACTAAATTATCATAGAAAAGTTCATCCTGAACACTATTTCAAGGAAGCATTACTGTGGAACAAGGGGATATAGGCATAAACTTGTAGAAGATCATTTCATGTCTAATGTCAGGAAGTGCTTCCTTACACAACAGAGATTAATCCCTGGAATGATCTTCCAGGTAGGGTAGTGAATCTTCCAAGAAGCAATTAAATGCTGAGATAAGGAGACTGTAGGTTTATATGGAAGGATAAGCTAGATGGGATGAACAGTTCCCCTCATCGGTAATTATATATGTGGCCCTTGTGATAAACTAATGCTTACTTGATGAATGTCTAGAACAAAAGAGTAATTTATTATCAAAGGAATCTTCTATATTTCCATCGAGGCTTAACAAAACCTAAATTGCTATTCAAATGAGTGTTGCTTCAGTTGAATTTGTGCTGATTAAGCTGATACCAAAAGGAGGAGACAGAACAATTTTCCATTCTTTGAACCCAATGCTAGTAAAATCATGGAATCATAGAAAGTTACAGCACGGAAGGAGGTCATTTCGGCCCATTGTGTCCGCACCGGCCAACAAAGAGCTATCCAGCCTAATCCCACTTCCCAGCTCTTGGTCCGTATAGCCCTGCAGGTTAGAGCATCCCAAGTGCACATCCAAGTACTTTTTAAATGTGGTTAGGGTTCCTGCCTCTACCACCCTTTCAGGCAGTGAGTTCCAGACCCCCACAACCCTCTGGGTGAAGAAATTTCCCCTCAAATCTCCTCTAAACCTTCCACCAATTATTTTAAATCTGTGCCGCCTGGTTTTTGACCACTCTGCTAAGGGAAATAAGTCCTTTCTATCCACTTTATCTATGCCCCTCATAATTTTATACACCTCAATAAGGTCTCCCCTCAGCCTCCTCTGTTCCAAGGAAAACAGACCCAGCCTATCCAGTCTGTCCTCATAGCTAAGATTCTCTACTCCCGGCAACATCCTTGTAAATCTCCTCTGTACCCTCTCTAGCTTCCTGTCTCCGAGCCAGTTTTGAATCCAACTTGACACTTTACCCTGGATCCCATGGGCTTTTAACTTCGTGACCAGTCTGCCATGTGGAACCTTATCAAAAGCCTTGCTAAAGTCCATATACATCAAATGCACTACCCTCATCTACCCTCCTTGTTACCTCCTCAAAAAATTCAATCACGTTTGTCAGACACGACCTTCCCTTAACAAATCCGTGCTGACTATCCTTGATTAATCCGTGTCTTTCTAAATGACGATTTATCCTGTCCTTCAGAATTCTTTCCAATAATTTTCCCACCACCAAGGTTAGGCTGACTGGCCTGTAATTACTCGGTCTATCCTTTTCTCCCTTTTTAAACAAGGGTACCACATTAGCAGTCCTCCAGTCCTCCGGCACCACACCTGAAGCCAGAGAGGATTGAAAAATGATGGACAGGGCCTCTGCTATTTCCTCTTTTGCTTCGCCTAACAGCCTGGGATACATTTCATCCAGGCCTGGGGATTTATCCACTTTTAAAGCTGCTAAACCCCTTAATACTTTCTCTCTCACTATGTTTATTTCATCTAATATTTCACACTCCTCCCCCCAATAGCAATGTCTGCTTCGCCCCTCTCTTTTGTGAAAACAGATGCAAAGTATTCATTAAGAACCCTACCGACGTCTCCTGCCTCCACACACAGATTACCCTCATGATCTCTAATAGACCCTACCCTTTCTTTAGTTATCCTCTTACTCTTAATATATTTATAAAACATCTTTGGGTTTTCCTTGATTTTACTTGCCAAGAATTTTTCATGCTCTCTCTTTGCTTTCCTAATATCCTTTTTAATTGCACCCCTGCACTTTCTGTACTCCTCTAAAGATTCTGGAGTATTTAGCCCTCGGTATCTGTCATACGCCTCCCTTTTTTTCTTTATCCTACCCTGTATGTCCCTAGACATCCAGGGGGCTCTAGATTTGTTAGTCCCACCTTTTTTCTTTAAGGGCACATATTTGGTCTGAACCCTCTGGATCTCCTCCTTGAATGCCTCCCACTGCTCTGACACTGATTTACCTTCAAGTAACTGTTTCCAGTCGACTATGGCTAAATCCCCTCTGAGCTTAGCAAAATTTGCTTTTCCCCAATTTAGAATTTTTATTCCTGGTCTATCCTTGTCCTTTTCCATAACTACCTTAAATCTAACAGAATTATGGTCACTAGCACCAAAATGCTCCCCCACTGATACGCCTTCTACCTGCCCAGCTTCATTCCCTAAAACTAAGTCCAGAACCGCCCCCTCCCTTGTTGGGCTTGCTACATACTGACTAAAAAAGTTCTCCTGGATGCATTTTAGGAATTCCGCACCCTCTATACCCATCACACTAATTTTATCCCAGTTAATATTGGGGTAGTTGAAATCCCCTACTATTACTACCCTATAGTTTTTGCACTTCTCAGAAATTTGTCTACATATTTGTTCTTCTATCTCCCTCTCACTATTTGGGTGTCTATAGTACACTCCCAGCAGTGTGATCACCCCTTTTTTGTTTTTCAATTCGACCCATATGCCCTCGATTGATGATCCCTCCAACATATCATCCCTCCTCACAGCTGTAATAGTTTCTTTAATCAATCCCACGCACCCCCTCCCTTTTTACCTCCCTCTCTAACCCGTCTGAAAATCCTGTAACCAGAAATGTTGAGCTGCCATACCTGCCCCTCTTTCAGCCACGTCTCTGTAATAGTTATAATATTATAGTCCCAAGTATCTACCTGTGCCCTCAGCTCATCTACCTTGTTTGCTATACTCCTTGCATTGAAGTATATACCATTTAGTACAGGCAAACCTCCTTGTTGACTATTATCTAGCCCTTGATTCCTCTGTCCTTCCAATTTAATTTCTATGTTTTTGTTTTCCAATTCCAGTTTTTCTTCCTTCCCTATTGACTCTATACTTAGGTTCCCATCCCCCTGCCAAGCTAGTTTAAACCCTCCCCAACAGCACTAGCAAACCCTCCCGTGAGGATATTGGTCCCATTCCCGTTGAGGTGCAACCCGTCTGGCTTGTAGAGGTCCCACCTCCCCCAGAAATGGTTCCAATTCCTCAGGAATCTAAAGCCCTCCCTCTTACACCATCTCTCCAGCCACGCATTCATCTGCTCTATCTTCCTATTTCTGTACTAACTAGCATGTGGCACTGGTAGTAATCCGGAGATTACTACCTTTGAGGTCCTGCTTTTTAACCTCTTCCCTAGCTCCCTAAACTCTGTCTGCAGGACCTCATCCCTCTTCCTACTTATGTTGTTGGTACCGATATGGACCACGACCTCTGGCTGTTCACCCTCCCCCCTCAGAATGCCCTGCAGCCATTCAGTGACATCCATGACCCTGGAACCAGGGAGGCAACATACCAGCCTGGAGTTACGTCTGCGGCCGCAGAAACGCCTGTCTGCTCCCCAAGCTATTGAATCCCCTACCACTATTGCTCTCCCTCTCCTCTTCCCCCACGCCTGTGCAGCTGAGCCTTCCATGGTGCTGTGGACTTGGCTCTGGCTGCACTCCCCAGAGGAACCATCGCCCTCACCAGTACTCAGCACCAAATACTGGTTGGTGAGCAAGATGGGCTCAGGGGACTCCTGCACTACCTGCCTGGTCCTCCTCTTCTGTCTGATAGTCACCCATTCCCTCTCTGCCTGCACACTCTTAAGCTGCGGGGTGACCACCTCCCGAAACGTGCTATCCACGTAGCTCTCAGCCTCGTGGATGCACAGCAGTGACTGCAGCCGCCGCTCAAGCTCCGTAACCCGGTGCTCGAGCTGCTGTAGCTGGCGACATTTCCCGTACATGTGGTCGTCCAGACCACGGGAGGTGTCCAGGACTTCCCACATGGCACAGGATATGCATTCCACGGGTGTGAGCTGCCCTGCCATACCTCTAATTAACAGACTATTTACTAACCTAGCTGGAATAAACTTAAAAACTTTAAGAAAGCCAAGTAGAAACACTTACCAGATACTCACCAATCAGCTCCCTCTTTTTGAACGTTTAGTTTTTAATCCCGGCTCTTAATTTAAACCAATGTCCAAGATAAAGAGAGAAATACTGACCAACCAATCACTTCACTGCTTTCCTGTGACGTCACACCTTGTTTTTTGGACTCCTGGATTTTTCCCTCTCTGCTCCGGTTCCCGGCTCGGTCTGCTCCTCCTCGGCTGCTCGCAGAAGTATTAAACACTTCCAGGTATAATGAGAGATGCAGCCTTTCATAAAGAGACTGAGTTTCAACCAAGAAAACCCGATCATTTATTCCGTCATAATAAATGATTTTACTAATCAGCATTTCACAAGAGATCACTTCATTCTTTGAGGCCTAGATGATTTTTCTTGACTTTCAAGCAACAAACTGTTTTTCTTTCTTTGGGGATATGCAATTGATTCCTCAGAAATTTAGAAAGATAAAGCTTAGAAAGGCAAGGTTTTGAGAAAATGTACAACAAATAAATGTAGAGATACATAATTAAGTTTTGACATATATATTATGCTTCATCTCTCCCCTTCCAGCCGTGAGCATGCTTTCCACCCATTTCCCATTCCCCCTGGACCCAGGCACACATGTACTTAAGGTTTCAAGGATTCAAGGTTTGCCAATATATCTAAAACACTGAAATTCTATAACAGTGGCCAAATAAAGGATCACAGAATGTTCCCCAATTCACATTAATTTGAGGAAATGCACTAGATCGCATGACAAATTTCTGCTGGGAATATTCTAGAACAGTTGTCATTATGTAACTAGGCCTGGCCCACAGTTTTGTATAATCAATATAAGCAGTGCAGATGCCTCCTCCATCCATCCAAGTATAGCCTACCTGACAATGCCCTGGTGGTGGCACTCTCATACAGAGGGACCCCCTGCCCTGCATTGTTAAAGGCCTTCAAAGAAATTACGTAATGGGAGCTTGGCTCTGCAAAAGAAAGCACAGTATTAACTTCAGTATTTCTCATTTTTCTTATTAATAACAAGGTATTGAGCTAAATAAAGAGTCTGAGACTTTGGAGTGAAATATTTTTGGTGCTGTATTTTAAAGGAGTTTATGTCCTAATCCATCCTCACACAGGTACATATGTATTCATGTTTTCAATATTTGACACAGAGCAGCAAAGGAGTAGAAGTAATTTGTAAAATTAGATCCAATTATTATAGGTCACTTCCAGATTTCACCAAAAATATTAAGTTGCCAGAATATAATCGGAATTAGTGCTAATTGCTTTATGATTATCAAATATGAACTTGTTCTGACCCAGGTCTGCTGCTATAAGACAGCTTATTGCCTAAGTACCATAAAATTCGAATGAAGTCACAGCTGTGCATAATTTGTATTCTTTTGGATTCTTCCAATTTTTCCTTTATTTTTTTTTCTGCCTCTTCTCCTGAAGTCACAGACCTATGCTGGGCTGTAGTTCCATATATCTGCCCAGAGACCTCGTGTGACTCGCCCCAGTGGTCATTCTTTGTGTGAAGTTAGACGGTGACGGTTGTCTTCACCAAGAAGTAGAATTTCCACGGGGTTCTCCCGGTCTCCCGCTGTAACTTCGGTGGAAGATCGGCGGAAACCCTGGAGAAACAGCCGTTTATGCCATTTCTCGAGGTTTCTCCCAAGCTTCCGCCAAATTACGGCGGAAGATCGGGATAACCCCATGGAAATTCCAGGCACTGATGTCGAAATATGTGTACTTTCCAACAGGAGTCACTGGCTAGAAGTTAGCCGTGGGAACTCGGACTTATATCGCCGCCTCCCCGGCTGAAGGATGCTGAAACCAACTGTAGCTTTTCTACTGCCATCCAATTAGTCAGGCTCAATGTTACATAGGGCAGCAGATTTATCCATTAAACCATGGGAGGAATTTATTACCTTTTTCAGTTAAAGTACCAGAATGAACCTTCTTATATGTCACACAGATTGTGTATTACTAAAAGTAGATAAAAACTTATATTAAAAATACACCATTGTGGGTGGGAAGAACTGTGTCTGGGCTACCAAGGTTCAATTCCATAATGGCATCGTATTAGGAACTCACACATCTGAGTGAATGAGCAGAGACGTTCCTGTGTTGTCTTTACAGTAAGGAAAGTATCCCTGCATCACCTGCTATCATATTCCCTCAGTAGTAAATTCAGTACCTGAGTGGTATAATTTCCATAACCCAAGGACTAACAGACAACCATTCTGTAGCGATCTTGCCAGCCCTGGGGAGGCGGGTTTGGAGGCAGGACTGCTGGGAAAATGGCAGAATTTGGGGGCGGGTGCCCAACCCGCCCCCAATCTGTCTCCGTGCCATCTTGCCAGGAGGCGGGTAGCCGTCCCGCGCCGGGTCCCGTCTCCTTGGAGGCGTGAAGGGGATTAGTGCCACTTATCTGCCTGTTAACAGGTAGTTAACAGGCAGTTAAGAGGATTATCCCCATTTTGCCCACACAAGTGCGGGCTTCCCGAAGGCTCCGAACCCCGCTAGGGTCACCGAGGCGAGTAGTGGGTCTGCGGGGGTCGGAGGGGTCCAAAAATGTGCTGTGGAGGTGAGTGATGGGTGCAAGTGTGGAGAGGTGAGTATGTGAGGTAAGTGGAAAGTGTTAGAAAAAGTGTACTTACCTTTGTTTCTTCCTGAAGGCTTCAATCGGTGGTATGCGGAGAGTCTCGCACCTCCGCGGTAGAGATGACAGATGGCCGTTACATTCTCCAATGCAACAACCATCTCATTTCTACAAAAGAAAGAGGTTTGATGAGATCTTGAATTCAAGAACTCATCAAACTACAGAGAATGTCAGTGTTTGACAGCTTCACAGAGCTGTCAAATGATGACAATTCATCTGTCAAAAATTTTTCTACAGATGAAACGTCATACGTTGACGTTCTCTGTAACCGGCTTTCTAATAATTGGCCTGCTCAGCCCGCTGGGCGGGCTTAACAAGGTCAATCAAGGGAAAATAGCGTGGGTTGGCCAGAAGTTGATGGAGGCGGGACTGAAACCTGACTAGTGGGAGTCCCGCCTCCAAAAGCTCCCCATTGACAAAATCCAGCCCTATCTGTGCAGTTGCCTCAGCCACCAGCTCATCTACTCTTATCCTTGGTCCTCCCCTAGCCCCTCTGTCACTCCAGGTCCGATCACTTATCACTTTGTAGTTTCATCGTGACTCTTTCCAGTTCTTCCCAAGCTCATCTGCTCTGTGAAATCCGCCTCCTGCTCCCTTGATCTCTTCGCCATCTACCAACTACTCAACTACCTTTCCTTGCCCCAGTGCTGATATCATTAATGACTCCTTTTGCATTGTTCCCCCCTTCAAACCTGCCATCATCACACCCTCCTCCAAAAGCCCATTCTTGACCCTGCCATTCTCTAACTACTACTCTATATTTAACCTTCCTTTCCTCTCCAGCTCACCTCCCCCAGTTCCATGTTCAAATCCCTTCTGGCTTCTGTCCTACCTGGAGCACCAAGCCTCACCTTGTCAATGTCATCAATAATATCATTTTGTTATTTTGACCATGTCATTGCAATCCCTCCTTGTCCTCCTTAACCTCTATGCAATTCAATGCAATCAGCCACTCCACGCTTATTCACCACCTCTCCTCCATGGGACTGCCCTTGCCTGATTCCACTTATACCGCTCTCTTCCTCTGCTTCAAATATTTATGCAATTTTTCCTTAAAAGGTACAATGGTCTATGCTTCAACACTCCCTACTGCAAAGAATTCTGTGCTGCAGCAATCCTCTGCCTCCGACCGGCACAATTTTCATGGCCACGCAGCTGCTTCCCGCCGACTTCTTGGTCATTTTGGTCGAGTAGTCAGCAAGTGGCATGCATATATGAGGCCTGTCTGTTAAAATTGGCCAAGGCTGTCTGCTGCCACTTCCGGACAGGCACGACACTCGCATTGCTGAATTACTCCCCAGGAGTAAAAGTCAAGGTCAATATGTATATATTATATAAAAGAACTTTATTTATATAGTACTTTAGGACAAACCAAATCACTAGGATACCCAAATCATTATTTTTGAAGTGTAGTCACTGTTCTTAGGTAGGCAAATGCAGCAGCCAATTTGCACACAGCAAGATAGCGAATGAGTTGAACGACCACTTAGTTTGTTTTAGGTGGGGTGAGTTCATATGGGGTGAGATTTGTTTAATTTTCTCACAGCAATGTCATGTGATAGACATCAGAGTGTTTGAGATCAAACCAGGTGACTCAAACTGCAGTGATACTATGCCGCATAGTTTGAACTGTAGTGGTATTCACTGCACTTTACAGGAGATTTGTTTGTAACATCTCATCATTCCAACTTTTGCTTTCATGGTTGCCGAAATATTTTCAGACCACAGATTTACTGCTGAAGGTATTGAAGCCGGATGTCCAGCTGGTATTTCCATTTCTTCTCCAAAAGACTAGGTCGGATGATATTTACCTAGATTTTCAATGGAAAAATAGCGCTGCTTGCTGTCGACCTGCACAGTCTCGGCGTAGGGACTGCCCACTCCGTAACCAATGATGTAACCCCGGACCGCTATGTTTGGGTTTAACGGTGGGGTCCAACTCATCACAATGCTTGTAATCAGAGGCCTGACATGAAGAGAACTTGGCTGGTCAGGAACCTGGGATTCTGTGACAGACAGAAGAAGAAAATCTTCTATTAGAATATATACTTTTCAAATTCATTTCATAAAATTAGTAAAAAAAGTTCTTTTCATTTCACTTCTAATGCGGTGTCTTGTGCACTGTAGTTTTAGGATAGGCTTATTTTCTGATAATACGTGGATTTTGTGCCTTATCACATTGAAATGCCTCAAAGTGTTTCATGCAATGAATTATTTTTGAACTGGATTGACTGCTGTTGTGTAGACAAGTGCAGTAGTCACTCTACGTCAGCATGATCCCACAAACAGCAATGAGATGAACCATTCAATGGTGTTGGTTGAGGTAGGAATGTTGGGCAGGACACTAGGAGAAATCCCTGCTCTTCTTTAAATAGTGCCATTCGACCTTAACATCCAAATGAGCACTCCTGGCGTGGAGCCCTTCCCGTAGGCAGCTCATATCGGGAAATCGCAGGTGCACTTCCCACGACCGTGTCTGTAAATGGTACTGCAGAGGAGTCTTTGCTAAGTACACAGTAAGACTGTTTACACAATCCCAGTTGAACACATTATAAAACTGGCAGGCCTGGAGTAATTGGCTGGGATGAGCATATTTAAATCTGGCTTCAGATTCACCGTTGGTTGGAATTCAAATTTAGTCTTTCACTGAAGCCACGGCCTTTTGCCACTGGGGGTAAGCAGCTTTTTTTAATTTTTGTCCCTTTAATTGGAGTTTTAACCAGCTTCCCTTTAATGTCTGATTATAACAGATTAAACGCCTCTATGGACATGACTTTTGCCCAAATATCTCAAACATTTCAACCCTAAAGCTACAAGTCCCACCCCTGCAATGGGTCCCATGCAGTGGAAATTGCTAGTTTGGTGCCTGTGCACACCAGGAGGGAGGGTGAGTTTACCCTGCTTGTTACATTTCACACAATTTGCAAAGTCCCATGATTTTCACAGGGTATGCTATGCTCTCTGCTTTCTGCCACTGTCACCAGGTAGCATACTTCTTGGACTGAGAAATTGGGGAGCAGCCTATACCTGGGTCCTCATTATTACACTCCAGATGTCGCCATTAGGAGGTAGAGGCCCGGTGAGAACTTTTCTGATGGTCCCTCCATCCTTCTTTGTTGGTGGGAACTTGAACTACAGTTGTCTCCCCACAGTCGCGTGTCAATGCTTAGGATCACAGCAGAGCAGGAGATCAAACCTGATTCCACCATTGTCTTGGCTCTCCATTGCACCATGCCTCCATGCTGACCACAAAATCTGGACTTTACCATCCTGTTGCTTTTCTCTTTCTTTCTTTCTCTCATTTTCTTTCCTGTATCTGTACTCAGGTTATTTTTTCTATAAAATCAGGAATTCCTCTATTTATTCAGTGCTACTGCAGTGAAGCTATAATGATACAGGAAGCACAGATATATAAATGCACTGACAGGTTTTTTTTTATTCGTTCATGGGATGTGGGCATCACTGGCAGGACCAGCATTTATTGCCCATCTCTAATTGACCTTGAGAAGGTGGTGGTGAGCCGCCTTCTTGAACCGCTGCAGTCCGTGTGGTGAAGGTACTCCCACAGTGCTGTTCGGGAGGGAGTTCCAGGATTTTGGTAATACACAAAGAAATAACATATAGATATCGATCTAATATTACCCAGCAAAATTCCTTCCTCTTAATGTGCGGCCCTAATAGCATAAGCTCATGATAAAACATTCTTGTTGTTCCATAACGTTCAAAGGGGCTGTCAAAAGAATGTGCTCAATGGAAACCTCTACAAACTGAAACTGGGGTAGATACTCTCAGCTACAATGCAATGACAGTATACATTATATACAATAAAACTGGCTTTGGATAAATTTATTAATCACCTATGGCTTCCGTCTCAAAGCTCCACAAGTTAACCCATTCACCACTCAGACTGCATCCTTTGCATGAGGTATTCACAGTTCAATTCCCCTTTAGGTTGATCCTCACCCAAAACCATGATCTTTCACCACTGACTACCAAATTACTGATGATTTGTTGACTGTCATTTCAATGACCATGGTTCTACGCTGTAAATGGTGCAACAATTTTTTCTAAAAGGATTCTTACCATCTAGATCGTTCTCTGGTGTTTCGACTGTGAACCAGTCAGATGCCGGGCCTGTTCCATTCACAGTCATGGCAGCAACTTGAAAACTGTACTGCCCTCCTTTGTCCAGACCTGTCAATCAAATCACCACAATGGTTAGTCCAAACTCTCATTAGAGGTTTACTTTTTTGCATGATTCATATGCCAGACAAGAAACATTCGATATACAAACAGGCCTTCTAGTAATTTGTTCTCCCTTTATCTCTGTGAACTAAGGCCTAACATCCAGTGCAAACATAGGGGTAGATCTTGACTTTGTGCGATAGCGTAAAATGGGTGATAGCGAGTCAGCATGCCCGTTTTACATCTCTCCTGATTTTTATTTAGAACATAAGAACATATGAGCCCTGATATTTTTACTAGGATGTTCATAGTGCACATGTAAGGGTAGAAACTGCGAGGATCCACTGCTGGCACAGAGCATTGCTCGACATGAGCATGGTTAGCAGAGAGAGCTGCAACATTATAGCCCCGATTCTGCATACTGCAGTCATATTTAGCGAGGCTCAGCACTAGTAATAGAGCCTTGTGATTTTTGCCTTATAGTGTTAGCTTGGGTCAGAAGTTTGCAAGTTCAAGCCCCACTCAAGGACTTGAGTACACAAACTAGGCTGACAATTCAGTGCATCATGAAAGGAGTGCTTTATTGTCAGAGATAGCCCTTATATTTTTGGGTCCTTTCTGTTCTTCTTACAATAGATTTATTGCCTTCTGTATTTTAGATTACTCTTCCGGTAAGTACCAACTCCCTGTGACCTTGAGAGTATCTTTACTTGTCCTAATATCTAGAGAAACTTTCAGTAATGTGCTCAGGATAATGGTCAGGAATTTCCTTGGAGCTGCTCCCAAACTGCTGCCGTAACATCGCTGGAAGTGCGGGTGAAAACCTGTTTACAATCGTAAATGGGGTTTTCCATCACAGTGACAGAGCGGGAGCAGCTTCAAGTACATTCCTGGCCAATTAAACAGAAACATCTTTCAGCTAATTACTTCAGCTACTGGAATTATCCTCTGCTTTCAAAGGATCTTTCTCTGGTCTACAAAAAGCAGCAGAACATCACAATATTAGACCTTGTTTCAGAATTTTACTATCAAGCAAATTCATTTAACCACAGATAAACAAATGAGTAAATAATTGCGATATATAACACAAATATATTTGCAAAAGAAATTTATATTTTATTTACATAGTTATTCTTCTCATCATTTTGAGAGCTACACTGGCCTAATCTAACTCTTTGAAGGTTTCAAACTGGTTCCCTTTGATTTAAACAATTCAATTTACTTAAATATCCCAGAAACAGGTTCCCGGGTTCTTTGGATTTAAGTAACTGACAACTCAATTTGGAAAGAGGCTGCCAGTCATATACATAATTGAACCAATCACTACATATTGTTTTTGTTTGAATTACATGGCTTGGTTCTTCTCTCAATCCTGTAGCCCTGTTGACAGCTAGATTTGAAAGTACTTGGCTCTGAAAATGCACAGGTCATGCAATACATTCCCGCCATAACTCCAGTAAGAATGCAACGGAAGCCCCAGGAAATAGACAGGGACCTGGATATGCTGGATTCCAGTCTTTACCTGGAGTTTCCAAGGGGCAAAACATCTATCTGCTCAGAATATAGTCTCCTGCATCAGACGTAGCAGGAACTCTGTTTGCTGGGGGTTTTAACTTCCACAGCCTCACTAGAACCTTACTAAGTATGGAGGCTGGTATTTTCAGTCAGATAAGGCAAGGGGCTGGGGCTAGGTGGGGGAAGCAGCCTGGACTCCTGAAGAAGTAAGCATTTGTTTCTCTTGTAACTGCAGCATCCTCACAATGGCAGCTTCATTCTTTGTTACGGGGGGCGGAGAGGCCAGACACACCTCCTCCCCCCCCCCGGACTGGTCACAAAGGCTGGCGTTCCTGGCTGCTTGGAGCAGGCAGGTGCCCAAAATGCACCTGTATTGGCACAGATGCCCACTGACCCAATGCAAGTTAGCCGCCCTCCCCTTGAACCCACATATTCTGGTAGAGTTAGCACTGGCCATCACTGGAGTAAGTTTCAGGGTCACAGCCCATGCAAATTTAGACCCCTTATGGATGGTAACGGGATTCAAAGGGCTGGATTTTCATTGACCCGTGGAGGCGGGTTTGGAGGCGTGTGGGGGGTTAAAATTGTGAAAACTGGCGGGCGGGCACAAGTCCGCCTCCATCCCGCCTCCACGCAATTTTCATTAAATCATGTCTGCTGGTCCCGACTCTGTCCCGCCTTTAAGAGGCGGGATAGGCTGTTAAGGCCCTTAATAAGCACTAAATTGGCGCTCTCTCTCTCTCTCTCTCTCTCAGGGCTGCTGCTGCTCATTTTGCATCCAGGTCCTCTCACAGCAAAGGCCAGGCAGTCTTTGCAGACCTTCAATGCAGCAGCAATGATGACATCATCAGAGGCGACTTTCAGACTGAAAACATTAATTGGGTCATGGGTTCCCACATGCTGGAACTCAATTGCCCAATTAGGTGAAAATCGCATCAATCTCCCACATCCAATTGCAGTTGGGTGGATAACACGAAAAGTGGATGACACAACCCCAACCCGCCCCAGTATCAAAATCCAGCCCAAAGAGTCAGCCATCAAGCCAAAATGAGATAAAACACTTTGGGGGAAAAATTCAGTATCGACCATTTTGGGACGCTAACATTGCCTGGCCGCTAAATTTAGCCACCGCAAAATTCAGTTTTAGCATCCCAAGAGGGAAGTGGAGCGCTAAATCAAGCGTTACACACTTCTCTTAGAGCGCTAACATCGGGGAGCAGGGCGCTACCGCAGAGCATTATTCAAGTTCCGGCGCTGTCAATTACAGGTACTCAGACAGACTGGCGCCTTCCAGTTCTTAAAGGGGAGGCTCAATCAGGCTGCACAGCCTCACTCTGATCATTGCTGCTTGTGACCTGGACCTGCAGGGAGCTGCAAACAATCATTCACAAATCTCATGGCTGATCAGAGGCCCAGGGACAGAGCTCACCGGTTCAGCGACCAGGCTTTGGAGGCTCTGGTCGCGGCCATGGAACGCCGACGGGCAGTGCTCTTCCCAGACACTGGCAGGAGGCCATTGCCGCAGGACTTTTAGGAAGGTGTGGAGGGAGGTCGCCCAGTACATCTCGGCCAGAAGTGTGGTCCACAGGACTCCCACCCAGTGCTGCAAGAAGTTCAACAACCTCACTCGGATGGTCAGGGTGAGTACTTGCTTCAAAAACCTGTACATGCTACCATCTCAACCTCACTCTGTGCACAGACTGCATAAACCGCCAAATCCCCAACACTCACTCACCAACCTATTAAAAGTGACATCCACATCTCACGCCTTTCATACATTAACAGCTATTCAACTATGGTAGGCACATCTGCCAAACACATGGCTGCACACTCACTCACATGCTGTCCTTTTTCTTGCAGGCCAAGCTTGCTCATAACAGGAGGGAGCAGCAACGCACGGGAGGTGGTCAGGCGGAGCTGCACCCCCTTACAGACCTGGAGGAGCGAGTGCGCAGCATCATTGCAGCCCAGGTCGTGGGCGCTGTGGCAGTTGGAGATGTCGACCCCCAAGGGGACAAGAACGGTATGTTCATCACCACTCCCTCTTCTCTCATATCACTTCCCCCTCACAACACAAGCCCTTCCCACTTTCCATCGAAGTATACTGTCTCCATTCCTTGCTCCCTTCCTGCCCCCCTCCCCTGACGTTAAACCCACTCTTGAGCCTTTATGCTTTCAGATAGTCAGCCACCATCTGACCAGCCTGTCCCTCAGTCTCCCAGTGGCAGCGACGCGAGAGGAGGAGGAACAAGCCAGAGCCTCACTGCCGGTGTCTCCAGAGGGCGAGCAGTCCGAGAATGGGGCCACGCGATCGCTGGAGGGAAGCCTAGGAAATGGGTCTGCTGTGGGTGAAGCTCCGGGACCCAGCAAGCTGCAGCAACGCCACGGGGAAAGGGAAGCTCGGGGGCCATCTCCCCAGAGGGTGAGTGCACGCACGAGTTCTGCTGCACAGGACTCGGATGAGGACCTCGATGTGGAGGCGATGAGCATGCACACTGAGCTCATGGGTGCAATGGCGCCGGAGAGCATGGATACACTGGCTGGGATCGTGGAGGAGTCCACCTCCAGCATTGCACTCATCTCTGTGCAAACCATCGAGCCCATCCTTAGCAGTTTGCAAGGGATGGTTGCCTCGCAGAGACCGTGGGGACCCAGACCTCATGCCGCATGTCATGGGCGAAGTGGCAGCAGCTATTGCAGCACAGGCCGAAGCAACATAATGGCTCAGTGCTGTAATGGAGTCAGTGGTTGGTGGCATCCAATCTCAGACTGCTCTCATGCAGTCTCAGATTGATGTCTTGCAAGCGCTGACTGCTGCCATCGTTGCTGGGTCGCCCGCAGTCCACCAGGGATCTCACGGTGCCGCAGCAGGCCAGCAATCTGTGCTCCAGCAAATTGCTCCGGATGCTGAGGTTCTGCCCCGGGGGAGTGGCAGTGTGTCGGTTGAGCAGGAAGGTGCTGTCCTCTCTCAGGATGGCAGCATTCCTGCTCCCACCACTGCCACCCAGACTGCTGCCGCACATGCTGAGGTGTTGCAGTCTGCAGCCGGGCCTTCCAGGCCCAGAGGTGTCTGAGGGTGTCCTGCAAGGCCATCTGCAGTCTCTGGCTCCCAGACTCAGCAGCCTTCCGCCAGCCTTGCTGCAGCCACTGGGGCCACATTACAGAGGAGCAGTCGGGTTGGGAGAGAGGAATTGCAAAGGGGAGGGAAATCATTGAGGAAGGGTGAGTAAATAATACGTTATTAGCAAATGGGGGGAGTGTGTGTAAATAATGTGATGTGTTTGTAAATATATTGTTGAGTTTGGTAACAAATAGTTCAGTTTGCTAAGAATCAGTTGTGTTTGTTGATAAATTTTTGTTTTTATTTATTATTGGTTGTGTTTCATAGAGAGAGTTGCGCACAATAATACATTTTTAATTCCATGTAGCACATTTTGTGATGTTTCTCATTTGACCTTTGCCTGGTGATAGGGGCTGCAAGCTGGCTGTAATGATGTGATTGTTCTGCGCAAATACCATCTGCTATTTCATTTATTGGAAGCGCTGTGTAATGAGGCGTTCACGAACGGCCCTTGCAGAAGCAAGATTGACTGGCTCCCTCCTACGTTGCTGCTGCTCTTCCTCCTCTTCATCCTCCTCCTCCACCTCCCCCTCTTCCTCCTCCTGAGGTGGACCTCCAATACCTGGTGGCAATGGCTGGGCCCTCAGAATGGCCAGATTGTGCAGCATGCAGCACACAACAATGAAAAGGGCAACTCGATCAGGGGAGTACTGCAGGGCTCCTCCAGAGCGGTCAAGGCAGCGGAACCTTTGCTTTAGCACCCTGATAGTCTGTTCAATCAGGATCCTGGTGGCACTATGGCTGTCATTGTATGCGTGTTGAGCAGGAGTGTTGGGGTTGCAGAGCGGTGTCATCAGCCAGGTGGCAAGTGGACAACCCTTGTCTCCAAGCAGCCAGCCGCGAGCTTCATGTGGTGTGTGTAACAGTGTTGGGACACCTGTCTGGCACAGGATGAATGCATCGTGGCTGCTGCCAGGATAGCAGGGATTGACGGCGAGGATGCGCTGTCTGTGGTCGCACACCAACTGAATGTTCAGGGAGTGGTAGCCTTTGCGGTTACAGAAGACCTCTGCATTGTGACGAGGTGCCCGCAATGCCACGTGGGTGCAGTCAATGGTGACCTGAACCATGGGGATGTCCGCTATCCCTGCAAAGCCACATGAGCGTTCATCCCGTTTCTCCCTGGTCATGGGGAATGAGATGTACTCTCTTCTCCTTCTGTAGAGAGCGTCTGTCACCTCCCGGATGCAGCAATGGACAGCGAACTGCAAAATGTTTCCATATCCCCAGCTGAAGCCTGGAAGGAGCCACTGGTGTAGAAATTGAGAGCGACTGTGACCTTCACTGCCACTGAGAGAGACGTCCTGGTCCTGAGCTGAGGCTGAAGCTCTGGCTGTAGGAGGTGGCAGAGCTCTGTGACCATCTCCTTGCTGAAACGGAGCCTTCTAAAACACTGCTCCTCGGACAGGTGAATGTAGGAGAACTGCTCCCAGAATACCCTGGGAGGGTAAGGCCTCCTGTTGAGAGCCCTGTTGGCCCTCCTATCTCTGGCCACGTTTTCCAATCTTTCTCTCTGCCTCCGTTGCCTCCAATGGTGACACTGGAGGGCGAGGTCCAGTGCCAGTACAGCCCCCATTAAGTGTTGGAAATGTTGCAGTATCAAATGTAACACAAATGAAACTGCTAAAATTTTCTCAGGAACAAAACTCCTTCAAGTAGGAAAAGCTCAAATCGGTCAAAACTCCTGTCGGCTTCTGTCAAAATGACAAGGCAACATTGTTTGCCAACTAAAAAAAACCCGGAAGTTCACGCTTTTAAATAGCGCTCCTCCAGCTCTCAGCCGACTGCAAACCGCCTCCTCTACCTGTCGTACCTAACGGCAGGCGCTGAGGCAGGGGGGTGAGAATGAATTTCTGGTCCGGGGCGCTATCGGGGAGATGCGCTGCCAGATGATGTCATGATCTCCGGCCGCAGGCGGGCGCAGCGATAGTGGTTAGCGCAGCCGCAAACCGCCAGGTGAATTTCGCCAGCCGCACTAACATCGCCACACCCGGGCAGTAAGTCGTTAGCGCCCTATTAGCGCCCCCGGAGGCGCTAACGGGAGGCGCTAAGGTACCTCATTTCTAGACCTTTGAGTATAATGTAAAACCAAGGAGCCATCTCTCTATTCTGGTGGTTCAGGTGGATGTTAACGGTGCCATCTCTCTATTCTGGTGGTTCAGGTGGATGTTAACGGTGCCATCTCTCTATTCTGGTGGTTCAGGTGGATGTTAAAGGTGCCATCTCTCTATTCTGGTGGTTCAGGTGGATGTTAACGGTGCCATCTCTCTATTCTGGTGGTTCAGGTGGATGTTAAAGGTGCCATGGCACTATTCTGGTGGTTCAGGTGGATGTTAAAGGTGCCATCTCTCTATTCTGGTGGTTCAGGTGGATGTTAACGGTGCCATCTCTCTATTCTGGTGGTTCAGGTGGATGTTAAAGGTGCCATCTCTCTATTCTGGTGGTTCAGGTGGATGTTAACGGTGCCAGCTCTCTATTCTGGTGGTTCAGGTGGATGTTAAAGGTGCCAGCTCTCTATTCTGGTGGTTCAGGTGGATGTTAACGGTGCCATCTCTCTATTCTGGTGGTTCAGGTGGATGTTAACGGTGCCATGGCACTATTCTGGTGGTTCAGGTGGATGTTAAAGGTGCCATCTCTCTATTCTGGTGGTTCAGGTGGATGTTAACGGTGCCATCTCTCTATTCTGGTGGTTCAGGTGGATGTTAAAGGTGCCATCTCTCTATTCTGGTGGTTCAGGTGGATGTTAAAGGTGCCATCTCTCTATTCTGGTGGTTCAGGTGGATGTTAAAGGTGCCATCTCTCTATTCTGGTGGTTCAGGTGGATGTTAACGGTGCCATCTCTCTATTCTGGTGGTTCAGGTGGATGTTAACGGTGCCATGGCACTATTCTGGTGGTTCAGGTGGATGTTAAAGGTGCCATCTCTCTATTCTGGTGGTTCAGGTGGATGTTAAAGGAGCCATCTCTCTATTCTGGTGGTTCAGGTGGATGTTAACGGTGCCATCTCTCTATTCTGGTGGTTCAGGTGGATGTTAACGGTGCCATGGCACTATTCTGGTGGTTCAGGTGGATGTTAAAGGTGCCATCTCTCTATTCTGGTGGTTCAGGTGGATGTTAAAGGAGCCATCTCTCTATTCTGGTGGTTCAGGTGGATGTTAACGGTGCCATCTCTCTATTCTGGTGGTTCAGGTGGATGTTAACGGTGCCATCTCTCTATTCTGGTGGTTCAGGTGGATGTTAACGGTGCCATGGCACTATTCTGGTGGTTCAGGTGGATGTTAACGGTGCCATCTCTCTATTCTGGTGGTTCAGGTGGATGTTAACGGTGCCATGGCACTATTCTGGTGGTTCAGGTGGATGTTAAAGGTGCCATCTCTCTATTCTGGTGGTTCAGGTGGATGTTAAAGGAGCCATCTCTCTATTCTGGTGGTTCAGGTGGATGTTAACGGTGCCATCTCTCTATTCTGGTGGTTCAGGTGGATGTTAACGGTGCCATCTCTCTATTCTGGTGGTTCAGGTGGATGTTAACGGTGCCATCTCTCTATTCTGGTGGTTCAGGTGGATGTTAAAGGTGCCATCTCTCTATTCTGGTGGTTCAGGTGGATGTTAAAGGTGCCATCTCTCTATTCTGGTGGTTCAGTTGGATGTTAAAGGTGCCATCTCTCTATTCTGGTGGTTCAGGTGGATGTTAAAGGTGCCATCTCTCTATTCTGGTGGTTCAGGTGGATGTTAACGGTGCCATGGCACTATTTAGAAAGAAGAGCAGGAATGTCCTCTCAACCAACACCACCAAAAAACAATTAACTGGTCATTCATCTCAAAGTTGTTTATGGGATCTTGCTGGGTGCAAGTGACTGCTGCATTTTCCCATATGCTACATGCATACTTTTTGTCACACTGAATAAGCTGCATACCCACTGCAACATAAGAGACATATTTGAGATGAGGAAAAACGACGACATTACTGAAGGAGGTAGCTGATATTTATTTTGTATCACCTCAGGAAGATGCTGCAGCTGTCCAACTTACAAGTTTCAATTGAGGGTCCCGTGCCCAGAGTGGAGGACAACACCAAGGTTGAAAAGAGTAGGAGAGAAGATGAGGCAAATCAAAAATTAATGGCCCGTATTTTCCGATGCCTACGGGTGTGTACGTGTTGTGTACGCACCCGTAGGGACATCGGAAATGCCGATTTCAGGCATGCGAAGCGCATGCGCTGAAAACCGGCATTTCCGATCTGTCAAGAATGCTCTTGACAGATCGGACGCCTGCCCTGGAGAAGGGCCTCTGCGGGCAGATAGTTCCACTTTCTGGAGAACTTCCGCCCGCTGAAAACACTTAAAAATCTTACGCCTGGTAAAAGCAGGCATAAGGCCTGCTTTTACCAGCATAAGATTTGAAAAAGAGTAAAAAAAAATGTTTTCACTCATTTATAATTTAAACATACTTATAAAAAAGGTAAGTTTATTTTTAGCCCCGTAAAAACTTTAATTATCTTTTTCAAAAAATTACATTTTTGTTTAAAATATTTAATTTAATGTAATTTTAACTCATTTTAAAAACGTGATGGTTTTTTAAAAATGTATTTAATGTTTTACTGTGTTTTTGGGGTGATCTCCATTCATACTTTTGACATGTCTATCTGTCAAAAGTATGAAGGGAGACTCCCTTCTCCTATTGGCTGGCCTGGCCTACACGATCCCAGGGATGCTTGCGAACTGCATGCGCCCCTGGGATACGTGGGCCTTGCACATTTCGAGTTGGAGAGGCCCAGGAGCGGAAGTGTCCGGACCTCGTGAACCCTCAGGTAAGAGCGTAGATTTTTTTCCCGATAGGAGGCATCCGCACGCAGGAAGCCTCCTGTCAGAAATTACGGGCCAATAGTTAGGTAACATCATGTTTGGGTTTTAAAAGCCTGTAGATTGTAGGAAGAAGAAAGGACTGAGGGAACAAGGATTTCCAGTTTTGAGATCCTGTAGGAGACAATTTGATTTCAACACTTAGAGGATTAAGGGACGAGGAGGAACAGAGTGTGTAGGCTGGCATAATTAGCACTTCGAAGGAAATAGAGAAGAAAGTTCAGAGAAGCACTGATCATCGTATTGTGAATATCTCCTGTACAAGAGTCCATATGCAGTGCGATTCTATGTACCCTAGTCTGTATAAGTAATGTACTTGTGCAAACAGTGTACATCCCTATATACAAATGTAATGCATCCCGATGCATATAACATGAAGATCCCAAACCTGTAAGACATGCACACGTTATACGCATATAATGAGTCTATTAGTGTCACATTTTGTGTAGTAAATTTTACGAATAAGACACTTTTTCCACTCATATTTTACATTCAGTTGATGTCGCCCTTTAATATGGATGTGACATGTATAACAATGATTTTCAGAATGTGCAGCATCACAGACAAAGGCCATGTTCCACTTTGCTGTATCACTGTCTTTAGATGAATTAGTGATAATAATTCCCAGCTCAATAACATGATCATTAATCATTAAAACTCATGGCTAGTAATGTAGTTAAATACCACTTGTCACTCTATACCCTGTTGGACAGTTACTGTTCAGAATATTACACCACTGCTGGTGCATAACAGGAAAGGTTTTTCCACTGCTGTAAGGAGCTGTCATAAGCCAATCACAGCTGCTCACTGTCTAGGCAATGGCTGGTGCAGTGAGTCCCGGCATTGTATGCTGTAAAAGTACAAAGATATTTCACACCCCTCACCATCAGACAGTGGGCAGTTACAGCTTTAATCACTAAATATGCTTTCAGTTAGCTTAAGGGTCAGATGTTTTTGACCACCATCAATTAAATTTTTATCTTTAGCACTTCCAGTGCAGAATTAATGGCCCTGATATTAATGTGAAGGTGACTTCTGAGCGGGGGGATGGAATTGCGTGGGGGAAACCGGAAGTCAACTGAGTGGGTCGGAATCTGCAATCTCAACTCAATTGTACCAATTAATTTGAACTTCCGGGTTTCGCGTCTCCAAGCTCAGCACCAGGCGTGATGCGCACCTGCACGGCGCAATCTCAGCTGCATTTAAAGTGGCAGTTCACAAATGGAAATTGGAGGTATTCAGGATGGATGGTGGACAGACAGCAAGGGCAGCTCCCAGATTCAATGACACCTCATTGGAATTCTTGCTGGGTGCAGTCAGGAGGCGGAGGACATATTTTGCCCCAGCAATGGGGAAAAAAAAGAGACTTGCATTTATGTAGCACCTTTCATGAGCACTGGACATCCCAAAGCACTTTACAGCCAATGAAGTACATTTTCTTGAAGTGTAGTCACTGTTGTAATGTAGGAAATGCAGCAGCCAATTTGCACACAGCAAGCTCCCACAAACAGCAATGTGATAATGACCAGATAATCTGTTTTTGTTATGTTGGTTGAGGGATAAATATTGGCCAGGACACCGGGGATAACTCCCCTGCTCTTCTTCGAAGTAGTGCCGTGGGATCTTTTACATCCACACCTCAGAGAGCAGACGGGGCCTCGGTTTAACGTCTCATCTGAAAGACGGCACCTCCGAAAGTGCAGCACTCCATCAGTACTGCACTGGAGTGTCAGCCTAGCTTTATGTGCTCAAGTACCTGGAGTGGGACTTGAACCCACAACCTTCTGACTCAGAGGCGAGGGTGCTACCAACTGAGCCACTGGCTGACACGTACTGACGTGGTGCTCTCACCAAGAAGGTGTGGTTGGAGCTAGCTGAGGAGGTGAGCAGCAGAAGCGTTTTGCCCAGGTCATGGATGCAATGTAGGAAGCGGTTTAATGACCTAAACAGGTCTGGAAAAGCGAGTACTTTTGCTGATTCAACTGCATCCTCTGCTTCAACTATATCCCCCCTTTTTCACTCTGTCTTGCTAAGAGTTCTCCATCACATTACTCCTCACACCCATTTAACTTTCAGCAGCACCCAGCCTTCATCTATGCACTTCATTGCCTCCCCATTTATCCATCCACCGTTGACACTCACCCCAAACCTTATGCAATGTGATGCATGCATCTCATAGTCACCCTTACCGAATGCACTGCATCCATTGGGTGGATACCTCAACTCACAGGTCTGTTTTTCCGCTGCTTGTAGGAGAAGAGAGCGTAAAACACAAAGGAGAGGAGCAGGACTTGAGGTGAGACACCACAAGTAGTCCAGCAGAGGAGGACGTCCTGGAGATAAGTGGCTCATCTGCATCCCTATCAGTCATAGATGGAGAGACAGGGAGCTTGCAGCTAGCTAGTGACTGAATTACAAATATCTCTGACACAAATATGCTGACTTCATTTCATCAATGGCTGAACTATGAAAAGACGGATTATGGTGATTGTCAAGATTGTGATTTTGCCACGACTAAATCATATCCCTTTCTTTTGTCCTCCAGGGCCTTCACACGTACAGCAAGTGTTGCAGGCCATCCATGAAGACGATTCCTCAGAGGACCTCATTCCTTCTTAGGGTGCACCGTCACAGGACCTACAGCCATGCACCAGCACAAATACTCGCACTTTGGTGGGTCCACTTAGACAGTTAGTTGGGTTTTCACCTGGTGATTCACACCTCACAAGTAACAATGAGGAGGGACTGATGGTAGAGATAGCAGTGGAAAGTCCGCATCGGGGGTGCAATCCTCTCCAAGCTCTGCTCAGCTGGACAAATGCTGAACCACGGGGGCTATCGTTGAGAAGGAGAATGCTAGATGTGTATCAGCAACTTAGCCAGGTACTGACAGAGGTGCCATGCACACTCTCCACAATAGCGGAGAAGATGCCGGAGTCCAACTCAATCACTAGTGGATTGGTGGCGCAGGGAATTGCGAGAATGTCTGCCATGGAGAGAGTGGCAGCCTCCATGGAGCTCCAAGCATGGCTCGCAAATGAGTCCATGCAGGCCATGACCACAGCTGTGCAGACTTTGGATACCAACATGTCTGCCACTTTAAACAGGATGACAGATACCGTATCCGTGGCCTTACAGCGTGTCACTAATCGTCACCAATCTGGTCTGCAGCAGAGTGGTAGGAGTGACGTGGCGCTGGCCCATGAAAAGGATGATGGCGAAAGGGGACATGGAAGTGGGAACTCCACTCAAAGTGCTCCCACTTCTCACCTGTTGCCCCCTCAGTCAGCACCCCACACGTTGCTTCGTCTCCCAATGGCCGAGTCTTCCACTGCACAGGTACAGGTGGAGCAGTCTTTGGTGGGGCCTTCAGGGGTTCCTAAACCCAGAGGTCATAGGCCAAAAGCATCTCAGCAGTCAGCGCAGGGATTTGAGCAGGGTGCAATCGATCGCACTCTGTACCTGTGAGAAGCCAGCCAGAGAGGTGATTGCCTGCTCATTCTGGCTATTGTTGTCACAGGGAAAGTTTGCATAACTCCCAGCCCTGGTAAACAATCCATCCGTCACCTACTTTATGCATTTTTGTCCAGCAGACTGCGAGACTCTCAAGATGTCTCCGGTAGCGCCCTGGAAGGAACCAGAGGTGAAAAAATTGAGAGTGGTGATCACTTTCACAGCCAGGTCCAGCAGGTAGCAAGTCTTCTTCTTGGAGGCTGCAAGGTGTCTGCGACCACCTGACGTGACAATCTCAGCCTGTGGAAGAACTGCTCTTCTGAGAGGTCAAGGAAGCTGAGCCTCTGTCTGTAGACCCTGCTCTGTGGGTATTGCCTCCTTCGACCTCAGCCTCTCTGTTGGTCTCCTCTCTGCTGTTCTGCACCTCTCTCCTGTGCACCTGTTGATCCAACCACAGCACGTCGTCGCTGCTGTGGATGGTGATTGTCTTCCTCTTCGGATGTAGTGGCAAAAACATCTATGGCGCCTCCCATCCTGGTGTCTGTTTGATAGGCTCCAATCTTCTCCAAAGCCTCTATGCTGACAAGAACTCTCTACTAAACGTTGCGAGAGGGAACTGACAAAGCAGCTGTAAGAGCTGAGCCTTTATTGAGATTGAGCAATCTGAACTTTAACTGGCGAGTTTCCCGAACCTCGAGAAACCCATGGCGGAGGCGTTAAATCCAAAGCAAAATTACATTCATTTGAATAGCCCTTCGTTTCCATGTAATGACGATCTTAAATGATGTCTTCATTGCCCACCCACCTGTGCTAATGATCACGCTGACTCCGGTGAGTAAGGTTACTCTCACACAGCCAAACGCACCTCAGTTAAACCCGAAAGTCGGCGCGTCGGGGCCTGGTTGCGATCGCGCTTCATTTTTCTCCGATTTTAAGTATGCACCCAACCCCAAGCCCAACCCACCCGTTCTCTTCCTCTTAAAACTCCCCCCAGTCAGCTTGTTTGGGAGCAGTGCTGAGGAAAATGCTAAGCCTTTGACTTCAAACGTCTTGTGGCATTTGTTCAAATATGTGTTTGATTGACAGCTTTTCTGAAAATTAAAGAAGCAGTTACTTAAATGCACTTGGTCACATTTTTGAAGGTATTCATCAGCCTGTCTGTCTCTGTCTGGAGCCTTTAAAGAGAGATCGTCAGGCCAGATAAATTCCATAGATGTTAAGAAACAGGAACTGCGACATAAGAATATTTCTTATAACATAGTTTAAAACAGCAATCGTGGACTAATTATTATTTTCTAGTACTCGAGGAGCTAGCTAAGATTAATAGCTATTGTAAAAATATATCTTCTGTTTCTGCTTTGTTTGTCCTATTATTGTTTAGTACATTTGTTTCGTGGTTGAAGCCTAATTCAGAGTCTAGTATAGTATTATTCTGCTACCTTCCAAAGATAAAGAGGATGATGTGAGATTGTATGATAAAACTAATAGCTGGAATAAACTGTACACTGTTCTCTGTTTGTTCCCTGGGCATTATACAAGATCCAAGAACGTAGCATACATATCAACAACTTGCATTTATCTACTGCCTTGAATGCTAAAAAGCATTGCAAGGCGCTTCACAGACTGATGTATGGAAAATGGATATTGAGCCAAGAAAGGAGAGATTAGGAGGGGTGAACCAAAAGATTAGCTGATGAGGTTTTTTTAAAGGAGGAGAATGAATTGGAGAGGTAGAGGATTGAGAGAGAATTACAGAGCATCAGACCCAGGCAACTGAAGGCTCTGCTACCAATATTGGGGTGAGGGGAAAGGCGGGGGAGCCTGTGGTCAGAGGTACAGAAAGTTCAGGGTGATATAGAGCTGGACTGGAGTGATTTAAAATCAGATTTTAAACTTCAGGCACTGGGGGACAGGGAGACAATATAGGTCAGTAAGGACAGTGGTTATGGGCGAGCAGGACTTTGTACAGGCCAGGATACACACGGTGTCAATAAAAGTGGTCAATGCTTTGAACAGACTGAATCTCACCTGTAAAGAGGTACCAAAGATTGTTGGGTTCCAGGGTCTCCATGTCACCCCTACGGCCAATCTTTTTGTGCCTGATTTTGTATCCAGTAATAAAGCCATTCTGCATATTGGACGGTGGTGGCAGCCAGCTGACCTTTATACTCTGGAAAGCAGAAAGATTACTGACCTTTAGTCATCAATGTTCAATCAAACCTCATTGTAATAGAGTAACAACCCCTTTTAATGCAGCTCAATTAACCCTCATTCAGGTTTTCCAAAACATAGTGAGGCAAATTTTCGGCTTTAATTACACCACTTCAGTGACATTAATTAGGCTGTTGGGAATGGAAAATCCACTGGCTCCCCACCAATTCCCACCACTTCCAAGGTTTTTCTCTAGAGTAGGCAATAATGACAGAGTGACTTCAAATATCACATTTTCCCTCATTACCGCCATAGCAACATCTGACTCTAGTAATGTCACCAACGTACAGGCGTCCAGTGTTGCTAAATGCTGTTGGGAGAGCTTTAAATTTTTAACCCCTCGTCAAGGAGTAGAATCAATCACACACCGACTGCTTCACGACTTTTGCCCACAATTTTTACATTTAAATGCAGAAGACCATGTCCAAGTTAACTTACAAATAAAATAACACGTGGAAGCAGAAACGTCAGCAAGATAATAACGGTACAATAATCAGGTTTACACTTTACACAAACTTGGTTGCTTGTTGAATAAACAAACTTACAGATCCTTTCAAAATCTTCTTAGATATGTTGTGTCTGAAGGAACAGACGTAATAGTTATTTTTATGGAGTTCCTATTTTCCCGCTACATAAAAGGTGAGCAGAAGACTGAAGACCCTGAGGGGGGTCCCTGGATTATACGGGTTCATTTTCTTTTGGTGTAGAAGCATTCTCTTGGAGGAAAATCAGAATCTGAGTAGTCATACATCACAGAAGCCCCACAGAAATGACAGGCTAAATTCAAAGATGAGCACTCTCCATGAGGAACAACACTCAAAGGGAGCACAGGTTGAAGATTCAGCACTACCATGTTAAAGTCCTATATCTGACCGGGACTTCCTTCGAGCGTAGCTCCCCACTGGGAGGGCTAGATCTTGACTTGCTGCGATTCCACATTCCACCCAACGCAAACTTGAGGTCATCCAAAACTCGGCTGCCCTTGTCCTAACCCGCACCAAGTCCCGTTCGCCCATCACCCCTGTGCTCGCTGACCTACACTGGATCCCGGTTAAGCAACGCCTCGATTTCAAAATTCTCATCCTTGTTTTCAAATCCCTCCATGGTCTCACCCCTCCCTATCTCTGTAATCTCCTTCAGCCCCACAACCCCCCGAGATATCTGTGCTCCTCTAATTCTGCCCTCTTGAGCATCCCTGATTATAATCACTCAACCATTGGTGGCCATGCCTTCTGTTGCCTAGGCGCTAAGCTCTGGAATTCCCTGCCCAAACCTCTCCGCCTCTTTACCTCTCTTTCCTCCTTTAAGACGCTCCTTAAAACCTACCTCTTTGACCAAGCTTTTGGACACCTGCCCTAACTTATCCTTATGTGGATCGGTGTCAAATTTGTTGTCTTAAAATACCCCTGTGCAGCACCTTGGGACGTTTTACTACGTTAAAGGCGCCATATAAATACAAGTTGTTGTTGATGGTGTAAAACGGGTGATAGCGAGTCGGTGGCCCATCGTACAGCTCTCCCGAATTTTACTTCCATTGACTTGAACTGGCCTTGGATTAAGTTCCAGAATAAATGAAGTAAAAGAAACCCAGTGTGGAGGCTCAAACAGATTCTGTGGGCAGGAGACAGGTAGGTACAGCACCTAACCCACCGTTTGATGACTGGAAAAATGGATGTGCAGCTGCATGAGGAGGGTTTAAGGAGGACGGTACTGCTTGGCACTTCAGGGCTTTTACCCTGGAGGACAGCAGTGGACCATTCAGGGTAAACGAGGTTACCACCGCACTTCCAGCAAAGTTACAGCAGCGGAGTGGGAGCAGCTCTAAGGAAATTCCAGACTGCGGTTACATCATAGATGCAACAAAGTCAATGTCTAACATGCGAATTATGTCAAAGCTAGGAAAGATTTTGCCACCAGTGAGTAATCTCATCCATTGTGTTTTAAGGATTAAATGTTATGCACAAAAAAAATGTTGCTCCCAAGTTGTGCAAGTTCCTTTGAAAGATGTCATGCGTCAAACGTACAAAGGGCTGACCTGTGACCCATCATGTAATCTAGTCCATTGGAAAATGTGGGACGAGGTGAAGCATCAAAAATTTGACAGTAAAATTTAAAATATCACTGCAGGAGCTTAGACCTCATATATAGGATCTGCTACTTGTCATAATGTAATTTTTTTGTCATCGGTAATTGGGGTTTTACTGTTGAATCATTCCAAGCAAATCACACTAATGAGTCTCCAAATTAGGTAATTTATCAAGAATTTTCACTTCCCCTCTCCCAGCAATGTTATAAGCCTCATTGAATCATTTTTATTGCAGGAGACCAGCTGTAATAAACATGTTCTGATACCAATTCTTAGGTCATAATACTTACCTATGAAAGTTTATGATATATAAGATGATACAAAATCCAGCAGCTTACTAACACATAAGCAATGTATTACCTGAACACTGGAAGGTACAAACCACCAATACTTATGAATGTGCGAAAGGGCAGCTACGCTAAGCAATGTCCAGTCTACTGTATCCCCCAAATAAAAGTGAAGGCTACGATACATTAACTAGTTCTGAGGGAATAATGGAAGAATATGTGGACGATAGTCGATTTTTCATTGCCTTTTATGTATTTCGGAGTTTATGAAGGTGAGGGGCATTAGTACTGTGGAATGTTCCCATTAGCAGGAAGTGCACTTATCTAATGTATACCATGGTTTAGATGCAGAGAAAAGCTACTGGTTCCCCACCAAAATACCTTAAATCCAACTTCAGAAAAATCCTCCCTACTGCATTTCTGTTTGCTGCAACAGCCATCCTCTTTGATCAGGATTTAGCATCTTGGAATATTTTTGTTCATCAAATGTGCTATATAAATGCAAGTTGTTGTTAATCAATGCCAAATTAGAGTCAGTTCTGTCTTATGAGCTCATAAGAACTGGACTGAGACAGTCATGGCTCCATTTTACAAAGGACGGCCAGGTTACATAGAATTACATTGAAATTACAACATAGAAAGAGACCATTCAGTCCAACCAGTCTGTGCTGGTGCTTATCCTCCACATGTCCAAAAATGTGCGGGTTAGGTTGATTTGGCTATGATAAATTGACCCTTAGTGTTAGGGGGGGATTAAATATGTGGGGTTATGGGGATAGGATGGGATATGTTAGGGGGAATTAAATACGTGGGGTTACGGGGGTCAGGTGGGATATGTGTACTGTGGGGATTAAAGCAGGGACAGGGTACTGGATTTGAATGATCAGCCATGATCGTATTGAATGGTGGAGCAGGCTCGACGGGCCGAATGGCCTACTCCTGCTCCTAGATTCTATGTTTCTATGTTTCTATGTTTCTATGACTGGAGTCTTATCCCATATGCCTGCCCTGTTCCCAAATCCCTTTATTCCTCTTTCCTTCAATCACATACCGATTGGGGGCAACACGGTGGCATAGTGGTTAGCACTGGTGCCTCACAGCGCCAGGGACCCGGGTTCGAATCTGGCCTCGGGTGACTGTCTGTGTGGAGTTTGCACATTCTCCCCGTGTCTGCGTGGGTTTCCTCCGGGTGCTCCGGTTTCCTCCCACAGTCCAAAAATGTGCGGGTTAGGTTGATTTGGCTATGATAAATTGACCCTTAGTGTTAGGGGGGGATTAAATATGTGGGGTTACAGGGATAGGATGGGATATGTTAGGGGGAATTAAATATGTGGGGTTACGGGGATAGGGTGGGATATGTGTCGGTGCAGGCTCGATGGGGATTCTGTGTGAGAAAGCAGGGACAGGGTACTGGATTTGGATGATCAGCCATGATCGTATTGAATGGTGGAGCAGGCTCGACGGGCCGAATGGCCTACTCCTGCTCCTAGTTTCTATGTTTCTATGAATCTATTTTTAAATCTTACCCTGGTCTCTGTTTCAATCACTAACTTCGGTGGTGCATTCCACAGCCTCACAATCCTCTGGATAAAAATGTTTCTCCTGCTCTCTGTCCTAAATCTCTTACGTTTAATCTTATATTGCTGTCCTCTTGGTCTAGATCACTCAATCACTAGAAGCAGTTTATTTCTATCTACTCTGTTCCATCCCTTCATACCTTTAAACACTTCTGTCAAATCACCCCGTAATCGCCTCTGTTCTAATGAAAACAGCCCCATTTTGGAGACTTGCTTCATATTTGTATTTCCTCATACCAGGCAGATTCTTAATGAATCCATGCTGTACTCTCTCTATTGCCTCAACATCCCTCCTGTAGTGTGGAGCCCAAAATGTGGTTTAAGATTTCATATAGATTCAGTATTACATCACGACTTTTATATTTTTGCCATAAAACCCAATATTCCATTAGCATTTGTCTGACTTTATCCTGCTTTTAAGGTCTTGTAAAGCTCTGCTCTTCTACATCACCCAGCTTTCTCCCATTCAAACGGAATTACTACTTTTATATATTTACCAAAATGTACCACCTCACTTTTACTGACATTGAATTTCACCTGCCACTTTTTTCCCATTCCAACATCTTATCAATATCCCCTTGCAGCTTCCTTTGGTCCTCAGCATTAATTACCATGCCTCCTATTTTAGTATCATCTGTGAATTTAGACACTGTCCTCTCGCTTTCTATCCAGATCATTAACGTACACTGTGAACTGAAGAAGTCCAACAACTGAATCCTGTGGGACACCACTACCCACTTCCAACCACTCTGAGAAACTAGCCTGAATTCCCAGCCCAGCCATAGAAATAAGCCCACAGAGCACTTTTCTAGTCCTCCCACCTCACTATCTTCTGTGTGTGATAATAGGATGCCTATTTTCAGAGGTGCCAAAGCATTAGATCTTTTGTCTGAAACCGTCTCAGATCGCAGCGTTGGAGGGGGCCAGGCAGCAAGCCAAGGGATTCCACTGTCTTCCGTCATTCCCTGATCTTCAGACCCGGAAGTTTTCTCGCTGCTGTTTTCGAGCCCTGAGGCTGGTGACCAGTCCCACTACAGGTTGCTCAGGCCTGCAGCTACACCTGTACTCTTGCCCCTGATTCAAGACCCTGCTAGGGAGTGTTGTGACTGGGTCACGGTTATGGTCCACCATAATAAATTTAGGTGCACTGCGCCTGTCCAGCTGGGCACAGGAGGGAGGAATATAGAGGCCATTATGTCTTTTATGTCGCATGTACAGCATATTAAAAAGTGATGAGTGGATTTTAGAATCAGAAGAGAATTCAATGTTTAAATGGTTAGGGGGAAAAATTAGGTCGCGCCCCATTTGGGGCGCAAATATCGTCTGGACGCAAATATTAGCGCCTGGCGCTAATTATCGCCACTGACTGGAAACTTCACTTTTACCGCCCCGGGAGGTGAGTGGAGCGCTAAATCAGGCGCTGCACACCTGTCTTAAGGCGCAAAGGCCGAGCAGTGAGGCGCTAACTCAGCGCGCGAGCGCAGCGCAGCTGCTGCCAGTTAGCGAGGGAACACAGACACACTGGCGCCGGCCACTTCTTAAAGCGGGGGGGGCCAACTTGCTCCCCAGCCACACCCTGCTCATTGCAGCCTTGAATCTCGGCCTGGAGAGACCTGTGAATCCATTTTGCTGCCAAGGATGGAGAGGGTGAGAGAACGAGCTCATCGCTTCACCGAGCGGGCCTTGGATGCTCTGGTTGGCGCGGTGGAGCACAGAAGATGTATGCTCTTCCCTGAGAGTGGCAGGAGGCCTTTGCCACGCGAGTTCAGAAGAGTGTGGAGGGAGGTGGCTCAGAGCGTCTCCTCCAGGAGCATGGTGCCCAGAACCCATACTCAATGCCGCAAAAAGTTCAACGACCTCACTCGGGTCGTCAGGGTGAGTGGCTTTTTCTCAATACCTCTCCATCCCTCCATCTCAACCTCACTCTATGGCCAGAGGGTCTTAAAACCCCAATGCACAACACTCATCCAACACCTATGGCCCTTTCATGAAACACACACACACATTCCACACTTTGCATACAGTAAGGGCTATACACCTATGGGAGGCACATCAGGCAAGACCATGGCTGTATACAGTAAGGGCTATTCACCTATGGGAGGCACATCAGGCAAGACCATGGCTGTATACAGTAAGGGCTATTCACCTATGGGAGGCACATCAGGCAAGACCATGGCTGTATATTTACTCAGATGCTGTCCTTTTTCTTACAGGCCAAGCTGGCGCATAATCGGAGACAGCAGCAACGGACAGGTGGAGGGCGGCCTCAGCTGCAACCCCTCAGCGATCTGGAGGAGCGCGTCCACAGGATTGTGGCAAGCCGGGTGATCGGTCCCGTCGCCACTGGAGACGCCGACCCCGTTCTGGACAGCAATGGTAAGGTCATCACCTTTTTGTCCTCTGTCCTTCCACTTGTCCCTCACAACACCAGCCTTTGACACTTTCAATCCAACTTGCTAACTCGCTGCACTTATTCCTCCCTTACTGCCACCCTGTCCTCACGCTAAAGCCACTCTTGTACCTCCCTGCTTTCAGATGGTGATTCACCAGCTGAGGAGACGGGCCCTGAAGCTGCCACTGGGAGTGAAGCTGCAGCCGAGGAGGAAGAGGAAGCCGGAGCATCAGTGCCACCCTCTCCCGAGGAAGCCCATGCCCACACTGGGAACACGCCTTCCCTGGAGGGGAGCAGGGGGGAAGGGTCTGATGAGGGTGAAGCTCCAGGACCCAGCGGGCTGCAGCAACGCCATGGGGGTAGGGAAGAACGGGGGCCTTCTCCCCAGAGGGAGAGTATGCCAGACACTCCTACTGCAATGGACGCAGAGGAGGAGCGGCTGATCGCAGAAATGAACACCCAGGCGGTGGGCATGCACACTGAGCTCATGGGTGCAGTGGGAAGGGTGCCCGAATGCATTGAGTCACTGGCAAGGAGTGTGGAGCACTTCACTGTAGCACAGGCGGATGCCACACTAACGCTTAGTGCTGCAATTCAGTCACTGGCTGCCGTGATCCCATCTCTGACTGCTCTCATGCAGACTCAGATTGAGGCCACGCGAGCACAGACTGCTGCCAACCTCGATGGTTCGTGCACATGTCCCCGGGGCTGTCACCGCGCCGCAGCAGGCCAGCAATCTGTTCTCCAGCAGATTGCTCCAGATGCTGAAGTGCTGCCCCGTGGGAGTGCCAGTGTGTCGGGCGAGCAGGGAGTTGCTGTCCTCTCTCACGATGACAGCATTCCTGCTGCCAACACTGTCACTTCTCCACTGCACTTGCCACCGCCTGTAGGACAGACTGCTGCCGCCCATGCAGAGTTGGTGCAGTCTGCAGCCGGGCCCTCCAGGCCCAGAACTGGTCGAGGCCGTCCTTCAGGGGCATCTGCAGTGTCAGGGTCTGACGAGTAGCAGCCTTCCACCAGCCTTGCTGCAGCCACTGAGGTCCCATTACGGAGGAGCAGTAGGGTTAGAAGGGGGGAAGTGCGCAAGGGAAGGAGATCACCCTCGAAGGGCAAAAAGTAGGAGGTGTGACAAAATGCTGGTCATTTTTTTATTAAAGGTCGAGGTTCATGGTCCAACTTTTGTTTCGTGTTTTGGACATTATCTCCAGGTTGTGAGAACCAGTTATGTTATTGACTGTTTTTTTGTGTTTATTTCTATGAGTTTGTCATGAGGAATTGACACACACAGAGTTTGTAAAATAAATAAGTTTCTGTATTCAAAATATACATGGTTGGTGGTTGGAATTATTGGTGCCTTGGCCGGCTTAGGGGTTGCGTGCTGGGTTCATTGATGTTGTTAGCAATGGCAGAAGCCATTTCCACAGCAGGGGCCCTAGAAGCGGCTTGCTATTAGCCGTTGACGGACGGCCCTTGCAGTTTCACCATTGTGGGCCGCCCTCCCGCCTTGGTGCTGCTGATGATCATCCTCCTCGTCCTCTTCCTCCTCCTCCTCTGGTGGTGCTCCAAGGCCTGGTGGCATTGGCTGGGTCCTGAGGATTGCCATGTTATGCAACATGCAGCACACAACTACGAAGTTGGATACTCGCTCAGGCGAGTACTGCAGGGCTCCTCCAGAATGGTCGAGACAGCGGAACCATTGCTTCAGCACGCCGATTGTGCGCTCAATTATGTTCCTGGTAGCTTGATGGCTCTCATTGTACCGCAGCTCAGCAGGGGTGTTGGGCGTACGGAGCGGTGTCATCAGCCAGGTGCTCAATGGATACCCCTTGTCCCCGAAAAGCCAACCAACTGGCTGATGCAGTGCCTCGAAAAGTTCTGCCACAGTAGTCTGGCGCAGGATAAAAGCATCGTGGCAGCTGCCAGGATAGTGGGCATTGACAGCGAGTATCAGCTGTCTGTGGTCACAGACCAACTGAACATTCAAGGAATGGAACCCCTTTCTGTTCCGGAATTCCTCGGCATTCTCATGCGGAGCACGCAAAGCCACATGCGTGCAGTCAATGGCGCCCTGCACCATAGGGAAGCCCGCTATCCTCGCAAAGCCCAGAGCGCGGTCACGCTGCTTGTCTGGGGTCATGGGGAAAGAGATGAACTCTCGTCTCCTTTTAAAGAGGGCATTTGTGACCTGCCGGATGCAGCAATGCACCGCGAACTGGGAGATATTGGCGAGGTCCCCAGCAGCAGCTTGAAATGAGCCAGTAGCATAGAAGTTGAGAGCCACTGTGACCTTCACTGCCACCGACAGAGACGTCCTGGACCTCAGTTGAGGCTGCAGATCTGGCTGCAGCAGGTGGCAGAGCTCAGTGACCACCTCCTTGCTGAATCGCAGCCTTCGCAAACACAGCTCCTCAGATATATGAATGTAGGAGAGCTGTTCACGATATACCCTGGGAGGGTAAGCTCTCCTGTACATACGCCTGTTGGCCCTCCTCCATCTGGCCATGATTGCCACTCTCTCTCTGCGTCTCTGTGTCCTCCGATTCAGCTGGAGCAGGACGACGCCCCCAATCAGTGCAGCCCCCATATTCTCTTTGCAAGCAAAGTAATGAAGGACAGCAACTAAAGTACCAGCGAAGTTAGGATCAGTAGGCAAAACTACCTCACAAAGCGTTGACTCAATGCAGAAGTCTCTCTTTCTCTCTCTCCGAATCTCTCTCTCTCTCTCAGAACGAGTGGTGCAAAAATGTCGACCACAGAAAAAGACAGGAAGAGGCCCCCTTTAAATAGCGCCCCCCCCCCCAGCCCCACAGCGATTGATAGCGTTCCAGTCTTCCGGTCGTTGGATGCGCCAGGCGGTAAGGCAGGGGGCGCCACTCAATTTCCGCTCTGGGGCGCCACAAGGGTGTTGCACCATGGAATGACGTCACAATCTGCGCGCGCAGGTGGTCGCAGCGGTAAGGTTTAGCGCCGCCGCACAATCTCTAGTTAAGTTCCCGAGCGGCGCAAACATCGCTGCACCCGGGCGTTAGCGGCTTTGCGCCCCATTAGCGCCCTCTTAAGGCGCTAACGGGAGGCGCAACCAACTGAATTTTTACCCCTTCGTGTTTCCATCCCTTTCCTCTTTCCATTTCCTATGACCAATTTTACCTTCACCTCACAGAGACTGGATTACCAACAAACAGATGAGGTGAATCAGTCTGGAGATTGCAGTTAAAACCAATCTCATTCTGGCCGTAACTCTTTTCTCTTTGTCCAGTTCACGCCGGTGCAAAGATCAAATAACTGCTCATGAGCCATAATTTACAGAGTCCAAAAATCATTGTGATTTCTGATGCCCACATAAAAATCAGAACATTCCTTTGTCCATGACTCTAAAATGCTACAAAAGCAGAATTTCAGCACCAATGGCAAGCCCAAGCTAAAACAGTAACTAATTGCAACAGCTAACAGCTGTAATTATAATCATTGAAGCATAGATTCAATATATCACAGACAATTACACAGATTTCAGGTAGCTATCACTGATGAACCAGCCTTTCTTTGTCCTTTTGCCATTAAATACAGTCTATTTGCAAGATCAAATAATGATAGTCATTTTAAATGATCACTCCAGGCTTTCAGCAGAATTTCTGTACTGCACCATTAGCATTTCCATTCTAGATATGGGAATGGATGAAGACAAGTTGTTAATCTCAATGTGGTCTGATTAATATTACAATGCAGAGAAAGGCAATGAAAGACCACCACCAATAGCTGGAATGACCTTTTATCTCTGCCTCCTACCCAACGGTGTACACTCTTCTAGCTGGGAAGACTATTGGCCTAGAAATTGAATGGTGCGGCACCCATTTTTCCGGCGCAAAATGGGTGCCTAAGCATCCAATATGGCAGGCAAGGCTTGCATACTCATTTGGTGCTGCAACTGCACTGCCCACCATATTGGTGAAGGCAGGAAAAAAGGCGTCCAGGGCTCACGCCTGAAACACATGTTATTACCTTTGCATATGCACATAGCGGGTCTGATACCTGTTGGAGGTCCCCTTTGTAAAATTCGGCTGCCCTGAACAAAGCCAGCGCAGGGCCTTAAAGCAATGGCTCTGTTCTTGACTTTATCCAGAACTATTTTTGAGATGTTGGCTGTTATTTGAATTGTCGGCATTTTTTGGGCTGTGTCAGCCTTTCCAGAGCTTTTCATTGGAATTTGTGAGTTTTTGTGACTGAAATGTATGTACCTTTCTTTTCTATTCTATCTTTCTGTTCTTCTTTTCCTATTCACAACTGGAGGTGTTGTCTCTTGCAACTAATGAGACAACGATTGGTTGACCACCCCTGGAGCATTCCCCTTACACACATCTCTATGTGTTCTTTTGTTGCTTTACATTCTATTCCAAATAAGTGAGTTAGCATATTCTATGCACATGTCTGATCGTGATCGTGAAAGGTTACAATTTAACACGTTAGATTCCTGCCCAATAAAGGAGAGTTGATAGGAAGGTAACCATGAGTTTGATGTGGAAGTGTTTGATGTGTGGAATGTTCTAACATGCGGACCACAGAGATTTCGGCTGTGGGCATGATTTCTCCATAGAGTGAGCATTGAAATTGCAAAATAGAGACCAGACACCTCCTAATGTGAAAGAGAAGGCTAGTTGCCTGATACAATACTGCAGAGCACTTCACCTGATACAGGATCACATCAGTACACATCTCCTGATACAGGATCACATCAGTACACATCTCTGATACAGGATCACTTCAGTACACATCTCCTGATACAGGATCACTTCAGTACACATCTCCTGATACAGGATCACATCAGTACACATCTCCTGATACAGGATCACTTCAGGACACATCTCCTGATACAGGATCACTTCAGGACACATCTCCTGATACAGGATCACTTCAGGACACATCTCCTGATACAGGATCACTTCAGTACACATCTCCTGATACAGGATCACTTCAGGACACATCTCCTGATACAGGATCACTTCAGGACACATCTCCTGATACAGGATCACTTCAGTACACATCTCCTGATACAGGATCACTTCAGTACACATCTCCTGATACAGGATCACTTCAGTACACATCTCCTGATACAGGATCACTTCAGGACACATCTCCTGATACAGGATCACTTCAGTACACATCTCCTGATACAGGATCACATCAGTACACATCTCCTGATACAGGATCACTTCAGGACACATCTCCTGATACAGGATCACTTCAGTACACATCTCCTGATACAGGATCACTTCAGTACACATCTCCTGATACAGGATCACTTCAGTACACATCTCCTGATACAGGATCACTTCAGTACACATCTCCTGATACAGGATCACATCAGTACACATCTCCTGATACAGGATCACTTCAGGACACATCTCCTGATACAGGATCACTTCAGTACACATCTCCTGATACAGGATCACTTCAGTACACATCTCCTGATACAGGATCACTTCAGGACACATCTCCTGATACAGGATCACTTCAGGACACATCTCCTGATACAGGATCACTTCAGGACACATCTCCTGATACAGGATCACTTCAGTACACATCTCCTGATACAGGATCACTTCAGTACACATCTCCTGATACAGGATCACTTCAGTACACATCTCCTGATACAGGATCACTTCAGGACACATCTCCTGATACAGGATCACTTCAGTACACATCTCCTGATACAGGATCACTTCAGTACACATCTCCTGATACAGGATCACTTCAGTACACATCTCCTGATACAGGATCACTTCAGTACACATCTCCTGATACAGGATCACATCAGTACACATCTCCTGATACAGGATCACTTCAGGACACATCTCCTGATACAGGATCACTTCAGTACACATCTCCTGATACAGGATCACTTCAGTACACATCTCCTGATACAGGATCACTTCAGTACACATCTCCTGATACAGGATCACTTCAGTACACATCTCCTGATACAGGATCACTTCAGTACACATCTCCTGATACAGGATCACTTCAGGACACATCTCCTGATACAGGATCACTTCAGGACACATCTCCTGATACAGGATCACTTCAGGACACATCTCCTGAGACGAAGTCCTGTCTTCACACTGAGGGCACCCTCCATCGTGTTGTGTGGCACTACCACCGTGCTAAATGGGATAGATTCAGAATAGATCTAGCAGCTCAAAACTGGGCATCCATGAGGCGCTGTGGGCCATCAGCAGCAGCAGAAATGTATTCCACCACAATCTGTAACCTCATGGCCTGGCATATCCCTCACTCTACCATTACCATCAAGCCAGGGGACCAGCCCTGGTTCAATAAGGAGTGTAGAAGAGCATGCCAGGAGCAGCACCAGGCGTACCTAAAAATGAGGTGCCAACCTGGGGAAGCTGCAACACAGGACTATGTGCATGCTAAAAAGCAGAAGCAGCATGCTATAGACAGGGCTAGGCAATCACACAATGAACGGATCAGATCAAAGCTCTGCAGTCCTGCCACAACCAGTCGTGAATGGTGGTGGACCATTAAACAACTAACGGGAGGAGGAGGCTCCATGAATATCCCCATCCTCAATGATGGTGGAGCCCAGCACGTGACTGCAAAAGACAAGGCTGAAGCGTTTGCAACCATCTTCAGCCAGAAGTGCCGAGTGGATGATCCATATTGGCCTCCTCCTGAGGTCCCCACCATCACAGAAGCTAGTCTTCAGCCAATTCGATTCACTCCACGTGATATCAAGAAACGGCTGAGCGCACTGGATACTGCAAAGGCTATGGGCCCCGACAACATCCCGGCTGTCGTGCTGAAGACTTGTGCTCCAGAACTAGCCGCGCCTCTAGCCAAGCTGTTCCAGTACAGCTACAACACTGGCATCTATCCAACAATGTGGAAAACTGCCCAGGTATGTCCTGTCCACAAAAAGCAGGACAAATCCAACCCGGCCAATTACCGCCCCATCAGTCTACTCTCAATCATCAGCAAAGTGCTGGAAGGTGTCGTCGACAGTGCTATCAAGCGGCACTTACTCACCAATAACCTGCTCACCGATGCTCAATTTGGGTTCCGGCAGGACCGCTCGGCTCCAGCCCTCATTACAGCCTTGGTCCAAACATGGACAAAAGAGCTGAATTCCAGAGGTGAGGTGGGAGTGACTGCCCTTGACATCAAGGCAGCACCTGATACAGGATCACTGCAAAATAATTCACCTGGCACAGTTTGTGAAGGAAACAAAAGAGTTGGTAGAGACTATGTGGGCCACTATCTGGGAGCCAGTGAATATAGACACATGCTAGTAATGATTGGGAGAGTTGACAGGTATGTCTGTGAGTGAATCTTGGAGTCCAGATTGCATGCTGCCTCCCTGGTGTAAGGCAGACAAACATCAAGCAGCATGTGGACAGGTTTTTGAGAGAGTTTGGAGAGTAGTTGGGAAAGAAATCGAGGACAAGATTTGCGGGCAATTTAGGGAAGTTTGAAGTTTGCATGTGGGACCCAACAATGTTGGTCGTACTGAGGAAGGGGTCTTGTGCCAAAAATATGAGCAGCTATGTAGAAAGCCAAAACAAACAAGACCTCAAGGCTAGTATTCTAACGAATACTATCTGTACCATGCCATAAAATATACAGGGAGTGGAAGGTTAAGCAGCTGAATTTGTGGTTGCAAGACTGGTGTTGGAAGGAGTGCTTTAAGTTTGTGGGGCATTGGGACCAGCTTTGGAACAGCAGGTGGCTGTACGGAAGTGACGGACTTCACCTGAACCAAACCAGCACTGATGTCCTGGCACCAAGATTGGATAGAGGTGTTGGTGCAAGTTTGAACCAGTAAGCTTAAAGGATGGAGAGATTTACCTTAGAACATACTGGAGAGGTGCTAACAATAGGTACAGATGAGAAAAGAATAAGATAATAGGAATGAAAGATCACTGATGAGTATGAATGGTCCAGAGCTGCAGTATTTATATGCGAATGCACAAGCATTAGAACTAAAGTCAGGGTATTAGAGGTTTTAATCAAAATAAAGTGACATGATATTGTAGTCTTGATGGAATCTTCCATTTAGTTGGGGCAGGACTAGAACCAAATAATGCTGGCTATAAAATTATCAGGATGAGATAAAAAATGAAAAATTGAAGAAAGGTGCCCTTGTTAATTAAGGACATGCTTACATTACAGTAAGGAAAGTGATGCTTAGACAGAGTTTATCTGAATTGAGTTAAAAAAAAATAAGGGATCTGTTGCCATATTGGGAGTACATTATAGACCACTGAATAATCGAAATTGAAGAAGTGTTTTTTGGGCAATTTAGAGAAGTTCGCAATAATAACAGGGTTGTAATAATGGGGACTTTAACTATCCTAAGGAAAACTGGGATAAGACAAATGTCTGTGACTAGAATGGGGTCAGTTCTTCGAATGCATCAAAAACTGTTTCTCGAATTAGTATGTTGTATATCCAACAAGGAAGGATATCAAGATAGCATTCGACCGAGTATGGCACCAAGGAGCCCATGAAAGATTGGTCAATGGGATCAATGAGAAAACCTTACAGCGGCTGGAATCATACCTGGTTGTCAGAGGCGAATCATCGCCACCTCAGAACATCATTGCTGGAGTTCCTCAGAGCAGTGTCCTAGGCTCAACTATCATCAGCTGCTTCATCAATGATTTTCCCTTCGTCATAAGGTCAGGAGTGGGATTGTTCACTGACTTCTCTGTCAATGAAGCAGCCTGTGCCAGCTGAAAGCAGGATCTGGACAACAGCCAGGCTCGGGATGACAAGTGGCAGGTAACATTCATGCCACATGAGTGCCAGGCCACAAAATGGCAGGGGAAGGGGGCCTTTTTGCCACCAGAACGGGCGGCTGGTCCACGTGCTCCGCCGGTCAGTCGCCCAAAATCAAAATCGACTCCCTAGAGTCCCTAATACAGATGAAATTAGTGGATACTTACAAAGGCATGGGCTTACCAGACACTGAGACGTGGATTTGTAAAGGGCAGATCGTGTCTGACTAATTGAATTTTTGTCAGTGTTGTAAATATGGAATTATTTAGAAGACATAAGAGAATTGTTGCAAAAAATTAAGGAAGAATACAGGAAATTGAATGAGGACAAAGAGGTTAGTGGAGTGAGCATTCCTTCTTACACTTTGTCATGTCCCTTAACTTGATATCATCAGAAAACCTCAATATTATTCCTCTTGCGCCCAAGTCCAAATTATTTATATGAATGGAAAACAAAAGAGATCCCAGCAGAGATACATGGGGCACACCAATATCCGCATTCTGCCAATCTGAAGAACATTCATTTACACCTGCTCTTTGCTTTCTGTCTCCTAGCCATCACTCTATCCATATGGATACATTACCTTTAATATCATGTGCTTTATTTTGTCGGGATCTTATAAAATGTGGCAGCTTATCAAATGTCTTTTGAAAATCCATATATACACCATCCATTGCATTTCCTTTATTTACATCTGGTGTAATAACATTCCGACAGATCGGCCTTAACTCTGCTGCAGAGACACTCTCGACAGTAAGAAGCCCTTCTGCTTCTATTTCAAGAAAGAATGTGAAAGTTTGGCTGCATATGATGTCATCTTATCTAATAAGTAAAAGGACTTGCATTTCGATAGAGCCTTTCGCAACCTCAGGACATCCCAAAGCGCTTTACAACCATTAAATACTTTGAGTGTAGTCACTGTTGTAATGTAGGAAACGTGGCAGCCAATTTGCGCACAGCAAGCTCCTACGCACAGCAATGTGATAATGACCAGATAATCTGTTTTTAGTGATGTTGATTGAGGGATAAATATTGGCCAGGACACCGGGGATAACCCCCCTGCTCTTCTTCAAAATAGTGCCACGGGATCTCTTACGTCAACCTGAGAGAGTAGACAGGGCCTCGGTTTAACGTCTCATCCAAAAGACGGCACCTCCGACAGTGCAGCGCTCCCTCAGTACTGCACTGCAGTGTCAGCCTAGATTTTTTGTTTAAATCTCTGGAGTGGGACTTGAACCCACAACCTTCTGACTCAGAGGTGTGAGTATTACCAACTGAGCCACAGCTGACCCTATCTGCTCGAGGTATTACTGCCACTAAGACATTCCCAAAAATGTGCTATCCTATTTCACTAACAGATATGCTATGACGTAATGTACTTAATGGTTAATTGACCATCATCACTAATAATATTGTGCCTCAGCATTCAGAGGGGAAATTGTGGATTATACCTGTTAATGCCCTATTCACTTATTCTCCTGGAGCTACCCTCTTGGCTATTTTACATTGAAGAAGTGCTGCCGATAACAGACTCACAATGGTACTCTCTAATATAAAGCAGGTCATATATGAAAGACTGATGGTATTGGAGACCCACTTTGCTGTGCATCTCGTGCTATTGTATTTCTACTTATAAAGAAAGACTTGCATTTAGAGAGTGCCTTTCACGACCTCAGGACGTCCCAAAGCGCTTTACGGCCAATCAAGTACTTTTGAAATCTAGTCACTGTTGTAATGTAGGAAACATCTTTCTTTTCTTTCTATTTAATTCTAAACAGGTGGTGCTGAATGTTTTTCTTTGCTTTCTAGCCTTGAAGCAGGTTTCCAGACCTAACTGACCTCATAATGGTTACAGAGAAAGGTAATTAAGAGGGAGCACTACAGGTCACCGTTTGAGTGCTGCTCTCCCAGCACTCACTACTCAAATATAGAAGTGCCTTCTAACTACATTTTGCGGCTGTGTTTAGTCACACAGCGCAACTCGTGGCCTGACCCACTCTCTGCGGGTGCCGCTGTCATGATATTTATTAATAGCATTTAACAGAAAACCCTTTGGCCTCCAGGGACAAAATAAAATCAACCACCAGAGCAGCATAGCTATCCTGAGTCCATCATCTGCAATACAGAAAACATAAAGGTATATGATGCACAAAAACTGCTGGGGCCTTGTGAGAGCCACCTAGTAAAAGAGGATATTAAATGGAAGTAATTGAAATTTAATCTTTGAAACCCAGCATGTTACACTTTAAGGAGGCTATACATCTCCTGCTTGGTACGTCAATGATCCTGAACCATCAAGGGTGAAGTTTTGCTGCTACTAAATATAACGCACACAAGTTGTTTTTTCTTCACAAACTGCAGCCTTAAAGGGGAAGTTCAGTTCCATTACTCTTGTTATTAAGCACCTTGGGGATTTTTTTCTGCATTAAAGGCACTATATAAATGCAAGTTATTGTTGTTTTGTTAATAAAGAAAGAAAAAAGAAAGTCTTGTATTGAGGTCTTTCACAACCTCAGAATGTCCCAAAGAGCCAATGAAGTAATTTTGATGTGCAGTCACTGGTGTAATATAGGAAAGGCAGCAGCCAATTTGCGCACAGCATGGTCCCACAAACAGCAATGTGATAATGGCCAGATAATCTTTTCTTTAATGTGTTGGTTGAAGGATGAATATTGGCCAGGACACCGGGGAGAACGCCCTGCTCTTCTTTGAAATAGTGCCAAGGGATCTTTTATGTCCGCCTGAGAGGGCAGACAGTGCCTCGGTTTAACGTCTCATCTGAAAGACGGTGGGGGGAGTTTTTCAGGGGGTCAGCGAGCGCATTTGGTGATGGGTCGGGTGGGAAAAAAAATGTTTTGACAGCGGGACGTGAACCCGCTGTCAACCTGCCGCCAAGCGACTTTCCCAGATGTCAGACCCAACACGCAGTGACGGGGGAGGCAATTTAGGTCATTATGACCTTGTTAGAGCCACTTAAAAGGTCTTTTGAGCTCACCCTTCAATTTTACAAAGTCACCCACAGGGTCCACGCTGCTTGGGGATCACGTCAGGTAAGCAGATCAGGAGTTGTGTTACCATTAAATCATCTCTTTACTTGACAGCTGCAAATGTGCTATAAAAGCTCCCATCTCATAGCTGTTCACTTTCCAAGCTCAGAAGCTGTTGCTTACTGCATTTGGAAGACAGATTGAGCTTTATGCAGGTTGCAAGAGTTTGGAGTAAACTCTGTATCCAGTGTCACCTCATTGGAACAACCTCTCTCACCATTGACAGATCGCTTCTGTCATCTCAAGTTCACCTGCCATCTATTACATCAGCATCAGTGCCCTTGAAACTGTCTCACTTTGGTCCTCAGAATCCCACCACGATCAGCCCCAACACCAGCAGCACCAGACACACCAGCAGCACCAACAACAACACCAACCTTCTCCACAATCACCTGATGCTGCACAAGACTCAGGGCATCAGCACCTGACCACATTGCTGCCCGGGAAGCCAGGGATGGCCTCACCATGGCCAGATTTACTTCACTTGACGCTGTACACCCTGGCCGCCACATGATGTGCCAGGTTGGCACCACCCCACACTAACACCATAAAGCATCCCTACAATACCCAAGCCATTCCTTTCATACTCATCACCATTGCGGGGGGTACCATTATGTCTCACCATTCACTGTAACTCACTAAGCCACTTCCAAAGGTGCAAACAGATCTGTCCAAGAACGCAAAGTGTTGAAAATAAAGGTTTCAATGTTTGATACCACATTAACAGAAACTTCACACAAACATTGGCTAAAACACACAAGTGCCTACCCTTGTGTGTTGTTAGTTGGTATGATTGCACTACGATGAGGGTGAGTGTGAGGGGTGGCTAGTGAGATGGGGAAGTGATAATGTAGGTAGAGAGGGACGGGTGGAGGTGCAAGGTAAGTTGGTGTGAGTAAGGATGTGCAGGAGTAGGGTAGGGAAGGCAGAGTGATGGGGATGTGATGAGTGGCACAGCAGGATGAGGTTGAGTGTGGCTTTGCAGTAATGTTTCGTGATCCACCATGATCATTGAAAGGATTGCGCCACTGCAGCCTGGTCCTCCTGACCATATCCCTGCTTGTGTTCTCCTGTGCAATGTGCAACCAGGCTGCATTGATCTCCTGGAGAGGTCTCTTCCGCCCATGGGAATGGAAGAGGACCTCCTTGTGTGCTGTGACTCCCTCCATAAGCAAATGGAGGGAGTGATGGGAGAGCCTGGGTGCAGCCGTGCACCTCTGTGCAGTGCTTGTCAGTGTTTGCAGCACCTCAATGCTGTAGAACACTGACAGCTCAAATGTCAAAATCTATTTGCGCGTGGTCCCTTTAAGGAAACCGGCTGATGACGTGTCATCAAGTGACGTCACCAGACCCGCTTCCTTTAATTGGCCCAATCAGGGGAAAATCATTCTACAGAGCGGGCTGGAGCCGGCAGTGAGGTCGGGACCCACCACCGACTCCGGCCGCACTGGACCCGCCGAGGTTGGGGAAATCGCGGCCGGTACCTCTAATAGTGCAGCACACCCTCAGTATTGCACTAGAGTGTCAGTGTAGTTTTGTGTTCATGTCTCTGGAGTGGGACTAGTGTTACTTTATATTTTTATGTTACTTTATATTTTTGCCCCTTTCTGTTTTAGGTCATAGGGTGGAGCATCTATCAACTTCCAGATATCTACAAATTCTATCACATAGTCGGGCTGCCCGGATACTTGCAAGAGCAGCCCATAGTATGACTTAACATCTGAATGCCTGTTCCTATGGGGAAAATCTTGGCCTGTACTGATCTCCACTTCTCAACATTATTGGCCAGACCAAGAATTCACCAGATGATGAATCTCAGGCATGGACCCCCTTTCTACCAACCATTGGGACAGTTACACAACGCCACCCATAAATTTTCAACATTTGACTCCCTGGCAAAATTTGCAGCTGTGTTGTGGAGAAAATAAATTTATAACATTGCATCATTTTACCGCTGGGAGGAGTGTCATTCTTCTTCTTCTGCCTAAGAAGAAGAAAAGGGAGAAGTGTAATTGAATGGCAATAGATTGGGAGAAGGGGAAGTGCAACGAGACCTGGGTGTCCTTGTGCACCAGTCGCTGAAGGTAAGCATGCAGGTGCAGCAGGCGGTTAAGAAGGCAAATGGTATGTTGGCCTTCATAGCGAGAGGATTCAAGTACAGGAGCAAGGATGTCTTGCTGCAGTTGTACAGGGCCTTGGTGAGACCACACCTTGAGTATTGTGTGCAGTTTTGGTCGCCTTATCTGAGGAAGGATGTTCTTGCCATGGAGGGAGTGCAGCGAAGATTCACCAGACTGATACCTGGGATGGCAGGCATGACGTATGAAGAGAGATTGGGTCGATTAGGCTTATATTCGCTAGAGTTTAGAAGAATGAGAGGGGAGCTCATTGAAACTTATAAAATTCTAACAGGACTAGACAGACTAGATGCAGGAAGGATGTTCCCGATGGCGGGGGAGTCCAGAACCAAGGGTCACAGTCTAAGGATAAGGGGTAAGCCATTTAGGACTGAGATGAGGAGGAATTTCTTCACCTAGAGAGTGGCGAACCTGTGGAATTCTCTACCACAGAAGGCAGTTGAGGCCAATTCATTAAATATATTCAAGAAGGAGTTAGGTATATTTCTTAAGGCTAAAGGGATCAAGGGATATGGGGAGAAAGCAGGGACAGGGTACTGAATTTGGATGATCAGCCATGATCTCATTAAATGGCGGAACAGGCTTGAGGGGCCGATTGGCTTACTCCTGCTCCTATCTTCTATGTTTCTATGATGACATTATTGTAGTCATCTTGCAAGTCTACAGCTTTAATGTGAACATTTGGGCTCATAAACCAACAGAAATTTACTATTGTTCACGAGACCAAATTATGCCCAATGCTTTATAGCATGTTTGCCACAATACACTGTATGAATGATGAACAGGCCTACCTCTCCCAAGTAATGCGATTGATTTCTCTAAACAGCTCAGGATTTTGTGAGCACCTTGTGCAGCCAACCAAAAAGGGATGGTAGAATGCATCTTAAAAGGGAGTTACTGCCAACTTCCTCTTCCTCCCATTGGCTGGGCTGTACCTGTTCAATGCTTTACCCAAGGTTAAATCCCACTATGGTAAATTGTAAAATTGAATCCAATACATCTGGTGATTTGTGGGTTGACACCAGAAAAAGTGGCCATGAAAGCTAACAGATTGTTGTAAACACCCAACTAAAGTTGGGACACTACCTGGTCTGGCTTACATTTCACTTCAGTTTCACATTATGTGGTTGACTCTAAGGCCTAGAAATTCGAGTAAGCTGGAAACCTGCCGGTAACAGTGCCGGCCAAGGCTAACGGCCGCCCGCAGAAAGAGCACAGGCAGCACCGGTATTTTGGTGCTGCATGAGAATTTATATGAGTGGAGAATCTGTTGTGCAATGCGCTCTTTCAGCGCTAACCTCAGCAGGGGGCCGAAGGTTGTGTCTGTTACTGCTTATATTTAAGGAGAATGAGGAACAAACGAGTCAACCTGTAGCTCATCTATGGAACAGTTGCCATATGTATTACAACAAATTACCTGCCACCCACTCACCAATCAGTCATTGTTACAATATTGCATTCAGCTCTTGTGGAGAAAGCTTTTGTCATTTAAAGCACATCAAAGTGACACAAGCAAACCTCCGGAACCTATCTATGGAAGTGTGTTATCTTTTAAATCAGCTCAAGCTCCGGCTCGCAAAATTTCTACAGAGCGAAAAAGGGATCGGCAACTTGTTTATCCATCTGTGGGGAGTCTGTCGACTGCACCAGGAAAGTCCGTGGTTTAATCGATCTCCGTTGGAGGTGATGCATTATTCGGTGGCAATGATAATTTATAATGATGTGAGCGAGGGGGGCGAAAGCATTAAAATAAACACCGGTCAAATGCGCCCTCTCAGTGGCTCAGAGATGCACTAAAGCGTCATGTAAAGTACTGTCGGAAGAGATCGGCACTGGGATTTTAGCCCAAAATCTCCGCGGGCGTCTCAGGTGTTGAAATAGACAAACACCTCACTATGTTATCCTTCACTTGGCGGCGTTGGCCGTTCGCTTCATATAACGATGACCGTTTTGGTTTCATTCACAAACGGTTAAGGATAAGTCTGCTCTTGTCTCCCCCGCCTGCAATCATCCATGTACCGTTATAACCAGAGGTGCCTCCAGTAGTCTTCATCCTCAGAACTAGATCCTTTCCATCAAATTAAACAGCCACGGCCACATGTGCCTGAGAGCAGGTATAGCATGTGTATGATGGTCAAGCGCTGTCAACGGCTGCACGCACGGGCGCGCTTTGGAGAGGGCGGTAAGAGGAGCAGCAAGCTCTAAAACGGATGAGCATGCGTCAATTCGGCATTGCACGCCGATTGACGTCACGCTCCTGCTAATTAAAATACTTGCTGCGAGCGCAGGCGACGGCAGCGCTGCCGACCTGCCGAAATGGAGGCCGCCGCAGGACCCGCCGGAAGTGGTCGGAAGTGAGGCAGCCGCCATTTTATTTACCAAAACGGGCCTTAATGGCCAGCGCTACCACCTCCAGTTTCTAGGGCTTAATGTCCTTTGAAGTGGCCCAGCAAGCCACTCAGTTGTTAAAAGAAGCACATTCAACTAGCTTCCAGGATCAGCCTCACATCAGTAAGGGTCTGGCACCTAGCACTGGAAAATCCTGTGGCAGGTAAGAGGTTGGCAGATAAGCGCATGTCAGCATCTTTTAATGGATTGCTAGAAAAATTGACAATAAATATTGGCCAGGATATGGCATCTGTGAGTTTGCGATGGAATGGCTCAGCACCAAGACCCTCAACTTGATGGCTGGCAAAGTGGAGTGCTGTTGCATGAGGTCGGTGTGGGAAGGGTTAGTGTCTCCTGGGCACCTTCCCCAGATTAGATATATTATGGCATATGCGCTAGTGAAATAGGATAGTACATTGTTTGGAATGTCTTACCAGGCAGTAATACATCGAGCAAATAAGATGACGTCATAAACACAAGAGCGGTCAAACTATCACATTCTTTATGATCCATTTTCCCGGAGATTTTCTGAGCACAGAACTGACCAGCATGGCTGTACTTCGGCCTCCTAGCGCCTGTGTAAATCAGGGATTCGGTTGTTCCTTAACCAAGGTGATGAGAACTGCAGAATTCACTGATTTAAATGACAGCAATACATGACAGGGAAAAAATTATATTTTCCTGCAGCACAAACACATCACAGCAGGGATCATAAACCAAATCCAGTAAGCAAGCAGTGACTGGAGGGATGACAATGAATATTTTCAGACTGATCAGGAGGTGATAGTCTGAGTCTAACCCCTGCCGATGGGAAAATGGCCTTCAATGCATATTGTGGCCTAATAATCAAGTTGAGTTCTCCCTGGGAATTGTGGAGAAACAATTTTCAGATTAGAAGTGCTAACCATGGCGATGCCTTGTTAAAATCTATGATAATGTATGGTATGAGAGGGGATGAACAAATTAATAAGCTGGTGTGTCTATGTAACAGATGGGCACTTGGCCCTCTCTCAGTCTTACATTGGCATGTTAAGACACTTGCCATCACTGGTAGAATAACTGGCCAGATAACAAAAAAGTACTGTTTAAATTAAATCTTTCCCACCCATTTCTTCTTAATGTTTTCCCCATCTTTCCTGAAGACAGTGACACACACTAGGGTTCCTCAGATGACCCAAGCCTTCTGGTGTCACACCCAAGTAACCCAGACAGTAACTGTCAGCAAACATCACAATTGACCCCGATCCTGTCTCTATATTTACACTTTCCTGCAGCGTTACAACATAGTGATCAGGAGTGGGAACCCTGGTTAATTTTTCTCTCTCTCTAGCCCAGGAACACTGAAGCTAGTTGGAGTATGCTGATTGCTACCCCTTCTGAGGTCAGTGAAATCAGCACAGATTATGGATCAATCTTGTACCCTTTATGATCTATATGGCTGAGTGCCGCAGCAGCAGATGGCTCATTTAACAATTACACCATCAGATAGCCTAAAAGCATCTCCATTTTCATTTTGTCTAATTTGAAAGCAGAGTAGAACTGCGGCCACTTGCTTGCTAACTCCATTTCCGAGATAAGGGCACATTAAAACTGCGATTTTTCACATTTTTCAAATGAATAAAAAATAAGGCAGTGTTCCATTAGTGATCTCAACTCTGTCATGGTTCAGAGAGCATTACATATTAATCTTTCAAAAACTGCAGAAATGTTCTTCCCATTTCAGTATTCTCCTCTACTTTCCTGAAGGCATCAACTCCTTGCTGTATAGTTGCCAGGCACTGGCTACCTCTCAGTAGCTCACCCAAGTGGTCATTATTCATGTGTGTACCTTGGCAGTGAGTGTTGGCAGGCTATTGTTGTGTAGGGGCACATCACAGCCAAGTCCAGTCCTGCCTCCACCAGCTGTATATAACAACAACACCACCTTGTATTTATATAGCAGCTTCAATGTAGTAAAACGTCCCAAGGCGCTTCACAAGAGCGTTATCAAACAAAATTTGGCACCAAACCACATAAGGAGATATTAGGACAGGAAGGTAGGTTTTAAAGGAGCGTCTTAAAGGAGGAAAGAGAGCTAGAGAGACGGAGCAGTTTAGGGAGGGAATTCCAGGGTTTAGGGTCTAGGCAGCTGAAGGCATGGCCGCCAGTGGTGGAGTGATTAAAATTGGGGATGCGCAAGAGGCCAGAATTAGAGGAGCGCAGAGATCTTGGAGGGTTGTAGACACGCAAACACACACATTTTTCAGCAGGGGTTAATGAATGGCAATCACGTCTGGGAACCCTGGCTGATTTTTTCCCCACCACTTCTCTTAATTTTTCAGATTTGCCTCAACCTTCAGACTGGACACTGGATGCAGGGAATTTGAAGCAACATGGTAAATAAAAATAGTTTAGAATATGTACTTAGGTTATATCAGGCAGAAAAAAAGTTAACTTTAAAAAGTAGGACCAAGAGAAAAGGAAATAAAGACCAGGGAGACATGAGCTTTCCTGGATATCCAGCAATCTAAGGGATAAGCAGTGTGGAGGCTTGCAGACGTCGAACATTACACTAATAAGGATTTACATCTTGTGTACGACATTCTGTGTGACTTTGACTGTAGCTTGCAGTTCCTTCTCATCCTCCTTGGGCAACACGGTGGCATAGTGGTTAGCACTGGTGCCTCACAGCGCCAGGGACCCGGGTTCGAATCTGACCTCGGGTGACTGTCTGTGTGGAGTTTGCACATTCTCCCCGTGTCTGCGTGGGTTTCCTCCGGGTACTCCGGTTTCCTCCCACAGTCCAAAAATGTGCGGGTTAGGTTGATTTGGCTATGATAAATTGACCCTTAGTGTTAGGGGGGGATTAAATATGTGGGGTTATGGGGATAGGATGGGATATGTTAGGGGGAATTAAATACGTGGGGTTACGGGGGTAGGGTGGGATATGTGTACTGTGGGGATTAAAGCAGGGACAGGGTACTGGATTTGGATGATCAGCCATGATCGTATTGAATGGTGGAGCAGGCTCGATGGGCCGAATGGCCTACTCCTGCTCCTAGATTCTATGGCCCAGAAATTGATCTCGCTCTGTTCCCGCGGGGGTAAGCCTTTCCCGCGATGTCTCACCTCGCTTATGCTTTTTCTGATCCAGCTCGCACGAAATTGATGTTCCAGACATCAGCTGTGCTGGGCTTGCGTATCCCAGCGGCGTAGTTAATTCGTGCGAGCTGTGGGATCACGTGACTCAGTTAGAGCCAATGGCAGCACACCATCTTCCATTCATAAGTCTCACAGCATGGCTGAGAGACTTATGAATCTTACACCCCCCCAAAATAACAGCTAAACCTCAATTAAATTTAAAAAAAAACCCATCACATTAATAAAATAAGTATAGTTAATTAAATTAACCATTTTAAATAAAAAATTAAATTTTTGAAAAAATTTAAAATCTTTTAAAAAGTTATAAAAATAAACTTACCTGTCTTTAAAGTCTATAAAAAAGATATACCTGTAAAAAAAAATTCAAAAAAATACTTAATTCACTACTTACCTTCTTAAAAGCGGGTCTTACTCCTCCTTTTTACATTTCCAAAATCTTCCCTACTTACCAGCGCGTCCAAAGCATGAAGTGCACAGCGTGCGCGCAGCCTGTAGCGCGCACGCGATGCACTCCGGCCCCGCCCCCTTTTCGGAAGAGCAATTGCCGGTTTTCAGCGCATGCGCAGGGCATGCAGAAAACCGGCAATTGGAGTGGGAATACGCGAGAGTATGCAGTGCGTACTCTCGCGTCCCGGGATCAATTTTCGGCCCTATGTTTCTATGTTTCTATGTTGATCTTGCCACTGCCTTCAATACCATTGTCTATCAGGGATCCGTGCCCATGTTAGTTATATCCAGGCATTTAATGGATATATGCACACTAAGGTGTCAGCATAGCTCAGTAGTAGTAATCTTGTCTCTGCGTCAGAATGTCATGGGTTTACGCCACACTCCAGAACATGAGCACATCATGTAAGAGTGATATATCAGTGCTACACTGAAGGAGTGCTGCATTGTCAGAGGTGCCATCCTTCAGATGAGCTATTAGACCAAGAACCCATCTGCCTGTTCAGGTGGGCGTAAAAGTTCCCATGGCATTACTTCCAGAAGTGCTAGCCTGGCCAACATTTATCCCTTAGTATACACCAGCAAAACAGCTTGGCTGGTCATTTATCTCATGTACTGTTTGTGGGACTTTGAAGCCTGCAAATTTGCTGTCACATTTGCCTACATAACATAAGAAACAGTATAACATATAACAACAGTAACTACACTTCAAAAGTAATTCATTGGCTGTGAGGTGCTTTGGAATGACCCAAGGACATAAAAGTGCTTTATGAATGCAAATTCCTTCTATGGCCTTGCCCCTCTCTATCTTCTTGATCTCCTCGAAATCTATTCCTCTGCATGCACCCATGCATCTCCAACATTGGCTTAATTCTTGTCCCTTGCTAATTCTAGTCTCTGCTCCGCCACGGAAAATTAAAGCTTTCTTCATTGAAACAGAGAAGGTTAAGGGGGGCCTAACAGGCGTTTTCAATATTACAAAATGTTTTGATAAAGTAAATAGTCAAAGTGGCTATTAAGACATTAAAGAGTATAACATTATTTAAAATGGAATTGGATAGGTATTTAGCAAGGAAGATAATCTCATCTTGCACAAACAATATTTAAACACTGGTGCCAATGTTTCGCTTTTGCTGCAACCTTAATAACCGATGGGCCTCGCAATCTTTGTCGGGAAGGTTGGAATGTTGGAGAATGCAATGCTTGATGATGTCCCATTGCCCTGGCCTCAGTTGCAAGCAGACGTTGAGCTGCTGGCAGGCAGCAGAAGTGCAGCTTCAACGTGGGAGCGCAAATCTTGGAGGTTGAACAAGTGGGTGGAGACACAGCAAAGCGTGTTTCTAAACCAGTTTCTGCCCTCACTCATCACTAACATGCTTACTTTCAGGTAACGAGGGGGCAGATTGTTCAGGCCCAGGAGTATAGTGATGTTCCATACTATTTCTAGTGTATAAGGGTAGACTGTTCAGCCTGAGATACACTATCCCAGATAGCCAATGCATTTGGTCTACTTTCAGTTCATAGGACGTGTGGTTTTGCCTATGGAAATCTTTTGCTGTGAGTATTTCCAGTATTGGAAAGTAGCCCAAATTCCAACAATTTGCAAGAAATATCCTTGCCCAGTATTTTAATTAAATGACTATAGTGGATAGAGATATCTTAAATGAACATAATAATGTGCTGTTTATGAATAAGCAGTGAGATTTCAACCCATGAGGCTTTTAAAATGTGATTGTGCTTGGTCAATGAGTTTAAGAACATTTTCTTATTATGCATAGTACAAAAGGAACCTTTTGTGGCTCCATTATATTCTATTAAATATAGTAAATGTATTTATATTGGTTTATTCAAATGTTTCTTTTTAATTTTGTTTTCGGTTTGTAAAAGTTTGTAAAATCACATCTTCTCCGTATAACAAGAAAAGGCCATTCAGCCTAATAAGCAAATATATTCCTTTCACAGTTAATATACAGATTTTACCATTTATTTAATCTCCCCAGGAAAACTTCTGCCAAATCTATTCCTGCTGTCTAAAAGTAAATCAAGCAATACTCCGGAATCCGGTCTATCCTACTTAATATACCTAGCATCACGTGTCCATGATCTAGCAGCTCGGGAAATGTCCTGCACCTCAAAGCATTCCCTCATCCCTATATGGAATTATCTTAATAAACCCCAATTCACCTTCTTAATCAGACATCCACTCTGCTCTCTTTTAAAAAGAAATAGTATTAATTATTCCAACATTAATTGTTTTAGCTGGGGCTTATTCCCTATCCATAACTCTGAGTGAAAACTTCATTCTAATCTCAACTCTTACTTGAAGTTTATTAGATTTGCACAGTTGCCCTGTAGTTAACCCGCACTTTCCAAGTTAAGTAACTTAATTACAACTGCATTATTGATGCTCATCAGCATTTTAAAAATCTACACCACTTGTCGGCTCAATTTTCTTTTATTTAAGGAGAAGTTCATTTATTGGTAAGTCCTTTGTAGAGTATCCTGAAATTTAAGACTATGATTTCATGTAACAAGAATGATTAATTATTCATTAAGTATTAACGAATTAAAACACTCTAAGCAGAAGGGCAAACTATCCTTTATGGATTTTGCAAATGCCTTGTAGCAAAGATTAAACCAAAGACTGGGTTGAAATAGATACTTACAATACTGAAAATATGTTGAAACATTGTCCATTACTATTTAAAACGTCACCACAGTGAACATGTCAGTTTCTTGGATTGGGAGATGAAAGACTCCTGGGTCCTTGTAGACTTCTGCTTCACTGACTTACTGCGGGCGATATACAGTTGGATCAGATGTTCAGTTTAGGTATGCCTTAATGGTGACATTTCTCATAACTAGTGCCTTCAGAATCCCGATAAACTTGCCGAAGAAGCTCATGAAAAAACCAAGATGGACAGAGACTCTTAGGACTGATATGTTTGCCAGCTTGACCATCAGTACATCAGTCACACATTTACAGCAGAGTTGTAAATTGAACCAGATACATTCAGCTTCACTTAACTATCAGGACTGTAAAACAGTCTTTTCAATTAATGCAAAATACTCACTTGCAATAACATTTGATGCCACTGATCTGATGGACAGAAGCACTCAAGGGTTTTGAACCATTCTTGCTCAGGCTGGAGGTATGGCAACACATCTTTACTGTTATAGACTTGCCAATCTTATACTAGAACCAATATAATGCCTCATCACAATGACAACTCTGACAGTCCTCAATGAAATCCACTGTTTTTTCTTGAGATCCTTGCTTGGACCCTCTCCCTCCTGCCATCCATATTCAAGGCAAATAAATCAGTAGTGTTTTTGCTCTGTCTGCCCTGTGCTCAATGACATTATTCACCAGCCCAATGTACTTTGCAGTGACAGGAAAAAGACTTCCAACCAAACCTCATCAAATGTCAGGCTCCTGATTATTATTTCCTTCACCACCCCTCGGTCTCTAACAACTAGCAACAGAGTACCGCTAATGGCTGGCTGAGATCTGAGCAGGGAGCCTCCCACCATCTCAGGCAGGCCATAGTATGTAGCACTGGGATCTCTAAAAGCAACACAAAAAATAACTAATACAAAAGCAAAACACTGTGAAATGCTGGAAATCTAAAAAACATAAAATGCTGGAAACACTCATCAGGTCAGGCAGCATCTGTGAAGAGAGAAACAGAGCTAACGTTTCAGGTCGATGACCTTTTGTCAGACAAACACAAAAAATAACTAAATGGGTGAAAATAGGAGGATAAATAATGGCCCGGATTTTCCAGGGCCTATAACCATGCACCATAAGTGCCCCGCAATGCGGAAACCCAGAACTTGCGATCTGTCAAGTTTCAGCTCGACAAATCCTCCGCAACCCCGGGAATGGACATTCGCTGGTGGAGAGTTGAGCTATTTGCCCAACTACTGCCCAGCGAATGCCCGTGAAACTCTTACGCCTGGTAAAAGCAGGCGTAGGGCCTTCTTTTACAGCATAAGAGTTTAAATAAATATTAATTTAATTTTTTTTTTAATTATTTAAACAAATAAACCTTTAAAATTAGTTATAGGTTATTTTTAGCCCCTTTAAAACATTTACATTTATTTTTCAAAAATTCAATTTTTGTTTTAAATGTTTAATTAAATTGTATTTTAATTAATTTTGAACATACTTTTATTTAACTGTTGTGTAATTGTGTTTTTTAGGGGATTCCTATTCATGCTTATGGGCATTTCGCACGTAATTGGAATCCCCATAAGCATAATGGAGATCCTCCTTTTTAACTGGTTGGCCTGGCCCACGTGATCCCAGGGGCGCTTGCGAACCGTGTGCATCCCTGGGATACGTGGGCCTTTACGCATGCATACGCATAGAGGCCCAGGATCGCAAGAGTTCAAAACTCCGGGACCATCAGGTAGATTTGTACTTTTCTTGCGGTTCGGAGGCATTCGCCCGCAGGAAGCTTCCGGCCGCAAATTCAGGCCCAATATATTTTGAAATATACAGAGGTTTGAACTTTGGGCAGTTTTGGGCAGAACTTCAAATGTGCTCCATCTTCAGTCCCACTCTCTTAAAGTGTCTAAGAGTCCACAGGGTAGAAGATCTTGGACTCTTCAACATTGAAAGGAGAGGAATGACATGGAATAGAAATATTTGCAATACGAAGTGGAAAAGGTTAATTTGTAGCATTAATGCACGACTTCATGTGGAACATAATGGGCCAGAAATTCGGCTCTTGCCGGGTGAGTACGCGCTGAAGGAAGGGGTTCAGAAGTCGAACGCGTGCGCGGGAGAGGCAGCGCGCACGCAGCGAACTTCGGTTTTTTTTCAGGTTTCTCCGTGAGGGTAAGTATGGAGAAGCTGCACATTTAAAAAGGAGGCGCAAGGCCTGTTTTTAACAAGGTAAGTGGTTAATTAAGTACAATTTAAACATTTTTTCAACAGGTTTATCTTTTTTACATACTTTAAAGAAAGGTAAGTTTATTTTTAGCACCGTTAAAAAGTTAAATTATTTTTTTCAAAAATTTAAATTTTTGTTTAAAGTAGTTAATTTATGTAATTTATAGTTATTTTTAAAATGTGATGGTTTTTTAAAAATTTATTTGAAGTTTTAGTGTGGTTTTGGGGCCGATCTCTATTCATAGATTTGACAGCTGCAGGAGGCCCAGGAGCCGAATTCCTCGTGGGCCCAAAGCACAACGGCAGGCGCGGTAGGCAAGTACGTGCGCGATGCTTGCACCCGCGGGAAGCCGGAGAGCCGAATTTCTGGCCCATATAACAAAATGGTAAAAGGAAAGTTCCGGACTGATGTCAGGTATCACTTCTTCACACAAAGAGCGAGTAAAATCTGGAATGGTCCTCCAGGTACGGTGGTAGAGACAAAGGGCAGAATTTTGCGGGGGCGGGGGTTGGGTGGTAAAAAAAATTTGACAGTGGGTCAGGACCCCGCAGTCAACCCACCACTACATGCATTTCCCAAATGTCGGGTCTGCCGGCGCTGAGCAGATCTGACACGAAGTGGCAGGTGAGGCAATTGAAATCATTCGTGGCTTCTTTACAGCCACTATTACCCCAGCTTTTTGATTTTGACAGGTCACCCACTGGTTTCCCGCTGTGCCTAGACCTCGTCTGTGAAGCTGAGGCAGGAGGTGACTTGCCATTCTTTCAGCTGCTGAATTGACAGCTTCAAATGTCAAGTCAAAGTTCCAAGCTGAATCAGATATCTTCCCTTAGCCACTAGCTTCTCTAAACTGCATTTCCACTACAGATTCACCATGCTGCAAGTCTTTACACAAGTCTCCATCCAGTCTGACCTCATTACCTCTCTCACCATTGACAGATCGCTTCTGTCACTCTACTTCACCTGCCATCTATTACATCAGCATCGGTGCCCTTAAAACTATCTCACCTTGGTCCACAGAATCCCACCACAATCAGCCCCAACACCAGCATCACCAGGCACACCTGCAGCACCAGGCACACCAGCAGCACCAACAACACCAACCTTCTCCGCAATCAACTGATGCTGCACAGGATACAGGACATCAGCACCTGACCACAATGCTGCCCGGGAGGCCAGGGATGGCCTCACCATGGCCAGATTTACTTCACTTGACGCTGTGCACCCTGGCTGCCACATGATGCGCCAGGTTGGCACCACCCCACACCAACACCATAAAGCATCCCTACAAATGCCCAAGCCATTCCTTTCACACTCATCACCATTGTAGGGGGTACCATTATGTCTCACCATTCACTGCAAAGTACTCAAAATATAGGTTTCAATGTTTGACACCACATTAACAGAAACTTTACATGAACATTGCATAAAACACCCAAGTGCCTACCCTTGTGTGTTGTTAGTTGGTATGATTGCACTAGGATGAGGGTGAGTGTGAGGGGTGGCTAGTGAGATGGAGAAGTGATAATGGAGATAGAGAGGGATGGGTGGAGGTGCAAGGTAAGTTGGTGTGAGTAAGGATGTGCAGGAGTAGGGTAGGGAAGGCAGAGTGATGGGGATGTGATGAGTGGCACAGTAGGATGAGGTTCAGTGTCACTTTGTACTAACGTTTTTTAATCTACTGAGATCATTAAAAGGTTTGCACCACTGCAGCCTGGTCCTCCTGACGACATCCCTGCTTGTGTCCTCCTCTGCAATGTGCAACCAGGCTGCGTTGGTCTCCCAGGGGGTTCTCTCCCGCCCTGTGTGCTGCGACAACCCTCCAGAGGGAGGCATGGGAGAGCTTGGGTGCAGTGATGCACCTCTGTGCAGTGCTTGTCAGTGTTTGCAGTACTTCAATGCTGTAGAACACTGACAGCACAACTGTCAAAATAAATTTAAAACTGTTGGACTATAACCTGGTGTTGTGCGACCTCTCAAAATAAATTTGCGCATGGTCCCTTTAAGGAAACCGGCTGATGACGTGTCATCAAATGACGCCATCAGACCCGCTTTCTTCAATTGGCCGGTAAACACGCTGGGCGGGCTTAACAAGCCCAATTAGAGGAAAATCATTTTGGACAGCGGGCTGGAGCCAGCAGTGAGGCCAAGACCCGCCACCGACGTCGCCCGCCACAGACCCGCCGAGGTTGGTAAAATCCAGCCCAAAATCCCCAGAATCATCCAAGAAGCAGTTAGATACTATGATAGGGGGATTCAGATTTTACCACAAATAGATATCAGTGGATTAGTTTTGACATGGAAGTTTTGCAAATCATGTCATATGACTAAAGATCGACCAGCATTACGGAAGTTTAAAAGAAAAAAAACATAGTTTTATAGCTGTTCAACCACGCAGATCTGCAGTATAATTACAATAATGAACTCGGGATTGCCAGGATTTTTTGCAACGGAGAAACTTTGGGAAGGGCCACGCCTCTAGTGCAAAGGTTTAAAAGAGTAGGAAAGAAGATGAGGTAAATGGAAAAGTAGTGATTGCATTATGCCTAAACTTGGACTTTAAAAGCCTGTCGCTTGTAGAGGGAGCTAAGGAGTTCCACAGCTTTGAGTTCCTGCTGTAATGACATGGAAAATAGTTGCATCCATGACATGGGGGACTAAATTTATCTGACTTCACCTATTATTCATGTTGGCATCACTCCTGGTCCTGATGGTTAATTTATAACCAGTCTCCATTAGGAATATAAAGACAACCAGCTTCGGCAGATGTCACTATGAAGGCCAATCCAGATACTAATGAAGGGTTAAAGGGGGCACGGCATCAAAAATTGGCATTGATTAGTGAATTCTGCAAGCTACATAAAATGTGCCACAATAAAGACTAGTAATTTATTTAAAATAAATCAAAAGAAATATTACTGAGGAAATTGAGAAAGATGGAAAAGTGAAATATGGCAGACTAAATATACTCACTAAATAAAACCAAATAAAACATTATCTTTGAGCTGAGCAAACAGTACAATGCTGTGACATAAAGAAGCCAAAATCTCTCACGACTCTTCAGAGCAGTTTGATTGACTGCAGTAATCAAAGGTCCACATTGTAACCATGACAACCATTTCAAAACTCAAATTGGCGGTGATGCAGTAGTTAGTAACAAAATTGATAGGTTATAAGGAGAACAGCCTCTAATCTTTCACAAAATTACATATTATGTGCTCATTTGGACTTACAAGTTGAGACAGCCATTTTGATAATATTATTTAAATGGAAGATAAAGTATCCATTTCATCTTCCTAATTCCATTTTCTACTGTATAATGAATCTTCAAGTAATTATTTACCATATATTAAAGATTTAGGCCTGGAGTTTCTGCTAGGTCACATTGTTTTTTTCAACCGAAATTGGCCAAACCAGTGCAAAGGATTGCGGAATTTCAGACGCAAATTACGTCAAACGCAAATCAAGTTTCCACGCTGTTTTGTGCTGGTTTAAAAAACATCATACTAGAAGATGGCCCCGCTCACAAAACTGGCCATGCCCCCTGATTGATTAATCACCATTGCTAGTTTCCGCTAATTCCGCCCGTTTGAGGGCAATCAAGGAGGCTCTCAAAATTAATTTTTTGTGCAAGGACACTAATAGGTACATTTTAAAAACTTTAGAATGTAATTTTTTTTTTATTTACCAGGAAACTGACTACTCTATACTGAAATAATTAGCAAATGGGTCTGTATAAAGTCATTTTCAGTTATTTAAAATCAGGTTACTCACAGGTGGTGGACGAGACACTCTGATTAAAAATGCTTATTTTTTGTGATGAAGCCATTTTCAGCTGTATTAATAAAGCTACACCAAGTTACTACTCTTCAATATATACAGGAATATCTTTTGAAGCAAAAAAATCTTTTTTTTTAAATTACGTTCTAAAACACTGCCTGATTGCACTGATTCGTGGCAGATTTTACGTCCGGCGCTATACAAATGAGTTTGAGCAGAAACTTGGGGGAAAAAAACTTAAAATCAGTGCAATTTGGGGAGCAATTTGCACCCGGATCGCCGATTGCGGCCAAAGTAGAAACTCTACCCCTTAATCCTTTCCTGATCCTTCAGATTTCATAGAATACCCGCGACCTCTTCCACCTAGAAGGACAAGGGCAGCAGGCGCATGGGAACACCACCACCTCCAAGTTCCCCTCCAAGTCACACACCATCCTGACTTAGAAGTATATCGCCGATCCTTCATCGTCACTGGGTCAAAATCCTGGAACTCCCTCCCTAACAGCACTGTGTGAGTACCTTCACCACACAGACTGCAGCGGTTCAAGAAGGCAGCTCATCACCACCTTCTCAAGGGCAATTAGGGATGGGCAATAAATGCTGGCCTTGCCTGCGACGCCCACATCCTATAAACGAATTTAAAAAAAAGTCTGTCTTCCTAGAATGGTACTAAGTCCATATGCAACAATACACCTATCATTTAAAATAACATACAGACTTAAATCTTAAAAGGCGCCCTACATTCATCTCTAAAGGGGAGATAATTTTAGCTGTTGGGGACAGTGTAAACAGGATGATATTGGATTGGTTGCCTGTTATACACCTCTTCTGAGTTTCGTTTCCATGGATGGGGAGGGGAGTACTGATTATGGTGTCCCAGGGGTCGGTACTGGAAACCAGGACTGTTTCTAATTTACATTAATGACTTGGATATAGAAGCTCAATGCAAACAGTTCAAACTTGCAGATGATACCAAACTTGGTGGACAATTGAATCGGAGAAGGCAGCTCAGGAATTAGACAAAAGATATAAGTGGGTTGAAAAATGACAATTACATTTTTATATGGAGAAGTGCATATACTCCAACCGAGAGAACTAGCAAAAGCTAGCCAATAGTTTCAAAAAAATCTGATCTCAAAAACCGCTCTGAATGTGCACTAAAAGTACAGTAAGGCATGGGTTTGTCATAATTTAAGCTACATGTATTCCATCCCTTGTATGGTGAAAGATTGTGGCAAATATTGCAGGGGTCTTCTCTCCTTTCTCCCGGATGAATTGCAGTCTAATGTGGATATATATTGATCCTCTTTAGCTGAGAAACCGGCGTGAAGTGCAAGACACATCTGGAACAAGCACTCGAAGACTCTGGCCCGAGGCTTGCTCCAAGTTGAGCCTTGGGTCTCACCTGCATAAAACTGGCAAGTTGCAAATGCCAATCGGGCATCCTGATTCAGCTCGCTGGTCGGGGTCCTTGAATATTCAGCCAACTCCGACGCAGTTGTCCTGAGTGGGGAGGCAAACAGGAGGGGCGGGCAGTGCTTAACGACTGCTGGTTAGACCGCTGTAGACCCAAAAATAACTGACCGAACAAGATCCTAAAACAGGCTTTAGGCACCTATTTAGCTTAATCAAGGGACACTCGGAGGTTGCCAGCTTCCAATTTAGCAGCAATCTGCACTTCCGGCGGGAAATTGGGTGCAGAAGACTTCTGCCCGAAATTCATCTGCCGATCACTCATTTAGCGCCCAGAGATCAGGTGTGACGCGGGCCAATTTCTCCCCCTCTGTTGCTAAATCTGATTATTAAATTGTTTTAGAATTGCTGATACCATTGTCATAAATGGAGGCATTCTTCTCCCTGCCCCACTCCCCCCCCACCCCACCCCACCCCCCCACCTTCCTCCAGTTCCTGGAGGCATTCTCCTCCTCCAGTTCACCTCCCTCACTTAATATTTGTGCCTCTTCAAAAAAAATGGTTCATAAACATCATCTGCTGAGTTAGCCAATGTCAGCTCAGCTGTGGCCGCATTCTGCAGTGCTCCAATTGGCCTCCGCATCCCTGAGCAAGGGCGGGTAAAAAAAAAAAAGAGGCCAGATGAATTTGGTTTGGAAATCCCTGTTTTGATTGATGTATCCAACACTGTTTAATATTATTTTGAAGTATTGTCGACGCTTCCTCTGACTGGCATTGGCACTGCAAAGATTCCACAGCTATAAGTGAGCCTGGAAGATGAGGCACATCGGAAAAATGCAGCATTTTGTTTATTTTGAGGAGCACAATAAATTTGCAAACGGGTAATTTGTGTTTTTTCAATTGCAGAAATTTTCCTTAGCACAAAATGTAAATTAATTCAATATTTATCACCTTGGGCACTAATGTTGTTAGGATAATTTTTTGGTGTGTGTGATGGGTGACAAATTAAGCCTTCCCTTACTGTAAATACATTAATGAGCTACTGAATAATTATTAAATGATGAAATTGTGTGAATGTCTTTTAATTCAATGGGAAAAGGCTCAAATTGGTTCAGAGTCTCTAAGCAGGAGCGGATGATAATCTTTATTTTGGGGACTAACAATTAGAGTGTTAAAAACTGCAGATGGTGGATTATACACTGGCCTATAAAACGTTGGATCAAATCCAGCTCAGATCGATGAGTTAAAGGTCTCCTCCGACTTGTGCATAAAGGTCCTGTGTGAAATACATTTGGGAAATCTTAATTCAGTTCCATTGATCCATGGCACAATGCTGCCTCAAATGTGGCACCAATTTGCATGAAATTGACACAGGATAGTTAGGGCCATATCCCAAAATGGGAAATGCCATAACAACAACTTATATTTATATAGCGCCTTTAACGTAATAAAACGTCCCAAGGCGCTTCTCAGGAGTGTTATCAAAAGAAACAAAATTTGACACCGAGCCATATAAGGAGATGTTGGGGGCAGGTGACCAAAAGCTTGGTCGAAGAGGTAGGTTTTAAGGACCGTCTTAAAGGAGGAAAGAGAGGTAGAGAGGCGGAGAGGGAATTCCAGAGCTTAGGACCTAGGCAGTTGAAGTTTGGAGAGAAAAGGGAGGTTGGAGAAGGGGGCGATCGTTTGCAAGGACAGAGGGGTCAAGGGTTGGAATTTTGAGGAGGGGGTGATGCCAGCAGATTTGAAAGAAAGGGGGACAATACCGGAGGAGAGAGAACTGTTAACAATATTCGATAACATGGGATAACATACTGGAGAAGTATGGGTGCTCCTTTCAAAGTGCAGCAGATTAGAGGGAACTTTATATCAAATTGTGTTATACCTGACCTTGCGGTGCGTGACGCTGACATGGGGGGAAAAAAAGTGTTTGAAATGAAAGGTATCAATTCTCTCCTGTGATGAGGACCATATTCACAATGAAAGGTAAGAAAAGAGAATGTTAACATTGAAAGACATTAAATAATTGATTAAATGACTATACTTCATTTTTGAACTTTACCTGGAAAGAAATATAAATCTGTCAAATATCAAACCTTCTTGGAATAAATTTCTAAAATTGTTCCAGATTTTCGTTGAAGTTCTTGTGGCTCTCCCCTCCCCCACCCACTCTAATTTGACAGGACATACCATTCTTTTTGTTCACACTGTAATACATGACAACTACCTTCCCTTGATTGAAATGTTTGAAGATTTTGACTTGTAAGACTCTGGAAAGTAATAGAATCGCTTCCTCATGAGACTCATTGCTTGTCAGAATTAATAAAATGTTGCTGTTTGTTGGTTGGCTAAGAGCTATCCATGTTAAAAAAAAAGGTAGTCTCACCATCAAGACTCTATTTATAAATTAGTCATGCTATTTCCACTATGCAGACATTGTCAGCGTGAAGTATTTTTAATCAGGTTCAACCAAAGTGGAAATTATTAAGAGGGGTGTTATGTAACCTTTGACCCCACCACTGCAATATTAGGCCCTCTCTACAACTTTAGATTCTACCCCATAAATTTTGACCCTCATCACTGCAACATTTAGGGGGCAAAATTCCCCTCGTTTGCATCTTCGGTGGGAGGCGCTAACGGGGAGCGGCCCGATCTTCTGCGCCCGGAGATCATGACGTCATCTCCGGGCGCAGCGTCACGGGAGAAAAATTCGCACTCGCGCCCCGCAGCAGCGCTGGGCGATGTTACCGACTGCTGCAGGGGTCGCGAACCGTGAGGCCAGCCGCTCGTGGGGCGCAACTTAAAGGCGCGGTGGGCGGCTGGCCAATAAAAAAGTGACGATTTTAAACATTTATTTTCGGCCACCGGTCGCGGCGTCCGTGCCGCGATCGCTCAGCCCGGCACTCTGCTTGAGTGCTGGGCTGATCGCGCGGCACTCCCGCTCCCCGGTGGCCCAGAAATCTACAATGAAACCCGCAGAGCTCGCAGCTTGGGACCCTTCCCTTTAATGCAGGGAAGAGCCCCTGCAACGCGGCAGCGCCACATGTGGCTGCTGAGCACATCGCCCCGGATCAGGACATTCCCCACCTCTTGCACTCCAAAAGGCAAGTGGAGTGCTTGATTTAGTGCTCCACTTCCCTCTTGGAACAAAATGTTTGAAAAGGTTAGCGCCTGGTGCTAACTTTCCAAACATTTTTCACTTAGAGCTCCAAACGGCCCCTTAGGATTTTAGAAAGTACTTGGTCACAGTCACATAATAAAATTAAAGAGCAATGTATTAGTTCCTCTGAAAATGATGCACTATCGCTACAGTATGCACTCTCTACAGGATGCACTGCAGCAACTCTCCAAGGTTACTTTGACAGCACCTTCCAGTCCCAAAACCTCTACTATCAAGAAGGACAAGAGCAGCGATGACGTGGGAACGCCAATCACCTCCAAAATGCCCTCCACACACCATCATGATTTAGACATACACTGCTGTCCCTTCATTATTGCTGGATCCGAATCCTGGACTTCCCACCCAACACCATTAAAGAGCACCATCACCACAAGAGCCACAACAGTTCAAGGGGAAGGCCCACCACCCGTTTCTCAAGGCAACCGGTGAAGGGCAATAATTGTGGCTTTGCCAGCTTCGGCCACATGCCCAGAACAAATGAAAAAAGAACAATGAAGCGATCCGGTTCAGTCTGCCACCATGAAGTAAATACTTTTGTCATTTTATCTCTCCTGCCTTCTACCCTATCATAGACCTTCCCTTTTGTTCTTTCCTCCCCAACCCCCTTTCCCTGCCTCTGTACTTGCTTAAAATCTGTTACATCGCTAACCTTTTCCAGTTCTGACGAAATGTCATTGACCTGAAACATTAACTCTGTTTCTCTCTCCACAGATACTGCCTGATCTGCTGAGCATTTCCAGCATTTTCTGTTTTTATTATGAAATAAAATTGCCTTGAAATGAATTCACCCTAACCCTAAAACCTACCCTAAACACTACACCTAAATACAACCATAAACCCAACTCTAATGCTAAGCCCAAATCTGACCCTAAGCTCTCATTAAGTGTAAACCCAAGTTTCCCGAACTCAGTCCTGGGAGAATTTTGTTTTGATGTTATACTGGTGGCTGATCTGGAGTGTGGATTTCCGCCTGATGAAAAAAGTTAAAATGACCCCCTTTGTCTGATGAAGAATTTCCTGATATCAATCTTAAATTTCTGTTTTACTAATTTAAACCTGTGTCACCTTGCACCACTCTCACAATTTGAGTTAAAGTAGTATTCCTGATGTGTCTTTTCCATTGCCTTAATTGTCTTATCTACCACCTGTTAAATGCCTTCTTGACCAAACAGTCGGTTAAAGAGGTCTGCACAAAGACCATGAAGCTCAACAACTGCTAGATTCCCCACCATTAGCAGCACACAATCTCCAATTAAAACCTTCACAAAAAAATTGAGTAACTACAAGGGTGTAATGAGTAAATCTTTTGTAAATCAGTGACTTTTGATGGTGAGATTTGCTTTTTCAAGATTAGAGAAATGGATCTTAGTAAAGGAATATATTCTGTCCCTGTCAATTCTTGATTCTACACAGAGCTATAAGAATTCAGATTGATTAACCCCTGTAAAGGCCAATCATCAACTTGACATTGATACTGACAGGTGCCTCCTGGCAATATACGAATCCTATCATGGCTTAATGACTGGCACATTAGTTCAGTGGAACATTTGGACCACGCCAGCTGCACGCATGTGAGGACACAGTCACCATCTGCACCAAGCAGCCTGTTAACATGCAAATAAACCAATTAAAATTCAAAATATGATTGGAAGACATGTTAAGTCAACCCTGATTTATCAACTATTTTTTTTAATTTCGTTGATGCAACAAGAAATGTTCTAATTTTGTTCTGAGAGACTCAACCAGTTGGCAGCTGTCCCTCAGATTTTAAAAGAACCTCGAGTTATTCCCCGCCCCCCCCATCCGAAGATATGAATGGCCCCTTCTGCAGTGATCAATGGTACGCAAGTTAGAGTTACAGTAATTATACAGTCCATTGATTAACAATTAGTGCCACCTGTAACTGACTGAAGATTTTAATTGATTATATGATATTCTTCCTGATTCTATGAAATGTGATTATGAATCAGTGTATCGGACCCCAGGCAGCATATTCTATCTTGATTTATCAATGTAGTTTAAAACTGTCATATGGATAAATACCAGAGTATTGTACTATTGATCTTAAATTATGCTTTTAATATAGTACAGGCAATAGTATACAGTTGGGGGTGTGAGTCCTCAATATTGACTCCCGGCCTCATGGCTTCAAGTCAAACAAGGGCAAGGAAACCTCCTACTGATTACTAACTGCCATCTCCCCCTTCAACTTTGACTCAGTACTACCTTATGTTGAATCCCATTTGGAGGAAGCTCTGAGGGAATAAAGGGTAAAGAATATACTATGGGTGGGGGACTTCAACATTAATCAGCAAGAGTTGTTCGGTAATACCACCACTGATCAAGCTGGTTGAATCCTAAAGGATATAGCTGCTAGACTGAGTCTATATCAGGCAGTGAGGGAGTCAGCACGAGGGATTAACCGACTCGATCTCATCCTCACCAACCTATTTGTCGCAGACACATCTGTTTGTGATAGTATTGGTAGGAGTGACCACCACATAGTCATATTGAACACAAAGTCTCATCTTTACAGTGAGGACACTCTCCATCGTGCAGTGTGGAACAACCACATGCTAACTGGGACAAACTTAGTATAGATCTAGCAGCTCAAAACTGGGCATCAGGCATTGTGGCCATCAGCAGGAGCAGAATTGTATACTACCACAGTCTGTAACCTCATGGCTCAACACATTCCTCATTCCTCTATCACCATCAAGCTGGGAAAACAATCCTGGTTCAATGGGGAATCATATTGTAGAACAGCGTGCCAGGAGCAGCACTTGGCATATCTTTAGAATGAGGTAACAATTTAGTGAAGTTACAACACGGGCATGTGTGTCTAACACATGCTCCCTGCATGCTAACAACCAAAGCAGCTGGCTATAAACAGAACTAAATGGTGCCACAATCAATGGATCAGAGCAAAGCTCCATTCATCAATGGTGTTGATAATCAGGCAACTAGCAGGAGGGTCTCCATAGATATCTGCATCCTCAACTATGGTGGAGCCCAGCATGTGAGTGCAAGAGACAAGGCTGAACTGTTTGCAAGTGTCTTCAGCCAAAAGAGCTAAGTGGATGATCTCATTCCACCTCCTCCCAAAGTCCCTACCATCATAGATGCCAGTGTACAGCCAATTCAATTCACTCCACATAACTGTAGCAGAGTGCACTAGACACAGCGAAAGCTATGGGCTGTGTCAATATCCCGGTTATAATGTTGCAGAACTGAGCACCAGAACTGGCAAGTCTCCAAACCTAGTTCAGCCAATTACCTCCCGATCAGTCTCCTCCCAATCCCGAGCAAAGTGATGGAAGGAGTCAATCAAGTCACACAGATTCACTCATAACCAGCTCCTGCAGAATGTTTGAGGTGAGGGACGCCGTCGGTGTCCCTGCTGATTACACCTGTGGGAAGTGCACCCATCTCCAGCTCCTCGAAAACCGTGTTAGGGAACTGGAGCTGGAGCTGGATGAACTTCGGATCATTCGGGAGGCAGAGGAGGTCATAGATAGAAGCTTCAGGGATGTAGTTACTCCAAAGAATGAAGATAGATGGGTGACGGTGAGAGGGGCTAGGAGGAAGCAGTCAGTGCAGGGATCCTCTGTGGTCGTTCCCCTCAGTAACAAGCATACCGCTTTGGATACTGTTGAGAGGGACGACCTACCAGTGGTAAGCCACGGTGACCGGATCTCCGGCGTTGAGTCCGTCCCTGTGGCTCAGAAGGGAAGTGGGGAGAGCAGGAGAGCAATAGTTATTGGGGACTCAATAGTCAGAGGGACAGATAGGAGGTTCTGTGGCAGCAAAAGAGACTCACGGATGGTATGTTGCCTCCCGGGTGCCAGGGTCCATGACGTCTCGGACCGTGTTTTCAGAATCCTCAAGGGGGAGGGGGAACAATCACAAGTCGTGGTACACATCGGTACCAACGACATAGGTAGGAGAAGGGACGGGGATTTAAAACAGGAATTTAGGGAGCTAGGTTGGAAGCTGAGAGCCAGTACAAACCATGTTGTAATCTCTGGTTTGTTGCCGGTGCCACGTGCTAGCAGGGATGGTGTAGGGGGGAGGGTTTCAGTTATGTGGATAATTGGAGCACATTCTGGGGAAGGTGGGACCTGTACAAACAGGACGGTTTGCACCTGAACCAGAGGGGCACCAATATCCTGGGAGGGAAATTTGCTACGGCTCTTTGGGGGGGTTTAAACTAATTTGTCAGGGGGATGGGAAAAAGGGCTGTAGTCCAGGAGCCAGTGGTGAGTGTAGGGAGGTACTGAGGAGGGTATCAAGGTCGCAGGAATGTACCGGCAGACAGGAAGGTGGCTTGAAGTGTGTCTACTTCAATGCAAGGAGCATCCGGAATAAGGTAGGAGAACTTGGAGCGTGGATTGGTACTTGGGACTACGATGTGGTGGCCATTACGGAGACATGGTTAGAACAGGGACAGGAATGGTTGTTGGAAGTTCCGGGGTATAGATGTTTCAGTAAGAGTAGGGAAGTTGGTAAGAAAGGTGGAGGAGTAGCATTGTTAATCAAGGATAGTTTAACAGCGGCAGAAAGGCAGTTCGAGGGGGATCTGCCGTCTGAGGTAATATGGGCTGAAGTTAGAAATAGGAAAGGAGCGGTCACGTTGTTAGGAATTTTCTACAGGCCCCCAAATAGTAATAGAGATGTGGAGGAAGAAATTGCAAAGCAGATTATGAATAGGTGTGGAGGTCACAGAGTAGTTGTCATGGGTGACTTCAACTTTCCAAATATTGATTGGAACCTTTATAGGTCAAACAGTTCGGATGGGATAGTTTTTGCACAGTGTGTGCAGGAGGGTTTCCTGACACAATATGTGGATAGGCCGACAAGAGGTGGGGCCACATTGGATTTGGTACTGGGTAATGAACCGGGCCAAGTGTTTGATTTGTATGTGGGAGAGCACTTTGGAGATAGTGACCACAATTCGGTGACTTTCACTATTGCAATGGAGAGGGATAGGGCCATACGGCAGGGCAGGGTTTATAATTGGGGGAGGGATAATTATGATGCGATTAGGCAAGAATTAGGGAGCATAAGATGGGAACAGAAACTATCAGGGAAAGGCACAAACGAAAAGTGGAGCTTTTTCATGGAGCAATTACTGCGTGTCCTTGATAGGTATGTCCCTGTCAGGCAGGGAGGAAATGGCCGAGTGAGAGAACCATGGTTCACAAAAGAGGTTGAAAGTCTAGTCAAGAGGAAAAAGGAAGCGTATGTAAGGATGAGAAAACAAGGTTCAGTTGGGTCGATTGAGGGGTACCAGGTAGCAAGGAATGAGCTAAAAAAAGAGCTTAGGAGAGCTAGGAGGGGGCATGAGAAGTCCTTGGCGGGTCGGATCAAGGAAAACCCCAAGGCTTTTTACTCTTATGTGAGAAATAAAAGAATGACCAGGGTGAGGGTAGGGCCGGTCAAGGACAGTAGTGGGAACTTGTGCATGGAGTCAGAAGGGATAGGAGAGGTGATGAGTGAATACTTTTCGTCAGTGTTCACCGAGGAGAGGGGCCATGTTTTTGAGGATGAGAGTGTGATAAAGGTGGATAGGCTGGAGGAGGTAGATGTTCTGAGGGAAGATGTTTTAGCAATTTTGAAGAACCTGAGGGTCGATAAGTCCCCTGGGCCAGATGGGATATATCCTAGGATTCTTTGGGAAGCAAGGGAGGAGATTGCAGAGCCTTTGGCTTTGATCTTTCGGTCCTCACTGTCCACGGGGATGGTGCCAGAGGACTGGAGAGTGGCGAATGTTGTTCCTCTCTTCAAGAAAGGAAATAGGAATGACCCTGGTAATTATAGGCCGGTTAGTCTTACTTCGGTGGTTGGTAAGATAATGGAAAAGGTCCTGAGGGATAGGATTTATGACCATTTGGAAAGATGCAACTTAATCCGGGATAGTCAACACGGATTCATGAAGGGTAAGTCTTGCCTAACAAATTTGATTGAATTCTTTGAGGAGGTAACTAAGTGTGTAGATGAAGGTAGAGCAGTTGATGTCGTATACATGGATTTTAGTAAGGCGTTTGATAAGGTTCCCCATGGTCGGCTCATGAAGAAAATAAGGAGTTGTGGGATAGAGGGAAATTTGGGGATTGGATAAGTAACTGGCTATCTCATAGAAGGCAGAGGGTGGTGGTGGATGGAAAATTTTCGGACTGAAGACCAGTTACCAGCGGTGTGCCACAGGGGTCGGTGCTGGGTCCTCTGCTGTTTGTGATTTTTATCAATGACTTGGAGGAGGGGACTGAAGGGTGGATTTGTTGATTTGTGCCCCGTTAGTGCCCTCTTAGGGTTACCCTAACCCTAACCCTCTTAGGGCGCTAACGGGAGGCGCAAATCAACCGAATTTAGCCCCCTAGGTGCTATGGACACTTTTTCCAAAGTGATTGGAATTGGACAGTGATGTCCCGCACTGGAAATGATGTTGAACATACGATGCGTGCATGCAGGCAAGTTGGAATAATATGCAAATGAGGGAAATAGGTCCTTGAAGGTATTTCTCAACTTTTGCGCTATAGCAATGCTGAACGCAAGAGCAAATTGTTCATCCGCAGTATCCAGCATGGTGCCACTCAGCCATGTAAAATGTGTATGTCCAATAGTCTTTTCTATCAATTGCTAAGCATAGGCTTTGGCACGAAATTCAAAGAACTTTAAAATTATTTTTTGAATTTCTACCGGTAGCACTGAAGCTGCCAGCAACACTTCACTGCATCTTTGCTGCTGATTTACTCTAACTCCATTCCAGGCAGACTCCTCGGTGGAGGCCAATGATGCCAACCAAAACTATGTAGATTACATAGGATATACGGCACAGAAACAGGCCATTCGGCCCAACCAGTCCATGCCGGCGTTTATGCTCCACTTGAGCCTCCTCCCGTCTTTCCTCATCTAACTCTCTCAGCATAACCCTCTATTCCCTTCTCCCCCATATGCTTATCTAACCTCCCCTTAAATGTATCTATGAGCTGACTTGAGGCTGGAAAACTGTAGGAAGCATCTTTGTGGTAGGCAGATGTTCCTCCATGTTGGGAAAGTCCCACCACGCCAAAGATACTGCCCAAATCTGCTAAAGTGGAAAATCTAGCTTTTGACTCTTGAATCAGTGTAAATTAAATTCACTATTTGTTAGTGCCTCCAGTAGGAGGTGTTCTTCTCTGATTGAGGTTCATTGTCAGTGTAATGTCAAGGGAGCCCTGGAGACTATCTAGAACATTGGAACAGGAGTAGGCCATTGAGCCTGTTCTGCCTACATTCTGACCTCACTGAAGAAAAGATTGAGCTAGAAATTGCGGTCAGAGGCGTACCTCCGAAGTACGCCTCCGACCCACAAAACAATTACGAAAGTACCTGCTGGCGGCTAGGCTGCGAAAAGTTGCGGTCTCAGGCCTCGAGGCAGAGGGCGGCGTAATGGCCCACGGGTCCCAGGGACGCAGGCGGTTCAAAAGCGTACCTGGGATCATGTGTGCCCGGTCCTCCAATCAATAAGCCCAATTCCATTTCAATCATTTATGAAGTGGAATTCCCCTAATGAGATGCAATGGAATCCCCAAATCTAATAATTATATAGTATACAGAATTGGAATTTTATTCATAATTACCTTCATTCCACCAACCTCACTAAAATTTTAATTTTTTGATAATTTTATACATTATTAAAAGTGTAATCCGTGCCAATATTTGCATAAACTCATTTAATATGTGCATAATTTAGGATAAGAAAATGTTTAATTAAAATCTTAGATATCCCCTTACACTGGTGCAAACAGGCCCTGAACCTTCTTGCATCAACCGTACGATTTCCGTGCACAATCGCTGGGCAGTCACTGGGCAAATAGCCCAACTCTGCACCAGCGATTGCTTTCTCGTGGCCCCTGTGGATGGCATGTCAAGTTGACATAAGTTGACAGGCCGCAAGTTCCAGATTTCCGGAAGCGCATGCGGAAATCCTGAACTTGCGGGGCATTTCAAAGGGAATACGATGGCGTCCTCGAAGAACACGCCATCATACGCACTGCAATTTCAGGGCCAATAAGTCTGACAGTGCAAGAGAGCAGAATTAACACACACATAACTGAAAGGACGTGGCCACTAAATCACATGGAGTTAGTCACGGTCAATAGTTTTTCTTTATTGCAAGCACCCCAGTTATGCCACCAACACTCAGTGGGGTAGATCTTGACTTTGTCGGATGATGTAAGACAGTCGAAAGCGAGTCATCAGCCCGTTTTACATCTCTCCCGATTTTTATTTCCATTGATGGGCTGCCGACTCACTATCACCCGTTTTACAGGAGTACAGGAGCAAGGATGTCTTACTACAGTTATACAGGGCCTTGGTGAGACCACACCTGGAGTACAGGAGCAAGGATGTCTTACTACAGTTATACAGGGTCTTGGTGAGACCATACCTGGAGTACTGGAGCAAGGATGTCTTACTACAGTTATACAGGGCCTTGGTGAGACCACACCTGGAGTACTGTGTGCAGTTTTGATCTCCTTACCTAAGAAAGGGTATACGATGCCTTCATCCTGTGCCAGCACTCTTTCAGCCACCATGTCAAGCTCGCGGCTGGCTGCTTGGAGACATTGGATATCCGCTCTCCACCTGGCTCATGACTCCCCTCCACAACCCCAACACTCCTGCCTAGCACTCATATAATGACAGCCATGCTGCCAACAGGAACATCATCGAGCAGACCATCGGGGTGCTCAAGCTGCCTTGACCGCTCAGGAGGAGCCCTCCAGTACTCGGCTGAGCGGTTGCCCCATTTCGTGGTGGTCTGCTGCATGCTCCACAACTTGGCCATCATGAGGGTCCAGTCCTTGCCACCAGGGATTGTGGGACCACCTCAGGAGGAAGAGGGAGAGGAGGAGGAGGACAAGAGGAGGAGGAACAGGAGCGAGGGAGGAGGCAGCCACTCAATCGGCCTTCCGGAAAGGCGGCCCGTGACCGCCTCATCAGACTACGGTTCCAATAAATTAAACACCAGATCCCCGTTGCTCACCACATCCCCATCATTCCATCCCTGTCGCACGGGATACCACAGCGCAAAGCTGAAATGAGAGACACCACAAAAGAATCCAAACTGAATTAATGAATTTATCAATAATCATTGAACACATATTTACAACAAGAATATGAACTATTCACCCTTGTGCAATCCCTTAGTGCCTCTCATTACTGTGCCTTTGCCTACTCTAGCGCTCCTACGAAGGGCTGGTGAAAGGCTGCTGAATGTCCGTGCGGGAGACTTATGATGGCCTTGCAGGACGCCCTCGACCAGCTCTGGGCCTGGAAGGTCCGACTGTACACTGCACCACCTCAGTATGGGCGGCAGCAGACTGGGCTGGCAGGATGACAGGCAGCAACAAGGGCAATGGTGGAGTGGCAGCGGTGGGAGCAGGAATGCTATCATCGTGAGAGAGGACAGCAGGTTCCTGCTCCACTGACCCACTGCCACTCCCCTGGGGCAGCACCTCAGCATCCCGAGCAATCTGTGCAGCACAGATTGCTGGCCTGCTGAGACACCATAAAAGCCCTGGTCGATGGTGGTAGACCCAGCCACGATGGCAGCAGTCAGAGCTTGCATGGCATCAAGCTGAGACTGTATGAGAGCAGTCTGAGATTGAATGCCACCAAGCATAGATTGCATAACAGCACTAAGACGTTGCATGGCTTCCGCCTGTGCTGCAATGGAAGCTGCCAGATCGCCCATCACAGGCGGCATCAGGTCTGGGTCGCCACGGTCTCTCTGGGAGTCTACCATCCTTTGCAGACTGGAAATGATGGGCTCCATGGTGTGTGCAGAGCCTTGTGCAATGTCGGAGGCGGACTCATCCATGCTCCATATCATTGCTGAGAGGTTCTTGGGTACCCTTGCCATGCACCTATCATCTCCATGTGCATGCCCATCACCCTTCTTCTAAACGCCTCCCCATCGAGGTCCTCATCTGAGTCCTGTGCAGCAGAACTCGTGTGCGATATCGCCCTCCGAGGAGCTGGCCCCCGAGCTGCCCTTTCCCCCTGGCCTTGCTGCAGGCCACTCGTCCCTGGTGCCTCACCCTGTGCAGATCCCGCTACTATACTAACCTCTAAAGAGCGCGTAGTGTCAGTATCTGAGCTGGTGCCTGCGGGTGAGACATGCAGTGTGTTCTTCCTCCTCCTCTTCTCCCGCCGCGCTCTCAACAGTGCCATCAGGGACAGGCTGCTCAGGTGCTTGCTCATTATCTGAAAGCTTGCTCATTATCTGAAAGCATAAAGGCACAAGGGTCTGTTTAAGGTGAGGGGAGGGGGGCAGGGAGAAATGCATGCATACAGCATGATTAGCTGGAAAGTGCAAAACGCTTGTGGGGTGAGGGGAAAGTGAGATGTGAGAAGAAGGAGTAGGGATGAACATACCGTTGTTGTCCCCAAGGGGGTCAACGTCGCCGGTGGCCATGGCACCCGCCACCTGGCACCCAATAATCTGCAGCACTCTTTCCTCCATGCAGACAGTGGTTGGGTGTTAGCTTGTCCCCCACCTGTGCACTCCTGCTCCCTCCTGTTGTGAGCCACCTTGGCTTGCAAGAGAAAGGAAAGTGTGTGAGTGGATGTGGAGCAATGTGTTTGGCAAATGTGCCTGCCATAGTTGAATAGTGAGTGTTGGTAGGTGAGTGCTGGGGGTGTGGTGCTTTGGGCAGTGTGTGAAGACTGTGGTACAGATGTTGGTATGTAACATTTGTTGAAGCATTCACTCACCCTGACCACCCGAGTGAGGTCATTAAATTTCATCCTGCACTGGTTGTGGGTCCTGGTGACCACAGTGCTGCCCGAGACGTGCTGCGCTACCTCCCTCCACATGGTGCAGAAGACTTGCGGCGAGGGCCTCCTGCCATTTGTTGGGTACAGCACTGCCCTCCGTCTCTCCACAGCGAACACCAACGCTCCAATGCGTGATCGCAGAATCTGCGGGCTCTCTCCCTGGGACGTGGATCGTCATCAGCACAGATGCTTGAGTCGTCCGGCTCCACTGACTTGACCTGCTGCTGCTTGCTAAGCCAATTGCACAGCCAGCAATGCTGAGAATAAGGCTCTGCAGCATCAATGAACCTCCCCTTTAAGAACTGGGAAAAGCCTGTGCCAATGATGACTAGCAATTAGACTGTACCTGATATTGGTTCACCCTTTGAGTGTAACGCCAATGAGCTTGGCCTTTTGGCTTGAATTAGCGCCCCAATCATTTCTTTGAGCAGTGAGTCTTAATTTTGCGTGCAGTCTAAAACATTAGTGCCTGGCGCTAATTCTCCAGTTTTTCTAATTTTACCACCCATTCCTGGGCTATAATGAATTTCTAGCCCATTATTTCTGGCAATAGAGTACTTCCTCAGTACTTCAGTGAAACTTTTCCATTAAAAATATTGAACCGAAATTAGAAACATTCTTTCCCAGTGCGGTACAGAACCATACTGAGTGGGAAAGTCCCAGATTCATCCCTGGTTTGTGCTAGGTAGCCTCAACTAGGGCAGCAGTGGGAGCAATGTTGCTGTTTCGTACAATGGGATGTCCAGTTTGGCTGTCCATTCGATGGCCTCCTGAGATGCCAAGTGGAGAAATGAGGTGCCTCCCGCAACAGATCTCAGTGGGCAGGTTGATGTGATGTGTTCCATGGTCTGGGACTCATGGCCACAGTCACACTTCAGGTCGTCCCTCAGCTTCCACTTGTGGAGCAGATGGCCGCATTGTTCATGCCCTGTGGATTCGGTAGAGCGCTGGCTACTGTCTTCGAGGGAGGTCGAAGCCAGGGACCTCAGCTGTTGGGTCAGTGATGAGGTGTTGGTTCTTTATGTTGCACATGTCCCACGATTCTGACCATCTGGATAGTGGGTCGAAACCAGCTGCATGAACATTGGCTGCTGTTTCCCAGAATGGCCAGCGCGATTTTAAGTGCTTTTGTGGTGGGCTTTTCAAGTCTACGTGAATGGGAAGGTTGATGTTACTCACGCTTTTTTCCCTCTCACGACGCACAGTGGCATCACGGCAAATGGCAGGCAGGGAAAGAATGGAAGCATTTTCGAAAAGGAAACTTGAACGGTTATATTTTGCTCCATATTTTGAGCAAAAAATTAGATGCGATCATAAAGCAGGGAGAACCGCCTGTATATCGTACTTGCTTCTCTAAAATTACCAGAGGAAAATATACCTCAGAACAATCAAATGCTGAAGTCTTGTTATTTTCATTTTGTTGCAGACTTGCCTTCACTTCCTGTTGTGGAGTGTGTTTCGTTGATATTTATCTGGATTTTCAAAAGACCTTCGATAAGGTACCCCATAATAGACTGATGAACAAGGTCAGAGAATATGGAGTCAGGGGACAAGTAGCAGAATGGATTGCTGGCTGGCTTCAGGACAGAAAGCAGAGAGTAGGAGTAAAAGGAAGCTATTCACAGTGGCAGAAGGTGGGTAGTGGTGTTCCACAAGGATCAGTGCTGGGACCACTGTTGTTCACAATTTACATTAGCGATTTAGACTTAGGAATCAAAAACACAATTTCTAAATTTGAGGATGACACCAAATTGGGTGGGATAGTCAACACTGAGGAGGACTGCAACAAGTTACAGGAGGACATTAATAAACTTGCAGAATGGGCACATAATTGCCAAATGAAGTCAACACAGATAAATGGAGGCATTACATTTTGGTAGGAAGAATAGGGAGGTCACTTATCAGTTGGAGGGTGCGAGTCTAGGTCGGGTAGAGGAACAAAGGGATCTCGGAGTACAAATACAAAAATCACTAAAAGTTGTGGCACAGGTTAGCAAGGCCATAAAAAATGCAAACCAAGCACTAGGGTTTATTTCTAGAGGGATAGAATTGAAAAGTAGGAAAGTTATGCTAAACCTGTATCGAACCTTGGTTAGACCACACTTAAGAGTACTGCGTACAGTTCTGGTCACCATATTATAAAAAAGATATAGAGGCACTGGAGAGGGTGCAGAGAAGATTTACAAGGATGATACCAGAAATGCGAGGGTATACATATCAGGAAAGGATAGAAGCATAGAAGATAGGAGCAGGAGTAGGCCATTCGGCCCCTCGAGCCTGCTCCGCCATTTAATGAGATCATGGCTGATCATCCAAATTCAGTACCCTGTCCCTGCTTTCTCCCCATATCCCTTGATCCCTTTAGCCTTAAGAAATATATCTATCTCCTTCTTGAATATATTTAATGAATTGGGCTCAACTGCCTTCTGTGGTAGAGAATTCCACAGGTTCACCACTCTCTGGGTGAAGAAATTCCTCCTCATCTCAGTCCTAAATGGCTTACCCCTTATCCTTAGACTGTGACCCCTGGTTCTGGACTCCCCCGCCATCAGGAACATCCTTCCTGCATCTAGTCTGTCTAGTCCTGTTAGAATTTTATAAGTTTCAATGAGATCCCCTCTCATTCTTCTAAACTTTAGCAAATAGAAGCCTAATCGACCCAATCTCTCTTCATACGTCATTCCTGCCATCCCAGGTATCAGTCTGGTAAATCTTCGCTGCACTCCCTCCATGGCAAGAACATCCTTCCTCAGATAAGGCGACCAAAACTGCACACAATACTCAAGGTGTGGTCTCACCAAGGCCTTGTACAACTGCAGCAAGACATCCTTGCTCCTGTACTCGAATCCTCTCGCTATGAAGGCCAACATACTATTTGCCTTCTTAACCGCCTGCTGCACCTGCATGCTTACCTTCAGCGACTGGTGCACAAGGACTCCCAGATCTCGTTGCACTTCCCCTTTTCTCAATCTATTGCCGTTCAGATAATAATCTGTCTTCCTGTTTTTGGCACCAAAGTGGATAACCTCGCATTTATCCACATTATACTGCATCTGCCATGCATCTGCCCAATCACCCAACCTGTCCAAATCATACTGGAGTTTCTCTGCATCCTCCTCACAGCACACACGCTCACCCAGCTTTGTGTCATCTGCAAACTTAGAGATATTACATCTAGTTCCCTCGTCTAGATCATTAATATATATTGTGAATAACTGGGGTCCTAGCACCGATCCCTGCGGTACCCCACTAGTCACTGCCTGCCACTCGGAAAAAGACCTGTTTCTTCCAACTCTTTGCTTCCTGTCTGCCAACCAGTTTTCTATCCAAATCAGTACATTACGCCCAATCCAATGTGCTTTAACTTTGCACGCTAATCTCTTATGCGGGACCTTATTGAAAGCCTTCTGAAAGTCCAAATACACCACATCCACTGTTCCTCCCTTATCTATTTTACCAGTTACATCCTCAAAAAATTCCAGTAGATTAGTCAAGCATGATTTACCTTTTGTAAACCCATGCTGACTTTGTCCGATCCTGTCACTGTTTTCCAAGTGCTCTGCTATTACATCTTTTATAATGGATTCTAGCATTTTCCCCACTACCGATGTCAGGCTTACCAGTCTGTAATTCCCCGTTTTTTCTCTACCACCTTTTTTAAATAGAAGGGTTACATTCGCTACCCTCCAATCCATGGGAACTGTTCCAGAGTCTATAGAATTTTGAAAGATGACCAGCAATGCATCTACTATTTCTAGGGCCACTTCCTTAAGTACCCTAGGATGTAGATTATCAGGCCCTGGGGATTTATCGGCCTTCAATCCCATCAATTTCCCGAACACCATTTCCCTACAAATAGTGATTTCATTCAATTCCTCCCTCTCATTAGACCCTATGTTCCCCGACATCTCTGGGAGTTTATTTGTGTCCTCCTTTGTGAAGACAGAACCAAAGTATGTATTTAATTCATCAGCCATTTCTTTGATCCCCATTATAAATTCCCCTGATTCTGACTGCAAGGGACCTACGCTTGACTTCACCAATCTTTTTCTCTTCACATATCTATAGAAGCTTTTACAGTCAGTTTTTATGTTCCCTGCAAGCTTACTCTCATATTCTATTTTCCCCCTCTTAATTAATCCCTTTGTCCTCCTTTGCTGAATCCTAAACTGCTCCCAATCCTCAGGTTTGCTGCTTTTTCTGGCCAATTTATATGTCCTCTCCTTGGATCTTATGCTATCCCTAATTTCCCTTGTTAGCCACGGTTGAGTCACCTTTTTTGTTTTATTTTTATGCCAAACAGGGATGAACAAATTCCTGTAGTTCATCCATGCGATCTTTAAATGTTTGCCATTGCCTATCCACCATCAACCCTTTAAGTAACGCGCCCCAATCCACCCTAGCCAACTCGCGCCTCATACCATCGTAGTTTCCTTTATTTAAATTCTGGACCCTAGTCTCTGAGTCAACTACTTCACTCTCCATCTTAATGAAGAATTCTATCATATTATGATCGCTCCTCCCTAAGGGGCCTCGCACAACAAGATTGCTAATTAATCCTTTCTCATTACATAATACCCAGTCTAAGATGGCCTGATCGCTAGTTGGTTCCTCGACATATTGGTCCAGGAAACCATCCCATATAAACAGGCTGGGTCTCTTTTCTCTTGAAAAAAGGCGGCTGAGGGGTGACCAAATTGAGGTCTTTAAAATTATGAAAAATGTTGATAGAGTGGATACAGAGAGAATGTTTCTACTTGTGGGGAAGAGCATAACTAGAGGCCATCAATATAAGATAGTCAACAAGAAATCCAATAGGGAATTCAGAAGAAACTTCTTTCCCCAAAGAGTGGTGAGAATGTGGAACTCACTACCACAAGGAGAGGTTGAAGCGAATAGTATAGATGCATTTAAGGGGAGGCTAGACAAGCATATGAGGGAGAAGGAACAGAGGGTTCTGCTGATAGATTTAGATGAGGAAGGATGGAAGGAGGCTCGTGTGGAGCATAAACGCCAGCATGGACTGGTTGGGCCAATGGCCTGTTCCTCTGCTGTATATCCTGTGTAATCCTGTGTAATCCTATGATATTACTTGAAGTGTACAACTCACAATAGGAAGTAACAGACACCCATGTGCATCTGATTTCTGCTCTCTTTATAAATACAGATCAATTGGAATTTTAGGTGGTCTCTCTGACATTGAGCCCGAGCATTATCCAGCAATGCAGTTATCTGTTTTTGAAAGACTGATAGATTTCTTTTGGTTTTAAATGTTTTCCGCAGAGTAACTGAGATTTCCAAGCCCAATTTCACACCAGGCACAGCATGGTGTATATCATTCTGTTCAGCTCCAGCTGCTCTGAAATTGAACATGTCCAATATCTTCATAGATAATGAAAAAGATTGAAAATAAACCGAAAGGTTCTCATTTCTTTGCACATTAAAACAAGAAATGCTACTTTGTGCTCAGAAAATGTTCCTCTTTTCAATACTAACCCGAGGGGGGAGAAGGGGTGCAAGGGAGAGTGCCAGTATGATGACAATTGCATCATCAAATTGAAGGTTCAAGGTAATATTCCAGGTAAAACATGAGGGGGGAAAAATTGAGTCGCTCCCCCTTTGGGGCGCTAACTTCACCGGGGCGCTACTTTTAGCACCATCCCGCAGCCGATTTTCCCAGGTAGCGCCCCGCATCCCTCTTGGGGCGCTGTGAGTCAATATCGTGGCGCTACGTGCCGCAGCGCATGTGCTGCGGTACTGCAGGCCTTCCCCCCCCTTCTTAAAGGGGAGGGGCCTTACGCAGCGCGATCCGGGGCCAGCTGAGCCCCCGGGGATCGGAGTGCCGGCAACAGAGCCCGGCACTCCAGAGAAATGCCGGGCTGAGGGAGCGCAGCCGGCACTCCGCGGGGGGGCTTCTCAGAAAGCCGGGGTCGGCAACGGGGGCAGGTGCTGGCAGGCAGCCAGCAACAAAAATGGCTGCCCGGCACCTTGCCTTTAATTAGCGCCGCCCCGGCCGCAGGTAGGCCCCCCTGACCCCGTCGGACATAGCGTCCGGCGGTAAGTCAGGGGGCGCTACCGAAGATCGTGGACGCGGTGCGAGCGGGGTGCGAGTGGGGCGCTGCGCACGGCGATGACCTCATCACCGGTGGCGCAGTGCCGCGGGGCGCTAACGGTTACCGCCGCTGCTAACCTCCCGCTGAATTTCACGGGAGGCGCTGGCGGCGCCGCGCCCGGGCGCTAGTTGCTTTGCTCCTCCCGTTAGCATCCTCTTAGGGCACTAACGGGAGGCGCAAAGCAACCGAATTTTTCCCGAGGTGATTTTTGAAAATTAAGAGTAATGAAAGAAAATAGGGAATGCAGTTGGAGCTTTTCTTTACTAAAAGGGTGGTAAGTATGTTGAACAGATCACTAGCATCGGTGGTGGAACAAGAAAACTTAATGGGTTTCAAGAAGGAACTAGACAGGTTCTTGTCAACAAATGAGATTCAGGGTTAATAGAAATTCACGAAGAGAATACGGTGGACAGGTGGGCTAGATGGGCAAAGGTCTTCTCCTGCCTGAAACTGTTGCTACGTATATACACCTGTCTGACATGTTGTAGCCCTCCTCCTCTTCCTCCTCCTTTACAACAATCCGACAGCTTTATGGACACATGTAAACAGTGAAGGATGCACAATAGGATACCGATAGCTCCTCTCAAAGCAGCACACAATGGGGTAGATTGTTCCTTGGTGTGGTTTTTCGGGTGGTTGGCTATTTTAAGGCCTGAGCCTCATTGGCATAGTGCCGGCAGACTGCGGGCAGAAAAAGAGTGCCCCGGGGCATCCTGCCGGCTTTGGGATGCTGCAATATCAGGCCGGCCCATTGGTATCCAAGCCCGGAAAAAGGTAGATCAGGGGGAGGGAGTCCACTCTCAGAGGGAGGAAGTCCCAGTGCAGCAGTACCCCTGGTTATTTTTGTGGATTTAAATACGTCAATTACCTGTGCACTTGCTTCAGGAGGCTGCCTGAGCCGCCTATTCTGAGGGCCCCAGTAAAATGGCGACAGCACCAGGCTTGAAGCAACTGGAACTTCCAGGTTATATTATGACATGCACTATGCATTACTCACTTAGAAGGCCTCAGGCCCCAGGCCTCAGCACCCTATAATGCAGGAGCTAGTGCCCAATGAGCACGGTGTGTGTGTGTGTGTTGGGGGGGTGTTGCAGGGGTTGCGTCAGTCTCCTAGAGGAAAATGGATTTGATCTTACATACCAATACTGAGCACCAAAAGAAAACATTCCTTGTAATACTGATTTTCTGCCACTAAGTGTGGCTAATGTCTTAATATAAAACCAATAAATAATAAACTTATCATATTCAAATTTCTCAAATGCTAAAGAGTATTTTGTATTTATAAATGTTGCACTGTAAATTATTCTCCGTGCCCAAATTCAATGCTGAGTGGTCCGTCTTAATCTTCCTATTGTTTTATTCTTCTCATTCTTTCCATACAACTGAGTGACTTGCTCGGCCATTTCAGAGGCAGTTAAGAGTAAACCATGTTAGTATGGGACTGTAGTCACATATAAATCAGACCAGGTAAGGATGGCAGGTTTCCTACCCGATGTGAACCAGTTGGGTTTTTCCAACAATCCGTCAGCTTTATGGTCACTTGTACTGATACCAGCTTTTTAATTCCAGATATATTTCGGGTTTTTTTAAATCAAAATTAAATTCACAAACTACCATGGCGGGATTTGAACTCAAGTGCTCTGGATTATTAGTCCAGGACTCTGGATTGACTAGTCTATCACTACACTACTGTCCCCTTCTTGCTGCTAAGGCTGGGTGCCTGTGATGGGAGGTGTTCCATTCATCAGCAAGAACATCGACAGCTCAATAAGCACAACAGCCACAAAAGAGAATGACTCTTTAACAGCCTGAGATTTAAATTATGGCCTAAAATGTGATCTTAAAAACATCTGATCTCATCCATAATGGCTTCGCAGTGAATGAAAATGGTTTGTTACGCCAATGACATTTATCATATTAAGTCTGATTTCAACTTGTTTGAAGTTTTAAGTGTCTCTGTCGCTGAGGAGGGAGAAGCAGGGACACTATGTGGTAGAGTTTCAAGTGCAATAATGGTTGCAGATCGACCGCCCGTTATAGAAACCGGACAATTTTCATCTCCAATGAAATCAATGGAAATGCAAATCGAGCGGTTTCTCTCACAAGCGGCCGATCCGCAGTGCTGGTTTTACAACAAGCAGCTGGATGAAAATTTACCCCCACAGGTCATTTTCATCATGGGACTGTGACTATTTGCAACGTAAAGTCCTGTTTCAATGTGATTTCCCCATTGCGTTGAAATGTTTGGCAAATGCAACAAAAAAGTGTTTAGCAAGGATGATGTCGCTTTAAAGGAGCCCCAAACAATAACTGGAATCATCGGCAACAGAATTATTAATACTGCAGTTCCGACAGCAACAATCTGGCAGTTAAAAATTCATGATTTAGAAATGAATAAAATTGACCTATTTGACTTTATTTTCAAGTGTAGTGCTATCTACGGGGTAGGACATTTAGGACTGAGATGAGGAGAAATTTATTCACTCAAAGGGTGGTGAACCTGTGGAATTCTCTACCACAGAAGGCTGTGGAGGCCAAGTCACTGAATATATTTAAGAAGGAGATAGATAGATTTCTAGACACAAAAGGCATCAAGAGAGAGCGGGAATATGGTATTGAGATAGAGGATCAGCCATGATCATACTGAATGGCAGAGCAGGCTCGAAGGGCCGAATAGCCTACTCCTGCTCCTATTTTTCTATGTTTCTATCACTATGCTATCGAGGACACTATTTTCCTTCTGGGAGGATAGGGGGCTGCAAGTTGCAGCCCACCTACAACCCGAATCTCCATTTCCCAGAATGTGCAAGGGACAGCGGCAGCTGCAATGGGCTTATATACCTTACAATTCACCCAGTCTATTGAGGAGGATGCCAGATCACACATGCTGGCTTCCTATGCAACAAGTAAACCTGAGCACAACCCATGCTCTGTCACTCTGTCTGGAGCAGCACCTGTTACGTGGGGGCTTGTCACAGGTAATCGGGATGGCCCCAGGTGAATTGTCAGGCATATTGTTAGGTCTGTCACTCCAGCTGATGTGGAAGGAGGCTGGACTACTTAGACTAGAGCAACTCTTACAATGAAAATAATATAAAAATAGCAAACTCCCCCAAGAGATGAGGGTATGTTTTTGCTGTGACTTAAAAATAAATAAATATGCCACTGCATTCCATTAAAGCGGCCTCCACTGAATTGAAGAGATTTGTAGCAGTTCCAGTTCAGGGAGAAAGCACAGCTTCAGTAGCTGCTGCAGGTGGCGTACAGGGACACAATATTAAACCTTGATTTGCATTTCAATGAAGAAACAAAAAGACCCAGAAATTTGCGTCAGTGACCTTAAACGCTTGTGTCTTTAGTTATGCATTAGCAGTATGTCTCCACATAAAAATGAGAGGAAAAAAAAGTGGAAGACTTTCTGGCAAGCAGCATGGAGACTGAACTCTCCCTGTTCTCACATCTCGAAAACACCAGATGGTAGAGTATGCTCCAGAGCCCAGATGTTCAGTACGGAATGATAATACTTCATTGTCCATATGGAAACAAGCAAAGGAAATGCAGTGAACTCGACTTAATTGTTTACCATTCTTGTCCCTTTTTCTGCTGTTATACTGCAAATACCGGTTTAACACCAGTCCCGGTTATTGAGCAGTTCAACTCGGCATTACTGAGTAATATTGCGCAATTCTAATGTTCGGTACTCAAGCAAAGCAGAGCTCTACACATGTGCACTTAAATCATCCCATCACAAGCATCAAGTTGCCTGAGATATTTTTAAAACGCTTTAAAAATTCATTTTATAATCTTGAAAAGCCTTAGAGAGGGGCAGAGGAAATGTACTAGAATGGTACCAGGGATGAGGGACTTCAGTTATATGGAGAGACTGGAGAAACTGGGATTGTTCTCCTGAGAGAGGAGAAGGTTAAGGGGAGATTTAATAGAGGTGTTCAAAATTAAGAGGAGTTTTGATAGGGTAAGTAGAGAGAAACTCTTTCTACTGGCAGGAGGGTCGGTAATCAGAGGTAAATCATTTAAGGTAAGAGAACCAGAGGGGAGAGGAGGAGGCTTTTTTTTACACAGCGAGTGATCTGGAATGCACTGCCTGAAAGGGTGGTGGTAGCAGATTCAATAATAACTTTCAAAAGGAAATTGGATATATACTTGAAAAGGAACAATTTGCAGGGGAGTGGAACTAATTGGACAACTCTTTCAAGGAGCCAGCACTGGTACGATGGGCTGAATGACCTCCTTCTGTGGTGTATGATTCTATACGGCACGCTACCCACTGCTGCAAAAATGGCGATAGGCACCTACACAGTGGGCTGGGGGCATATGCCCCATTTAAAATTTTTAAGCCCACTCCCCCCACTCCCCGCCAACCCTCTCCCACCCATCGTGAGGGAGCTATTATTGAGGCCAATGTAAGAGTTTGAAGGTAAGCAAATTTCGAGGAGGTTCGCTGAATTACTAAGGGATATGGCTAGGCTGATTGAAAGAGCATTTGAGCTTATTCAGGATGGCAAAGGAGCTGGCATTAGTACCAGCCTGAGCAGTGGAAGAGAAGTGAAACCACTGCTGATGGTGAACATTGAAGTTGATGATTTCACCCCAGAGGAGCTAAAGTTCATAGATTCAATTTTGTACAACAGAAAAAACTAGAAAAGTTCTAGAGAGTCACAGAAAAGAAATAGAGACGGCAAAGTAATTTTGCGAGGCTACTTCAGCGAGAGATACTTTTAGCTACGTGGCAATGAGGTCGGAGGATTCAAAGGGGTTAAGATGAGCAGCAGGGATCTCAGAATGAACATAAGGCACTTTCTTTGGACTGGTGGCTGAAGTTAAAATGTGTAGCGGAAATTGGAAGAGGGACTTTTTGGTAATATATGATTGGAGCTGGAAATGGACAGAATTGAGATTTGCGGAGATACAATGTTTGGTACAGAAGTGTAGATTAAAGCAAGACAAGGAAGCAGCAGATGTATGAAGTAGTTTTGGGGAGTTACAGTAAGCTAGGAATCTTTGTCATGCTTTCATATACTTTAGTTGACTGACAGAAGAAAAGGCAAGGGTAGGAGCTGTCACTGTTGAAATGTATGAAACTCTGCTGCCCGTGTCCTAACCCGCACAAGTCCCATTCGCCCATCACCCCTGTGCTCGCTGACCTACATTGGCTCCCGGTTAAGCAACGCCTCGATTTCAAAATTCTCATCCTTGTTTTCAAATCCCTCCATGGCCTCGCCCCTTCCTATCTCTGTAATCTCCTTCAGCCCCACAACCCTGAGATATCTGCGCTCCTCTAATTCTGCCCTCTTGAGGATCCCTGATTATAATCGCTCAATCTTTGGTGGCCGTGCCTTCTGTTGCCTAGGCCCTAAGCTCTGGAATTCCCTGCCTAAACCTGTCCACCTCGCTATCTCTCTTTCCTCCTTTAAGACGCTCCTTAAAACCTACCTCTTTGACCAAGCTTTTGGTCACCTGCCCTAATTTATCCTTATATGGATCAGTGTCAATTTTTTTGTCTTAAAATACTCCTGTGCAGCGCCTTGGGACGTTTTCCTACGTTAAAGGCGCTATATACAGGTAAGTACAAGATGTTGTTGTTGTTATGAGGTGGGGGCTGGCGAATGCCACACAATGTGCCACGTGGCCTATCGGTGTTCCTGGTACTGTTCCATGGACATAAATGCACAGTTAAGACACCAATCCTGTCATGAATTAGCAGTGCAGTAAATCATGAACTTCATGAAATGGGGTCAGCTCTTTTTATTCTTCTGTTTTCAACCGTATGGAAGACAGTGATTAGAAAATCGACACTTCAAAATGCAGTCATACATTGAGCTGCTTGCACAGCTGGTGGTGTAGATGACCACAGAATAAATAGTGTTTGGATCCAGGAAGAAATCAATAGCCTTAATCAACAGATTCAATGGGTTGTTGCTGCTGCACAGTAAGAAAGATAATGATAAAAGAAACTATCAGTACACTGTGCTAGGTCTCGTCATCATCAAAGATTTCACTTCGAAAGAAACCTGCTTGATGGCAGTTGAGCATAAAAATAACTTAGCAATGCAGTACATACACATCCCAGCACATGCTCCCAGAGGCCAGCAATGGGACTATGAAAAAGCCACTGTACCTTAAAATAATGAAAGACTTGCATTTATATAGCACCTTTCATGACCACCAGATATCCCAAAGCGCTTTACAGCCAATGAAGTACTTTTTGAAATAACAACAGAAAACGCTGGAAAAACTCAGCAGGCCAGGCAGCATCCGTGGAGAGAGAAAGAGAGTTGACGTTTCAGGTCGATGACCTTTCATCAGTACTTTTTGAAGTCAGTCACTGTTGTAATGTAGGAAACGTGGCAACCAATTTGCGCACAGCAAGCTCCCACATACAGCAATGTGATAATGACCAGATAATCTGGTCAAATAGTGCCATGGGATCTTTTACGTCCACCAGAGAGAGCAGATGGGGCCTTGGTTTAACGTCTCATCCGAAAGACAGCACCTCCAACAGTGCAGCACTCCCTCAGCACTGCACTGGAGTGCCAGCCTAAATTTTTGTGCTCAAGTCTCTGGAGTCAGGACTTGATCCCACAACCTTCTGACTCAAAGGCGAGGGTGCTACCAACTGAGCCACAGCTGACACTTGGCTCCTTCGCCCTCCCCTCGCCCCTTGTTTAGTAGCTCGGGTCGTTACGTAGTCTTATCCTTGAGCTTCCCGCTATTTTTTTTCGAACATTGCCACCTGATCAACCAAGAAGCTTCTAGCTTGAAAGTACTAGAAACATTCCACCAGTATAAGTTAAGGATAAATCGGGAAAAAAAACAACTGTGGAAATCTGAAATAAATACAGAAAAGCATCACAGGTCAATCGGCAACTAATAGAGCAATACAGTTTAATGTTTTGAACTTAACCCTCAAAAATCCTTTGTGGCTGAAAGCCAGTAGTAAGGATGCCTACTCAAGAGGTTCAGATAAGAACATAAGCCAATGGACATGCTCCACAGGAAATGACAAATGAATGGGATATTACAAAGATTTTTATGACAAGAAAGATGACTGGCAATTTGCAAAGCCAGAACACACCAGCAACTTGTTAATTAAAATTGTATTTCCCAGTCACCCGATCTGGTGAAAGGGCACCAGGAGGCTGAAACAGAGAAGTTTCCGTTGCTTCCCTTTTTGAAATCTCCTTCTGGCACCTTTTCTCTCTATCTCCTTGTTTATTATTTTATATTGAGAAACGCAGGTGAAGAGGCAAGGCCCATAGTGCAGGACACTACCAAGGTTGAAAAGAATAAGAGTGATCATAGAAGAAGAAATTTACGGCACAGAAGGAGGCCATTTGGCCCATCGTGTCTGTGCCGGCCAACAAAGAGCCATCCAGCCTAATCCCACTTTCCAGCTCTTGGTCCGTAGCCCTGCCGGTTAACGCACTTCAAGTGCATATCCAAGATCATAAAACAAACAGTTAAAGGGAGAAGAAATATGAAAGGGTCATTAGGGAAATAATGAAGTCCAAAACTATTACCGGAAAGGATGAGAAATTTAAGAAGAAAAAGGCTCGATGTAGGATTGGAAAAGGTTGAAAGAAGCTGACATAACAAGAATTTCTCTGACAAGCTTTTGAAGACCAAAAGGAAATAATTCATTTTGGAGGAAAGTATACGAGGAACTTAGAGATTAATAAGGGTACAGGAACAAAGAAAGGAATAAAGAGTGATGAGTCATAGAGTGGAATTTAGCAGAAAACTTTGGACTCACACATTATTTTATGGTCTTTGCAAGATTTTTTTTTTACCAACTACAGCACATTTCCAAATTAAGAATTATTACATAGTAACGCTTTTGATTTCTCTGACAACTCAAGTCTCCTCTGAATGATTAGTGATAAGAGCATTTTGTCACCATGTTACATATAATAGCTCTTCCTTATGGAGCACAGATGAATCCGGAGTCTTTTGTTTATTTGCATTTGTAGTCCTGTTTTCTTTCAGCCCCCTAGTTGTTTGCTTTCCTGTGTTATATTCACAACAAGCCTCCGAGATCCCCACTGAAAAGCCACAACTCCACATTAGCAATGAACTAACACATGCAACGTTAACTCAACTATTCTCTCGACAGATGCTGACTGACCTGCTGAGTGCTTCCAGCATTCGCTATTTTTGTTCCACATTTGTTTGTTTGGGCTGTTTTTGAAGGAATGCTCCAGGAAGGACAAACAGTGACAGCCTTAGTCCAAGAATTTCTACTCTGTGTTTTTATTTACATACACTATTGGACTTTGCTCCTAGGTAATCCAGGACTTGGAGTGCAGCTTTTGGTGTTTACTGGAGCCTAAATATGATAATGGTTTACAGACCCAAGGTGAAAGTATGACTGACCTTTCTGACATTGAAAGACACAAGGCGTCACAAATACAAGATTTGTAATATATTTAAGTACCATTTTTAAAAACTTGCTTAAGTTGTAAATAACATTGGTCCAGAATTTGCTGGCACGGGGCTTCTCACGATGTGCCCTGTTAGTTAGACTTGTTTCTGCACCCATCCACTCAAAAATGTTTTACCCACCAAAAAAGTGCAGGGCATCTGGGATCTTGGTGAACGATGGGTCAAACAGTCTATCTCCTTAACCAATGAGATTAAAGGATTGAGAAATAAACAGAGGACGGGCTGAGAAGGAGGATGGATTATAGTGGGTGAATTCAAAGTCAAATCAGGTACAGAAAGAGAAATAAAAAGAGGGAAAGATTGGATTGAGAGAGAGAGAGAGAGAAAGGAGACAGAAAGGAAAAGTAAGAAAACAAATTAAAACATTTTAAATATGACATTTTTAAAATCTCCAACAACAATTCACAACCTGAAGGAATGAGACTCCATGCTTCTAATTGTTCACTTTCTGGGCAAGAGAGGTTGATTACCAGCCATTAACAATTATCACATAGTTGAAAGGATACTTGCACTGTTTAACTTTCTGTGGTGAGTTTAACGTGAAATGTGCAAATGCAGCAACTTCATAAAAATCACGGGGAGGTTAAGGATGAGATGCCATTTTCATAAAGCTAACAGCGGAGCGGCGCAAATTGGCCAGCAACTTATGGCAATTTGCAATTCACGGGATATCTCTTCCTCGCCACAAGTTACTGGCTGATTTGTACATTAATAATGGCGCGCGTCGTTCACACGCTGTTATTTTTCAGCAAATTCTGGGCCATTGTTCTTCTTCTCATATGCAATATTCCCCATCATAGAATCATACAGCACCAAAGGGGGCCATTCAGCCTATCGTGCCTGTGCTGGCTCTTTGAAAGAGCTATCCAATTAGTCCCACTCCCCATAGCCCTGCAGCTTTTTCTATTTTTTTCCTATGGCTCATGATTTTGCTTAAGATATAAGTACTTTATTTATTCCTCCTTTTCTCCATCTGAAAACCTTCCTCCGTCTTCAGTTATTTATATGATTATAGAAGAGATTTTTTTTCACCGCTTCACTTCCCACAGTGAATTTCTTGCTGAAGCTGTCATTGATGGTGTAGCACTGATCAGTGAGGTGTTCCCTATTGGCACAAATGACCAGCATCTGACCAGATGGTCATTCACCAAGGTGTGTGTCTGGCTGACTAACCAACTCTGGCTGCAACGTCTAAAGTCAGCATTGAAGCTCCTCATAACTATTCCTCTCTGCTCCTGTCAGTTCCTTCAGCAGCATATAGCAAACTCCCCAAATAACATAATTCACTTACAATTTTTATATTACAAACCCATATCACTCCTCAGATCGCAGTGCACAAAGCTCCATGGGTGGTGTAGGGCTTCGCAGAATTTATTTTATCGTATACAAAAACAAGGAATTTGTACAAGACCTTAGTTGGACAGCAGCTGGCTTATTAAGTACTGTTTTGGGCACTCCTCTGTAGGAAGGATATAAAAGCAATGGAAAAGGTGTAACGTAGATTCACTGGAATGTTACCAGAAATGAGTGGTTACAGTTATGAAGAGAGACAGTGTAATTAGAGCTTTCTCACAAGAGCTGAGATGATTAAAGGATGATCGTAATGAGGACTTCCAAGATTATACCACAAATTGTTGTTGAAAAAGAGTCCACAGATGCTCAAATAATTAAGAATATTAAAGAGTGAGAAGAACGGGATTAGACTAAATGGCTCATGTGGAGAAAAATCACCACCGTAGGCTTGAGGGGCCAAATTTCTACCATTTTAGGTACATAGAAATTGCTAGCTGAAAAAAGACCAAGGTCCATCTAGCCTTCTACCATCCTGGTAGTCACATGATACATTGATAATGAAGTTGTGGACTAATGATGGCAATCAATCTCTATCAATTAGTCAACAACAGACCCAGCCATGAGGCAAGGAAAACCCCTAGTGGTGGAAAGCTTTGGGAACCATAGGTCCAAAGTCACCTGTACCTCCCAAGAATGCCAAAGTTACCATGGGAGGGGAGGAGGGGGGTGGGGGAGAGCGATTTTAACCCTACTCGCTCAGCAGAAACCTGGCAGGTGGGCAGTTAAAATCACCCTGGATCTTACCTGTCCGAAAGTTGCCATAATCGCAACATCTGCAATTTTAACTTACTCTCCTGAGCAGGCAGAAAGGAGATGTGCCAACAGGGTCCTTCTTTACATATGCATGTTGCTGCCCAATGACATCACTGAAACCCGACTGTAATTTTAACTCAGGCTTGAGTAGGGAATCCACCTGAAGTTAAAATTGGGGCCCATCATGTCTCAAATTACTCATACATATACTGCATCCCAAAATACTAATTTTTGAAAGAAATCTATCTAATTCGCATTTGAATGAATCAATGCTAGCTGCTTCCGCTGTCTCCCTAGGAAGCCAGTTCCATAGATTGACCACACGCTCACTGAAATATTGGCCCCGATATTTATGGGGAGGCAGAGAGGGTGCGGGTGAGGCTGAAAACGGCCGAAGAACCTGGCAAGGCCGGGGACGCGGAGGTCCTGCCGATCTTAATGGCAGGATCTCATTAACATTTTATAGTTCTGTCTCCCGCCCACAGCCGGCCAAATGAACAGCCTGGCCGGTGGGCGGGAGGTGAAGCCAGCAGCAGGAGACCCTTGGGGACGGTCCCCAGTAATCGGGAGGGGGGGGAGAGGTCCGCGATCAGGAGGGTTGGAGGGAAGTTGGCAATCTGGGTTGGGGGGGGGAGGGGAGGTCGGCGATCGGGGCTGGGGGAGGCTGAAGGCTTCCTTGAGGGGCTTGGGTTCCTCCTGCCTTACAAGGAGTGTGGGAAAAGGCCTTACCTTGGGGAGCCATCAGCTCCCGCCTCCCTTTCACTGCTGAGTTTCCCAAACCCTGGGAAACTCGTGCAGCAACAGCAGTAAATTTTAAAATCGGGCTCCCAATTGGACGGTGGGAGCCCAATTTAAACATGTTCATTAAATGGCCCACCTCTCCACGGCAGGTCACTCAGTTGCCCCAATATCCACCGCTGTAAAAAAGGCGACTGGTGCATGTGTGGCGGATTGGGGATGCTTTGCACATATACCACTTTTTAACCGCCCTCTGACCCTCTCCCTCCCAGTTTGGGGTGGGGGGGTTAATATCGAGGCAAATGTATTGAATAAAAATAATAAAATTAACACAACACAGTAGTGATACAGCATTTCTCTTTCTTCGGTATACATCTTGCAGGTACATCAACTCCTGCTCCAGACATTGATTCACCCTCTCCTAAAAATTACAGTGCATTGCAGGATTGATTTCAGCTATCAGCCGGTCACATATTATTATTTAGTACTCATTGCGGCACTCCTAATAAATTGGAGGTATATTGTTTTACCTTTATATTGATTTTATTTACCTCCACCATAGAGTTTTAATCAACGTCCACTTTTCCCCACATAGTCATAAAAGTATAGCCTCAAGCTTCAAAGAAGAGAACTTAAGCACTTCTTCCATGGGCACCACAATAGATCATTTCACATTAATCTTTACTCCTGTATAAATTTTACCTCAGAGATCTTTCATAAAAGCAAATTAAAGCTGAAATTATTTTTTAAAACATTTTTTGCATGCATCAAGTGAGTCAGATCTTTTTTTTGAATCAGACGTATTAATAACTCTAAAACTCTCGCACAAGGGAAGTATTACGAAAAGCAGTTGTCATACTTCATGAATCCTGTACAGTCAGTCGTACGTGCAATTGGAACACAATTCTTTTTTATCGTAGGAATTTGTGCAGGTGAAGAATTTATGATTTGCTTTCAGGTCTCCAGGCAAACCAATTATAGTAGTTTGTCTCGAATCCCCAAGCCTTGAAGTAGAAGAATTTTAAAATCTGGATAGAGTGAAGCTTCATGCCTTATCCTTGATTTTTTTTTCCTTTTTTTAAACATTGTTGCAAAGCTTGACAATGGATTCCCCGCCCCCACCCATTTGAACCCAGTGATGCCACTGAACAGTCTAAGAACATTCGGAAGGTTGTGGGTTCACATTCCACTCCAGAGACTTGAGCACGTAATCTAGGCTGACACTTCAGTGCAGTTCTGAGGGAGTGCTGCACTGTCGGAGGTGCCGATTTTGCGGATGAGACATTAAACCGAGGCCCCGTCTGCCTTCTCAGGTGGATGTAAAAGAACTAAGAAGATATGGGGAATTCTCCCTGGTGTCCTGGCTAAATATTTATCATTCAACCCAAATCACTAAAAAACCCAGATTATCTGGTCATTATTTGATTACTGTTTGTGGAACCTTGCTGTGCTCAAATTGGCTGCCACATTTTCTTACATTACAGCAGTGACTGCCCTTCAAAAATACTTCATTTGCTGACCTACATTGGCTTCTGGTATCCCAACACCTCCAATTTAAAATTCTCATCCTGGTGTTTAAATCCCTTCATAGCCATGCTCTGTAATATATCTCTATAATTTGCTTCAGCCATACAACCTCCCCAGAGCTCTCCATTCCTCCAGCTCCCTCTGCCCACCCCCCACCCCGCCTTTTGCCTCACCATTGGTGGCCTTGCCTTCAGCCAACCAGGCCCCATACTGTGGAATCCCCTCCCTAAATCCCAAAGCCTTTCCTCCTCCCTCTCCTCCTTTAAGACCTTCCTTACAACCTTTCTCTTTGACCAAGCTTTTGCTCACCCCTCATAATATCTCCTTCTTTGGCTCGCCTTCCATTTTTGTCTGATTGCGCCTTGTGATGTTTTTCTACATCGTTGTTTCTTTTTGATGGATCAGAATACCGAGTTCAGATTACATTGGTTATCAGGATAGACTTAGGGAACTAGAGCAATAACCACTAGAATACCACACCTGAGCCTCAGTGAGTGGAAGGCATCTCAAGTGATAGAAGATAGGTGGATTAACTAGAACCATGATATCTGTTACAATGGTCTACTGGAGCTTGCTTGATTGCCTTCAGAGGTGGGAGAGGAATTTCCCAGAGTTTTTTCCTACATTGGCCTAAGGTGTGCCTCGCCCAAGAGATAGCATGATGGGCAAGGGGAGGTGCGATCGGGTTGATGATACATCTAGATGGCACCTTGCCAGGATGAGACAGGTTGGATGGATCAGTTAGTCTTTTCCTGTCCTTGTTTGTTAGCTCGTATAGAGCTGGGGGCAAAACATAAATAATTGAGAACAACTGGCACAAAGACTCCTGAAACCCTAAATACCAGCAAGAAAAAACAGTTAGGAAATGGCTAAAATAGACACCTTAATATTACTGTGCCCTTTCCATGACCTCCAGTATACTTACTGCTGCCTAACAATACTGGATGCCCATTTCAGATGGGGATGATTTACACTGGATGCTATCCATCCAGAATGGTGGGACATGTGTGCAGAATGGACATACTCCAAAATAACATTTTAAATTAAGTGTTTTCACTACTGCTGGAGCTTTTGCTATTTCTTCTTTCATTTCCCTCAGGGTCGTTCGATATGTCCTGTCAGGTTCCAGCAGTTTGTCCTCCTTTAGTTTAACTAACTTCTCAAATACTTTCCTTTAATTTATTATAACGGATCTTATCTCAGCTTTAACCAATTCAGGATTTACCTACTCCCCAAAATCCTTCTCTTATGTCAACAACAATGATGTGAAGTACTTGTTAAATATCCACGTCAATTTGAGTTTTTTCTCTGCTAACTCACTGTCCTCCCCTTCCTTTCAGAAGTCCCATCTCACATTTAATAACTCTTTTTACTGATATATTTGTAGAATACTTTACTGTGCTTTTAAATGTTTATTGAGATTCTCTCCTCATCCTTGGTTTCCTTATCGCTCTCAACCTTCTTTCATATTTTCTCATGCTCTCTTTCATTGTTAATCATACCTGTAGAGCTCATATACTCTCATCTTCAATTTTAGTTTGCTTCTAACCTCTATTTGTATCCGAAACTTGAAGTTATTTCTTTCCTTCTTAATTATATATTTAATTCTATCAGTAATTGGTTGGGAGGTAGGAGTCGGGATAAAGGGAACATTCTCTGATTGGCGGTATGTGACAAGTGCTGTTCCCCAGGGATCTGTACTGTGGCCTCAGCTTTTTATCCTACATATTAATGACTTAGATAAAGGAATAGAGAGCTATATATTCAAGTTTGCATATACCACTAAGTTAGGAGGCACAGTAAGTTGTGTAGATGGGAGCAGGAAGTTTCAAAAGGACATAGACAGACTAAATGAGAGGATGAAACAGTGACAGGTGGAGTTCAATTCGGGGAAATGTGGAATCATTCACTTTGGGACTGAGAAAGACAAATCGGAATATTTTCTTAATGATGAGATATAAGAAGCTGTGGAGGAGCAAAGGGATTTAGGGGCCCATGTACACAAAGCACTTAAAGCTAGTGCACATGTAGAAAAAGTAATGAAAAGGGGGGTTAGAATTCTATCTAGAAGATTGACCGTCTCCTGTTCTTATGTTCCTTTGCAATCTTTTAAATAAATACCCATTGTTGATCTATGGGGTGATTTTGAGGCTTCCTTCCTATAGCCAATGAAGTATTTTTGAAGTGTAGTCACTGTTGTAATGTGGGAAATGCGGCAGCCAATTTGCACACAGCAAGCTCCCACACACAGCAATGTGATAATGACCAGATAATCTGTTTTTGTTATGTTGGTTCAGGGATAAATATTGACCAGGACACCGGGGATAACTCCCCCGCTCTTCTTCGAAATAGTGCCACGGGATCTTTTACGTCCACCTGAGAGAGCAGACGGGGCCTCGGTTTAACATTTCATCCGAAAGACGGCACCTCCGACAGTGCAGCACTCCCTCAGCACTGCACTGGAGTGTCAGCCTAGCTTCATGTGCTCAAGTCTCTGGAGTGGGACTTGACCCCACAACCTTCTGACTCAGAGGCGAGTGTGCTGCCAACTGAGCCACTGGCTGACAGGGACGATAGCGCCCTGAAAATGGTGGGCAATGACTTATTGCTCCATCCCCGCTGTTGCGGTGGCCACCACAATCCTCTCCCAGGCCTACCGCTGGGTGGATGAAACTTCTGCATATTTCAGGTGGTAGGCCCTTTTAATATTCAAATCGGGGTCTTATGACATACTTAGGACCCCATTTTAGGACAGTACTGCGCAGAGCCTGCATGGCGCACACTTCACCCCAGTATGTGCTGGCGATCCAGCTGATAAGCTAAGTTTCACAATTTTTTTTGTGAGGCTGGGAGGAGCAGGAGAGCTTATCCGGGCTCCACAAACCCAGCCTGGTCCGCTTTCATTCTGGATTCATCCCCCATCCCGTCCCCTTCTCAGAGATCGGATTCCTCTCCACAGGAACTACTTTCTTTTGGCCTGGAGGCTAGCTGGACCGTCCAATGTCCCGGAGGCCTGGAGCCAGCCTTGCCACCCCAGGGCACTCGTTTGCTGCCCTCCAGCCGAATGTCAATGAGGTCCGGCCTCAAAACATCGGGCAGCCGGCGGGCACATTCCACCGACTGGCCGCCTAATGTCCGCATGGGGGCGGGCGGGCGGTGGGATTGGAATCTCTACTTCCTACAGTTCTGTGCGCTCATTTCTCATTCCATCTCACCGTAGCTAGCTCACTTCTCATCTTCCTGAAATCAGCCCTATTCCAATCTGAGAACCTTTCAGAATGGGTTTCAGTAGTGACTTAATGCTCCTCATGGCTGATGACTGTTCCTCTTGGAAGGTGACAGAATTCGGAAAGACCTGAATGGAAAAGGAACCACCAGCAGATTATCTGCAGGAGTTGGAGGGTAGGAGATGGCGATGGCAAGGCCTAGTGGTTCCCGTGGTAATGGAGTTCATGTAATCTCAAACAAACATTTTTTTTAAATGAATACATAACGCTCTTTTCTCCACAACTTTGGCTTCCAGTCCGACACCACCAAAGATAAATTATTGAAAAACTATGGCCGCTCAGATATTCTTAGCCTCTAGTGATCATTTAATGGTAGTACTGCTTTGCAACATAGCTTTATATGCGACATCTAAAATTACATTGGGAATACAGCCCTTAAATGTTTTCCTGGAAGTCAGAGAGAATCAACATCAACTCTAAGAGGAGACATGCATTTCTTCCAGAGATGTAGATTAAAATCCATCCAAATTTAGGAGGCAAGAAAATTTATTCTGCTTTCTGGTCTGTCCCAGATACTTATATAATGCCTAAATGTAAAAATTGTTGTGCACTTTTTTTAAATTCGTTCCTGGGATGTGGGCATCGCTGGCAAGGCCAGCATTTATTACCCATCCCTAATTGCCCTTGAGAAGGTGGTGGTGAGCCGCCTTCTTGAACCACTGCAGTCTGTGTGGTGAAGGTACTCCCACAGTGCTGTTAGGGAGGGAATTCCAGGATTTAGACCCAGCGACGATGAAGGACCGGCGATATATTTCCAAGTCAGGATGGTGTGTGACTTGGAAGGGAACTTGGAGGTGGTGCCTCCTGCCCTTGTCCTTCTAGGTGGAAGAGGTCGTGGGTTTGTGAGGAGCTGCCGAAGAAGCCTTGGCGAGTTGCTGCAGTGCATCTTGTAGATGGTACACACTGCAGCCACGGTACGCCGGTGGTGGAGGGAGTGAATGTTTAAGGTGGTGGATGGGGTGCCAATCAAGCGGGCTGCTTTGTCTTGGATGGTGTCGAGCATCTTGAGTGTTGTTGGAGCTGCACTCATCCAGGCAAGTGGAGAGTATTCCATCACACTCCTGACTTGTGCCTTGTAGATGGTGGAAAGGCTTTGGGGAGTCAGGAGGTGAGACACTTGCTGCAGAATGCCCAGCCTCTGACCTGCTCTTGTTGCCACAGTATTTATGTGGCTGGTCCAGTTAAGTTTCTGGTCAATGGTGATCCCCAGGATATTGATGGTGGGGGATTCAGCAATGGTCATGCTGTTGAATGTCAAGGGACGGTGGTTAGACTCTCACTTGTTGGAGATAGTCATTGTCTGGCACTTAAGTGGCAGGCAACATTTGCACAACACATCAGACCAAGCCTAAATGTCGTCCAGGTCTTGCTGCATGTGGGCATGGACTGCTTCATTATCTGAGGAGTTGTGAATGGCGCTGAACACTGTGCAGTCATCAGCGAACATCCCCACTTCTGACCTTATGATGTAGGGAAGGTCACTGATGAAGCAGCTGAAGATTGTTGGGCCTAGGACACTGCCCTGAGGAACTCCTGCATCAATGTCCTGGGACTGTGATGATTAACTTTCAACCACCACAAACCTCTTCCTTTGTGCTAGGTATGACTCCAGCCAGTGGAGCGTTTTCCCCCCGATTCCCATTGACTTCAGTTTTACTAGGGCTCCTTGATGCCACACTTGGTCAAATGCTGCCTTGATGTCAAGGGCAGTCACTCTCACCTCACCTCTGGAATTCAGCTCTTTTGTCCATGTTTGGACCAAGGTTGTAATGAGGTCTGGAGCCGAGTGGTCCTGGAGGAACCCAAACTGGGCATCAGTGAGCTGGTTATTGGTGAGTAAGTGCTGCTTGAAAGCACTGTCGACGACACCTTCCATCACTTTGTTGCTGATTGAGAGTAGACTGATGGGGCGAATTGGATTTGTCCTGCTTTTTGTGGACAGGCCATACCTGGGCAGTGTTCCACATTGTCGGGTAGATGCCAGGCAACAAAAACAATTGAGGGCTCAATGGATTAACTGTGCAAAGCACTGCTCGTAAATTTTTCACTTTACTGTATGGATAACCCAGTGTGTAGGTCAGTGACAGCCCAACACAAATTCTATTCCTTTAGCTGTGAAAGGATGTCTCAAATGCACAGAACTCCTTCGACAAACAGCAATATCTATTATAGTGTGCCATTGCTAAACTGAAGTGGAAAGAAGTAAGTAATCAATTCCAGTTACAATAAAGGTCAATTCTTAAGAACTCCAGGTCAAAACACTAGCCAATTATGCTTTCCAATAGTAGCAGCCTGACAGGAATGACTCTTTCCTCCTTTCCCCCCACTGCCCTGTCCCTCTCATATATAACCACAAACACACACACAAATTTGTTTGCACTATTCCATTGGCGCTGTCCTGAGATCACTGAAGTTGAATTTGATTTAGCCCTTTAAGTTCAGCTCAGCACTTTAAACAGGCTCCATGTGTTAAAGCAGACCTGAGTTGAAAGATGTTTCTGTACTTACTCGAGAATTGGCCACCTCCAGCGAAACATTCTGAGGTGATGCACTGGGCACTGCAAAAAACATAAGAAAAACAGATAATTAAAGGAAAGAAGAGGAAAGCACTGAGTGAGTTATACTTCATAACATGTATGTCTAAACCTCCCATGGTCAAACATCCAAGGGATTCTGCCAACTGGTTGCAGAACCCCATGACTTTCTATATTTATTCTAGAGCATGTAATCACTTACAGCTTGAACTTGTTTATTTTAAACATGAACATAAAGCATGCGACAAGGAGAGGCAAGTCATCCTATCAAGCTCATTTCTTCTGTGCAGAATTCGCTCCAATATGGGCTCTACCCAACCCACTTAATCTCTTGAGAAGAAGTTCTGCAAAATGTCTCCCTGCCCCAAAAGAAACACATGCATAACTCCAGAATCGAACCTTACATCCTACATTATACATTCTTGACCATTTGGCCAAGGAAGCTTGGAAAAGACGCATCTGTGGTTGCAAAAACTCAGGAATCATCATGTTCCCCATAACATTGTTCATAACTATCTACACTTATCTTTATAGACCTTATAGGGTAGCTAATGTTACCCCACTGTTCAAAAAAGGTGGTAAAGAAAAAACGGGGAAGCCTGACATCGGTTGTGGGGAAAATGCTAGAGTCCATTATAAAAGATGTAATAGCGGAGCACTTGGAAAACAGTGACAGGATTGGACAAAGTCAACATGGATTTACAAAAGGTAAATCGTGCTTGGCTAATCTACTGGAATTTTTTGAGGATGTAACTGATAGAATAGATAAGGGAGAACCAGTGGATGTGGTGTATTTGGACTTTCAGAAGGCTTTCAATAAGATCCCGCATAAGAGATTAGCGTGTAAAGTTAAAGCACATGGGATTGGGGGCAAGGTACTGACTTGGATAGAGAACTGGTTGGCAGACAGGAAGCAAAGAGTTGGAATAAACGGGTCTTTTTCCGAGTGGCAGGCAGTGACTAGTGGGGTTCCGCAGGGATCGGTCCTAGGACCCCAGCTATTCACTATATATATTAATGATCTAGACGAGGGAACTAGATGTAATATCTCCAAGTTTGCAGATGACACAAAGCTGGGTGGGCGTGTGTGCTGCGAGGAGGATGCCGAGAAACTCCAGTATGATTTGGACAGATTGGGTGATTGGGCAGAAGCATGGCAGATGCAGTATAATGTGGATAAATGTGAGGTTATCCACTTTGGTGGCAAAAACAGAAAGGCAGATTATTATCTGAACGGCAATAGATTGGGAGAAGGGGAAGTGCAACAAGACTTGGGTGTCCTTGTGCACCAGTCGCTGAAGGTAAGCATGCAGGTACAGCAGGCGGTTAAGAAGGCAAATGGTATGTTGGTCTTCGTAGCGAGAGGGTTTGAGTACAGGAACAAGGGATGTCTTGCTGCAGCTGTACAGGGCCTTGGTGAGACCACACCTTGAGTATTGTGTGCAGTTTTGGTCGCCTTATCTGAGGAAGGATGTTCTTGCCATGGAGGGTGTGCAGCGAAGATTCACCAGACTGATACCTGGGATGGCAGGAATGACGTACGAGGAGAGATTGGGTCGATTGGGCTTATACTCGCTGGAGTTTAGAAGAATGAGAGGAGATCTCATTGAAACTTATAAAATTCTAACAGGGCTAGACAGACTGGATGCAGGAAGGATGTTCCTGATGGCGGGTGAGTCCAGAACAAGAGGTCACAGTCTAAAGATAAGGGGTAAGCCATTTAGGACAGAGATGAGGAGGAATTTCTTCACCCAGAGAGTGGTGAACCTGTGGAATTCTCTACCACAGAACGCAGTTGAGGCCAAGTCAGTAAATATATTCAAGAAGGAGTTAGATATATTTCTTAAGGCTAAAGGTATCAAGGGATATGGGGAGAAGGCAGGGACAGGGTACTGAGTTTGGATGATCAGCCATGATCTCATCGAATGGCGGAGCAGGCTCGAGGGGCCGAATGGCCTACTCCTGCTCCTATCTTCGATGTTTCTATGGGGGGAAAATTCAGTTGGTTGCGCCTTCAGTTAGAGCCTTAAGAGGGCGCTAATGGGGCGCAAAGCATCTAGCACCCGGGCGCGGCGATGTTTGCACCGCTCGCGAAATTAACTAGACATTTTGCGGTGGCGCTAAACACTACCGCCACGATCTCCTGCGCCGGCAGATCGTGACATCAGTCGAGTGCGCAACGCCCCGGTATCGCCCCAGAGCGGATATTGAGTGGCGCCCACTGCCTTACCGCCTGCCGCTGGCAACGACAGGTTGAGGGGAGCGTTTTGCAGTCAGGAAGGGACTGGGGAAGCGCTATTTAAAGGCGACCGCTTCCTGCCTTTTATTGTTGCTGACATTTTCGAACCACGCATTCTGAGAGAGAGCGAGAGAGACTTCTGGAGAGATTCAACGCTGTGTGAAGGTGTTTTGGGTACTGAGCAGGTTCATTTTGATTTGCCCTTCCTTGTATCGATTTAGAAGAGACTGTGGGGGCTGCACTCTGAGCTCTTTCCCTGGTACTCTCCATTGTTCTTTCCAGCAGATTTGATGTACAGGTCTCTCCAGGCCGAGATTCAAGGCTGCAATGAGTAGGATGTGGATGGAAAGCAAGATCGACCCTCCCCTTTAAGAACTGGCCCGTGCCATTGTGTGTGTTTTCCATTGCTGACTGACATCACATGAGCTTCGCCAGCGCTCTGAGGTAGCGCCTCACTCCTCGGCCTTTGTGCCTTAAGACAGGTGTGAAGCGCCTGATTTAGCGCTCCAATCACCTCCAGGGGCGATAAAAGTCAAGTTTGCAGTCGGTGGCGATAATTAGTGCCAGGCGCTAATCTTTGCGCCCGGCCGATAATTGCGCCCCAAATGGGGCGATACTGAATTTCTCCCCCTATGTTTCTAATCCCATTCTTAACCTGGTATCTATCCAGCTCTTCAAAGTATTGATCAATCATGTGGAGAATCTTGAAAATAGAGTCATAGGGGTAAAAATTCACTTGGTTGCGCCTCCCGTTAGTGCCTTAAGAGGGCGCTAATGGGGCGCAAAGCCGCTAACGCCCGGGCGCAGCGATGTTTGCGCCGCTCGAGAACTTAACTTGAGATTGTGCGGCGGCGCTAAAACTTACCGCTGCGACCACCTGCGCGCGCAGATTATGACGTCATTCCATGGTGCAACGCCCTTGGGGCGCCCCGGAGCAGAAATTGAGTGGCGCCCCCTGCCTTACCGCCTGGCGCATCCAACGACCAGAGGACTGGAACGCTATCAATCGCTGTGGGGCTGGGGGGGGCGCTATTTAAAGGGGGCCTCTTCGTGTCTTTTATTGTTGGTGGCATTTTTGAACTACGCATTCTGAGAGAGAGAGGGAGAGACTTCTGGAGAGATTCAACGTTGTGTGAAGGAGTTTTGGGTACTGAGCAGCACTTTGCAGGTTCATTTTGATTTGCCCTTCCTTGTATCGATTTAGCAGAGACTGTGGGAGCTGCACTCTGAGCTCTTTGCCTGGTACTCTCCATTGTTCTTTCCAGCACATTTGATGTGCAAGTCTCTCCAGGCCGAGATTCAAGGCTGCAATGAACAGGATGTGGATGGAAAGCAAGATTAACCATCCCCTTTAAGAACTGGCCCGTGCCATTGTGTGTGTGTTCCATTGCTGACTGACATTACATGAGCTTCGCCAGCGCTCTGAGTTAGCGCCTCACTCCTTGGCCTTTTGGCCTTAAGACAGGTGTGCAGCACTTGCTTTAGCGCTCCACTCACCTCCCGGGGCGGTAAAAGTGAAGTTTCCTGTCAGTGCCGATAATTAGCGCCAGGCGCTAATATTTGCGTCCAGACGATATTTGCGCCCCAAATGGGGCGCGACCTAATTTCTACCCCATAGAGTTATACAGCACAGAAAGAGGCCCTTCGGCCCATCGTGTCCGCGCCAGCCATCAAGCCCTGTCTATTCTAATCCCATTTTCCAGCTCACTGGCCTGTAATTCCCTGGTTTATCCCTACTACCCTTCTTGAATAATGGTACTACGTTAGCAGTTCTCCAGTCCTCTGGACGATTAACTTTATCACATCTCGGCAGATAAACAGTCAGGATGATTGAATTTAGTTGTCTGCAATTGTAAGTTATACATGCATTGTTCTCTATCTATATATGCTTTGACGATTCTGTATCTCCTCACTTCACCCGACGAAGGAGTTGTAACTCCGAAAGCTTGTGATTTAAAATAAAACTGTTGGACTTTAACCTGGTGTTGTGCGACCTCTCAATTTTGTCCACCCCAGTCCAACACCGGCATCTCCGCATCATGACCTCCCCTGTGGCTATAGAGGTTCTGAAAATTTGTGTCAGAGCCCCTGCAATCTCCTCCCTTGCCTCACACAGCAGCCTGGGATACATCTCGTCTGGGCCTGGGAATTTATCCACTTTTAAGCCTGCTAAAACCTCCTCCCTCTCAATTCTAATTTGTTCAAGTATATCACAATCCCCCTGCCTGATTTCTATGCCTACATTGTCCTTCTCCATCGTGAACACAGATGCAAAATATTCATTTAAAACCTCACCTACATCTTCCGGCTCTACACACAGATTGCCACTTTGGTCCCTAATGGGCCCTACTCTTTCCCTGGTTATCCTCTTGCCCTTAATATACTTATAAAACACTTTGGGATTTTCCTTTATTTTGCCCGCCAGTGTTTTTTCATGCCCCCTCTTCGCTCTCCTAAAATAAAAAGGTTTTCTTTTCTATAACTAAGGAGTTCTGCATTATTTTATCACAATTCAGGTATAAATTAACCATGTATTTCTGTTTGATTTAGGTGTTAAAAGTTAAGTTGTTTTCAGATATCTAGTTTGTTCATCTGTCACGTATCTTTTATCTCACTGGCCTGTCTCTTTTGATCCCCCGTGAAACATGCTATAATTAATGAAATATCTCAGCAGATTGAATACTAATCAGTCTGCATGAAATTTAGGAAACCAGACTAGAAGTCAGTTGACAAAAGAAATGGCCACGAATGGAAAACTGGTCAACAAACTAATCCTCAGAATGAATCAACAAAGCAAGGAGGCTGCAAAAATTAAGCCATAGAACTAATTGGCAAAACAATCCAGAACAGCAAGAACTAATCCTCAGCACTAATAGACAACAAGGTAATAGAACTAATCTGCAGAAGTAGTCCACAGAACAGAATGGAACCGTGTAACAGGATCATATAGATTAAGTCAGTAACAAAAAGATAGATAAAGCAGTGACAGAACAAGACAAGGGATGAGAGGACAAAATGGCAAAGCTAGTTGGCAGAACTAGATGATAGAACTATGTGCCATCAGTACGCTATAAAGCTAGACAGATGGCAGATTATGATGACAGGACAAGATGACAGAATATGTAACAACTGCATGAGAACTAGTTGACAATCTGGTTGACATGAAAGTCAACACAACAATGTGATTGAACAAGGTAACAACATTATGCGACAACCAGTCAACAGAGCTAGCTGATAGAACTGAATGACGAACTGGTTAACATAGCTGGATAATAGTACACGCAGCGAAAGTGGTGGATCAAGATCGCGCAGAAGAAGGTTGACATGGTGATGGGGGGAGTTTGCACCACGCTCCTGACGCATTCCTGCCCCCCATCATTTTTACTCGCCTGAATTCTGGCACAGGAAATCCACCCACCCTAGAGGAAAGTCATTCCTGCCAGCTTCGGGCGGGAGTCAGTGCCGGGCCATGTAAAAGAGGAATTAATATTTCCCAGACTTCGCACTCCGGGGGGACTGACTGTCGATGCCTGCTTCGGTCTCCACACCTCCGCACACCGCACCCCCCTCCCCGATTCCTGCTCTGAACTAAAATCAGCCCTACCGAGTTTGTTGACAGTAATGGTCTATGCTCAGAGGGACGGTTATCAGGTGGATGTTATCAGAGGGATGTTATCAGAGGGATGGTTATCAGGTGGATGTTATCAGGTGGATGTTATCAGGTGGATGGTTATCAGAGGGATGGTTATCAGAGGGATGTTATCAGAGGGATGGTTATCAGGTGGATGTTATCAGGTGGATGTTATCAGAGGGATGATTATCAGTTGGATGTTATCAGAGGGATGGTTCTCAGGAGAATGTTATCAGGTGGATGTTAACAGGTGGATGTTATCAGAGGGACGGTTATCAGGTGGATGTTATCAGGTGGATGTTATCAGGCGGATGTTATCAGAGGGATGGTTATCAGGTGGATGTTATCAGGTGGATGTTATCAGGTGGATGTTATCAGAGGGACGGTTATCAGAGGGATGTTATCAGAGGGATGGTTATCAGATGGATGTTATCAGGTGGATGTTATCAGGTGGATGTTATCAGAGGGATGGTTATCAGGTGGATGTTATCAGAGGGATGGTTATCAGAGGGATGGTTATCAGGTGGATGTTATCAGGTGGATGTTATCAGAGGGACGGTTATCAGAGGGATGTTATCAGAGGGATGGTTATCAGATGGATGTTATCAGGTGGATGTTATCAGGTGGATGTTATCAGAGGGATGGTTATCAGGTGGATGTTATCAGAGGGATGGTTATCAGAGGGATGGTTATCAGGTGGATGTTATCAGAGGGATGTTATCAGAGGGATGGTTATCAGAGCGATGGTTATCAGAGGGATGGTTATCAGAGCGATGGTTATCAGAGGGATGGTTATCAGGTGGATGTTATCAGGTGGATGTTATCAGGTGGATGTTATCAGAGGGACGGTTATCAGAGGGATGTTATCAGAGGGATGGTTATCAGAGGGATGGTTATCAGGTGGATGTTATCAGGTGGATGTTATCAGAGGGATGGTTATCAGATGGATGTTATCAGGTGGATGTTATCAGGTGGATGTTATCAGAGGGATGGTTATCAGATGGATGTTATCAGGTGGATGTTATCAGGTGGATGTTATCAGAGGGATGGTTATCAGATGGATGTTATCAGGTGGATGTTATCAGAGGGATGTTATCAGGTGGATGTTATCAGATGGATGTTATCAGGTGGATGTTATCAGAGGGACAGTTATCAGGTGGACGTTATCAGAGGGATGGTTATCAGGTGGATGTTATCAGGTGGTTGTTATCAGGTGGATGTTATCAGGTGGATGTTATCAGAGGGATGGGTATCAGAGGGATGGTTATCAGGTGGATGTTATCAGAGTGATGGTTATCAGGTGGATGGTTATCAGGTGGATGTTATCAGAGGGACGGTTATCAGAGGGATGGTTATCAGAGGGATGGTTATCAGGTGGATGGTTATCAGAGGGACGGTTATCAGGTGGATGTTATCAGAGGGACGGTTATCAGGTGGATGTTATCAGGTGGTTGTTATCAGGTGGATGTTATCAGGTGGATGTTATCAGAGGGATGGTTATCAGAGGGATGGTTATCAGGTGGATGTTATCAGGTGGTTGTTATCAGGTGGATGTTATCAGGTGGATGTTATCAGAGGGATGGTTATCAGGTGGATGGTTATCAGGTGGATGTTATCAGAGGGACGGTTATCAGAGGGATGGTTATCAGAGGGATGGTTATCAGGTGGATGGTTATCAGAGGGACGGTTATCAGGTGGATGTTATCAGAGGGACGGTTATCAGGTGGATGTTATCAGGTGGATGTTATCAGGTGGATGTTATCAGGTGGATGTTATCAGAGGGATGGTTATCAGGTGGATGTTATCAGAGGGACGGTTATCAGGTGGATGTTATCAGAGGGATGGTTATCAGAGGGATGGTTATCAGAGGGATGGTTATCAGGTGGATGTTATCAGGTGGATGTTATCAGAGGGATGGTTATCAGAGGGATGGTTATCAGAGGGATGGTTATCAGAGGGATGGTTATCAGAGGGATGGTTATCAGGTGGATGTTATCAGGTGGATGTTATCAGGTGGATGTTATCAGAGGGACGGTTATCAGAGGGATGGTTATCAGAGGGATGTTATCAGGTGGATGTTATCAGGTGGATGTTATCAGGTGGATGTTATCAGAGGGACGGTTATCAGAGGGATGGTTATCAGGTGGATGTTATCAGGTGGATGTTATCAGGTGGATGTTATCAGAGGGATGTTATCAGGTGGATGTTATCAGAGGGACGGTTATCAGAGGGACGGTTATCAGGTGGATGTCATCAGAGGGATGGTATCAGAGGGATGTTATCAGGTGGATGTTATCAGAGGGACGGTTATCAGGTGGATGGTTATCAGAGGGATGGTTATCAGAGGGATGGTTATCAGGTGGATGTTATCAGGTGGATGTTATCAGAGGGACGGTTATCAGATGGATGTTATCAGGTGGATGTTATCAGAGGGATGGTTATCAGAGGGATGGTTATCAGAGGGATGGTTATCAGGTGGATGTTATCAGAGGGATGGTTATCAGGTGGATGTTATCAGAGGGATGGTTATCAGAGGGATGGTTATCAGGTGGATGTTATCAGAGGGATGGTTATCAGAGGGATGGTTATCAGAGGGATGGTTATCAGAGGGATGGTTATCAGAGGGATGGTTATCAGAGGGATGGTTATCAGAGGGATGGTTATCAGATGGATGTTATCAGAGGGATGGTTATCAGAGGGATGGTTATCAGAGGGATGGTTATCAGAGGGATGGTTATCAGAGGGATGGTTATCAGGTGAATGTTATCAGGTGGATGTTATCAGGTGGATGTTATCAGAGGGATGGTTATCAGAGGGATGGTTATCAGAGGGACGGTTATCAGAGGGATGGTTATCAGAGGGACGGTTATCAGGTGGATGTTATCAGATGGATGTTATCAGAGGGATGGTTATCAGAGGGACGGTTATCAGGTGGATGTTATCAGGTGGATGTTATCAGGTGGATGTTATCAGAGGGATGGTTATCAGAGGGATGGTTATCAGAGGGACGGTTATCAGAGGGACGGTTATCAGAGGGATGGTTATCAGAGGGGACGGTTATCAGGTGGATGTTATCAGAGGGATGGTTATCAGAGGGATGGTTATCAGAGGGATGGTTATCAGAGGGACGGTTATCAGGTGGATGTTATCAGGTGGATGTTATCAGAGGGATGGTTATCAGAGGGATGGTTATCAGAGGGATGGTTATCAGAGGGATGGTTATCAGAGGGATGGTTATCAGAGGGATGGTTATCAGAGGGACGGTTATCAGGTGGATGTTATCAGGTGGATGTTATCAGAGGGATGGTTATCAGAGGGATGGTTATCAGGTGGATGTTATCAGAGGGATGGTTATCAGGTGGATGTTATCAGAGGGATGGTTATCAGGTGGATGGTTATCAGGTGGATGTTATCAGAGGGACGGTTATCAGGTGGATGTTATCAGGTGGATGTTATCAGAGCGACGGTTATCAGGTGGATGTTATCAGGTGGATGTTATCAGAGGGACGGTTATCAGAGGGATGGTTATCAGAGGGATGGTTATCAGGTGGACGTTATCAGAGGGATGTTATCAGAGGGATGGTTATCAGAGGGGTGGTTATCAGAGGGACGGTTATCAGGTGGATGTTATCAGAGGGACGGTTATCAGAGGGATGGTTATCAGAGGGATGGTTATCAGAGGGATGTTATCAGAGGGATGGTTATCAGGTGGATGTTATCAGGTGGATGTTATCAGAGGGATGGTTATCAGAGGGATGGTTATCAGAGGGATGGTCATCAGAGGGTTGTTATCAGAGGGATGTTATCAGAGGGATGGTTATCAGGTGGATGTTATCAGGTGGATGTTATCAGAGGGATGGTCATCAGAGGGTTGTTATCAGAGGGATGTTATCAGAGGGACGGTTATCAGAGGGATGGTTATCAGGTGAATGTTATCAGAGGGATGGTTATCAGAGGGATGGTTATCAGAGGGATGTTATCAGGTGGATGGTTATCAGAGGGATGGTTATCAGGTGGATGTTATCAGGTGGATGTTATCAGAGGGACGGTTATCAGAGGGATGGTTATCAGATGGATGTTATCAGAGGGATGGTTATCAGGTGGATGTTATCAGAGGGACAGTTATCAGAGGGACGGTTATCAGGTGGATGTTATCAGAGGGATGTTATCAGAGGGATGGTTATCAGAGGGATGGTTATCAGAGGGATGGTTATCAGAGGGATGGTTATCAGAGGGACGGTTATCAGGTGGATGTTATCAGGTGGATGTTATCAGAGGGATGGTTATCAGAGGGATGTTATCAGAGGGATGGTTATCAGGTGGATGTTATCAGAGGGATGGTTATCAGAGGGATGGTTATCAGGTGGATGTTATCAGAGGGATGGTTATCAGAGGGATGGTTATCAGAGGGACGGTTATCAGGTGGATGTTATCAGGTGGATGTTATCAGAGGGACGGTTATCAGGTGGATGTTATCAGGTGGATGTTATCAGAGGGATGGTTATCAGAGGGATGGTTATCAGGTGGATGTTATCAGAGGGATGGTTATCAGAGGGATGGTTATCAGAGGGATGGTTATCAGGTGGATGTTATCAGAGGGATGGTTATCAGAGGGATGGTTATCAGAGGGGTGGTTATCAGAGGGACGGTTATCAGGTGGATGTTATCAGAGGGACGGTTATCAGAGGGATGGTTATCAGAGGGATGGTTATCAGAGGGATGTTATCAGAGGGATGTTATCAGAGGGATGGTTATCAGGTGGATGTTATCAGAGGGATGGTTATCAGAGGGACGGTTATCAGGTGGATGTCATCAGAGGGATGTTATCAGAGGGATGTTATCAGGTGGATGTTATCAGAGGGACGGTTATCAGGTGGATGGTTATCAGAGGGATGGTTATCAGAGGGATGGTTATCAGGTGGATGTTATCAGGTGGATGTTATCAGAGGGACGGTTATCAGATGGATGTTATCAGGTGGATGTTATCAGAGGGATGGTTATCAGAGGGATGGTTATCAGAGGGATGGTTATCAGGTGGATGTTATCAGAGGGATGGTTATCAGGTGGATGTTATCAGAGGGATGGTTATCAGAGGGATGGTTATCAGGTGGATGTTATCAGAGGGATGGTTATCAGAGGGATGGTTATCAGAGGGATGGTTATCAGAGGGATGGTTATCAGAGGGATGGTTATCAGAGGGATGGTTATCAGAGGGATGGTTATCAGGTGGATGTTATCAGGTGGATGTTATCAGGTGGATGTTATCAGAGGGATGGTTATCAGAGGGATGGTTATCAGAGGGACGGTTATCAGAGGGATGGTTATCAGAGGGACGGTTATCAGGTGGATGTTATCAGATGGATGTTATCAGAGGGATGGTTATCAGAGGGACGGTTATCAGGTGGATGTTATCAGGTGGATGTTATCAGGTGGATGTTATCAGAGGGATGGTTATCAGAGGGATGGTTATCAGAGGGACGGTTATCAGAGGGACGGTTATCAGAGGGATGGTTATCAGAGGGACGGTTATCAGAGGGACGGTTATCAGGTGGATGTTATCAGAGGGATGGTTATCAGAGGGATGGTTATCAGAGGGATGGTTATCAGAGGGACGGTTATCAGAGGGATGGTTATCAGAGGGACGGTTATCAGAGGGACGGTTATCAGAGGGATGGTTATCAGAGGGACGGTTATCAGGTGGATGTTATCAGAGGGATGGTTATCAGAGGGATGGTTATCAGAGGGATGGTTATCAGAGGGACGGTTATCAGGTGGATGTTATCAGGTGGATGTTATCAGAGGGATGGTTATCAGAGGGATGGTTATCAGAGGGATGGTTATCAGAGGGATGGTTATCAGAGGGATGGTTATCAGAGGGATGGTTATCAGAGGGACGGTTATCAGGTGGATGTTATCAGGTGGATGTTATCAGAGGGATGGTTATCAGAGGGATGGTTATCAGGTGGATGTTATCAGAGGGATGGTTATCAGGTGGATGTTATCAGAGGGATGGTTATCAGAGGGATGGTTATCAGAGGGATGGTTATCAGAGGGATGGTTATCAGAGGGATGGTTATCAGGTGGATGTTATCAGAGGGATGGTTATCAGGTGGATGGTTATCAGGTGGATGTTATCAGAGGGACGGTTATCAGGTGGATGTTATCAGAGCGACGGTTATCAGGTGGATGTTATCAGGTGGATGTTATCAGAGGGACGGTTATCAGAGGGATGGTTATCAGAGGGATGGTTATCAGGTGGATGTTATCAGAGGGATGTTATCAGAGGGATGGTTATCAGAGGGACGGTTATCAGGTGGATGTTATCAGAGGGACGGTTATCAGAGGGATGGTTATCAGAGGGATGGTTATCAGAGGGATGTTATCAGAGGGATGGTTATCAGGTGGATGTTATCAGGTGGATGTTATCAGAGGAATGGTTATCAGAGGGATGGTTATCAGAGGGATGGTCATCAGAGGGTTGTTATCAGAGGGATGTTATCAGAGGGATGTTATCAGGTGGATGTTATCAGAGGGATGGTCATCAGAGGGTTGTTATCAGAGGGATGTTATCAGAGGGATGTTATCAGAGGGACGGTTATCAGAGGGATGGTTATCAGGTGAATGTTATCAGAGGGATGGTTATCAGAGGGATGGTTATCAGAGGGACGGTTATCAGAGGGATGTTATCAGGTGGATGTTATCAGAGGAATGTTATCAGAGGGATGGTTATCAGAGGGATGGTTATCAGGTGGATGTTATCAGGTGGATGTTATCAGAGGGACGGTTATCAGAGGGATGGTTATCAGATGGATGTTATCAGAGGGATGGTTATCAGGTGGATGTTATCAGAGGGACAGTTATCAGAGGGACGGTTATCAGGTGGATGTTATCAGAGGGATGTCATCAGAGGGATGGTTATCAGAGGGATGGTTATCAGAGGGATGGTTATCAGAGGGATGGTTATCAGAGGGACGGTTATCAGGTGGATGTTATCAGAGGGATGGTTATCAGAGGGATGTTATCAGAGGGATGGTTATCAGGTGGATGTTATCAGAGGGATGGTTATCAGAGGGATGGTTATCAGGTGGATGTTATCAGAGGGATGGTTATCAGAGGGATGGTTATCAGAGGGACGGTTATCAGGTGGATGTTATCAGGTGGATGTTATCAGAGGGACGGTTATCAGGTGGATGTTATCAGGTGGATGTTATCAGAGGGATGGTTATCAGAGGGATGGTTATCAGGTGGATGTTATCAGAGGGATGGTTATCAGAGGGATGGTTATCAGAGGGATGGTTATCAGGTGGATGTTATCAGAGGGATGGTTATCAGAGGGATGGTTATCAGAGGGATGGTTATCAGGTGGATGTTATCAGAGGGATGGTTATCAGAGGGATGGTTATCAGAGGGGTGGTTATCAGAGGGACGGTTATCAGGTGGATGTTATCAGAGGGACGGTTATCAGAGGGATGGTTATCAGAGGGATGGTTATCAGAGGGGATGTTATCAGAGGGATGTTATCAGAGGGATGGTTATCAGGTGATGTTATCAGGTGGATGTTATCAGAGGGATGGTTATCAGAGGATGGTCATCAGAGGGTTGTTATCAGAGGGATGTTATCAGAGGGATGGTTATCAGGTGGATGTTATCAGGTGATGTTATCAGAGGGATGGTTATCAGAGGGATGGTCATCAGAGGGTTGTTATCAGAGGGATGTTATCAGAGGGATGGTCATCAGAGGGTTGTTATCAGAGGGATGTTATCAGTTGGATGTTATCAGGTGGATGTTATCAGAGGGATGTTATCAGAGGGATGGTTATCAGAGGGATGTTATCAGAGGATGTTATCAGAGGGGATGGTTATCAGGTGGATGTTATCAGGTGGATGTTATCAGAGGATGGTCATCAGGAGGGGTTGTTATCAGAGGGATGTTATCAGAGGGATGGTTATCAGGTGGATGTTATCAGGTGGATGTTATCAGGTGGATGTTATCAGGTGGATGTCTATCAGAGGGATGGTTATCAGAGGGATGTTAATCAGAGGGATGTTATCAGAGGGACGGTTATCAGAGGGATGGTTATCAGGGTGAATGTTATCAGAGGAATGTTATCAGAGGGATGGTTATCAGAGGGATGGTTATCAGGTGGATGTTATCAGGTGGATGTTATCAGAGGGACGGTTATCAGAGGGATGGTTATCAGATGGATGTTATCAGAGGGATGGTTATCAGGTGGATGTTATCAGAGGGACAGTTATCAGAGGGACGGTTATCAGGTGGATGTTATCAGAGGGATGTTATCAGAGGGATGGTTATCAGAGGGATGGTTATCAGAGGGATGGTTATCAGAGGGATGGTTATCAGAGGGATGTTATCAGGTGGATGTTATCAGGTGGATGTTATCAGAGGGATGGTTATCAGAGGGATGTTATCAGAGGGATGGTTATCAGGTGGATGTTATCAGAGGGATGTTTATCAGAGGGACGGGTTATCAGAGGGATGTTATCAGAGGGATGTTTACATCAGAGCGTGATGGTTATCGAGGGATGGTTATCAGGTGGATGTTATCAGAGGGATGGTTATCAGAGGGACGGTTATCAGGTGGATGTTATCAGGTGGATGTTATCAGAGGGACGGTTATCAGGTGGATGTTATCAGGTGGATGTTATCAGAGGGATGGTTATCAGAGGGATGGTTATCAGGTGGATGTTATCAGGTGGATGTTATCAGAGGGACGGTTATCAGATGGATGTTATCAGGTGGATGTTATCAGAGGGATGGTTATCAGAGGGATGGTTATCAGAGGGATGGTTATCAGGTGGATGTTATCAGAGGGATGGTTATCAGGTGGATGTTATCAGAGGGATGGTTATCAGAGGGATGGTTATCAGAGGGATGGTTATCAGAGGGATGGTTATCAGAGGGATGGTTATCAGAGGGATGGTTATCAGAGGGATGGTTATCAGAGGGATGGTTATCAGATGGATGTTATCAGAGGGATGGTTATCAGAGGGATGGTTATCAGAGGGATGGTTATCAGAGGGATGTTATCAGAGGGATGGTTATCAGGTGGATGTTATCAGGTGGATGTTATCAGGTGGATGTTATCAGAGGGATGGTTATCAGAGGGATGGTTATCAGAGGGACGGTTATCAGAGGGATGGTTATCAGAGGGACGGTTATCAGGTGGATGTTATCAGGTGGATGTTATCAGGTGGATGTTATCAGAGGGATGGTTATCAGAGGGATGGTTATCAGGGGGACGGTTATCAGAGGGACGGTTATCAGAGGGATGGTTATCAGAGGGACGGTTATCAGGTGGATGTTATCAGGTGGATGTTATCAGAGGGATGGTTATCAGAGGGATGGTTATCAGAGGGATGGTTATCAGAGGGATGGTTATCAGAGGGATGGTTATCAGAGGGACGGTTATCAGGTGGATGTTATCAGGTGGATGTTATCAGAGGGATGGTTATCAGAGGGATGTTATCAGAGGGATGTTATCAGAGGGATGGTTATCAGGTGGATGTTATCAGAGGGACGGTTATCAGGTGGATGTTATCAGGTGGATGTTATCAGAGCGACGGTTATCAGGTGGATGTTATCAGGTGGATGGTTATCAGAGGGACGGTTATCAGAGGGATGGTTATCAGGTGGATGTTATCAGAGGGATGTTATCAGAGGGATGGTTATCAGAGGGGTGGTTGTCAGAGGGACGGTTATCAGGTGGATGTTATCAGAGGGACGGTTATCAGAGGGATGGTTATCAGAGGGATGGTTATCAGAGGGATGTTATCAGAGGGATGTTATCAGAGGGATGGTTATCAGGTGGATGTTATCAGGTGGATGTTATCAGAGGGATGGTTATCAGAGGGATGGTTATCAGAGGGATGGTCATCAGAGGGTTGTTATCAGAGGGATGTTATCAGAGGGATGGTTATCAGGTGGATGTTATCAGGTGGATGTTATCAGAGGGATGGTCATCAGAGGGTTGTTATCAGAGGGATGTTATCAGAGGGATGTTATCAGAGGGACGGTTATCAGAGGGATGGTTATCAGGTGGATGTTATCAGAGGGATGGTTATCAGAGGGATGGTTATCAGAGGGATGGTTATCAGAGGGATGTTATCAGGTGGATGTTATCAGAGGAATGTTATCAGAGGGATGGTTATCAGAGGGATGGTTATCAGGTGGATGTTATCAGGTGGATGTTATCAGAGGGACGGTTATCAGAGGGATGGTTATCAGATGGATGTTATCAGAGGGATGGTTATCAGTGGATGGTATCAGAGGGACAGTTATCAGAGGGACGGTTATCAGGTGGATGTTATCAGAGGGATGTTATCAGAGGGATGGTTATCAGAGGGATGGTTATCAGAGGGTTGGTTATCAGAGGGATGGTTATCAGAGGGACGGTTATCAGGTGGATGTTATCAGGTGGATGTTATCAGAGGGATGGTTATCAGAGGGATGTTATCAGAGGGATGGTTATCAGGTGGATGTTATCAGAGGGATGGTTATCAGAGGGATGGTTATCAGGTGGATGTTATCAGAGGGATGGTTATCAGAGGGATGGTTATCAGGTGGATGTTATCAGAGGGACGGTTATCAGGTGGATGTTATCAGGTGGATGTTATCAGAGGGACGGTTATCAGGTGGATGTTATCAGGTGGATGTTATCAGAGGGATGGTTATCAGAGGGATGGTTATCAGGTGGATGTTATCAGAGGGATGGTTATCAGAGGGATGGTTATCAGAGGGATGGTTATCAGGTGGATGTTATCAGAGGGATGGTTATCAGAGGGATGGTTATCAGAGGGGTGGTTATCAGAGGGACGGTTATCAGGTGGATGTTATCAGAGGGACGGTTATCAGAGGGATGGTTATCAGAGGGATGGTTATCAGAGGGATGTTATCAGAGGGATGTTATCAGAGGGATGGTTATCAGGTGGATGTTATCAGGTGGATGTTATCAGAGGGATGGTTATCAGAGGGACGGTTATCAGAGTGGTTGTTATCAGGTGGATGTTATCAGAGGGGACGGTCTATCAGGTGGATGTTATCAGGTGGATGTTATCAGAGGGACGGTTATCAGAGGGATGTTATCAGAGGGATGGTTATCAGGTGGATGGTTATCAGAGGATGGTATCAGAGGGATGGGTTATCAGAGGGACGGTTACAGGTGGATGTTATCAGGTGGAAGGTTATCAGAGGGATGGTTATCAGAGGGATGGTTATCAGAGGGAGGTTATCAGAGGGATGTTATCAGAGGGATGGTTATCAGGTGGATGTTATCAGGTGGATGTTATCAGAGGGATGGTTATCAGAGGGATGGTCATCAGAGGGTTGTTATAGAGGATGTTATCAGAGGGATGGTTATCAGGTGGATGTTATCAGGGGATGGTTATCAGGAGGGATGGTCATCAGAGGGATGTTATCAGAGGGATGTTATCAGAGGGATGGTTATCAGGTGGAATGTATCAGGAGGAATGTTATCAGAGGGATGGTTATCAGAGGGATGTTATCAGAGGGATGTTATCAGAGGGACTGGTTATCAGAGGGATGGTTATCAGGTGGATGTTATCAGAGGGATGTTATCAGAGGGATGGTTATCAGAGGGATGGTTATCAGAGGGATGTTATCAGAGGGATGTTATCAGAGGGACGGTTATCAGGTGGATGTTATCAGGTGGATGGTTATCAGAGGGATGGTTATCAGAGGGATGTTATCAGAGGGATGGTTATCAGGTGGATGTTATCAGAGGGATGGTTATCAGAGGGATGGTTATCAGGTGGATGTTATCAGAGGGATGGTTATCAGAGGGATGGTTATCAGGTGGATGTTATCAGAGGGATGTTATCAGAGGGATGGTTATCAGAGGGATGGTTATCAGAGAGACGGTTATCAGGTGGATGTTATCAGAGGGACGGTTATCAGGTGGATGTTATCAGGTGGATGTTATCAGAGGGATGGTTATCAGAGGGATGGTTATCAGGTGGATGTTATCAGAGGGATGGTTATCAGAGGGATGGTTATCAGAGGGATGGTTATCAGGTGGATGTTATCAGAGGGATGGTTATCAGAGGGATGGTTATCAGAGGGACGGTTATCAGGTGGATGTTATCAGGTGGATGTTATCAGAGGGACGGTTATCAGGTGGATGTTATCAGGTGGATGTTATCAGAGGGACGGTTATCAGGTGGATGTTATCAGGTGGATGTTATCAGAGGGACGGTTATCAGAGGGATGGTTATCAGAGGGATGGTTATCAGGTGGATGTTATCAGAGGGATGTTATCAGAGGGATGGTTATCAGAGGGGTGGTTATCAGAGGGACGGTTATCAGGTGGATGTTATCAGAGGGACGGTTATCAGAGGGATGGTTATCAGAGGGATGGTTATCAGAGGGATGTTATCAGAGGGATGTTATCAGAGGGATGGTTATCAGGTGGATGTTATCAGGTGGATGTTATCAGAGGGATGGTTATCAGAGGGATGGTCATCAGAGGGTTGTTATCAGAGGGATGTTATCAGAGGGATGGTTATCAGGTGGATGTTATCAGGTGGATGTTATCAGAGGGATGGTCATCAGAGGGTTGTTATCAGAGGGATGTTATCAGAGGGATGGTTATCAGGTGGATGTTATCAGGTGGATGTTATCAGGTGGATGTTATCAGAGGGATGGTCATCAGAGGGTTGTTATCAGAGGGATGTTATCAGAGGGATGTTATCAGAGCGACGGTTATCAGAGGGATGGTTATCAGGTGAATGTTATCAGAGGGATGGTTATCAGAGGGATGGTTATCAGAGGGATGGTTATCAGAGGGACGGTCATCAGAGGGATGTTATCAGGTGGATGTTATCAGAGGAATGTTATCAGAGGGATGGTTATCAGAGGGATGGTTATCAGGTGGATGTTATCAGGTGGATGTTATCAGAGGGACGGTTATCAGAGGGATGGTTATCAGGTGGATGTTATCAGGTGGATGTTATCAGAGGGATGGTTATCAGGTGGATGTTATCAGAGGGACAGTTATCAGAGGGACGGTTATCAGGTGGATGTTATCAGAGGGATGTTATCAGAGGGATGTTATCAGAGGGATGGTTATCAGAGGGATGGTTATCAGAGGGATGGTTATCAGAGGGATGGTTATCAGAGGGACGGTTATCAGGTGGATGTTATCAGGTGGATGTTATCAGAGGGATGGTTATCAGAGGGATGTTATCAGAGGGATGGTTATCAGGTGGATGTTATCAGAGGGATGGTTATCAGAGGGATGGTTATCAGGTGGATGTTATCAGAGGGATGGTTATCAGAGGGATGGTTATCAGAGGGATGGTTATCAGGTGGATGTTATCAGAGGGATGGTTATCAGAGGGATGGTTATCAGAGGGACGGTTATCAGGTGGATGTTATCAGGTGGATGTTATCAGAGGGACGGTTATCAGGTGGATGTTATCAGGTGGATGTTATCAGAGGGACGGTTATCAGAGGGATGGTTATCAGAGGGATGGTTATCAGGTGGATGTTATCAGAGGGATGGTTATCAGAGGGGTGGTTATCAGAGGGACGGTTATCAGGTGGATGTTATCAGAGGGACGGTTATCAGAGGGATGGTTATCAGAGGGATGGTTATCAGAGGGATGTTATCAGAGGGATGTTATCAGAGGGATGGTTATCAGGTGGATGTTATCAGGTGGATGTTATCAGAGGGATGGTTATCAGAGGGATGGTCATCAGAGGGTTGTTATCAGAGGGATGTTATCAGAGGGATGGTTATCAGGTGGATGTTATCAGAGGGATGGTTATCAGAGGGATGGTCATCAGAGGGTTGTTATCAGAGGGATGTTATCAGAGGGATGGTTATCAGGTGGATGTTATCAGGTGGATGTTATCAGAGGGATGGTTATCAGAGGGATGTTATCAGAGGGATGTTATCAGAGGGATGGTTATCAGGTGGATGGTTATCAGGTGGATGTTATCAGGTGGATGTTATCAGAGGGATGGTTATCAGAGGGATGGTCATCAGAGGGTTGTTATCAGAGGGATGTTATCAGAGGGATGGTTATCAGGTGGATGTTATCAGGTGGATGTTATCAGAGGGATGGTTATCAGAGGGATGTTATCAGAGGGATGGTTATCAGGTGGATGTTATCAGAGGGATGGTTATCAGAGGGATGGTTATCAGGTGGATGTTATCAGAGGATGTTATCAGAGGGATGGTTATCAGGTGGATGTTATCAGAGGGATGGTTATCAGAGGGATGGTTATCAGAGGGATGGTTATCAGGTGGATGGTTATCAGAGGGATGGTTATCAGAGGGATGGTTATCAGAGGATGTTATCAGGTGGATGTTATCAGAGGGACGGTTATCAGGTGGATGGTTATCAGGTGGATGTTATCAGAGGGATGGTTATCAGAGGGATGGTTATCAGGTGGATGTTATCAGAGGGATGGTATCAGAGGGATGGTTATCAGAGGGATGGTTATCAGGTGGATGTTATCAGAGGGATGGTTATCAGAGGGATGGTTATCAGAGGGACGGTTATCAGGTGATGTTATCAGGTGGATGTTATCAGAGGGACGGTTATCAGGTGGATGTTATCAGGTGGATGTTATCAGAGGGACGGTTATCAGGTGGATGTTATCAGGTGGATGTTATCAGAGGGACGGTTATCAGAGGGATGGTTATCAGAGGGATGGTTATCAGGTGGATGTTATCAGAGGGATGTTATCAGAGGGATGGTTATCAGAGGGGTGGTTATCAGAGGGACGGTTATCAGGTGGATGTTATCAGAGGGACGGTTATCAGAGGGATGGTTATCAGAGGGATGGTTATCAGAGGATGTTATCAGAGGGATGTTATCAGAGGGATGGTTATCAGTTGGATGTTATCAGGTGGATGTTATCAGAGGGATGTTATCAGAGGGATGGTTATCAGAGGGATGTTATCAGAGGGATGTTATCAGAGGGATGGTTATCAGGTGGATGTTATCAGGTGGATGTTATCAGAGGGATGGTCATCAGAGGGTTGTTATCAGAGGGATGTTATCAGAGGGATGGTTATCAGGTGGATGTTATCAGGTGGATGTTATCAGGTGGATGTTATCAGAGGGATGGTCATCAGAGGGTTGTTATCAGAGGGATGTTATCAGAGGGATGTTATCAGAGCGACGGTTATCAGAGGGATGGTTATCAGGTGAATGTTATCAGAGGGATGGTTATCAGAGGGATGGTTATCAGAGGGATGGTTATCAGAGGGACGGTCATCAGAGGGATGTTATCAGGTGGATGTTATCAGAGGAATGTTATCAGAGGGATGGTTATCAGAGGGATGGTTATCAGGTGGATGTTATCAGGTGGATGTTATCAGAGGGACGGTTATCAGAGGGATGGTTATCAGGTGGATGTTATCAGGTGGATGTTATCAGAGGGATGGTTATCAGGTGGATGTTATCAGAGGGACGGTTATCAGAGGGACGGTTATCAGATGGATGTTATCAGAGGGATGTTATCAGAGGGATGTTATCAGAGGGATGGTTATCAGAGGGATGGTTATCAGAGGGATGGTTATCAGAGGGATGGTTATCAGAGGGACGGTTATCAGGTGGATGTTATCAGGGGGATGTTATCAGAGGGATGGTTATCAGAGGGATGGTTATCAGAGGGATGGTTATCAGGTGGATGTTATCAGAGGATGGTTATCAGAGGGATGGTTATCAGGTGGGATGTTATCAGAGGGATGGTTATCAGAGGGATGGTTATCAGAGGGATGGTTATCAGGTGGATGTTATCAGAGGGATGGTTATCAGAGGGATGGTTATCAGAGGGACGGTTATCAGGTGGATGTTATCAGGTGGATGTTATCAGAGGGACGGTTATCAGGTGGATGTTATCAGAGGGATGTTATCAGAGGGACGGTTATCAGAGGGATGGTTATCAGAGGGATGGTTATCAGGTGGATGTTATCAGAGGGATGGTTATCAGAGGGATGGTTATCAGAGGGACGGTTATCAGAGGGATGTTATCAGAGGGACGGTTATCAGAGGGATGGTTATCAGAGGGATGGTTATCAGAGGGATGTTATCAGAGGGATGTTATCAGAGGGATGGTTATCAGGTGGATGTTATCAGGTGGATGTTATCAGAGGGATGGTTATCAGAGGGATGGTCATCAGAGGGTTGTTATCAGAGGGGATGTTATCAGAGGGATGGTTATCAGGTGGATGTTATCAGAGGGATGGTTATCAGAGGGATGGTCATCAGAGGGTTGTTATCAGAGGGATGTTATCAGAGGGATGGTTATCAGGTGGATGTTATCAGGTGGATGTTATCAGAGGGATGGTTATCAGAGGGATGTTATCAGAGGGATGTTATCAGAGGGATGGTTATCAGGTGGATGGTTATCAGGTGGATGTTATCAGGTGGATGTTATCAGAGGGATGGTTATCAGAGGGATGGTCATCAGAGGGTTGTTATCAGAGGGATGTTATCAGAGGGATGGTTATCAGGTGGATGTTATCAGGTGGATGTTATCAGAGGGATGGTCATCAGAGGGTTGTTATCAGAGGGATGTTATCAGAGGGATGGTTATCAGGTGGATGTTATCATGTGGATGTTATCAGGTGGATGTTATCAGAGGGATGTTATCAGAGGGACGGTTATCAGAGGGATGGTTATCAGGTGAATGTTATCAGAGGAATGTTATCAGAGGGATGGTTATCAGGTGGATGTTATCAGGTGGATGTTATCAGAGGGACAGTTATCAGAGGGACGGTTATCAGGTGGATGTTATCAGAGGGATGTTATCAGAGGGATGGTTATCAGAGGGATGGTTATCAGAGGGATGGTTATCAGAGGGATGGTTATCAGAGGGACGGTTATCAGGTGGATGTTATCAGGTGGATGTTATCAGAGGGATGGTTATCAGAGGGATGGTTATCAGGTGGATGTTATCAGAGGGATGGTTATCAGAGGGATGGTTATCAGAGGGATGGTTATCAGGTGGATGTTATCAGAGGGATGGTTATCAGAGGGACGGTTATCAGGTGGATGTTATCAGGTGGATGTTATCAGAGGGACGGTTATCAGGTGGATGGTTATCAGGTGGATGTTATCAGAGGGATGGTTATCAGAGGGATGGTTATCAGAGGGATGGTTATCAGGTGGATGTTATCAGAGGGATGGTTATCAGAGGGATGGTTATCAGAGGGACGGTTATCAGGTGGATGTTATCAGGTGGATGTTATCAGAGGGACGGTTATCAGGTGGATGTTATCAGGTGGATGTTATCAGAGGGGACGGTTATCAGGTGGATGTTATCAGGTGGATGTTATCAGAGGGACGGTTTATCAGAGGGATGGTTATCAGAGGGATGGTTATCAGGTGGATGTTATCAGAGGGATGTTATCAGAGGGATGGTTATCAGAGGGGTGGTTATCAGAGGGACGGTTATCAGGTGGATGTTATCAGAGGGACGGTTATCAGAGGGATGGTTATCAGAGGGATGGTTATCAGAGGGATGTTATCAGAGGGATGTTATCAGAGGGATGGTTATCAGGTGGATGTTATCAGGTGGATGTTATCAGAGGGATGGTTCTCAGAGGGATGGTCATCAGAGGGTTGTTATCAGAGGGATGTTATCAGAGGGATGGTTATCAGGTGGATGTTATCAGGTGGATGTTATCAGAGGGATGGTCATCAGAGGGTTGTTATCAGAGGGATGTTATCAGAGGGATGGTTATCAGGTGGATGTTATCAGTTGGATGTTATCAGGTGGATGTTATCAGAGGGATGGTCATCAGAGGGTTGTTATCAGAGGGATGTTATCAGAGGGATGTTATCAGAGGGACGGTTATCAGAGGGATGGTTATCAGGTGAATGTTATCAGAGGGATGGTTATCAGAGGGATGGTTATCAGAGGGATGGTTATCAGAGGGACGGTCATCAGAGGGATGTTATCAGGTGGATGTTATCAGAGGAATGTTATCAGAGGGATGGTTATCAGAGGGATGGTTATCAGGTGGATGTTATCAGGTGGATGTTATCAGAGGGACGGTTATCAGAGGGATGGTTATCAGGTGGATGTTATCAGGTGGATGTTATCAGAGGGATGGTTATCAGGTGGATGTTATCAGAGGGACAGTTATCAGAGGGACGGTTATCAGGTGGATGTTATCAGAGGGATGTTATCAGAGGGATGGTTATCAGAGGGATGGTTATCAGAGGGATGGTTATCAGAGGGATGGTTATCAGAGGGACGGTTATCAGGTGGATGTTATCAGGTGGATGTTATCAGAGGGATGGTTATCAGAGGGATGTTATCAGAGGGATGGTTATCAGGTGGATGTTATCAGAGGGATGGTTATCAGAGGGATGGTTATCAGGTGGATGTTATCAGAGGGATGGTTATCAGAGGGATGGTTATCAGAGGGATGGTTATCAGGTGGATGTTATCAGAGGGATGGTTATCAGAGGGATGGTTATCAGAGGGACGGTTATCAGGTGGATGTTATCAGGTGGATGTTATCAGAGGGACGGTTATCAGGTGGATGTTATCAGGTGGATGTTATCAGAGGGACGGTTATCAGAGGGATGGTTATCAGAGGGACGGTTATCAGGTGGATGTTATCAGAGGGATGGTTATCAGAGGGATGGTTATCAGAGGGACGGTTATCAGGTGGATGTTATCAGAGGGATGGTTATCAGAGGGATGGTTATCAGAGGGATGTTATCAGAGGGATGTTATCAGAGGGATGTTATCAGAGGGATGGTTATCAGGTGGATGTTATCAGGTGGATGTTATCAGAGGGATGGTTATCAGAGGGATGGTCATCAGAGGGTTGTTATCAGAGGGATGTTATCAGAGGGATGGTTATCAGGTGGATGTTATCAGGTGGATGTTATCAGAGGGATGGTCATCAGAGGGTTGTTATCAGAGGGATGTTATCAGAGGGATGTTATCAGAGGGACGGTTATCAGAGGGATGGTTATCAGGTGAATGTTATCAGAGGGATGGTTATCAGAGGGATGGTTATCAGAGGGATGGTTATCAGAGGGACGGTTATCAGAGGGATGTTATCAGGTGGATGTTATCAGAGGAATGTTATCAGAGGGATGGTTATCAGAGGGATGGTTATCAGGTGGATGTTATCAGGTGGATGTTATCAGAGGGACGGTTATCAGAGGGATGGTTATCAGAGGGATGGTTATCAGGTGGATGTTATCAGAGGGACAGTTATCAGGTGGATGTTATCAGAGGGATGTTATCAGAGGGATGGTTATCAGAGGGATGGTTATCAGAGGGATGGTTATCAGAGGGACGGTTATCAGTTGGATGTTATCAGGTGGATGTTATCAGAGGGATGGTTATCAGAGGGATGTTATCAGAGGGATGGTTATCAGGTGGATGTTATCAGAGGGATGGTTATCAGAGGGATGGTTATCAGGTGGATGTTATCAGAGGGATGGTTATCAGGTGGATGTTATCAGAGGGATGGTTATCAGAGGGATGTTATCAGAGGGATGGTTATCAGGTGGATGTTATCAGAGGGATGGGTATCAGGTGGATGTTATCAGAGGGATGGTTATCAGAGGGACGGTTATCAGGTGGATGTTATCAGGTGGATGTTATCAGAGGGACGGTTATCAGGTGGATGTTATCAGAGGGATGGTATCAGAGGGACGGTTATCAGGTGGATGTTATCAGAGGGACGGTTATCAGGTGGATGTTATCAGAGGGATGGTTATCAGGTGGATGTTATCAGAGGGATGGTTATCAGGTGGATGTTATCAGAGGGATGGTTATCAGAGGGATGGTTATCAGAGGGATGGTTATCAGAGGGATGTCATCAGAGGAATGGTTATCAGGTGGATGTTATCAGGTGGATTTTATCAGAGGGATGGTTATCAGGTGGATGTTATCAGGTGGATGTTATCAGAGGGATGGTTATCAGTGGGATGGTTATCAGGTGGATGTTATCAGAGCGATGGTTATCAGGTGGATGTTATCAGGTGGATGTTATCAGAGGGATGGTTATCAGGTGGATGTTATCAGAGGGATGGTTATCAGGTGGATGTTATCAGAGGGATGGTTATCAGAGGGACAGTTATCAGAGGGATGGTTATCAGAGGGATGGTTATCAGATGGATGTTATCAGAGGGATGGTTATCAGAGGGGTGGTTATCAGGTGGATGTTATCAGAGGGACGGTTATCAGGTGGATGTTATCAGGTGGATGTTATCAGAGGGATGGTTGTCAGAGGGACGGTTGTCAGAGGGATGGTTATCAGAGGGATGGTTATCAGAGGGATGGTTATCAGAGGGATGGTTATCAGAGGGATGGTTATCAGAGGGACGGTTATCAGAGGGATGGTTATCAGGTGGATGTTATCAGGTGGATGTTATCAGAGGGATGGTTATCAGAGGGATGGTTATCAGGTGGATGTTATCAGAGGGATGGTTATCAGAGGGATGCTGTCACCTGTGGGACCAATTACCAGCTTTCAGGAAAAATAGGGGAAAGTGAGAAACACCAGAGGTTAGAGAAAAATAAAAGTTCCACCCACAGCAACGTCCTAACCCAGAGATGTGCAATCCATCAATTGGACCATCGGGCCTAATTAGTTTTTATCTCAAACCAATCCAAATAAAAACAAACTACTGACATTGGCACTGTTGGTTTCTTTTTTTTAATTATATTTTTCTCATCCAATTTTCTCCCACCTGACCTGAAGTTTCTGACTCATGCTGGGCAATGTTTGCACAGGTGCAAAGATCTTATCCAAGTAACTATTTCCTTTCTTTTCATTCGTTCCTGGGATGTGGGTGTCGCTGGCAAGGCCAGCATTTATTGCCCATCCCTAATTGCCCTTGAGAAGGTGGTGGTGAGCCGCCTTTTTGAACCGCTGCAGTCCGTGTAGTGAAGGGACTCCCACAGTGCTGTGAGGGAGGGAGTTCCAGGATTTTGACCCAGCGACGGTGAAGGATCGACGATATACTTCTAAGTCAGGCTGGTGTGTATCTTGGAGGGTAACTTGCAGGTGATGGTGTTCCCATGCTCCTGCTGCCCCTTGTCCTTCTAGGTGGTAGAGGTCGCGGGTTTGGGAGGTGTTGCCGAAGAAGCCTTGAGGAGTTACTGCAGTGCATCTTGTAGACAGTACACACTGCAGCCACGGTACGCCGGTGGTGCAGGGAGTGAATGTTTAAGTCCTGTAAGCTTAGACAATGAGGGGAAGAAACTGGTCTCGTGCCAGAAACCGGGCGAAGTGGGCGGCATGCTTGGATCCCAATGATGTTTGCTGGTTAGGGCCCTCGCAAAATCAGCTGGCTTGGATAGCAAGTCGTCCCACAGTTAACTACTGGGGGCGGGGGTGGCGGCGGGGGGAAGAGGAAGCAAACAGGAGGGGCGCGAGCATGGGCCAGCAGTGGCCCACAGTGCTGTTGTGCAGCCAGGAGGATCACTCCTGTTTCTGGCTCCTTATTAAAAAAAAAAAATGGCTTACCGTTTGTCGCCGACCTCCAGTGGTCCCTTTAATGACCGCTGGTTAAGTGGCTGCAGACCTGGAAAAACTGCGGCACATGCTCCGCAAGGTTTGTGCTAAATTTGGAAGTGGGGTCCTGAAACACAAGTTAGACCCCTGATTAGCATATTCAAGGGGCCTAACGCCTGTTTCAGGCAGGCGCCCTGGGCACTTGGAAGTCGCCGGCTGTGGGCACTTCCAGGGGAGATCGGGCATGGGGCACTGATGCCCAAATTTCATCCCCCCCCCCAACACTTTTCTTGCCTGATACACTGCTGTGACACAGCTCAAGTTCTCCCCGAGTCATCATCAGGCTATTTAACAATGGAATAACAAAGCTGGTCCTATCCTCACCCGGCCCATATATCCGCTTTCCAGAAGGGATCACTGGCTCGAGGTGAGAAGCAGGAACACTGACTGAATTTACATCCCCCACACCAGTCTGAGACACCAGAGCATGGCAGCACTCCCATTAAGCTTTGGCCCACATAGCCCAGGGAACACGCCTGGACCCTTCCCGGCCTACGCGTCTCAGCTCGACAGTAGAAATTGCCTTTACCAACTGAACTATTAGGCAATTGGCACACATTTCACGGTACTTTTTTTGCCGTTATTTGTAAAATACCTCCAAGTCGGCAAAAAACATTTGCTATTTTTGGCCCCCGCAAAAGTAAAAATCAGTAAAAATTAAGGCAAACAAAATTCTAAAGCAGTTTTGCTGAGCGAGTGGAAATGATACTGCTGAAAGTTTATTAATTTATAAGTTTCTAATCATAACTTTGGTGCAATAACTTGTGTCCTGGTGTAATGAATTTTGGCTCCTGTGACTTCATTGGCACATTTGTGCCACAATAATGAAAGCTCAGCCACTTGACATACGACAGGCCAAATGCAATCAAAACTTCCCCCTCAGGTTAATAGCAACCATTTCGCTGAACAAGCAGACAGACCATTAGCAATTTACTTGACCCACAAGCAAACAGCTCCAGAGATCTTTCCACTAATGAAATATTCTAACTGATCTAACTCAAGAGCAGGCAAGAAAAGACGAGGAAGTGGTAACGTTTTCAAAGGGTATTGCTGTCTGCTGAAGCTGTATTGACCTCACAGTGCTGCCAGCAACAGTGCTGTGTGGTCAATCAGGTGGCACTGGGGTGTTTTCTTGAGCCGCAGGCAGGCTGAGTACTCGGTCCACTTATACAAGCCGCTGGTGCAAGTTTCCTATCACTGGCCTGTATGGACGTTTCCCAGTCATCGGGGAATGTGCAGTTACTAAATAAAATTAAGTTACAAATTGAAACTGAGCACGTGCAGTTGTTTGTCTGTTGCCACTAATAATGCGGAATTTACTTTATACTGTAAACAGGACAAAATCTACAATGCAGGAACCAAAGCCATTATACAACCGCTTCCGGAGCTAAATCATCCAGATCCTCACGCTACGTGGGGCCAAACGGTTTGTCGCCTGCCTCGGCCCCTGCCTGATCTGTGCCCCGAGTTAAAATTGGTTCTTTTGTACCTTAGATGCTGATTCCATTTCGCTCCCTCTTGCTCAAGCTGAACCTAAAGATGTAAATGTGACGTGATAGAGGTGATCTGATAGAGGTCTTTAAAATTATAAATGGGTTGGACAGGGTAGATGTGGAGAGAATGCTTCCACTTGTGGGAGAATCCAAAACTACAGGCCATAAATTCACGATAGCTAATAATAAATCCAATCGGGAAATAAGGAGCAATTTCTTTACTCACAGAGAGTGGTTAGAATGTGGAACTCGTTACCACAGGAAGTGGTTGAGGCAAATAGCTTCGATGCTTTCAAACGGAAACTGGACGAGTGCATGAGAGAAAAGGGAAGAGAAAGATATGCTGAAAGGCTGCGATGAGATAGATGGAATGGGAGGAGACTGGTGCGGAGTATAAACACCAGCACAGACTAGTTGGGCTGAATGGCCGGTTTCTGTGCTGTATATTCTATGTAACCTCAATAATCTGTTCAACTCTGAAATGAACTTCAAAACCACATCCAGTCCATCGGTCAAACCGCTTACCTCCACCGCTGGAACAGACCGAACCCACCGCCTCATTGTTATCGCATTTAGCTTTCAAACTGGCTTGCTTATTTTCTGCCATAGCAGGAACAGTCTACTCTAAACTCTCTGCTCAAAGTAGATCAGCAAACAAAACTAATACAATAATCAATGCTTAGCTGGCTTGGCTTTAAAGAAGAAGGTAACTTTCTTGAATAATACCAGAAATTAGGGCTGGCCACTTTTTGACTTGATTGTCCAGAAATTTCTAAAATGCATAAAAAAGTATGTTTTTCAAATTAAAGTCCACGTTTGTTTCTTATTATATGCAAGACTATTTATTAAAGGTATTCATGTCTTCAATTAGCAGCAGCAAAGCAGACAACAGAATTAGTTGTCATGTTGATCCATGGGCTCAGCCTAGCAGTAGGACACCAAGGGAGAACCAGCCTGGAGTCATGGCATATTACCAATTGTTACAGTTGTCTAAAAGGATAAAGCCCTCTAGTTATCTGTAAATTATACAACTACAAAGTAATTAATAAAGAAAAAACATAAGTAAAAAACCTCTTTCACAAACTCATCACAAAGCAGTTAGTCTCCAAATAGACGGCAGTTCCGTAGCAACCACCAGTGCTAATTGAAAATAGTAAACAAATAGGGATGTAGAGAACTGAGCCTTGGTATTTAGATTATGTCATGTTTACACATCTAGCCTTGCAGCGAGGATGCCTGCTTCACTGAGATATTAGCTGCTTGTGAAGAGGACGCGAGATAACTGGAAACAAGAGAAATTTTCCACATAGCCTGCTCAATTCACAGACTGCCTGATCTAGAACTGAATGGCTAGTAGCCCCCAATCCAGTCTTAAATTAAAATCAAGTCAACCCATTTGATTCATTATTTTCAATCTCTCGAGAGGACAGCCATAACATAAGAAGTTGGGGCACTCTCGCAAAGTGCTTCAATTAAATCAATTAAGCACTCAGCTTCATTTACTGCCCAAGTGCTCCTTACTTAGTGAAGCGATCACAGGCACACATACACTCACACACACACGTCTGATTCATGATTGTTTAACAGAGATGACAACACCCACACTACATACTTTCTGAAAGAGGGATCTTTCTGGTAGCTGGAAAAATAAATAGATATTTCTTGGTGACACCTATCTCGCATTGTACACCTATCCAATGCTGTTCTGTTGCTCACCTAGTAATGCCCAGCATATTGTCACTGGTACTTAAAAAATGTTTGAAACTCCTCCGTCGGATCAGGCATGTGTAGTGGCTTAGGAAATGAATGCAGAAGCCTACAGAATAAGGATACAAGCTCCAAAACTTACAGTCTCTGTGTCATTACCTTTTTATTATTTTATTGCAAGATATACCCTAAGAGACATCTTGACTATTGTACCAAGGTTGCCTCTTGCAGCAGTCCAAGTTCCATTCAGATTCAGTGTAATTTCCCTCATTACTATTCCAATGGGAACTTAGTTTCCCTTCAGGAACATGTAACTTTCAGAGTATCTATTTAAATATAATTATTCAGCCAATGGTTTAGTGAATACATAGTGCCCAGTTTGGAACAACAACTACATTTATGTAACACTTTACACGTAATAAAATGCCCCAAGACAGTGAACATCAAGCTTGAATTAGGAGAAGAATTGGGGGAGGTGTTCAATGGCATAATTAAAGAGGTATGGCTTAAGGAAGCTTTTGAAGGTACAGCTTTAGGAAAGCAATTCCTGACTCTGGTAGCTTTGTGGCTGAAGGTTGTTTCGCTGATTGTGACGTGGAAGAGGAGAATTAGAAAAGAAGAGAGTGCATGTTAGAATGAAAGACTGGAGAAGACTGCAGAGGCAGGAAGGAGCACAACTACGGAAGGATTTACGGATGACCCAGATTTTAAAGCTGATATGTTGGGTAATGGGGTGCCAGCAGAGGTCAGCGAGGACAGAAGTGATGGGGGTGCAGGACTTTCTGCCGTACAGGGTGGCTTTGGTCTTGCTGATGTTAAGTTGCCGAAAATTCTAGCTAATCCAAGATTTGACATTAGACAGGTAGGCAGGTGCCAAATTGTAGTTAGCTGCTCTCAGCCGGGAGAGCAGTAGGGGCACTGCAATTGGCCTCAGCAGCCCTGGGTGAGAGATGTGAGAAGTCGCACAACACCAGGTTATAGTCCAACAGGTTTATTTGAAATCACAAGCTTTCGGAGCGCTGCTCCTTCGTCAGGTGAAGTGACTTCACCTGACGAAGGAGCAGCGCTCCGAAAGCTTGTGATTTCAAATAAACCTGTTGGACTATAACCTGGTGTTGTGCGACTTCTCACATTTGTCCACCCCAGTCCAACACCGGCATCTCCACATCCTGGGTGAGAGAGAAGAGAAGATCTACCCAGGTTCCCATTGCTGGCCAGTAATCATTATTTGCTGCTGCAAAGTGCATACACGTGGACTTTGGGTGAGGACAGAATCGGGCTTGCTGCGATGCCCACCACAGTGAAATATTCCATTGCAATTTACTGCCTTGGCTCACATATGAAGAACGGCCCCTTGCTTAAGGTACTAGATGGCTGCTGGTGTTTTTCCAGTATGCCCCATCTCATCCCTAACATTAACAAAAAAGAATCTCTTTTCTTAACATACTCAGGAGTGGATGGAGAATACAGGGAGCCCACTCTGGTACAACCAAAGAGATGAAAAGCAAACACAATGGGCTAAAAATTCGATTGCGCCCAAAAACGGGCACAAGGATTGCGATACGCGATCAACCCGCGCCCGTTCGTTCCAATGCCGGCAGCACCCAAACTTCGTACTGCCTGGTAATTTACATGATTGCACTGTGCAGCCCAGTGCTGGACGCGCTGCTGAGTGGCTGCACGCTCAGCATGGCGCCCAAGTTCATGCAAGGCTAGCACCACTTAAAGCTAGCCTGCACTTCTTAAAGCCAGCCTGCACCTCTTAAAGGGGAGGTGTATTTTGACAAGAGCAGGTGCTGGAAGTCATTACAGAAGGGATTTTCACTTGGGAAACACACAGGAATGGCACAACCTGCCAGAGAGAGGACTCCAAGGTTCTCCGACACAGCACTGGAGGCCTTAGTGGAGGAGGTAGACAGGAGGAGAGAGGTCCTTTATCCACAGGGGGCCAGGAGACCCTCCAGACAGACACTGCGAAGGCAGTGGGAGCAGATAGCAGTGGAGGTAAATGCCAGCAGTGTTGCCCCGAGGACCTGGATGCAGTGCCGAAAGAAGTTCAATGACCTCACACGAGTGGTCAAGGTCAGTGAATGCATCTTCAAATACCATATCCCACCAACTGTACCACTAACCTCACATAATGCTCAATGCACCACACCCCCATCACTCACCTACCAACAATCTCTATCAATCACGACTCAGATCTCACATTCATATGCTCCACTTCATCCTCACACACTTACCACAGCTGCAAGCCTCACACCCACATCTCACAGTTTGCACACACTGCCAGCTATTCAAACATGACAGCCACATCAGCCAAACACATTGCACCACACTCACTGACACACTTCTCTCCCTCTTGCAGGCCAAGGTGGTGCACAACCGCAGGCAGCAGCAGCTAACCGGAGGGGGACAGGCGTGCCTGCATAACCTTACCCCGATGGAGGAGATGGTATGCTCATACCTAATCCTTCTTCTCACATCCCACTTCCCCCTCATCCCACAATCTCTTCTGATTTACAAACTGCATGTGATGTAAGCATGCACCTCTTGCCTTCCCCCCTCCCCTCACCACAACCCTACCCTTGTGCCATTTCCTTTTGGATACCCAAGAAGTCCAACTTGGCCAGGCAGTGGTCGAAGAGATAGAAGACACTAATGAAGAAGAAAAACCGTCACTCGATCTAACACTAGCAGCCACCAGCTCAGATACTGTCAATGCGCGTACTTTAGAGGGTAGCATAGAGATGGGATCTGCACGTGGTGAGTCACCAGGCACGAGTAGACTGTAGCCAGGATAGGGGGAAAGGGTAGTTCAGGTGCCAGCTCCCCGGAGGGTGAGGTCGAACGCGAGTTCTGCTGCACAGGACTCAGATGAGAACCTCGATGGGGCGGCCTACAGAAGAAGACTGATGGGTATACACAATGAAATGCTTGGTGCATTGGCAGGCCTGCCAGAAAGCTTGAATGCAATGTCAAGGAGTATGGAGGTTTCCAGCACTAACATTGCACAGGACTTTGCGCAGACCTTGGAGCCAGACTGCTGCCACCCATGCCGAGGTGCTGCAGTCTAAAGCCGGGTCCTCTAGGCTCAGAGCTGCTCAAGGTTGTCCTGCAAGGGTATCTGCAGTGCCCCCCACTGAAAGTCAGCAGCCTTCCACCAGCCATGCTGCAGCCACTGGGGTAGCACTGCGTAGGAGCACTAGGACTGGCAAAGGCACACACAAGATAGGCACTAATGGAATGCACAAGGGTGATTAGTAGACTTTGCTATGTAATATTGGATGGATTGATGTATAAAGTTGGTTTGGAATGTTTTTTTGTGGTGGCTTTTATTGTAGCATTGTGGCCAAGAGGCCGCTGTGATGGTCCGTAGCAAACAAAAGGTAAAGTGGGGGACTGTGGGTGAATAGGAAATTGGGGTTGTGTTCACTGGAACAGCAGTCAGATCAGTTGATCACAGGCAGCCCAGCCAGAAAGGGGCTGTCTTGGTTGCCTCCTCCCTTCCTCCTCCTGCTCCTCTTCCTCTTCTCCTCCTCTCATCTCTTCGCCGTATGCCTGGTGGCAAGGGCTGTTCTCTTATGATGGCGAGATTGTGCAGCATGCAGCAGACCACAACGAATCTTGAGGCGTGCTCTGGCCAGTACTGCAGGGCTCCTGCAGAGTGGTCCAGGCAGTAGAAACGTTGTTTAAGGACCCCAATTGTCTGCTTGATCACTTTCCATGTGGCTGTATGGCTTTCATTACATGCATGCTGCCCACGTGTGGTTGGGTTGCGCACCGGAGTCATGAGCCAGGTGGTCAGCGTATAGCTCTTGTCGCCCAGTAGCCACCCTCTGGTTTGTCGAGGTAGATCAAATGCAGATGGTACCACAGACTGCCGCAGAATGAAGGCGTCATGGCTGCTGCCAGTATACCGAGCACTGACTTGCATGATGCGCTGAGTATGATCGCACCACAGCTGGACATTGAGGGTGTGGAATCCCTTGCTGTTGCGGTACATCTCCGAGTTCACATGCGGCACCAGCAAAGCAACGTGTGTGCAGTCAATGGCACTCTGCAAGTTGGGGAAACCTGCTCTCCTGGCGAAGTCATGTGCTCGCTCTGCCTGCTTCTCTCTGGCAAGCGAGAATGAAATGTATTCACCTCTCTTTGCATAGAGAGCCTCAGTGACCTCCCTTATGCAACGGAGAACGGCAAAGTGTGAGATGTTGGAAATGTCGCCTGCTTCAGCCTGGAAGGGGCCTGATGCATAAAAATTCATGGTCATGCTCACCTTCACAGCCACTGGCAATGCCATCCTTGCCCTGCTCTGAGGCTGCAGGTCTGCCTACAACAGGTGGCAGATTTTAGTGAGCACCTCCTTAGTGAAGTGGAGACATCACACACACTGTTCTTTGCTGAGGTTGAGGTAGGAGAAGTGCTCCTTGAAGACCCTGGGTGGATAGGGCCTCCTGCTGAGAGCCCTTCTCCCCCTCTTTGTTCTTCGAACAGCTTGTCCGCCTCTGTGTCGCCTCTGCTCGTTCTCCCTGTCATGCTGCAGGCCAAGGGGGATACAAACTACTGCACCCATGTCTGGGAGCAACTGGTCTGAGCAGAAGCCTTGAAGTAACCTGCCACGCCACTCCCTGGAGACTTCAGCAACTTCAAATAAGACACCAAATGAAGAAGCACCTCTACAAACTCACCAAAAGCCAGTAGACATCAATCAGCAACTAACCTGAAAGCAGGTGATGATCCCTTTAAATAGCGCTGGTGGGGGGGGGTCCCTCCTGCTGCTGAACGCACGTTCAGCTGTGGGAGATTAAGAGAGGACAGTAGCTCCAGCGTTGAGGTCGAAAATGATAGTGCCAGCGTCAACTCAGCATTGCACGCTGCTTGATATCACAATCTGCGTACCCTGCATAATTCTGGCGCGCACTCCCTGCGCCGATGCAAACGACCTCACTAAAATGACGTCCGCGCGGCCCGCACCAGAAGTGTGCGTGCAGAGCGGACGCTATTTTCAACACAAAACAACGCCACAGGCGCCGAAAAAGCGGGCGCTACGGAGCTGAATTTCTAGGCCAATGCTTTTTGTTATTCAGAGCTTGTTATTTTGTTAAATAGTTCAGAGTTTGAACTTGCTGCGGGTATCAAGTAATTCATTTAAAAATTCCTTTTGTTTTGTTGACCCCAGGATTTCAGATTTGTGCCAGGTCTCTTACAAGCTGAGTGGCCATTTTCAATACAGCTGCTCCTGGTTGTTTCTTCATGAAAAACTTTGATTAACAAAATGGTAGAGCAGGCTGAATAGGTCAAATGGCTTACTCCTGTCCTATGTTCCCCCGTTTATATAATGAACAGTTGCATTGGACACATTCAGATATTCTGACCTGTTCTCATATATTCCTGCAGTTTTAGTATCTTTCAGATTCTACACTGTGTTCTTGGTATCTAAGGTTCTATTTACAGATGCTGAACTTGAATGTAACTTATACGATAGCAAAATACTGCGGATGCTGGAAATCCGAAATAACAACAGAAAACGCTGGAAAAACTCAGCAGGCCAGGCAGTGATGAAAGGTCATCGACCTGAAACGTTAACTCTCTTTCTCTCTCCACGGATGCTGCCTGGCCTGCTGAGTTTTTCCAGCGTTTTCTGTTGTTATTTTGAATGTAACTTATTTGGATTCTGCCTCATTGAAGGGAGTGAGTGGGAATAGAATTCCCAATTTACATCTGATCTGTAATTTTAGTTGGAGGCCTGAGTGGAGGAATAGTGATGGCTCCCCTGTCAGGCTAGACCTGCCGGGAGCTGGATTATGGGCCAGAAGATTTCCGGTTTAAAATGTTATTTTCGGATTCCTTGTTGGCCAGGAAGAGCAGGAATCCTCCGGGCCTCACAAGGAAGCTTTGGGCCTCCCTTGCCCCAGGCTTCCCCCGATCGCATTCAGAGCCCCCACCCTCCTCACCACTTAAGTGGCTGCTGGGACCCTTCCCACGGTTCCCGGCTACGGGCTCCTACCATCGAATTCCCGCTCCCTCCCGCCGGTCGGTAGTGAATCTGGCCAGGTTCGGGCGGGAACCGCAGAAAATTTATATAAATGAGGCCTGGTCACGATTGGCTGGGCCTACACATCCCCGGACTCTCTGGGTTCGCCACCTGCTTGGAACTTGCACGCGCTGTTCCTGCACCCCCACCCCATTAAAATCGGGGCCTTTGTCTCTTGGCATCATTAAGAGTGATAGGTAGTATTTGACATGAATCTGTCATTCATGAAAGAAAGACTTATGAAATAATACTGAGTGGCCTGCGGGTGGCGCTGTCCAGGGAGAGTATAAATACTCGGTCACGGGCCCAGCTTGCGCAGGACATTCTTAATAGGAACTAGTGAAGGACACAACTAGACCTCCATGTTGTAAAACAGTTGATTAAAGCTTTGTTTAATGCTTAGACCAAGTGTCTAGTAGTTTTCTTACGTCAGTATTTTTGTCGAAATGCAAACCATCAAATGGATGTCTCAGGTACTGAGTCAAAACTCAGCTGTTTTGTAGGAGAAGGACATCTGATGCCTGATGGTTTAATGATAAATTCTCTTTAAAACTTTTTAAAACATTTTTAGTCCTGGTTGCAAATTCAGCTCGTCAATCATCCCTAATGGATCAATTTTTTTTGGTTAGTCCATATATTGACCATATACGATAACTGTAGGATCTGGTTTATATGTCATAAATGGGCTGCGTGGGTCATGCTCAGCATCCCACTCAGGCCAGAGTTAAAATGGTATTGGGGGCCCGAAGGCATAATTGGACCCCAATCTGCATATTTAAAGAAGGACCCCGTGGTTTCAGGTGGGTGCCCTTGCTGTCTGCTCAGAAAAGCAGATTAAAATCATGTGGGTAATTGGCAGGTAAGTCACCTGCTCCTGCCCGGGCTTATGTCCCCAGTTTCTCTCTTATCTGCGTATATTACAAGTTCATCCAGTGAGTACCTGAGCCATACAGACTAGGAATGCAAGGAAGTGTGCAACCGCCATACTCAAAGAGAGGAAGATAAGCAGAAAGACACAGAGAAGGATATACTAAGAATTGGAGAGTGGGAAAGGAACAGAGAAGCAGTCACAAAAAAACCTAGCATTCCATTAAAGATTGGGTCGATTGGGCTTATACTCGCTGGAGTATAGAAGAATGAGAGGGGATCTCATCGAAACATAAAATTCTGACAGGTCTGGACAAACTAGATGCAGGAAGAATGTTCCCGATGGTCGGAGAGTCCAGAACCAGGGGTCATAATCTAAGGATAAGGGGTAAGCCATTTAGGACAGAAATGAGGAAGAATTTCTTCACCCAGAGAGTGGTGAACCTGTGGAATTCTCTACCACAGAAGGTAGTTGAGGCCAAGTCATTAAATATATTGAAGAATGAGTTAGATATATTTCTTAAAGATAAAGGTATCAAGGGATATGTGGAGAAGGCAGGTACAGGGTACTGAGTTTGGATGATCAGCCATGATCTCATCGAATGGCGGAGCAGGCTCGAGGGGCCGAATGGCCTACTCCTGCTCCTATCTTCTATGTTTCTATGTTAATCACAGTATAACAGGTTTATCATGAATAGTTCAACATCTTCAGTGTGTGTCATATATAATTTAGGTAATGCTTCTGTACTGATTCAAACCGATCTATCTTTCTTCAAACATTATTGTTAATGGGAGATTTGTACAGGAATAATGGTAGGAAAATGGTGGATAGATTGTAAATTGTCCAATGCTGCTGAACACAAAATAAGTCATGCTACACAATTTGATTAAAGTGCAGTGGGATATTAATTAGGTTGGGAAAAGAATAAGAGCCATCTAAGTCATTCAACAAGTGCGACATCCAGGATAATGCAAGGAGACAATATATAAAATCAAGTAGCTTTGCAATTAGATTACAAAGGAGGTTGGGAGTCCCTGACCTGTGACAGATGAAACTGAATTAAGTGCATTAAGGGAAGCATTCATCATAGGTTAAGAAAGCAGTGCAGACTTTGTTTAAAGCTCTATGAGTCATTCTTTTTGTCTTTATATTGCTCCATTCTGCTCTTCAGCCTTTTCAACATCCCTCACTTCCAATCCTCCTTCAGTAGAAAGGCTAGGAATGCCACAACACTGCTCTTGTGGGACCTCGCCCAGCAAACATTCCGTGCCTTCATGATGGTGGGCAAGAGAAGAAAAAGAAAAGAAAAAGGAAAGAAAAACCCATAAATATTAGGATGTGGTGGACTCATGATTGAGTAGGGTAGCCACCTGGTGCCAAGTCCAAACTGAGCCTTCTACAGAAGTCCTGGCTGTATGCCTCTCTTTTAATGGAATACTTCAAAGAAGCCACTGGGAATAATGTAAATGCCTGAGAATGACGGAACTGGACAATGAAGTAATGGCAAGATAGCATTAGGACCACAAACCCCGCCGTTGCACTGACATGAGTGGGAGAAAATTGACTTCTTTTTTATCAACTGGATTTTTGATGCCATCCTAGATTTTCTGGACAAACCATTAAAAAAAAACCCTAGACTGTCCAGCCCAAACTAGATGGGTGACAATTTTAGTTTGGAAACAACTAAGGATGCCTCTACAATGCAGCAGGAGAAAGATGAACTCGGGCACTGAATGCAAAGGGTTAATTGTGCTGCAGACACTGCTTTTCCCTGCATATCTAGTAAGAGACTTAGTGGCTTGTAAATCAATATTCAAAAGCTTTGAAAACCCCAGAGGCTGCTTCTTAAGACTTAAACCTTCTCCGACTCAATGATTTCCCAAAATCCCCTCTGATTTTAAGACTGCAAAGTAAACTAATCATGAGCTCGCTTCCCTGCCTACCTCACGTCAGTGAAAACACTCCAGATGTCAAGTTTTAATAACTGGTAGCAAATCTGTACTTTAGAATATAAATAATGGATTTCTGGAATGAATTATAGATGTGCCTGTGGTTCTATGGGGTCTGTATACCATGAAGATTATGCAGGATACAATTGCATAGTCGATTGCATATGATAGTTATCTAATGGGTGGGCTCAACAAGCATCAAATCCAAAATTGGTTTATGCTGTTGGTCCACCCAGTTGAAAAATCTCATATCTAATGGGTACTCAATATGTTTTCTATATGTAAATCACAAGACCATAAGATAAATGCAGATGAGGAAATACAATTATATAAATAATTAAACTCATCAGTTGCCCCTTTGTGAAAGTGATCAAAAAGATCCTGGGGATAGATTTTTGTCTACCCCTCCTGGGCAGTAATCTGGAAGGCAGTTTGCCCGCCCTTTATAGAACCCGTTCGATTTTCAATCGATTGATTTCAATGGAATAGAAATGGGGCGGGTCCTACAACAGACAGCCAATTCGCCCTGTTAGATAGGCAGTGAAGACAAAAATCTACTCCTTGGTCTCTATCTGCTGTTCTCCCCTCACCTCGTTGTTCTCTTGGACTTGTCTCTGCCACTTCTATAAAAGATATTTCTCCATCCTGACCACTGCCTGTTCCAGTGAAGGGTCTGACCCATTGGCCCAGAAATTGATCTCGCTCTGTTGGCTTTTTCAGATCCAGCTCGCACGAACTTGATGTTCTAGACATCAGCTGGGCAGTGCTTGCGTATCCCACCGGCGTAGTGAATCCGTGCGAGCTGTGGGATCACGTGACTCAGTTAGAGCCAATGGCAGCACACCATCTTCCATTCATAACTTTCACATACGTGCTGTGAAAGCTATGAATCTTACACACCCCAAAATAACAGCTAAACCTCAATTAATTTTTTTTTAAAAACCATCACATTAATAAAATAAGTATAGTTAAATAAATTAACCATTTTAAATAAAAAATTAAATTTTTGAAAAAATTTAAAATCTTTTAAAAAGTTATAAAAATAAACTTACCTGTCTTTAAAGTCTCTAAAAAAGATATACCTGTTAAAAAAAATTCAAAAATATACTTAATTCACTACTTACCTTGTTAAAAGTGGGTCTTACTCCTCCTTTTTTCATTTCTAAAATCTTCCGTCCTTACCTGCGCGTCCAAAGCACTAAGTGCACAGCGTGCGCGCACCCTGTAGCGCGCACGCGGTGCACCGAGGAACCGCCCCCTTTTCCAAAAACCAAGTGCCGGTTTTCAGCGCATGTGCAGTGCATGCAGAAAACCGGCAATTGGAGAGAGAATACGCGAGAGTACACAGTGCGTACTCTCGCGTAGCGGCATCAATTTTTGGCCCATTAAATTTTTTTTATTCACTTATGGGATCTGGGCGTCGCTGGCAAGGCCAGCATTTATTGCCCATCCCTAGTTGCCCTTGAGAAGGTGGTGGTGAGCCACCTTCTTGAACCGCTGCAGTCCGTGCGGTGATGGTGCTCCCACAGTGCTGTTAAGGAGAGAGTTCCAGGATTTTGACCCAGCGACGATGAAGGATCGGCGATATACTTCTAAGTCAGGATGGTGTGTGACTTGGAGAGGAACTTGGAGGTGCTGGTGTTCCCATGTGCCTGCTGCTCTTGTCCTTCTAGGTGGAAGAGGTCGTGGGTTTGGAAGGTGCTGTCGAAGAAGCCTTGGCGAGTTGCTGCAGTGCATCTTGTAGATGGTACACACTGCAGCCACGGTACGCCGGTGGTGGAGGGAGTGAATGTTTAAATAATTCTCTTTCAAATGTTTGCCCTACAGTGGATTTCCAGCATTTTCTGTGTTTATTTTTGATTTCCAGCATGCTTTGTTTTATTTTTATCTCTTAAATATAAATAATGAGTTAAACATTTTTTATAAGAGGTTCAAAATAAGTAGCATGTAGTGATATCGTGGATGGCCTCACAGATAACATTTGGGCAAAGCAGTGAAAAAGGGACCATTTTAATTAGTTTGTTTGAGTCTCCTGTTGATTGGTGTCGGTGTGGTTGCTAAGGGAACATTTGTTTAGTGTGTGGGTGAAGGGACTGCAACTGTTGGGGCTTAAACAGTGAGCATGTTTTGTTACGCCCAGCTTTAAATTCAGAAACCAAGGTGAACGGCTGTGATTCACAGTGCAGCACTTCACCAAATGCTTGAAAGAGTGAAAGAAAAGATGATGCAAATCAGGAAGTAGATATCTGGAGCAGAAATAGTTCCATAAAAAAAAACATGGCCTACAAAATAATTAACCGTTCATTGTGCTTACCATCAGAGAGTGTGCTGACCAGCACATCCTGGGTAGAGACGCCTGCTCCATGTCTGTTGAAAGCCAAAACTCGCAAACTGTACTTGGTGAACTTCTTCAGATCTTCCAGTTTGTAGGATACGCTATCCACATCAACGCTCTGAAACAGGGCGCAACAACACAGGCCATTATCAAATGGACAAATGCACCCGACTCAGAGGCATTGCGACAAGAACAGGAAGGCCCCCCTTTACTCTAAGCATACTTGGTTCTTGTTCATTTTTTCTCTCTTTATTTTCAACCATTTTTCTCCCACTGCTTAGAATTTTATACATACACTGTATCGCCTCACCAAAGGCACACCAGCAGCACCCGAAAATGCCAGCGCACTTCGCTAATAGCGTGCTTTTTAAAAGCAGGCGCTGATCAATGATGAGGTGTTCAGCCTGTGTTTAATTAGAGCATTTTTGTTTATTGGGAAACGCAGGTGAAGAACCGAGGCCGGCAGTGCAGCACACCAACAAAGGTGACAAGAACAAAAGAGATAAAGTAAATCACTTTCAGCAGGACATCTGGAAAATCCTTTCTTCCAGAAAATCCTACCGCCCCCTCCTCCACCACCCCTCAAACTCTCTCCACAGCCGAGTAAATATTGGGGCCATTGAGTCACCCACCATTCGTCACTCGCCATGCTTATGATCAATAACTGCTAGTAAAGTCCACAAACATATGAATGCTTTCTTTTTTTTCCCCTTTGAGCTCTGGAATCACCCATTAATGTGAATGACTCTGTCCCTGCCCCCTCAGGAGTGGCAGGGAACGGATCTCCTGGTTCCATGGAAAGCTGGGATTTTGGGCTCTGCTATGTCTGAGTTCTCTTTAGAAAGGAATTGATTTCTTCCCGTTTGTTATTTGACAATAATACAAAGATGCTTTCTTCTGGTGTGGAATACTGCTTTGAATTGCAAACGGTTTCAAACTACGCTCTCCCCCTTGCACAAAAATTTATTAAAAAATGTTGGATTATTTGATTCCATGGGGCCATAAATGTAAGATAGTCATTAATAACTCCAACAGGGAATTCAGTAGAAACTTCTTTACCCAGAGAGTGTGGAACTCGCGACCACAAGGGGTATTTGAGACGAATAGCACAGATGTATTTAAGAGGAAGCTAGATAAACACATGAGGAGAAAGGATATGCTGATAGGTTTAGAAGAAGTAGGGTGAGAGGAGGCTCATGTGAGCATAAACACCGATATGGACCGGTTTGGCAAATGGTCTGTTATTGTGTTGTACATTCTATGTAATTCTATATAATCAAAGAGTGCATTTACACTACAAATGCAGGATTGATGTAAATTGGTTTCTTGCTTGTAGTCCTGCTGCCAGAAGGGTGAGGTAGGGAATACAGAAATTCTTCAGCACTTTACTTGAAAGGTAACCCAGCAGCTAGTGGTAAAGAATACCAGAAGTGTTACTGACTCAATTAGTAAATGCACCACATTATTATCCGCAGCAGGAAGATGCAAGGTTTGATCCATGTTCTGTGATCAGTTAATTGATCTCAGCCAGAGTGCAGTGGCTAAGAGAAAGCAGAGAAGATTTAGGAAAAGAAGATTTCTTTTGAAGCATAATTTAAAAGACCAAGCACTCTGAGTCTTTCAGTTATCTTGATAAATAGTTGTCTGCACACACGGCTGCCCACACTTTTTATAATTACAATCATTTCTATTAATGGGCTTCAGTAATCTAGAGTTACATTTAATCGCTGCATTGTCTGTTTACAACTGGTAATTAATATGCCAGTAACACATCTGGTATTGTTTACCGTTAGCTGCAGGTTCCTATTAATATTTTGCTTGGATTACACATCTTATTGCACCGGATTCTAAATTACAGCTACCCTCTAAGTAATGTGCTGCGGGATTTCTATTTTCTGCCTCTCTCGTTTCAGGCAACAGGACTGCAAACAAGATATTTGATGCCTATGGTAGATGCCTATATTTATATGGAGGCTTTTTCTTTTAATAATAGAATCATAGAATGGTTACAGCACAGAAGGAGGCCATTCATCCCGTCGAGCCCGTGCCGGCTCTCTGCAAGAGCCTTTCAGCTCGTTCCACTCCCCCGCCCTTTCCCTGTAGTCCTGCAAATTTTTTTTCCCCTCAGGTACTCATCCAATTCCCTTTTGAAAGCCACGATTGAATCTGCCTCCACCATCTCTTCAGGCAGTGCATTCCAGATCCTAACCACTCGCTGAGTAATAAAAGTTTGCACCCCCCCCCCCCCCACACCACCCCCCGAGTGGTTAAATCACTTCTTAAAATGATTGATATTTTTCTCCATTTTATTTACATTTGATATTATGTTTTATTTGCAACTTGGGGTAGTGAGACAAGGTGGAGACAGGAACAGGTGCAATTTTACCAGGTGCTCCAAGGCCAATTGTAGCGCTCCCGTCTGCTATTGCGACTGAAGTGAGGTAACTCAGCACATGTCATGGTGGAAACTTTAACCGTCTAGTCTGGACGACTCTCTAACATTTACCCTCTCACATAGCTGCAACCAATGGGCAGATGTTCCTCTGAGTCTGTTTTTTGGGATGGATTATGTCCGTCCTGCTCAATATCCAGGTATTGGCCCTCACTTTCCACCTTTTTTTTATTCGTTCATGGGATGTGGGCGTCGCTGGCAAGGCCAGCATTTATTGCCCATCCCCAATTGCCCTCGAGAAGGTGGTGGTGAGCCGCCTTCTTGAACCACAGAGGGCAGTTAAAAGTCCACCACATTGGTCTGAAGTCACATGTAGGCCAGACCAGGTAAGGACGGCAGATTTCCCTCCCTAAAGGACGTTAGTGAACCAGATGGGTTTTCAACGACAATACTGATACTAGCTTTTTATTTAATTAACTGAATTTAAATTCCCCAGCTACCATGGTGGGATTTGAGCTCATCTTTCCTGGATCATTAGTCCAGGCCTCTGGGCTATTAGTCCAGTAGCATAACCACTATGCTACCTCACCCCATACCAACCTTTTTAACACATGGTTGTACACCTATCCAACATAACATCGGATGAACCTTCTCCTCTGCTCTTAACTGTAATGAAGGATAATAGGAAATTTTCCGAAAAATAGTGCTGGTTTAGCAAAATACCCTCTCTGCTCTGGAAAATGGGTTCAAATCAACCCAGACTGTGTGCTGAGTTAGATTATCTCAGCTCCATGGCAGTAGGCACAATAAGTGATGTTCCCGCCATGGGCTTGGTATTGGTGAGGGGGTTGAGGGCGGTGGAGGGGAACCAACAGTGGCTTCCACTTCTGATCGTTATTCAATGGGCCCTGGTGTAAAGCACTTGTGTATGGACTCTGGGTGTGGACAGGATTAAGTTCGGGTGTCCTTCCCCACAGTCAATCAGCCTGTCTTGTCTCGGCTTATGGGAGTCCTCCCTTCCCCCCAATCGTGGCCAGTGCATCACCCCACTCCCCCAATTACAGCCAGTGTTTCCCCTCCCCTGATCCCGGCCAGTGTTTCCCCTCCCCTGATCCCGGCCAGTGTTTCCCCTCCCCTGATCCCGGCCAGTGTTTCCCCTCCCCTTATCCCGGCCAGTGTTCCCCCTCCCCTGATCGTGGCCAGTGTTTCCCCTTCCCCCCACCCCGATCCCAGCCATAGCCTTCACTAACTGCCGGGGACTGTTCCCATGGGACCCCAGCCTTGCCGGGTTTTCCCCACGCTACCACACTCCCTCGCACCCTGCCCACTTTCCCGTTAATATCAGGGCCCATAAATCAGTTTGAGTTAGTGGTTTCAGGAAAGGAGAAGATTGGAATTATTGTAAATCCAGCCCAGGCCAATGGAATAAGAGTTTTTTCCCACAGTTTCTGACTTAAGAGTCTTTTGTGAAAATGTACTTGGGGGACGATGGCCCAAACGTAAAACAGACTGGCACTAACTGGCAATCTCACTCAGTGAGATCAGAGGACGGGTGAAGTGACAGGAGCTTTACAGCACAACTCTTTGTATCATTCCTGGGTGCTAAACTTGAAAAGCATTTCATTCCTCAGCCCCAACACTGGGGGAGCTGGATGACCTGCTGTATCTTTCAAACATTTTGGGGGGGAAATTCAGTTGGTTGCGCCTCCCGTTAGCGCCTTAAGAGGGCACTAATGGGGCGCAAAGCAACTAGCGCCTGGGCACGGCGATGTTTGCGCCGCTCACGAAATTAACTAGACATTTTGCGGTGGCGCTAAACACTACCGCCACCATCTCCTGCGCCAGCAGAGCGTGACATCAGTCGAGTGCGCAACGCCCTGGTACGGATATTGAGTGGCGCCCCCTGCCTTACCGCCTGCCGCTAGCAACGACAGGTTGAGGGAGCGTTTTGCAGTCAGGAAGGGACTGGGGGTGGCGCTATTTAAAGGCGACCGCTTCCTGCCTTTTATTGTTGGTGACATTTTTGAACCACGCATTCTGAGAGAGAGAGAGAGAGAGAGAGACTTCTGAAAAGATTCAATGCTGTGTGAAGGAGTTTGGGGTACTGATCAGCACTTTGCAGGTTCATTTTGATTTGCCCTTCCTTCTATCGATTTAGAAGAGACTGTGGGGGCTGCACTTTGAGCTCGTTCCCTGGTTCTCTCCATTGTTCTTTCCAGCAGATTTGATGTACAGGTCTGTCCAGGCCGAGATTCAAGGCTGCAATGAGCAGGATGTGGATGGAAAGCAAGATCAACCCTCCCCTTTAAGAACTGGCCCGCGCCATTGTGTGCGTGTTCCATTGCTGACTGACATCACATGAGCTTCGCCAGCGCTCTGAGGTAGCGCCTCGCTCCTCGGACCTTTGTGCCTTAAGACAGGTGTGAAGCGCCTGATTTAGCGCTCCAATCACCTCCAGGGGCGATAAAAGTCAAGTTTGCAGTTGGAGGTGATAATTAGCGCCAGGCACTAATCTTTGCGCCCGGCCGATAATTGCGCCCCAAATGGGGCGATACTGAATTTCTCCCCCTTTCTGTTTTATTTCAGATTTCAAGCGGTTACAGCTTTACGATTCACCAAGGAATGAAAAAGACTGCCCTGGTAAGTAGAGTTTGTTGTCAAGCTCTCCCGCTTGGATTGACTGCAAGGCAGAGCTTTGGTACCAAGCCTCCTGATTCCATCAATACCGGAGCAGTTTAAGCTGGCAGCTCTTGGTGAGAACGGATGTCAGCTTGAATAGTCGCAGTTCAACACCAGTTAATGGAATCAGAATCTCCTTAAGATGTCAAGCTTTACTAAAGCTGAAAATGATAGTCAATGTACCTAGTAAAGTAGATGAGCATGTAAATCTAAACTCGATAAGAATAAGGTACAGATTCTGCTGTCACATTAGCTCACCTGTTCTTTTTTGCCAGTGACCTCTATCCAAAACAGCCGGTAGCCTTGGATTGGATTATTTGCATATGCAGGGGGGTCCCAGGAGGCTAAAATGGAGGTCGGTGAGGTGGAGACAACTTTAAAATTTTCTGCTGGTCCAGGAACTTGCACTGTTAAGTATCAAAAAAAATGTTAGGTATACAGAGGAACAACACAACAGTGTAATTTTTTTTTTTAATTACAGAAATGTACAAGTTGACTGGTATCTGAAAAAGAACGGTAAGTAAATGTTTCAGGTATTCTGGACTTCTGATGAAGGTTCCCACCTGAAATGTGAACCCTTCTCTCTTTTTCTCTCTCTCTCTTTGATGCTGGATGACCTGCTGTATCTTTCAAACATTTTCTGTTTTTATTTCAGATTTCAAGCGGTTGCAGTTTTACAAGCATTTAGTTTTTTTCTTTTCTCTACCAGCCCTACAATGGATGTCGGACAAACAGTTTTATTCAGAAAATGATGTATACTGCACGAAGGGCTCGCACAGTTGATTCTCTCTCTCTCTCTCTCTTTGATGCAAAGCAATTCCTTCCCGTCTGCCCCCAAAATATGCCTGAATCCCAATCCCGGAAGAGCACCTCCTACTCGACCAGTGTGGCATGTGCCCATTTCTCACAGCAGCCGACCTGTGGCCTGTCTGATTGCTAAGGTAGTGGCAATTAACGCAAATTTGAGTATTGCCTTTGTTCCTCGACCACTGGGAACTGGGTAGAAACTTCTCAAACTCATTTCACATCAGAACTTACAGCCAAGAAACAAGGAGAATTTCATCCTATTAGCCTGAGAAATTTTTCTTTTCTACAACTAGAAACTGTCAATCGAACACGCTCACAGTCAATTGAGTTAGTCTACATACGAATGAATAAATGGAGAAACGAACAGCATTTTTTCCACTGATTATGTTATACTGTCACGCTAACAAGCAGCTTTCCCAGTAAGCACTTTAATCAGTAAAAAGTATTGAAAAATCTAGCAGGATTGCAGAAATGATGAGAAATTTTGAATACAGAGGGGAAACATGTTATGCAGCAAACAATAAACTTTGATTTAATGTGTATGTCGATTCTATAAAAGCAGCATCAGAAAAAGACAAATTCAAACAAATTCTAAAGGATTAGGCATGCAAGTAATCAGGCCAAATCAGCATAATGAGAGAAATAGATTTGTGACTGAAACACGTATGAATTTTCAATGAGACGTTCATTGGGCTCATGTCATGGTTTCTCTATACCACATTGTTAATATTACCGGAAAGGCTAATTTCCAGAAGCATGCATTTTATACAACGCGCTGCGCTTTGGATGTTAATAAGATTACCAGCTGGAATAGTAATGAGCTATTGAAATGCTGGACCCTGCAGTACAAGGCAAGCAGAATTAAGTGCGAATTAATGGAAGCCTCGCTGCCCAGCGGCCACTACAGGCTCTTTTCAAAAGTGTGAAAATGAAAATTATTAACAGGATTTACAGTCCCCAATCTCATTACATCCAAATTCAACCAATCAGACCATCAACCCTCTACAACTCCCAGTACGTTAGTGAAATTTTACATTTTAAGCAGATGTGGAAGCTCTGTGCTAAACTGCAGCTGATCCTTTTAGCCCCTTTCTGATGTATTAAACACAATCTTTATAAAGTAATTTTAATAAGTATTAGATTTTTTTTTGTAATGTTAACATCTTAATCCTGACTAAATCAACATTTTCAGACACATTAGCACAAATCAAATTAATTCCTATCACTGCCTCGGATAATTTCAAATTACTTTTTTGGGAATTGGAACACCCTGTTTATTTTTAAAAAGAAGGTCTAAATCCCAGTTTCCAGTGTTTTAACACTTTAAGTACAGAATTTGCCCTGAATTTACAATGCCGAGATTTTACTTCTTTATATCGGTTCTTATTTTTTTCCCATCCCTTTTTTGTGGGGAAGTCCTGATCCAGAGAAGATGGGAAGCGGAAAAAAAAACAAGCAACATGAGCACCTTCAGGAGAGGAGGTGGAAATTTTTTTTTTTTTTCATGAAGTCCATGCCCCTTTAAACCAAGAATGGTTTCGACTTTAATGTTCTGCAATGCTTGGATAAGTTCTGATAACATCTTTTTAAGACTTGCCAACATTTCACAAAGTTACCTCATGTGGAATATCGAGATTAGACTGAAGTAATCAGATAGCATGTTCAATCTTATCTTAAGTATCGAAAAAAAACTAGAGCCCACATACAAGCCAGAGAATGCATGGCAGAACATTTTAATCTCGAGATACAAAGCCTTCATAGAAATCCAGATCCCTATACTTCAGATGATTATTTCAGAAAGAGGAATCTTGCCTGAGCTCTTAAACTGATTAAAGAGACAGACTCTGTGTGCGCTTTTCCACATTTCCATATGGCTCATTGGCATCTGATCCTACCTGCTTGTATGGGCAATCATTTTAACAGAAATTATATAGCATTAAAATGGATTACAGTCACATACAGAGATTAGGTGCTTAGAATTTATACTGTAAGAAATTGCAGCAATGACATAATCGATGGGGGCACTACTGGGATTAGAGCACAATGAGCCTTTTAGATTGGATACCCGAGCATGCAAAAAGCTACAACTAAAAATAAGAATCATTTTGTTCTATCCGTGCTGAGCCAGGTGACAGGGATATTCGACACACCACCCCTAATTGGGATTATCTTGTCAGCCCTACTCAACACAAGCTAGACTTAGATCATTAAACTTTTACCTTTTTCTTTTGAACGCAAGGAGCGTTGAACAACATTTACTCGTATTTGCAGCTTAACCATAACGGGTCAAACCCGCATGGACAAGTTGAAAGAGGAAAATGTATCTTCTAGGCCTATTGATGCTTTCATTTCACAGGATTGATAGTGTAAAGTAATTTTTTAGGGTCCTTGCATGTTTTGATATTTTATAAGAATAGGCGAATGGAACAAGTGAAGGTCCATCAATCAGGTTCCTTTATGTATCTTATCAAATGTACTTCATAGTGTCAGAAACTGCTTCAATGCACAATTTGTCTGATAACCTAATGGGTAAATGCATTAAAACACAGAGGGAGAAATTCATTATCGCCCCGTTTGGGGGCGGTAACTTTTGAAAGCTGGGAAACTTAGCACCAGGCGCTAATGATTCCCAGCTTTCACGAAATTGAGTTTAGCACTCCAGGAAGGAAGCGCTGCCACGATCCGAGGCTCCTTCCCGCCCTTAAAGGGAAGGGCCATCGCTGCAGGCTCTGCATTAGGAACAGTTAGCTGGTCCCCGAAGGCAGCCGCGATCCGGCCCGATCAGCCCCATGCACTCCAGCAGAGTGCCGGGCTGATCGATCGCGGCCCAGGAGAATTGAAAAAAATTGCAAAAAAAATTTCAGAAATGTTGCTACTTACCTCAGCAACCCCCCCTTTAACTTCTGCCCCCGAAGCACCCGGCCTCCCGAACAACGCCTCCTGCAGTGTTTGCCCGGCGATGCTTCAGGGGGGCAGAACCGAAGTTCGGATCCGGGGCGCTACCAGGGCGATGTGCACGGCAATGACGTCATGATCACCAAGCGCAGGAGATCGTGGCGCAAAGTTTTACCGCCGCCACAAACCTCCCGGCCAAGTTAGCGGGAGTCGTTCATCTCGCCGCGCCCAGGCGGTAAGTTGTTAGCGCCCTGTTAACGCCCCCCGAGGGCGCTAACGCGAGGCGCTAACCGACCGAATTTCTCCCCCTGTGATTAGGAAAGTCTCAGGTTTGACGGTCTGTGCTGATTCAGCTGATCTCAGACAAGGTAGCGTTAAAGTGCTACAATTACTCTCATTGCTCCTGGGCTAGGAAGGAGAAAAACATTCAGCCAAGGGCCCCACTGCTGAATGACATCCCATGAGCCCTGCTGGAAAATGCCCTTGTGGGCATTAGATGAGGACAGGATTAAGCTTGGCTATATACTTGCATTTATATACTGCCTCATCACATCAAAATACCTCAAAATACTTCCATATGTTGAATTGCTCTTGCAGTGCAGTGACTATTATGCAGGCAAATGGTCCTTATGGACAAATGGTTTCGCAATTTTTTTACTAATCAACTTTACAACTGCATCAGGAAGTTCTGAACGGAAGCCTGGTGATTATCCACAGGGAGGGATGGAACACTAGAGGGAGTGGGAGGCTTCAGAATAGAATTACCTAAGGCCTGGGAGTGGGTCACATGCCCACTCCCTCAACCATGTTGGTGTTTTGCCTCAATCTCAGGATGTGGGTGTTGCTAGCAAGGTTGGCCTTTATTGCCCAACCCTAGTTGTCCTGAGCAGGTGGTGGTGGGCCACCTTCTTGAACCGCTGCAGTACTTGTCAAGGCTCACCCATCAAGAATGAGCGCTTGTGCGAGGGTGTCAGTGTCCATGGAACTTGTCCAAGCTTCAGTGAGGAGAAGAGAATATTGGAAATAAATATTAACAAAAGAAACTGGTTTAATAAATGCCATTCTTCTGTTGGCAAAGCAAAGAAAATATATAGGGGGAAAAATTCAGCTGCTTGCGCCTCCCGTTAGCGCCTTAAGAGGGCGCTAATGGGGCGTAAAGCAGCTAACGCCCGGGCGCAGCGCCGCCCACGCCTCCCGTAAAATTCAGCGGGAGGTTAGCGGCGGCGCCAGCCGGTAGCGCCCTGTGGCGCTGCGCCGCTGGCGATGACGTCATCGCCGTGCGCAGCACCCCGCTCGCGCTCCAGCCGCGATCTTCAGTCGCGCCCCCTGATTTACCGCCAGACGCTATGTCCGACGGGTTCAGGGAGGCGTACGTGCGGCCGGGGCGGCGATATTTAAAGGGGAGGTGGCAGGCGGCCATTTTTGTTGCTGGCCGCCTGCCAGCACCTGGCCCCGTTGCTGTCCCCGGCCCCCGTGAAGCCCCCCCACCGTGAAGTGCCGGCTGCACTCCAAGAGCCCGGCACTTCTCTTGAGTGCCGGGCTCTTTTGCCGGCACTCCTGATCCCTGGGGGCCCAGCTGGGCCCCGGTTCGCGCTGCGCAGGGTCCCTCCCCTTTAAGAAGGGGAGGAAGGCCTGCTGCGGCACGTAGCGCCAGGATATTCCCTCGCAGCGCCCCAAGAGGGATGCGGGGTGCTTCCAGTGGCGCCCCGCTTCCCTCTTGGGGCGCAACCACTGAAGTTCCGGCGCGGGGCCGCTAATTTTTTCGGGGCGCTAAAAGTAGCGCCCCGGCGAGGTTAGCGCCCCAAATGGGGCGCGACTCAATTTTTACCCCATAGTATTTTTGGATTTTTTTTATTTTATTGGAATTTTTATATGGGCTTAATGAAGAGGGTAGTATTTGCAATGTCTGTTTTCTCCAGTCTATCCAAATCCAAATATTTCTCAGGACTCAAACACACACTATCCTTAGTTGTGATAAGAGGTAATTGATGGGCAAGTTATGACTGCTCAGAATTAAAAGGCCCTCTCTTTGGTTAACAATGAACACTCTCATTAGTAATGCAAGTGAGCAAGAACTTACACACTTGTGGATCAGTGGTGTTAGCAGCAGGCTTTTGTGATCACTCAAGCTCTTAACAGGGAACCTGTGAGAGGGTTTGGATGGAAAGACTGTTCTTTGATCTATACTTGAAGTACTGAGCTAGTTAAAGTAATCACACTGAGAACTGTTAATATTTGGCACCAGCCTGATTAGTGAATACTATGAATGGTAAGTCTTTATTAATAATCAATTGTCCCTGCAAGCACCAAATTGCTTTTACATTTAACAGCACTTCAGAATGAAAAGCACCATTTTATTGGTGGTAAACATGGGATGGGGGTAATTGTAAGGGTACTCAGGGACTAGCCTACCTTGTCTAGAGTATGGTTGGGTCAGATCTTGTGTTGTCTGGGGTGGGTTTGACATGTATTCCTGTCTTTATTACATGACCTTGGCCATGTTGAATATTCCAGATTTAATTTTGTGAAATTTCTCCTGGTTACATTGTTTTGTGAGACTATGCAGCATCGCTTTTCCCTTCATTTAAAAAAAAACTTTTATCTCTGTACTTTGTTGTCTCTCACGACATCTTCAAAATATATTCTTTACTCAGGTTTCTCAAATTTAAAGAAAGCAATCAGCTTGTTCCCAGGAATCTCCCAATGCTGCTCCATGAAGGGTTTGGAAAAGCTGCCCAGGAAGATTCTCCTTCTCAATTCTCCTTCTCAAGAGGGTACAGTAGTTCTGTTACTGGACTAGTGATCCAGAGGCCTGGACTAATAATCTGGTAGACGTGAGTTCAAATCCCACCACGGCAGCTGGGGAATTTAAATTCAGTTAATTAAATAAATCTGGAATTTAAAAAAAGCTAGTACAGGAAACTTTCGTTTATCCGGCACCGACGGGACCGGCGTGGTGCCGGTTGATCGAAAGTGCCGGATTACAGAGAGGTATACTTACCAAGGTACGAGAGCCCCGTACACGGCCACAGGCTTAACAATTGGGACCCGGAGAGGGAAAGTAAACGAGACTCCGGCTTTTTCCTCCGTGGCGGCGACAGGTCCGAGTCGGAAGAACGTTGACCCCCCCTTTCGTGGGGGCGAAAGGTCAGAATCGGGGTCTTGTCTGTATAATAAAACTTACCTGATTTTTGCCGGTTAAGCGAGAATTCCGGATATTTGGGTGCCGGATAAACGAAAGTTTCCTGTATCAGTAATGGTGGCCATGAAACTACTGGATTGTGGTAAAAACCCAATCTGGTTCACTAATGTCCTTCAGAGAAGGAAATCTGCTGCCCTTACCCGGTCTGGCCTATATGTGACTCCAGACCCACAGCAATGTGGTTGACTCTTAACTGCCCCTCTGAAATACCAAACTGCTGTGCCAAAGTCAGCATTGTGGGAGTACCTTCACCACAAGGACTATAGCGGTTCAAGAAGGCAGTTCACCTTCTCAAAGGCAATTAGAGAGGGGCAATAAATGCTGGCCTTGCCAGCGACGCCCACATCCCGTGAACGAATAAATATGTAAAAAAATTATCCCTCACTTCTGACCAATACCTCACTAATGGGCTTCAGCAGAAACTGATCATTAGGTTAATTTCAGAGATACAGATCATACCTGTGGTGCACTGTTCTATTCAGGTAGATCAACACAGCCCCATTAACCAGCCAAGTGCTTTTACACACCATAGGATTATCCAATTGCCTACCCACCCCTAAAAAATAAGTGCTTTAAATCAGTCCATTTGGTGAAATAAAATTTGGTCACTTCAAGGTACTAAGCAAATTGTAATAATGAGGGTACACTCTGAGTGTCAATAGGCAAGCCTGATCCCATCCACATACACAGAGACACACACATATTCCAGTGGGAGTCACAGGACAGTGATCAGGAAAAGGATCTTGGCGTCAGAGCTGTAAAACAGTATTGTAATAATTTACCAGTGATCAGTGTGCTTCCGATTGGGAGAAGCTACTTACGCTCAGGCTGAGTAGATACTTTAATGGGTTGCGAACTCTGTCCTGGTCCAACATCGTTGTAGGCTATGATCCTAAATGAATAGGTTTCTTCTGGTTTCAAATTTCCAACAGTAAGCTGCAGGTCTCCGTACTGAGAGGTATTTAATGCACGCTCCCTGAATTTAAACAAAGAAAAAGTGAGAATGAGCAGCATAATATCGCAATGCACAGCATGGAAATAAGAGACACTACCGTCTCCATCCTATATTTTGCAGTACGTTTCGTTAGATAGACAACTCTGTATTGTAAAGAAACCATTAAGGCTTGTAAATAATCACAGGAAGTGTTCTTCCAGATCTATGAAATATCTTTCAGCTATTTGTCAACACCAGCATTGTTGGAACAGTGATAATAATGTTCTGTTGTGTTTAACTGATGTACTCAGCTTTCCCCAGCGAGCATTTTTAAACACTACTGGGCATTTCTGTAGCCTCTGGGCAATATTCAATAATATTATTCCTTATAATATCATGCTGTGAAAATCTCAGTTGAAACTTATGCATCTCATGAAAAAGGCAACGGAGGGAATGAACAGTAAAAGAAAATCAGAACGCATTTTAAAAACACTAATAGAAGGCTAGAATGAATAATAATAAAGGAAAATAAATTTAGAAAAGTAAGGGCGTTTAAAAAAAAATAACAGAGAGAAATTGCAAATGCTGGAATGCCGAAATAAAAATAGTAAGTATCAGAAACACACAGCAGGTTAGTCAGCTTTTAAAAGAGGAAAGATACGGTAATGTTTCTGGTCTGACCCAGTGATTAATGTGTCTTTCTCATTCAAATGCTGACTGACCGACTGTGTATTTCCAGCATTTCCGCAAAAGTAGCTGTACCTTTAACAAATGATTAAGTTTGTCTCTTATTCCCACACTCACAGCAGTTTGTAGGAGTGATAATATGATTAGTGGCAAAGTTCCAGTAAATAATTATATTTACTACCTTGTGAAGCTTCCAAGCAATAAAAGGTTACTCCAAAATATGTTACAACACATAATTAGCCACCTTCAGGGAAGAAACGATTTACCCAAGATTTTTATTCTGACGCAGGGGATTAATAACAACTGAAGAAACCTCCCAATGCAGAACTTGTGAACAAGCGTTATTTATACTGTTTAACTAGAAAATTATCCTTAACTAGCAATGAATCATAGAAACAACACAACAGTGGCTCCCTGAAGCCTTTTACATAAATATAAAAGAAATGACAGCACGGTACAGGCAAAGTAATTACTGCATTTCTTTTTTACTGTTAGCAATGGAGCATCGTGGAATTTCTTTATTGGTGCAACAGTCATTTGCCCGAGAGCGTCACCACAAATAAATCACATGAACTGTTCAGCAGAGTCAAATGCAAATGAAATGGGAGTGTGATTGAAAAAGTGGAGATAACGTAGATAAACCTATATTGGCTGTCAGAAAAATGACCATAAACCATTGAAACAGGTAAATAGGCAGAGAGAGGGGGCGCAGGTTGTTTTCAGGCATGATTCCAAGGAATAACAGTTTGCGCAAGACGAACAAAAAAACGAGAATGAAACGGACTAGGAGAAAGGGTGACAGACTGAAAGAGGCAAAGATAGATAAATACAGATGAGGTTCACAGTGGTAGGTAGTAAGTTCATTTTGACTCCCGGTTTCATTAACAAGAGAGAATGGTCTTGGCTTGAGTGGAATATTAAAAGGACAACAAACAGATAGATAGAGCAGACAGACACAGAAAAAAAGATTTGGAGTATAAAAGTAAAAGAAAATATATTGACAGGTATTAAATGATATAGACAGCAAAAGAAACAAATTAATGGGAAAACAGGGAAACAGAGTCTTGGATAGGGAATTATTATCAATAATAATAATAGAACATATTAATTTGGCAATTTCAAGATGTGCAGCAATGACAGATTTAATGAAACTGTTTAAGGAACATTTCTGTGCACATTTCTGTTCCACACCTACCTGTTAACACTTTCCCTGGTGAAGTAAACTGTGTACGTCTGGATACTTCCATGAGTCTCGGCAGGTGGACGCCAACTGAGTCGGACAAAACGGCTGGAGACCAGGACGGGGACCACGTCCCGAGGGGCAGAGGGAAGGACACTGGAGCTTGGTAAGGCTGAGGATTGAGGAGGAGAGGAACGGGTCAGTGAGGCTGGTATGCACACGGTTCTCAGTGTGGGAACTAATAGGGTAACAAGGATTTGTGAATGGGTCATTATTAGGTTATAAGGAGCAAATTAAGGAACAAATGTGGAGTAATAGAAAAGGAGAAAAAAGACAAGAGGAGGGGAAAAAACTGATAATTTCAAAAAAATAGTGAAAGAATTTAGCATTCTAAAAGCACATTAAAACAATTCATCAGCACAGACACACTAACCCCTCAGGTAGCAATATGTTAAACCGTTATTAATGAAGGATGTGAATATGGCAAATACTTTCCCTCAGTGATTATAAATATTCCACAAAGTCTGATTTCTATATTTCTCATTATTTATTCAATTTCTACTTATTCGTTTTTAATCTTTATTTTGCCCCTTAAACTCAGCCTATATGTGCCTCAGATAACGAATGTCAATTCACCGCATAGACATCTTGCTAACTACCATCAATGCCACTGTTTGGCTCCTTTCCAAACCCAGATACTATTTTTCCCTCTGAAGTAACTTGGCCAGGATAGGTGAACCCACTTTTCCAGAATAGCCCAGGTATGACTATCAACCATGAGTGGGATTGTAACTCTTAGCCAGGAGTCAAGGGATATGGAGCAAAGGTGGGTAAATGGAGATGAGGTGCAGATCAACCATGATCTAATTGAATGGTGGAGTAGGCTCAAGGGACTGAATGGCCTACTCCTGTTCCTATACTCCTTTACATGGGGTAGCCTGCACAGTTTCCTTAGAGATTAGGAAGCAATAGATTTAGCACATTACAACATTTTGCCCGACGTTATTATACGCTTGAAACAAATGCCTCCTGAAAAGCATACATCTTCAAATTATCTTCAAACCTATCTTCTTGCATTTTTTTGATCAAATATATTTTCCATTTTAGTTCTGATTCAGAGTCTGCACCTGAAACATTAACTTCTCTTTTCTCTTGTCAAATGCTAGACCTTTGGTTTGGAGGACCCGGGGTGTGCAGCAAGAACTAAGAGAAGCAAATCGACATCATAAAGGGGAAAAAAAACTGGGATTATAGCAGCAGAGCTCCCCGTCAACCACTGGCAGGAACCTTATGATTAAGATGTTAGGTGCTCTTGGAGTTACTGTATGTGGCATCGCAGCCACCCAAGCCATTTTCCATTTTATCTGGAGATCCAAAATGGGCTAGGTCTACAGAGACACTACAGCTAATCTTAGCTTTCCGCCCGAAGCATGCACGAAGTCGGTGGAGTGGCCGTTGGTGCTGGCATGAGGCCCAAGCAACATGGACGGAATAGTTGGCATCAGTGGCCTCAGACACTGGTTCCTAACCAGTGACCATGCTAAAAATGCAGGCGTCTGGATGGTCCAGTGGGGACGCAGTCGTGTTCGTCGATAATACCTCACACACTGGATTTCACCGTCTAGTCTCACGTATTAAGAATGGTTGTTTTTTTGCAAGGTGATGCAGGGGTAACAGCACATATGAACCTCTTCTTCTTCTTAGGCAGTCCCTCGGAACCAAGGACGACTTGCTTCCACACTAAAAATGAGTTCTCAGGTGACTGATGAGTCCAATGCGGGACCTACAGTCTCTGTCGCTGTTGGGGTTGTCCATGAGGGTCCTGACATTCCAGGTCCTGAACTTCATTTTAAAGGGTGGAAGATGCCTGTGCGTGAATTCTTTTAACGTGGGGTGGCCGTTGCACACCAGCTACCACACGGGCTTGACAGAGCAAGATCTTGTTCCATATGAACCCTGCCCAGCATGAATGTACCTAACTTGTGAAACAATACATCAAATGCCTGCAGGACAGGACAGGACAGGTGAAGCGGCAGGAGGGAAACGGGGAGTTAAAAGTTTAGGCTTAATTTTACAGCAACTGAGTCCTTCACAGCTAAAGTGCAGAATCCCATCAATCTGCTCCTATGACTGGTGATACCACCAGCAAAAGATCAAAAATAATAAATTAAAATTCCATTTCCAAAATACATCAATAGAATAAGCACATACACTATTAATTAGTCATTTTATTTGTTTGTAATTCTTTTCGATCAATCTATGCAGTGTTCTTTATTGAAAATCAAGCCACGTTACCACCATATGCAGTCAGAAGCAATTAATGGTAATCGCACACTCGAGCAGAGAAAGGGTCAGCTGCATTAAGTTTTATCTGTTTCACATACACATCTCATACTGTGTCACACACACACAGCTTTATTGATTGTTCATAGGGAGGGAGCTAACAGTGCATACCAATAATAAACTCGGTACCAGCTAAGAGGCATTCTGTTCAAGTCAAACATGCTGGTGAAAAGATTATGACAGACACACAAGTACAATCAAACTTCATGTACATAGAAAAAATATTCAACAAAGGCCTATACTGCTGAATACACAAAATTGTGTTCTTTAACAGATCAGAACACCAGAATTTTTAGGAACAGGAACAGGTAATGTCCCTTAGATCCAATAAGTCTGACCTTTTTTCATAAACAGTATCTGAAGGATTGCATTTATATCCCGCCTTTAACGACCTCAGGATGTCCCAAAGTGCTTTACAGCCAATTAAGTACTTTTGAAGTGTAGTCACTGAGGAAATGATGGGAAGGTGGCAGCCAATCTGCACATAGTAAGGTCCCACAAACAATGTGATAATAAAGTTGGGAAAGAAAATGATTTTCAAACCTATCCTGGTTTGTGCTGATGGCTAGTGATGTGCAAAAAGAAAAACAACAAATAATGAGTAAATATGAAATACGTAAGTAACCAATATGAAATATACATAAATGTTACAACATGGAAACAGGCCGTTAGACCCAACCAGTCCGTGTTGGCATTGATCCTCCATGTGAGCAAATAGTCACATTTGATCACCATATTCCGGTATCAATAAGTTCAGAATCGTGCTCTGCCTGAGTTTAAAGATGCCCTTGGATGAATCACCTCCACATCCTGCTGTGGGCTACAATGTGACCCACCAGCTGTGCTACTCAAAGACCTTGGGTGAAAAATTGAGTCACGCCCCCTTTGGGGCGCTAACTTCGCCAGGGCGCTACGTTTAGCGCCGGAAAAATTAGCGTCCCCGCGACCGAAATTGAGTGGTGGCACCCCAAGAGGGAAGCGGGGCACTACTGGAAGCACCCCGCCTCCCTCTTGGGGCGCTGCAAGGGCAACACGGTGGCATAGTGGTTAGCACTGGTGCCTCACAGCGCCAGAGACCCGGGTTCGAATCTGACCTCGGGTGACTGTCTGTGTGGAGTTTGCACATTCTCCCCGTGTCTGCGTGGGTTTCCTCCGGGTGCTCCGGTTTCCTCCCACAGTCCAAAAATGTGTGGGTTAGGTTGATTTGGCTATGATAAATTGACCCTTAGTGTTAGGGGGGATTAAATATGTGGGGTTATGGGGATAGGATGGGATATGTTAGGGGGAATTAAATACGTGGGGTTACGGGGGTAGGGTGGGATATGTGTACTGTGGGGATTAAAGCAGGGACAGGGTACTGGATTTGGATGATCAGCCATGATCGTATTGAATGGCGGAGCAGGCTCGACGGGCCGAATGGCCTACTCCTGCTCCTAGATTCTATGTTTCTATGTTTCTATGTTTCTATGTAATATTGCGGCGCTACATGCCGCGGTATTGCGGGCCTTCCTCCCCTTCTTAAAGGGGAGGGGCCTTGCGCAGCGTGACCCGGGGCCCAGCTGGGCCCCCAGGGATCGGAGTGCCGGCAAAAGAGCCTGGCACTCAAGAGAAGTGCCGGGCTCATGGAGCGCAGCCGGCACTCCGCATGGGGGTGGGTAAGGAGGCCGGGGACGGGAGCGGAGGCAGGTGCTGGCAGGCAGCCAGCAACAAAAATGGCTGCCCGGCACCTCGCCTTTAAATAGCGCCGCCCCGGCCGCAGGTAGGCCCCTCCTGACCCCGTCGGACATAGCATCCGGCGGTAAGTCAGGGGGCGCTACCGAAGATCGAGGCTGGGGCGCTGCGCACGGCGATGGCGTCATCGCTGGGGCGCAGCACCGCGGGGCGCTAATGGTTACCGCCGCCGCTAACCTCCTGCTGAATTTCTCGGGAAGCGTTGGCGGCGCCGTGCCCGGGCGCTAGTTGCTTTGCGCCCTGTTAACACCCTCTTAGGGCGCTAATGGGAGGCGCAAAGCAACCAAATTTTCCCCCCTTCTCTGTTACCAAGTAACAGCTAATATTAAACAATCACTGTGACCTGCTTTGTGTGTGGTGAGGTGTATGTTCCCAACTCAACTAACACATAAACACCCCTTCCACAAAAGAAAATTATTACGTTACATCTATGGATCCGCTAGGAAGGTGCTAGCCCTGTTTTCAGGCAACAAAATGACAACAATAATTGTCAGAAGATCCTGCCCTTTTCTCTAATTGCAGTACTCTGTGTATCACCATTATGAGCCAAAATAGTCATAATAGATCTCTCTATTCACACAGAACACAATATTTCCCGTGATTAACCCACTCCAGAATCATCTGCAGCCTCTGATCTAATGCAGCTAATCATTACTCAAGTGATGGACAAGTAGGCTTTCAACCTGATGCAACAACGTCACTTCTAGTGCCGAACTCAACGTATTTAATGCAATCTAGAGGTACCAGGATAGTCATGCCAGCTGAATATAAATTTTCATTCTTCCAGTTTTATATTTCTTCTTCTGAACAACATGTTGACTCATGCTGGTATATGATTCCACCAGCATCAGCTGTCCTCCAGTACCTCACCCAAGCAGTCATTCTTCATGTGTGAGGTAAGAGATCACTAGAGAAAATTAAGGGGTATGGAATTAGGGGGAGGATAGCAAACTGGATTAAACATCGGTTAGAAGGAAGAAAAGAGAGAGAGTAGTTAAGGGCAGTTTGTCAGAGTGGTTGGAAGTGGGGACTGGTGTCCAACAATGTTCAGTTCTGTGGCCACAACTGTTCACTGTGTGTTGGCCGAGAGGGAAAGCTGTCGAAATTTGCAGATGATACCAAAATAGGTTGTATAGTTAATGCTTTAGAATACCAAAGGAAACTGCAAAGGGATGTGGATAAGATGTGGGATGGGCTAAAATGTGGCAGATGGAATTCAATGTCAGTAAGTCTGAGGTGATGCAGTGTGGAAAATATGTGGAAGAAACGGCTGAGAGCACTGGACACAACAAAGGCTATGGGCCTCGACAACATCCCGGCTGTCGTGCTAAAGACTTGTGCTCCAGAACTAGCCGCGCCTCAAGCCAAGCTGTTCCAGTACAGCTACAACACTGACATCTACCCGACAATGTGGAAAACTGCCCAGGTATGTCCTGTCCACAAAAAGCAGGACAAAACTAATCCGGCCAATTACCGCCCCATCAGTCTACGGTCAATCATCAGCAAAGTGATGGAAGGTGTCATCAACAGTGCTATCAAGCGGCACTTACTCGCCAATAACCTGCTCACTGATGCCCAGTTTGGGTTCCACCAGGACCACTCAGCTCCAGACCTCATTACAGCCTTGGTCCAAATAGGGACAAAAGAGCTGAATTCCACAGGTGAGGTGAGAGTGACTGCCCTAGACATCAAGGCAGCATTTGACCGAGTGTGGCATCAAAGAGCCCCAGTAAAATTGAAGTCAATGGGAATCAGGGGAAATCTCTCTACTGGCTGGATTCATACCTAGCACAAAGGAAGATGGTTCTGGTTGTTGGAGGTCAATCATCTCAGCCACAGGACATCGCTGCAGGATTTCCTCAGGGTAGTGTCCTAAGCCCAACCATCTTCAGCTGCTTCATCAATGACCTTCCCTCCATCATAAGGTCAGAAGTGGGGATGTTCACTGACGATTGCACAGTGTTCAGTGCCATTCGCAACTCCGCAGATAATGAAGCAGTCCTTGCCCACATGCAGCAAGACCTGGATGACATTTGCACCACACAAGGGCCAGGCAATGACCATCTCCAACAAGAGAGAGTCTAACCACCTCCCCTTGACATTCAACGGCATTTCCATCACTGAATCCCCCACCATCAACATCCTTGGGGTCACCATTGACCAGAAACTTAACTGGACCAGCCACATAAATACTGTGGCAACAAGAGCGTGTCAGATGCTGGATATTCTGCGGTGAGTGTCTCACCTCTTGACTCTCCAAAGCCTTTCCACCATCTTCAAGGCACAAGTCACAGTGTGATGGAATACTCTCCACTTGCCTGGATGAGTGCAGCTCCAACAACACTCAAGAAGCTCGACACCATCCTGGACAAAGCAGCCATTTGATTGGCACCCCAACCACCACCTTAAACATTCACTCCCTCCACCACCGGCGCACTGTGGCTGCAGTGTGTACCATCTACAAGATGCACTGCAGCAACTCGCCAAGGCTTCTTCGGCGGCACCTCCCAAACCTCTACCACCTAGAAGGACAAGGGCAGCAGACACATGGGGAACTTGCAGGTGGTGGTGTTCCCATCAAGTTGCACACCATCCTGACTGAGAAATATATCGCCGTTCCTTCATCGTCGTTGGGTCAAAATCCTGGAACTCCCTCCCTAACACCACAAGAACTGCAGTGGTTCAAGAAGGCAGCTCACCGCCACCTTCTCAAGGGCAATTAGGGATGGGCAATAAATGCTGACCTTTTCAGTGACGCCCACATCCCAGGAATGAATATTTAAAAAAAACAGATGGTGTGGAACGCCTTGGTATTTCTCACATTTCTTCAATGACATCAAAGTCTACATAGTTCCCCTTTGGGATTCAGAACTCTTAGACATGCATGGAAGTGACTTTCTCTGGCCCTCCTGGTGGCTACCGAACCAAAGATGACTGGAGTTACTGGAAAGTGGACCTAGCAGCCTTCAGCACATGAAGATTACTGTCCACAACCTTTTATGTGTGCTGTGCTGACGGAGACAATCAAAACACTTTAATGCACCATGGGACATTTGCAGCAGAGCCCCCCCACCCCTGTGGCAAAGGCTGTAATGCACTTCTCATGAATGCCCAACCTGCTGCCTTCGGGTTCATATCGACAGCCATTGATACGAGCTTTTCCACCATTCATTCTGCTGTTACACAGATCAGTTGGTATGTTGAAAGAGACCAGTGTCATGGGCAAGTTTGGAATGGCCATGGATGCTGTTGCTGTCTCAGGATGACAACACATTCTCACCCTTCCACCACCCTCCCCCTACTCGACACTTGGAGGAAAGTGGTCAGACTGCCCCTTGCAGCTACCAATGTGGCATAGCCTGCAGCTAAGCCAAGAACTTCAAGTAGTGAGCCAAACTCAAAGGAATCGCAGGTTGCAGAATCAGGGCACCCCACATGAGTGCTGAACTTACACTTAATGGTTCAATGATGCCTTGCTACATTTACATCTATTCGAGTAGCTGCCTGGGACATGGTACCATACCAGTCATGGGCTGCTTTGCTGGTGGGATCTTGTAACTAGCACATGGGGCACCCTCCAGACAAGGCAGCTGGCAGTGCGTTGAAAAACTCAACATGCAGGACAATGAGCTATTTGACCAGAGTCGACATTTTAACCTACACATTTCCATGAAAAGATCTTGGCAGGGTAAAACCGAACATCTGCCATAAATTAATTTGCAAATCTTTTATGTACAAATTTAATCTTTTTTTAAAAAAGAAAACAACTTAATCTAGAAATTCCATCTGCACAGCTACATCAACCAGCTCAACAGCTGTTCTAGTCAGTTACCATCCCTTCACAACACAAGGACTTCTGACCATAGATCTCCAGTGGGGTTGCAAGCTATCTGAATCTATCTGTGAGAGCTCATTACAGTAACAGTGAAGATTATATTTTGTGAAGCCAGCTCACTAGTGGATATGTTCTGCAAATTAATAAAAAGAAAATGCATGCAGCCAGAACCTCATAACACCATAAGCCGCTTTAAGCAAAGAGTCTCACCATGAGGATCCCATTTATTCGTGTAAATTTTCTCCCCCTCCCCTACCCTCCCTCGAAGAACGTGTTGACTCTTTGCTGGGGGATGGTTCCACAGGTGCTGTCCACCCTCTGGACCTGCGACCAGTAGGGTATTATTCATGTTATTGATTAGCAACAGGCTATTCAACAATGGAAGGTGGCATAGCAAGCCCAATCCTGTCCTCGCCCCACATTAATTCACCGGCACTTCCAGTAGGCACCGCTCAATAATGACTGGGGATGGGAACCCGAGCCAACGTTCCTGTTCCTAACCCAGAGTTGCTGCGGCCATCTGTACTGCCGCTGTCACCACCTCCGTTAACTCAGTGCTCCTGATCTCAGATCAGCTAATTCAGGACTGACCACGAATCGAACCTCCGACCTTCTTGGATCCCCTTTTGTGTTCCGGATACTTCTTTCTACAACAAATCTCTTCATCTAGGTCCCTTTTAAAAGAGTGAATCTCACTGTCTGGATCTCCTGTTATAGAGGGAGCCTCACTATCCAGCTAAGATCCCTTTGCAGCTAAGATCAGCTAACTCAGCACAGACCGGCGATTGAACTTGGGACCATCCCTGTCTGCATGGCTCAGTTCCATGGTAGATAATATTATTCAACCTCTTGGTGGAGCAATAGACATCGGGGACAAAATTGGGCTCGGCAGCGCCCGTTTTTTGGATACTATGAGGCCCCATGGGTTCCAAAATGGCGTCCGCGGCACACGCGCACACTTCTGACGCGAAGCGTGCTGGATGCCATATTGGTAAAGCGGTGCGCGCACTTAACGTCCGCCGGAAGTATGCAGAGCTTGCAGATCATGGCGTCATACCGATTTGACGCCAGCGCTGCCATTTTAGAGCTCCACACTCCAGCCTACGCCCTCTTTAAACCTCGCACAGCTGAACACGGCATGAAGGACCCCCCACCAGCGCTATTTAATGGGATAATCAACTACTTACAGGTTAGTTGCTGGTTTATTTCTTCTGGCTGTTGCTGCAATTCTGAGTGCTTCTATAGTAAACCCTTTTCTCTAAGATCGCACATGATATCCCAGTCAGTCTCAACTAAGCGACATCCCAACTCAAATCCCACAAATTCTCGTCTCCACAGACACAGTTGCACACTTCCTCTTCAGGCAATCTATGAGTTTGTCTACCCAATCTATCTTGCTACCATGACATGTTGTTATTGTTTATTATTGATACACAGCAGTGGCTGGAGATGGGCCACATACTGCTGCCATCAATGGCCTCTCTGCTTTGAGAAATAAAGCAGTGCAGTACACTGGGCATCAGTGCAGTGTTATTGTACTATACTGCTATTGCTATTCAATAGGATAAGAGATAAAAATGCTGAGCTAGCCATCAGCCAGCTGTTTCATACATATGTGGGCAGCTCATGCTGGAGTTGATCCGTACGCTAGTCTCAAAGGAGGTGGAGGCAGAAATATTGAGCTGGAAGCTGATCTTGAGTGCCATTGGCTGTGTCCTCCCAATAGAGCAGGTTGGCTGCTGTTCCTTGCAGCTAATGGCACATCTGTGCACTTGGCTCCCTACTGATCTGGAGCCTGCGGAGGCAGTTGTCCACAGTCAATGCTAGGTAGGCATGCCAGGGCCTTTAGATACAGTTGTTGGCAATGGTGCATGCAGGGAAACAAGCTCTGGTGCCTGCTGGCCTCCCAGGCATGCTTTTTTTTACTTGTTATACCACCTCAACCATGAAATGCTATGTTCGAAACATTTCAAAACCAACCCCATCATTACGTTTAACTTGGTTGGCACATTGACGCAGGAATCTTTATTATCTCGGCTTGACACTCCCTGAGCTATTACAAATGTTTGTAAGAGCTCCTTTTTTCATATAAACATAAGATAAATAAGAATGAGGAGCAGGAGTAGGCCATACAGCCCCTCGAGCCTGCTCCGCCATTCAATAAGATCATGGCTGCTCTTCGACCTCAACTCCACTTTCCCGCCCGATCTCCATATCCCTGGATTACCCTAGAATCCAAAAATCTATCGATCACAGCCTTGAATATACTCAACGACTCAGCATCTACAACCCTCTGGGATAGAGAATTCCAAAGATTCACAACCCACTGAGTGAAGATATTTCTCCTCATCTCAGTCCTAAATGGCTGACCCCTTATCCTGAGACTGTGACCCTAGTTCTAGACTCTCCAGCCTCTCATTTTTTCAGCTCTTCCTGTTCTAGTGAAGTATTCTAAATGTTTCATGGGAATAGAAGACAAATTTTAGATTCCGCATAAACATTACATACTGTAAGGAGAAAAATAACTCTTGAAAAATATTTTAAAAATCATATCTGAAGAATTCTTGCTAAAAATGTCAACAATAATTGATAACAAAAACCAGTGCTACAAATGTATTGTAAACTGAAAATTTAAAATAAAAGGCTAAAAAGCCTCTGACCCTTTCAACCTCCATTATACACGGATCTTCCCCGAGGCCCATTCCAAATGGGCAAAGGGAGCACCCAGCACAATTCACAACAGGGTTCAGTGGTGACGCAGGTCTGAATAAATGGATCTGAGACAGATTTTCTACTCCCTCATTACCTGTTCTGCTCCTGCACCACCGGCCATAGTGACCAGAAAATATACCCTAACATTTCTTGGCAAGGACGTTATGAATTTATGAGGTTTTAAATGGAACGGTCTCCAATTAGCACCAGTGTACTGATTATGATGATCGGTGATTTAATTACCAGTAATAAGCACTTCCACTGTGAATTACCATTTAATGTAATTGTTCCCATTTTGGTCATTTTCTGCATTGAAAGCCATTTTTATGTAAATCACACAACTTTCCGAATTGCAACTTATTTTAATATGATTGCAGATTTTATTGCAATCAGTGTAATCTTCACAGAATATTTCAACTCAATCACACAATGGAAATCATTTAGAGGATGCTAACTGCAGAGGGCAGCAACGGAATTCACTGTGTGCTGCTGAGGAATGAAAGTAAATACAAATTCCTAGGCTGGGTAGTCATGCAACTATAGAACCTGTTTCATTTTAAGTTTGTTATTGCAATTTGGCTTGTACAGGGTGATTTTTCCGGTCACAATGCTAAAATGCCAGGACCACAGAGCTAAGTGACCTTAATGCCAGCGAAAACACCACCAGGCTGACCTCATGGTACATGGTACCACCACAGACCCAATTCACGTACGGACCAGGGTCAAGCAAGGCTGTGTCATCGCACCAATGCTCTTTTTGATCTTCCTGGCTGCAATGCTCCATCTCACCCTCAGTAAGCTCCCCGCTGGAGTAGAGCTAATCTACAGAACAAACGGGAAACTGTTCAATCTCCGTCGCCTCCAGTCCAGATCCAAGGTCGTCCCATCCTCTGTCATCGAATTACAGTATGCAGACGACGCTTGCGTCTCCACACACTCTGAGCTCGAACTCCAAACCATCGTCAACACCTTCACCTGAAGCGTATGAGAGCATGGGCCTTACACTAAACATCCGTAAGACAAAAGTCCTCTACCAACCTGCCCCCGCCACACAGTACTGCTCCCCGGTTATCAAAATCCATGACGAGGCCTTGGACAACGTGGACCACTTTCCATACCTCGGGAGCTTACTGTCAACAAGGGCAGACGTCGATGACAAAGTCCAACACCACCTTTAGTGTACCAGTGCAGCCTTCGGTCACCTGAGGAAGAGAGTGTTTGAAGACCAGGACCTCAAACCCAGCACCAAGCTCATGGTCTACAGAGCAGTAGTGATACCCGCCCTCCTGTATGCTTCAGAGACATGGACCATTTACAGCAGGCACCTCAAAGCACCGAGAGGTACCACCAACGCTGCCTCCACAGGATCTTGCAAATCCATTGGCAGGATAGGCGCATCAACGTCAGTGTTCTCGCTCAGGCCAACATCCCCAGCATCGAAGCTTTGACCATGCTCAATCAGCTCCGATGGACGGGCCACATTGTCCGCATGCCCGATACGAGACTCCCAAAACAAGCGCTCTACTCGGAGCTCCGATATGACAAGAGAGCCCCAGGTGGGCAGAGGAAACGCTTCAAGGACACCCTCAAAGCCTCCTTGAAAAAGTGCAACATCCCCACCGACACCTGGGAATCTCTGGCCCAAGACCGCACAAAGTGGAGGAGAAGCATCCGGGAAGGCGCCGAACACCTCGAGTCTCTTCACCAGGAGCAAGTGGAAGCCAAGCGCAAACAACAGAAGGAGCGCACGTCAACGCAAGCACCCCACCCACCGCCCCTTCAACCACTGTCTGCCTCACCTGTGACAGAGACTGTCGGTCCCGCATTGGACTCATCAGTCACTTGAGAACTCATTTTTAGTGTGGAAGCAAGTCATCCTCGGTTCCAAGGGACTGCCTAAAAGAGAAGAGAGGCTGACCTCATGGTATTTCCTGAGGTTGGCCCTCATTACCTATGGATGGCTAGCTCCCAGCCATTTTAGTGAGGAAGTGAAGCTTCAGTTGTACAGAGCCTTGGTCAGAACCCATCTGCAATGCTGCATTCAGTTTTGGGCACTGCACCTCAGGGAAGATATACTGACCTTGGAGGGGGTTACAGTGCAGATTCACCAGAATGATACCAGGGTTTAAAGGGTTCAGTTATGAGGAGAGATTGCATCAACTTGATTTGTATTCTCTTGAGTTTAGAAGGTTGAGGAGTGATCTATTTGAGGTCTTTAAAATGATAAAGGGATTTGATAGGGTCGATCTAGAGAAACTATTTCCTCTGATAGGGAAATCCAGAGCAAGAGGGCATAATCTCAAAATTAGAGCTAGGATATTTCGGAGTGAAATCAGGATGCTTAGGGTAGCAAAATCTGGAATTCTCTCCCCCCACCCCCGGCACAAAAAATGGCGGTGGATGCTGGATTAATTGACATTTTCAAGACTGAGATTGATAGCTCTTTGTTAGGTAAGGATATCAAGGGATGTGGAGCAAAGGTGGGTAAATGGAGGTGAGGTGTAGATCAGTTTTGATCTAATTAAATAGTGGAACAGGCTCAAGGGGCTGAATGGATTACTCCTGTTCTTATGTTCCTGGTGCTTGCAGCTACCAAAGGAGGGGATGAAAATGCATGGTCATCAGCCCTTAAAGCGCTGCAGCCAAATCTTAAAAGGATGTGACCACATCAAGGTCACAGATAGGGGCAAAGTTTGTTTCAGCCTTTCGAAGACTGCAAGGACTTGGCTGACAGGAAGTGAAGGCCAGGTTCAATGTTGTGTATACTACCTGCAAGACCTATGAACAGTGGAATTAGTGGCACACCCAGAGGAAGCCACTGAGATAAGTCTGTCCAATAGTACCATTATCCAGGTAGATGGTCCAAGTGTGCATGCCATAGTGCTCCATGGCAAGTTTTTCCACAATTACTCCTAGTCCATGCCAAGGCCTTCTCACGCCCTTACAGTTCTTTCATTATTTATCTCGTAGACATATACTCCAGCAAAGCACACACTTAAGCTGTAACTTACAAGCGAATGCTTTAGCATATTGACACCATCAAATCGCTAGAATACAACCGAGCTTCATGATTCATGGTCACTTCTTGACACCGAGGATCCACTGCAAGCTGGGTACATTTAAGTCACTGTGTATGTGTTCCTTCAACTTACAACATCTCAAGTTTGCTTGCATGACAAGATGGCACGTAAGAGTCAGAAAACACCAAAGGAAAATGAATGGTTGAAAAATCATAAGGAGCATTCCTCAGAGGCACTCCTGGTGGGAGCACGCATTTGTAAAATTGACCTTATAAGAACAAGGAAAGAGACCCGACCTGGAGAGAGCTTAGAAATTACAAACCATTGACTCCCTTAGAGTAGACATATATAAGAACACTGATGGAAATGAGGAAGGCGAAACCACAGGCCTTTTACAGCAGCTCTCTTTCCTACGATCACTACCACTGAGAAGGACAAGTGCAGCAATGTTGTGGGAACATTACCGCCTCCAAGTCCTAACTTGGAGATATGTCACTGTTCCTTCTTCACTGCTGCGTCAATATCCTGGAATTTCCTGCCTAACACCACCTTGGCGGGATTCTGCGGTGGGAGTCCAACTAAATGGCTCAGAAAAAGGCTCGGACCTGGATGTGTTGGGTCCCGGCCACAGTTGAGAAATCCTGGTCAGCCTTGCCAGGGGCAGAGCTCCAGCCACCCCTTACAAGGGCATTCTTGTCGGACGCAGCGGGGTCAGGGCTTCATGTGTTAACAAGCTGCCTCGGAGGAGGGAGGGAAATCACTGTGGCAGGTCTCAGGCGCCTGATGCAGCAGGTAGAGCGGCCAACTGCCTTTGGGCCAGCTGAACAGGAGATATTACTCGTGTTACAAATCTGCAGGGCTGGAGATTTGAATCGATCGCCTCGCTATTAATGCAACTCCCTTCGGGATACTTAAAATGTAAATTGCCCATTCCACATGCCATAGCAATGGGAAGACACAATGTTTCTACTATTGCACTACCTGCAGGTGATCCTGGAAGTGGGAGTAGGTGCCAGGGAGCTGGTGGAATGGCTCCCCGCCCTATTTTCCTGCCTGACTTGCTGGGACCCCACGTAACTCCAGAGGCCGTTGTGCTCCCTTGTTGGGGCAGAGCAAAGGGAGCTTTGTTCTTTATATTACCCGTGGAAAATATTGATGTGGGACTGGCTGATGTTGATTCTGAATTTAAAAAAGGGAAAAGATGTCTCATCCCCTCGCCTTGTTAAGCACAGAAATTAAAAATAAAATTCAAGAAAAAGATTGGAGCACTAGCGCCTTTTATCACTGTATTGTTGTTAAAATACACAGGGAAATTAAGAATGTCAATAAGTCTACTCCTAATTATCAGATAACAGCAGCTTGTTCAAAGAAGGCAAGCCTAGAGGGAGTACTTTCAGTACAAGCATTTCCCTATTTATATAATTTTAAATAACAAATGAAGAATCTATCGCCTGCCTGGTAGGAGGTACCTTTGATTTACTCACTCACTTTCTCTCCCATCGTTATCACTTCAGCTCTCCACTCACACCCAAAGCCACACTGAAAATAGAGATTACAGAGGCATCTCGCCTGTACCCTGGGATGGCTGTGCTCACTTTTGTGGAAATAAATGATTCTGACCACACCGGATGCCAATCGAGAAACACGGGCGCCTGGAAAAGTTAGCACTGGATCTGTTTTTAGACTGGTTAAAGGGGCAGCCTAGCGGGAGTCATTTTTATTCAAAGTACTACCATGGTCTGCTCAAAAAAATGTAAGTAATGTGTCAGATTTTTTTTTACTCTAAACAAACTTAACAAATTTATTATGTTGCATCTCAAACAATTACCCGGCCGGGGCCAAGCAGCTCCAGATTGAAGCTCAGGCCGGGTTGTTGAAGTCAATAGAGCCGCTCTGAGACACACTTAGTTCTTCCCCATCAATAATGGCCTGGTGGTAAACAGGCCCAAAATGACAGGTCTGCAATGAGATTAAAAATTTGACGTGCCAAATTTTGATTTATTTTTTCTTTGTCTATCGGGCTGAAAATGCACAGGGGGAAGTGCGTCCCAGCATAAGTACCGGGATGCACCTACCCAAGATTTCAACCACTGACCTTTCCAAAGTTTCTGGGATCAGGGTAAGTCCCTTAATTAACTTGGCAGGGGCCCATCTCGGGCGCTTGCCTGCTCCAGTAGGCAAGGAATTCCGGACAAAGTTAGCCCCTCAAAACAAAAAATATGCTGCCGTCAGCCCTTTTGTAAGGGGGCTAAGCAACACTCATGAATTTTGGCGATCTTTGGGGGAACCATGCTGTCATCCCAAGCCTGGACCTCTTGGTGGGGCCCACATGCATCCTTTCGTACTGCTGCCGATGAAACGCTGGCAATTCCTGCAAGGCAAGCTGACCTCTGCGCCTGAAATCCCGATATGCACTCATGGAACATAAAGCACTGAGCCAGGACTGCAAACTGGTAAAAACCTACACTATACTGTCATTTATAATCCCAGTTTAGAGGAAAGAACTTGTATTTCAATGAGTAATGTGCAATGACCTCGGTTAGCATGTGGGAGAAAGCGATACAGCAGAGAAGTGAGCACTGTAGTAGCAGAGTGGGCATTGCGTAACTGGTATGTTTCCCCTCCTTGGTAATACAGGTAACAAGAAGTCTTCTCACCACAGACCACCCCCCACCCCACTCCCCACTTTAAGCCCAATCTTTCCATTACATGAGGTGACAACCCTTTAATGACACCCTGATTAAACCCTAACATGTGATAGGGTATCAACCATTCACGGATCGGAGCTTTCCAGTACTGCTTAAGCTGAGGCCACCAGCTACGGGACCAAAAACATGGCTAACTTGCCCTTCACTTCAACCCATCTAGTCTCAGTTTTCTGGTACTGCGCATATATCTTAGATCCTGTCATGAGCAACCTTGGCCTCCCTGAGGCAATTACTTTAGATAGTGGGACTTCAAAGAAACACTCCTTCACTGCCATTTCCTAAAAATGGGACGGAATGAGCCAGTGCTTGCATCACGTGCGGTTTGGACTACTAACAATGTTGCAGCCAGCCTGCTCCGTAAAATTTAAGTGTGCCAGTTTTTTTTTTCCTTCCTGAATGCGAACAAAAAAAAACCAAAGTGTATTTTAAATGAATTGGGCTGCAAAAAATCAATCGAAAATAGAGCAAAAGTGAGTGCTTTAATTTATGAATCTTAAGAACTGCTGTAATTAACCAACAGATCACTTTAGAAATCAATGAAGAAAAATATATAAACGCTGGTACAATTTATTATATTTTCCCCCTTTCAAAACAGTCGGCTGATTTCAGCCTGTGTTTCTCCAACTTCCGTGGCACTCTTCATAATGTATTAGGTAACAAGAAGACAGCAAAAAATGATGAAAAAAAGGATCTTTGAGCTGCAGAAAATTCTATCCATACAGATTTCCCCAGGGGAACCAAATCCCATGAAGGACAAATCCTTGGCAGTCTTTTTTTCATTGCCACTCTGCTCAGCTCTGTACATATTAACATGTTTTAAATTTAGATCAACCTGATTTAGTTGTGTCTGCACGCGTCTAGGGCAGACGTGATTCAGATAGAGTTTAAAGAGCCTGTCTTCCTTTCCCAATCAGTTATAATCAAAATTAATATTTCTTGTAAATACAAAAGCTCCTGTCTATATATGCCTGTAGATGGCTGATGATTTAAACCTGTACTTTCCCTCCCTCTGAGTTCTGAAAATGACAGCCCTGTAAAACTGCAGAAGCTATGTCAGAAAGTGCAAATCTGTTTTTCTTGTTATTGTGCAGCTTGCATGTCCAGACAGCCTTTTTTATGCTTTTGTGCCTATTGACATCACCCCTCCCCCTCCTCACCCCGCCAGTCTTCATTACTCACGACAACTTGACCTCTGCGACCAGCTTGCCTGGACTTGACATTGTGAATTGAAATGAGCAAATAGAATGAATTTATTGGGCAAGATTGTGTCAGACTTGGCAAGATAATAGATGGGTTAGTCGTTGAGTTTGCCTCAGCACTGTGGCTGTGCCACTCATACACATATTGGCTCAAAGCAAAACACAACCAATTATGTGTCTACAAGTCACCCTGATCACTCATTACCTTTGTTAAGATAAACTTTTTAAAGTAAGTTATTCTTTATTTTATTTTCCTTTTTCTAGTTAGAGATGTGTCAGGTACTATACCTCGCATAAGAGGTAACCGGGTGACCTTCTCTCCTCGGTCTCTACCAATGCCGCATTATAATTAACATCTGGGAGGTGCACAACAGACTGGGGTGACTCACCAACGGATTTTCTTTATCTCCATTCACTCTTGGTTTCCACTTGCTGCTTCCCATCAAGCCAAGGCTGAGAGGTGGTGTTCACTTTGTAGTGATTTATTGCAGTTGCCAAGCATTGCACCATTGTGCTGCCCCTTGATGATATAAAGGTAAACAAAACTTTCCCTGGTCTAGGGCAGCATATGCTAACATAAGAGTGTCACCTTTTCCCACACTTTCACTTTTCTTGGTCTTCCCACGCCATACATCATCTGTGGCCGAGAGAAGCTGGCCAGCCTACTCACAGGCTTCCATCACTGCTGCTCTGATGTGCACAGAACAAGGCCTTCTGATTTCCCTTCTGGGAAATATATCAGGGGGCAAGATAAGGAAGGTGCATAAAGCATGAGTCAGCTGTGGGTCAGTGGGTAGCACATTCATCTCTGAGTCAGAAGGTTGTGCACTCCAGTGCAATACTGAGGGAGTGCTGCACTGTTGGAAGTGCCGTCTTTCGGATGAGATGTTAAACCGAGGCCCCATCTGTTCTCTCAGGTGGACGTAAAAGATTCCATGGCACTATTTCGAAGACGAGCAGGGGAGTTATTCCCCGGTGTCCTGGCCAATACTTATCCCTCAACCAACACAACAAAAACAGATTATCTGGTCATTATCACATTGCTGTTTGTGGGACCTTGCTGTGTGCAAATTGGCTGCCGCGTTTCCCACATTACAACAGTGACTCCACTTCAAAAGTACTTCATTGGCTGTAAAGCACTTTGAGATGTCCAGTGGTCCGCTATATAAATGCAAGTCTTTCTTTCTTTTATGTAGGCCATCAGCAGTTCTGTACGGTGCTGAGAGCTTAGACCCTCATGAAAGGGTGTATATAGATATAACAATTCATTAGAAAAGGGAATAGTGTCAGAGGATTGGCAGGCAGCTAATATTATTCCTATATATAAAAAGTGAGATAGAATAAGGAATAGGGAACTATAGATCATTTAGCTTAAGGTCAGTGGTAGGAAAGATAATGGAATCTTTATTCAAAGATGTAATAGATAAACATCTAGAAATCGAAAATATTATAAAGAGTAGTCATCACGGATTTCAAAAGGGAAGGTCATGCTTGACCAACTTTATTGAATTTTTTGAAGAAGTGTAACAGGAAGAGTAGACAAGAGTACTGCAGTAGATGTAATATATTTGGATTTTCAAAAGTCCTTCAATAAAGTACCACAGAGTAGACTGATGACTAAGGTCAGAGCATGTGCAGTCAGGGGACAAGTACAAGAATGGATAGCAAGTTGAATACAAAGTGGAAAACAGAGAGTAGAGGTTACAGGTAGCTACTCAAACTGGCAAAAGGTGGGAAGTGGTGTTCCACAGGGATCAGTGCTGTTGTTCACAATTTATATTAATGATTTGGACTTGGGAATCAGAAGTGCAATTTCAAAATTTGTGGATGACAACAAATTGGGAGGTGTAGTTAATACAAAAGAAGAATGCGACAAAATACAGGAAGACATTAATAAGCTTGCAGAATGAGTGTGTAATTGGCAAATGAATTTCAATATAGATAAGTGTGAGGTGGTGCATTTTGGTAGGAAGAATAAGGAGGCCACATACTGCTTGGATAATAAGAGTCTAAATGTGGTAGAAGAGCAAGGGGATCCGGGGTACAGATACATAAATCACTAAAAGTAGCGACGCAGGTTAATCAGGCCATAAAAAAAGCAAATCAAGCACTGGGGTTCATTTCTAGAGGGAGAGAATTGAAAAGCAGAGAAGTTATTTTAGACTTGCATTGAACCTTGGTTAGGTGACACTTGCAGTACTGTGCACAGTTCTGGTCTCCATATTATAAAAAGGATATAAAGGCATTGGAGATGGTGCAAAAAAGCATCACAGAGATGATACCAGAACAGAGAGGATATATTTATTAGGAAAGGCTGAACAGGCTGGGGCTCTTTCCTCTAGAAAAGAGAAGTCTGAGGGGTGACCTGATAGTTTAAGATAATGAAAGGGTTTGATAGGGTAGATGTAGAGAAAATGTTTCCACTTGTGGGGGAGTCCAAAAATAGAAGTTATAAATATAAGATTGTCACTAATAAATCCAATAGGGAATTCAGGAGCAACTTCTTTACCCAAAGAGTGGCAAGAATGTGGAATGACCTACCACAAGCAGTAGTTGAGACAAATCACATAAATGCATTTAAGGGGAAGCTAGATAAGCACATGAGGGAGAAAGGAATAGAAGGGTATACTGATAGTTAGATAAAATAGGGTGGCACGAGGCTTGTGTGGAGCATAAACACAGGCATAGACCAGTTGGGCCGTTTCTGTGCTGTGCACTCGATGTAACTCGATGAAAGCACAGAAGTAGAGGCTGGATAATTATGAAATCCGCTGATTCAAGGAAGATGTTGAGTATCAGCTGGGAGGACTGAGTGGCCAGCACTAAAATAATGAGAAGGAGTTGTTTGTGTTCAGTAATAAAACATTATAGCTCGAAGATTGTGATGAGCAGGACTGATGGTGTAAGACTGATCCTAGCTGGGAAAAGACCATGTGAAAGGACAGAACTGTGATGCGACTGTGAAAGTTAGCAAACGTGGTTATCTACAACTTTTTGGGGGAGAAATTCGTGTGGTTTGCACCACCCGTTAGTGCCACGAGATGGTGCTAAAACGCGTTGAGAGCTTTAACACCACCTGATGCCGGTTCCAGCGCCATACACCATATCGGTGTTGCCAGTAGCGCTGCCGCTGAACGCGACCGCCGGGGACCTCGTCATCACGGAGATCGTGACTTCAGTGAGTGTGCAACGCTCACTTGATGCCCGATCTCCCAACTTCGTTACAGCCAATGAACTTACCGGCTGGAGAAAGCAATGACGGTTTCAAGTGGCGTGCAGTAGCAGGAAGCCGGCTCCAGTGACGCTATTTAAAGGGGTCATCACCAATCACTCGGTCCCGACAGGTTTTTGAAGTTTGAGGGGCTGCGTGCTACTTCCTGCTACTGAAGGAGTTTTCTTTATTCATTTCAAGGTTCTTTGGTATCAGGGAGTGTTGTGGTAAGTACAAAACTCCATAATTATTTCTGAAAAGCTCCAACCTACAAAACTTGCTAACAGTAATGGGGGCTGTACTGGCAGTGGACCTCACCCTCCAGGATCTACGGTGGAGGGAGCAGAGGCAGCGAGACAATCGGCCTTCCGGACGGGCTGTCCGTGACCAGTTCATCAGACTCCGATTCGCATGAATGAAACATTACATCCCCATAGCTCACCACATCCCAATCATACAATCCCTGTTTCATGCCATATCACAGCATCCTCCTGGGCACAAAGGTGAATTGAGAGAGACCACAAAATATTCCAAATACAATTAATAACTTTATCTATGAACATATCACACATATCACATGAATTCTAATAACTAATGACCCTTGTGCCTACCATAGTTGAATAGCTGTCATTGTGTGCAAGGTGTGAGATATGGGTGTGAGTGTTGCTAGGTACAGATTGTTGGTGGGTGAGTGCTGGGGGTGTGGTGTATTGAGCAGTGTGTGAAGTTTGTGGTACAGATGGTGGTATGTAGTATTTATTGAAGCCTTCACTCACCCTGACCACCTGTGTGAGCTCGTTAAACTTCCTCCTGCACTGGGTGTGGGATCTGGGGAGCACAGTGCTGCCCGTGACGTGTTGTGCCACCTCCCTCCACATAGTCCGGCAGACTTGTGGTGAGGGCCTCCTGCCAGTTGGCGGGTACAGGACCTCATGCCTTCTCTCCACTGCTAAAAACTAATGCCTTCATAGCTTCATCGGAAAACCTCCGGACTCTCTCCCTGGGGTGGCAATCTACCATCAGGATTTGTAATTAAGTGTTCCTTTTCCTTATGGTTGTTGAGGCAGCTGCACACCCAACAATGCTGAGAATGAGGTGCTGCAGCATCAATGAACCTCCCTTTAAGCAGTGAAAAAAGCCTGTGGCAATCATTACTTGTGTTTAGACTGCCCACAATATTTGTCCATCTTTTCAGTGTAATGCCAATGAGCTTGGGTTTTAGTCGAGAATCATGACTGCAATCATTTTAATGAGGAGTGATTTTCACCTGGCGCTTTAACCATTTTTAGTCTAAACACCGCCTATTTCTTGGCTATAACAAATTTCTAGGCCTTTGACCTTAAAGTATGTCAATTTCTTTTCATATATATGACCAAAATTCTGCTCCAAGATCAAAAAGAAAGTTATGAAAAAAATCAACAACACTGATAAGCAGAGATAACAAAAAGACTGAATTCTGGACTTTGAGGCATTAAATCGTTACTGGGCAAGAGCCAAATGTCATTAGTAATTAGTAGTTGGAATGCTGATTTGCAAAACTTCAAGGGCTGGATTTTGTGAATGGAGGTGAGATAGCTGCTTGTCATGTCAATGTCCCACCTCCATCCTCGCCTGACCAACCAGAGGGATTTTCCCCTGATTGAGCTTGTTAAGCCCGCCCTGCGGGCTCAGCAGGCCAATTAGGGAGGAAGTCACTGACAGATCACATCAACGTCAGACATGCTATCTGTCAAGACTTCTTGAAAGAAGAAATGTCAGCGTTTGACAGCTCTGTGAAGCTGTCAAACAATGACATTCTCTTTAGTTTGATGAGTCCTTGTGTTCAGGACTCATAAAACCTTTCAAATTTGTAAATTTCACATGGCTATTGGAACGGAGGTTCCAATAGCCATTCTGTGAAATTGACAAGCAGGATGTCTGCTCTCCTGATCCACCACAGCTAAAGGCTGTATGAAGAAAACAAGGTAAGTGAACACTTTTGAAAACTTATCACTCGCCTTACATACTTACCACTCCACACTTGCACCCATCATTCACCTCTACACCTTACTTCCAGGTGCCTCCGACCGCCGCAGACCTCCTCCACATCTCCTCCAACCCGGCGGGGTTCTCCAAGGTCGGGAAGCCTTCACCTGTGAAGGTAAAATGGCACTAATCCTTTTTTCTGCCTGTTAACTACCTGTTAACAGGCAGTTAAGAGGATTAAATGCCTTTTCCACCTCCAGGAGACGGGACCCGAAGTTACACATCTTCCCGCCTCCTGGCAAAAGGGCACGGAGGCAGGATGGGGGCGGCTTTGCCATCCGCCCCCACTTTCTCCGAGTTTACCGGCTGTCCTGTCTCCATGGAAAATCCAGCCCCGAATGTCTGTCAGCAGTTTGTTGGTCAGTAGGCTTTTAATCCAAGCCATAATGTGAAGAATGTGAAGAACTCTTAGACTATTATCTTGTACCGATTTCCGCATAAAACAAATGCAGCACCAGGCTACTCTCTAAATATTTTATGCAGCTTTAAATATAGCAGAAACTTTAAAAGCATTTCAGCCAATAAAGATAGATAATGGGGAAACCAACTTTTATGTTCTACAGGGAAGATTATGCGGTATCCACGTGGACCCTTTCAATGATAGACTGGGATGTAAAGACTTCCTCCCCATCCGCCCCATATTCCTATGCCGGAGAGCATATCAGGTTCATTTTTTTTACTGGACTTTGCCTGTCCTGCTAGACTCCAGCAAATTTATATTGGCAAGTGAATGACTATGTAGAAAAACACTTAAAGATAACCCATTATGATTGGCTCCAGGGGGAGTCACGGATGTGAGGTGAAAAGAGAAGCATATTTATCACATAAACAGCAAACAAGAGCTGCTGCTACTCCCACCACACAAGTTATTAGGTATTTCCCAGTATAATTGCAGTCGGTGAATTGTCTTATTACCAACTAATGATCATATTTCTTTGGGGGGTGGTAGGAGGTGGGAGCACAGAGCCAAGCCAACCTTCCATGGCAAATTTGGCAATCCAATACCTGAGCTAGGCAGAGCCACATAATCTGGGCACTATTGACATTCGACCAAATTTAAGGTAATTAGCAAATGAACCAGAGGTGAGATGAGAAGAATTTTTTTACGCAGCAAGTTGTTATAATCTGGAATGCACTACCTGAAAGGGCGGCAGAAGCAGTTTTAATAGTAACTTTCAAAAGGGAATTGGATATATACTTGAAAAGGAAAAGTTTGCAAGGCTATGGGGAAAGAGCAGGGGAGTGGGACTAATTGGATAGCTCTTACAAAGAGTCAGCACAGGCACGATGGGCTGAAAGGCCTCCTTCTGTGATGTATCATTCTATGATTCTAACTTATTTGTGGAAGCTGGAATGGTAGACCTCTCACTGCGAAGTGGGATTCTTCCCAATTGTTTCCAGATAACCTGCAAGCCAAAGTAAGGTGGCCCTCGTGGACAAGGAACACAATGTTTACCAGTGATTTGCTCTGGTAAACTGCAGCATTAGATGGTTAAAATTCAACAGTACCATTTGGGGGTTGTATAGGCCTTGGTTCTGCCAATCTGTACCTCAGATATCTTGACTTAGTTAAGTGGGATGTGTCCCTCTGGCAAACCTGTGCCCTTGGCTACTCACTTGAGGTAAGAATGTGATGTGGTGGAAAATGAGTGAGATAATAACTTTTTAAAGAGAGGGGAATTAAGATGAAAAAGAAATAAACTTCTTATTTTCATCTCTTTGTGCTTATTAAGGCTCCCAGACCACTGCCAAAGTCATTCTGTGGCTTGTCTGGTAGATAAGCACAAGAGCAGGTCTAGTTGGCCTCAAAGATAAGTATAGATGAGGGAGGCCATATGGCCCATCACTCCACAGCATGTGAATGTAGATTTCTCAATAGGTTGAATTGGAGATTCTTAAACATAATTTTTTTATGTCATGTGTATCAGACACCCATCTGATCAGTTTCCCTGGCTCTGTGCCCAGATGCACTGGTTCGCTTGGGTACAGCCAATATTAATTTGAAAGCAAGGAATACTGGGTGGATTCCTTTACAAGCATGTAAGCCAACCCACTAGATTTTACAATATTTATTGAGCCCAGGTGATCCAGTGCAACTGGGCACAGACCCAGGAAAATCTCCCCTGATATCTCTGTGAGGTCGCCTCTCATTTGCTTCCTTTCAAGGCTAAAGTGACCTAAGGTTTTTCTAACCTTTTCTCATAACTCATTCTTCTGACACTAGGCATCGACCATTTGTCCCTTTGCTGCACCATTTCCAGGGTTTAGATATTTCACTTGTACCTTGGTGAGGAGAAATGAATGTAACATTCAAGGTGTGCCTGGCCAGAGCACCATAGAGCTTTAGCATAACTTCAGATTTATGTTACTGATTTGGCAATATAGGAGTAATTCTGCAATTCCAACAGCGAAGCTGCACTCAAAGTTGAAGATAAAGCTACAATGTTGTAACCCCGATTCTCCAACCTGTACTCCCTATAGGAGCAGCTCCCCACTGGATGTGGATGATTGTGTGGAATCATCCCTCATAGAATCATTCTGTTTGCTCGGTGCTTTCTACTTAGTAATGATAAGCCATGGTAAACGTTGAGTTAACTATCAATTCCAGCTTGCTTTTTGCCTCTGTCATATTCAATGAATGGTGTTGAAATGGCTAAGTATGCATCCTATCTTTTCTTCCCATGTATAACCCTTTGTACTTATCAATATCAAATTACATCTGCCATAATTCTGTCCACTTGCAAATGTTGTCTAGGTCCTTCTGTAGTTCCTTGGCTGCTTTATCAGACTTGGCCACACAATACCCTAGATCAGTATCATCTGTGAACTTGATCAATTTGCAAGGTTGGCATTCCCTCCCTCCTTCTGAGAAAATGTCTGACACCTCCTTTGCCAAGATAAATCAGTTGAGCTCAGGAACTCACTCTAAGGATGAAATCATGGGCAACGATCCATGTCCTATCATTCCACAGCACATTTGCTGCAGAAAAAATAATTCAACTATGATTGGTGTGGAGATGTTTAAGCATCTGTGCTGTTCCAGGCAACACATGTAGTGTAATTGTAAAGGTTGCAATGTTTTGAGCATACCCTGATAGTTTGTGGGTAAACACACCACTCTGCCTGCAATGGAGCCATACAGTGCAAAAAGGTCCCAGGTTTAATCCCTGGTCTGTGCTCAGTTAGTTAATCGCACTGGGTGGTGGTTGGAGTGCTTTTTTTAAAATATCCGTTCCGGGGATGTGGGCATTGCTAGCAAGGCCAGCATTTAGTGCCCATCCCTAATTGCCCTTGAGTAGGTGGTGGTGAGCCACCTTTTTGAACCACAGAGGGCAGTTAAGAGTCAACCACATTGCTGGAGTCATATATAGGCTCAGACCGGGTAAGGATGGCAGATTTCCTTCCCTAAAGGACATTCGTGAACCAGTTGGGTTTTTACGACAATCCGATAGCTTCATGGTCACCATTACTGATACTAGCTTTTTATTCCAGATTTTTATTTAATTAATTGAATTTAAAATCCCCAGCTGCCCGTGGTGGGATTGCTACAATTGGCCTCATTGCACTGAGCTAATGGGTTAAAAAAAAATCAGTCAGAGTTCCTGCTCCAGATCACTATCCAGTGACCTCTGCTGAAACCGAGTGCGTATGGACGTTGGGTGAGAACAGTATCAAGTTCAGTTGTTACGCCCTGCAGAGTACATTAGAATTACACAGAATTTACAGCATAGAAACAAGCCATTGGACACTAGCCAGTCTGTGCCGGTGTTCATGCTCCACACAAGCCTCCGCTGACCCTACTTTATCTCACCCTATCAATATATCCTTCTATTCCTTTCTCCATCATGCAATTATCTAGCTTTCCCTTAACTGCATCTATGTTATTCGCTTCAACTACACCATGTGGTAGCAAGATCCCCATTCTAATCACTCACTGGGTAAAGGAGTTACTCCTGTATTCCTTATAGGATTTATTAGTGATTGTCTTAGTAAAGTAGCCTACAGACTTTCACGTGGGATTTTCCTTTGCTGCCCTCGCCAGCTTGCCAATTTCTTCCCATTGAAGCGATTGGCGAGTGCAGAAGCAGAAAACCCTGGCCTCACTGGCTGGGCTCACACATGAAAGGTTAGGTGAGGTACTGAGCTGTATCTCACCCCATGGTATGCCACTGAACTCAATCAGGAGAGAGGAGAGAAAAGTGTGGAAAAAACGAGTCTGATTTAGACCTCTGGGCTCAATAATCAGTTGCTCTCTATTGCTAACTCGTGAAATCAGGAGTGAACCCTGTGGGCGCTCCACCCTGCTGAGAGTGTGAATCAAACCTAAAATGTATTTTCCTTTACGGACCAATTATAAACTTTAAAGAACTAGAACTTCACAATGACTATTGGATTAGAGCGACTCCGGCAGTATTGAAAAGCCAGAGATCAATAGGAGTGTAATATGCTTTGCGGTTGTTACATTTCTTGCCTAACATTTGTCTAATTCCATTGTCTTGTCTATAGTTCACAGATATCCTGCTGTCCAAATCCTATTCCGCACTCTGTCTCGTGCACCCATCTTCCCTGTCCTCATTTACCCACATTGGCTCCTGAACCTCCAGTATCTCATTCAACATTCTCATCCTTGTATTTTTTTTAAATTCATTCCTGGAATGTGGGCGTCACTGGCAAGACCAGTATTTATTACCCATCCCTAATTGCCCTTAAGAAGGTGGTGGTGAGCCACCTTCTTGAACCGCTGCAGTCCGTGTGGTGAAGGTACTCCCACAGTGCTGTAAGGGAGGGAATTCCAGGATTTTGACCCAGCGACGATGAAGGAACGGTGACATATTTCCAAGTCAGGATGGTGTGTGACTTGGAGGGGAACTTGCAGGTGATGGTGTTCGCATGCGCCTGCTGCCCTTGTCCTTCTAGGTGGTAGAGGTCACGGGTTTGGGAGGCGCTGCCGAAGAAGCCTTGGTGAGTTGCTGTAGTGCATCTTGTAGATGGTACACACTGCAGCCACGGGTGCAGGGAGTGAATGTTTAAGGTGGTGGATGGGGTGCCATTTATTTAAATATATCCACAGCCTCACTCCTCCCTATCTCTGTAACCTCTTCCAGTCCTACAATTTTCTCCAAATTCTATTCCTCTGATTCTAATTTTCCCACCTTCCTTTACCCCAGGAGTAAGAAGTGAAATCTGTGGAGCATTTTACAGACAAAAGTTTAATAATAGACTTGTGAAATATATTACCAGGGGAGGTTATTAAATATTAATGGATTCAAAAGATGTGTTTTTGGAGACAGAATGAGTGCAGGGATATCATGAGAAGCTGAGTTGATCTCTTAAAAAGGGATGGGCATGTTGGACCAAATGACCTTTTCCTGTACTTAAAAATTCTTATATTCTTAAAAATTCTTATATTCCTATGCCTCATATACCTATAATAAAAGCACATTGAGTGCTAATGCAACAAATGTACGAAAGGAAGCATGATGCAATCAAAAAAGAGTTCCATATAAAAGAAAGAAAGACTTGCATTTATATAGCACCTTTCACGACCATCAGGACGTCCCAAAGCGCTTTACAGCCAATGAAGTACTTTTGAAGTGGAGTCACTGTTGTAATGTGGGAAACGTGGCAGCCAATTTGCACACAGCAAGGTCCCACAAACAGCAATGTGATAATGACCAGATAATCTGATTTAGTGATGTTGATTGAGGGATAAATATTGGCCAGGACACCGGGGATAAATTGTCTGCTCTTCTTCGATATAGTGCGATGGGATCTATTACGTCCACCTGAGAGAGCATAAGGGGCCTCGGTTTAGCATCTCATCCGAAAGACTGCATTCTCCGACAGTGCAGCACTCGCTCAGTACTGCACTGGAGTGTCAGCCTAGATTTCTGGAGTGGGACTTGAAACCACAACTTTCTGACTCATAAGCGCAATAGGGCAGCACTACTCAACCATTATTGTACTTTTATCATGAGTTTATTAATCATATGAATATAAAAACAGGGAAAGATCACATGGCCCAACAAGCTCATTCCTTTTTGATAGATCAATCTCACGTTCTCACCATATTCTTCAAACTCTACTTTCTCCAGAAATACATCCAATTGTCTTTTGAACCCATTTATATTGTCCACTCCAATCAACTTGCCCAGTAACATATTCCACATGTCTATTAGAGAAAAAAAGGTCTTGCTGGGTACCAAATTCAAATCAGCTGTTTTGTAAACAGAAAAGTATCGTCACTTGGAAATTCTGACCAGATTTTTGTCTAAGGAACTGCAAAATTCATTCTGTCTTTTCCTCAGTTTATGAATTCAGACAGATCTATAATCAAGCCAGGATAGAACAAAATCTTTCCCCACAAACTGCTATACACAGAATGATTTTAAGACAGGAGCAATCCTGCACAGTCCACATGACTCTGTGTGTACATCACTGAGACACCAAACATTGTTTGAATACCTTTCCCCTTCAAACTACAAGCTGCTGTGAGTATTGAGCTTCTTTTGTAGCTTAGCAACCTACTTTCCTTTGTGTGCTAGCTTTAATATGTCTTGTATCAAACCTTCCAGTAAATTTGATGATGGATATGTACAAAATAGATTCAATTTTGGGTTTATTTTTTGATATCTGGAGTCACATTGTATTAGATATTAAAGCTGCGAAGATAAGGCTGCAGTAGCCTAGTGGTAATATTACTGGCCTAGCGATTCAGAGGCCTGGACTAATAATCCAAAGAACATGAGTTCAAATCTCACCGTGACAGTTTGAAAACTTGAATTCAGCATAAAAAATCTGGAAATAAAAAAGCTGGTACCAGTAAAAGTGTCCAGTCTTAACTGCCCTCTGAAGTGACCTAGCAAGCCACTCAGTTATCATAGAGTTATACAGCACAGAAAGAGGCCCTTCGGCCCATCGTGTCCGCGCCAGCCATCAAGCCCCGTCTATTCTAATCCCATTTTCTAGCACTTGGTCCGTAGCCTTGTATGCTATGGCGTTTCAAGTGCTCATCTAAATGCTTCTTGAATGTTGTGAGGGTTCCTGCCTCTACCACCCTTTCAGGCAGTGAGTTCCAGATTCCAACCACCCTCTGGGTGAAAAAGTTTTTCCTTAAATCCCCTCTAAACCTCCTGTCCCTTACCTTGAAACTATGCCCCCTGGTTATTGACCCCTCTACTAAGGGGAAAAGTTCATTTCTATCTACCCTATCTATGCCCCTCATAATTTTGTACACCTCAATCAGGTCCCCCCTCAGCCTTCTCTGCTCTAAGGAAAACAACACCAGCCTGTCCAGTCTCTCTTCATAGCTGAAGCGCTGCAGCCCAGGTAACATCCTGGTGAATCTCCTCTGCACCCTCTCCAATGCAATCACATCCTTCCTATAGTGTGGCGACCAGAACTGCACACAGTATTCCAGCTGTGGCCTAAGTAGCATTTTGTACAGCTCCATCATAACCTCCCTGCTCTTATATTCTATGCCTCAGCTAATGAAGGCAAGTATCCCATATGCCTTTTTAACCACCTTATCTACCTGTCCTGCTGCCTTCAGGGATCTATGTACATGCACACCAAGGTCCCTCTGATCCTCTGTCCTTCCTAGGGTCCTACCATTCATTGTGTATTCCCTTGCCTTGTTAGTCCTCCCAAAATGCATCACCTCACACTTTTCAGGGTTAAATTCCATTTGCCACTGTTCTGCCCATCTGACCAACCCGTCTATATTGTCCTGTAGCCTGAGGCTTCCCTCCTCGCTATTTACCACCCCACCAATTTTCGTGTCATCTGCGAACTTACTGATCATACCTCCTGACGTAAGAAAACTACTAGGCACTTGGTCTAAGCGTTAAACAAAGATTTAATCAACTGTTTTACAACATGGAGGTCGAGTTGTGTCCTTAACTAGTTCCTGTTAAGAATGTCCTGCGCAAGCTGGGCCCATGCCTGAGTATTTATACTCTCCCTGGACAGCGCCACTCAGTATTATTTCATAAGTCTTCCTTTCATGAATGACAGATTCATGTCACCCCCTACATTCATATCTAAATCATTAATGTACACTACAAACAGCAAAGGACCCAGCACCGATCCCTGTGGTACACCACTGGACACAGGCTTCCAGTCACAAAAACAACCTTCGACCATCACCCTCTGCCTCCTGCCACTAAGCCAATTTTGGATCCAATGTGCCAAGTTGCCCTGGATCCCATGGGCTCTTACCTTCTTGACCAGTCTCCCATGCGGGACTTTGTCAAAAGCCTTACTGAAGTCCATGTAGACCAGATCAACTGCACTACCCTCATCCACACACCTAGTAACCCCCTTGAAAAATTCAATCAAATTGGTCAGACATGATCTTCCCCTGACAAAGCCATGCTGACTATCCTTGATTAATCCTTGCCTCTCCAAGTGGAGACTAATTCTGTCCCTCAGAATTTTTTCCAATAATTTCCCTACCACTGATGTTAGGCTCACTGGCCTGTAATTCCTTGGTTTATCCCTACTACCCTTCTTGAATAATGGTACTACGTTAACTGTTCTCCAGTCCTCTGGCACCTCCCCTGTGGCCAGAGAGGTTCTGAAAATTTGTGTCAGAGCCCCTGTAATCTCCTCCCTTGCTTCACACAGCAGCCTGGGATACATCTCGTCTGGGCCTGGGGATTTATCCACTTTTAAGCCGGTAAAACCGCTCGTACCTCCTCCCTCTCAATACTAATTTGTTCAAGTATATCACAATCCCCCTGCCTGATTTCTATGCCTACATCGTCCTTCTCCATAGTGAACACAGATGCAAAATATTCATTTAAAACCCCACCTACATCTTCTGGCTCTACACACAGATTGCCACTTTGGTCCCTAATGGGTCCCACTCTTTCCCTGGTTATCCTCTTGCCCTTAATATACTTATAAAACACCTTGGTATTTTCCTTTATTTTGCCCACCAGTGTTATTTCATGCCCCCTCTTTGCTCTCCTAATTTCTTTTTTAAGTACCCCCCTGCACTTTCTATACTCCTCTAGGGCTTCCACTGTTTTTAGTCCTTTGTTTCTGCCAAAAGCCTCCCTTTTTTTCCTAATCCATTCTCGTATATCCCTTGACATCCAGGGTTCCCTGGGCTTGTTGGTCCCACCCTTGACCTTTACAGGAACATGTTGCCGTTGTACTCTCTCTATTTCCTTTCTGAAAGACTCCCACTGCTCTGATGTGGATTTTCCTTCAAGTAGCTGATCCCAGTCCACTTTGGCCAGATCCCGCCTTATCATATTAAAAACGGCCTTCCCCCAATTTAGAACCTTTATTTCTGGTCCATCTTTGTCCTTTTCCATGACTACCTTAAATCTCACTGAATTATGGTCACTGTCACCAAAATGCTCTCCTACTAACACTTCTACCACTTGCCCAGTTACATTCCCTAGAATTAGGTCCAGTACCGCCCCCTCTCTTGTTGGACTTTCTACATGCTGGCTCAAAAAGCTCTCCTGGATGCACTTTAAGAATTCCGCACCCTCTAAGCCTTTCACACTCTGACTATCCCAGTTAATATTGGGGAAGTTGAAATCCCCTACTATTATTACCCTATTATTTCTACACTTCTGTGAGATTTGCCTACATATCTGTTCCTCTATCTCCCCCTGACTGTTTGGGGGCCTATAGTACACTCCCAGCAAAATGCTTGCCCCCTTTTTGTTTTTAAGTTCTACCCATATTGCCTCATTAGAGGAACCTGCTAAGATATCATCCCTCCTTACAGCAGTAATTGACTCCTTGATTAATATTGCGACACCCCCTCCTCTTTTACACCCCCCTCTGTCTCGCCTGAAGATTCTATACCCCGGAATATTGAGCTACCAGTCCTGCCCCTCCGTCAACCATGTCTCTGTGATCGCAACAATATCATACTCTCATGTGTTCATCAACACCTTCAATTCATCTGCCTTACTCGCAAGACTCCTTGCATTAAAATAAATGCCATCCAGCCTTGCCATACTCCTTTGTGCCGTTACATATTTGCTCTGCCTTCCAGGCTGACTTGTTTTTTCCTCTATATTTGGCTGTGCATCACCCCCTACTATAGCTCCACTCCGTATCCCATCCCCCTGCCAAGTTAGTTTAAACCCCCCCAACAGTACTAGCAAACCTCCCCGCAAGGATGTTGGTCCCATTCTGGTTCAGGTGCAACCCGTCCGACTTGTACAGGTCCCACCTTCCCCAGAAGCAGACCCAGTGATCCAGGAAACTAATGCCCTCCCTCCTGCACCAACTCTTTAGCCACGCATTCATCTGCTCTATCCTCCTATTCCAATACTCACTAGCACGTGGCACCGGGAGTAATCCAGAGATTACAACCTTTGAGGTCCTGCTTTTTAATCTGCTACCTAGCTCCCTAAATTCTTGTTGCAGGACCTCATCCCTCTTTCTACCCATGTCGTTGGTACCAATGTGAACCACGACCTCTGACTGTTCGCCCTCCCCCTTCAGAATGCCCTGCAGCCGTTCAGTGACATCCTTGACTCTGGCACCAGGGAGGCAACATACCATTCTGGAGTCACGTCTGCAGCCACAGAAACATTTATCTGTTCCCCTTACGATAGAATCCCCTATCACTATTGCTCTCCCACTCCTTTTCCTCCCCTCCTGTGCAGCTGAGCCACTCGTAGTGCCATGGACTTGGCTCTTGCTGCATTCCCCTGAGAAACCATCTCCCCCATCAGTATCCAAAACGGGAAATCTGTCGGAGAGGGAGATGGACCCAGGGGACTTCTGCACTACCTTCTTAGTTCTTTTACTCTGTCTGGTGGTCACCCATTCCCTGTCTGCCTGTGCACTCTTTACCTGTGGTGTGACCACCTTGTTAAACGTGCTATCCACGAAGATCTCAGCTTCGCGGATGCTCCACAGTGACTCCAGCCGCAGCTCCAGCTCCGAAACGTGGATTTCGAGTAGCTGCAGCTGGAGACACTTCCTGCACATGTGTTCGCCCTGGACACCTAAAGTGTCCCTGACTTCCAACATAGCACAGGAGGAGCACTCCACGCTGCCAAGCTGCCCTGCCATGTCCTACCCTTAATTTACACCCTTTAAATTAAAGAATATTAAATACACTAGGGACCTTACTTCCCTTTAAACACTACTTACTCTAGAGACCTTACTTTTACTTTAATGACTGGAATGTAGAACTACTGTAGAAATACTCACCGCTGGTTCTCTGTCCCCTCTTGTGCAGCTTTTTAGCTCCTGCTCTCCTGGAAGCTGACAAAGATGGAAAAAGAAAGGAACACCTCCCTCCCCGAACTCCCTCACTCACCAAACTGCACTTCCGATCTGCACTCCGTGACAAACTACCAAACCATTACAAAGAAAAACAAGAATCAAACTTGTCTCCTGACTAATCAATCAATAGCCTCACAGTCATACTTCAAGAATCATATCTATAACACAACATCCCAAACTCCTCCATCACTATCCCTGAGTATGTCCTGTTTCACCAGCAGGATAGATCCACCAGAGGTGGGGCCACAGAAGGGGAAATTGGCCCTTGAAGTCTTCAACATTGACAGTGGACCCCATGAAGTCTCATGGCAAGGAAACCTCCTGCTAAGTACCACCTACCACCCTCTCTCAGCTGATGAATCAGTAATTCTCTTAAACATCACTTGGTTCTAGCACAGCTACAACACTGGCATCTAACCAACAATGTGAAAAATTGTCCAGGTATATCCTGGCAACAAAAAACAGGATAAATCCAACCCAGCCAATTACTGCCCTATCAGCTTACTCCCAATCATCAGCAAAGTGATGGAGGGTGTCATCAACAGTTCTATACTCATCAATAACTTGCTCACCAATGCTGAGTTTGGGTTCCGCCAGAACCACTTGGCTCCAGACTTCATTACAGCCTTGGTCCAAACATGGACAAAAGAGCTAAATTTCAGAGGTGAGGTGAGAGTGACTGCCCTTGATATCAAGAAAGCATTCGACTGAGTGTGGCACTAAGGAGCCCTCGTAAAACTGAAATCAATGGGAATCAGGGGGAAAACTCTCCAGTGGCTGGAGTAATACCTGGCACAAAAATTATGGATGTGGCTGTTGGAGACCAATAATCTCAGCCCAGGTCATCACTGCAGGAGTTCCTGAGGTCAGTGTCCTAGGACCAATTATCTTCAGCTGCTGCATCAATGACCTTCCCTCCATCATAAGGCCAGAAGTGGGGCTAATCACTGTTGATTGCACAGTGTTCAGTTCCATTCACAATTCTTCAGATAATGAAGCAGTCCATGCCCGCATACATCAAGACCTGGATGACATCCAGGCTTAGGCTGATAGGAGGCAAGTAACATTTGCGCCACACAAGTGCCAGGCAATGACCACCTTCCCTTAACATTCAATGGCATTACAATCACCAAATCCCCCACCATCAACCTCCTGGGGATCACCATTGACCAGAAACTAACTGGATCAACCACATAAATGCCATAACTCCTAGAGTAGATCAGTGGCTGAGTATTCTGTGGCAAGTGGTTCACCTCCTGATTTCCCAAAGTCTTTCCACCACCTACAAGGCACTAGTCAGGAGTGGGATGGAATACTCTCCACTTGCCTGGATGAGTGCAGCTCCAACAACACTGAAGAAGCTCGACACCATTCAGGACAAAGCAATCTACTTGATTGCCACTTTAGCCACTAGCCTAAATATTCATTCCCTCCACCATTAGTGTACCGTGGCTGCAGTGTGTATTATCCACAGGATGCACTGCAACATCTCGCCAAGGCTCTTTCGGGTGCACCTCTCAAACCCGCAGCCTCCACTACCCAGAAGGAAAAGGGCAGCAGGTGCATGGGAACACCATTACCTCCATGTTCCACTCCAAGTCACCCACATATAGATTTGGACATATATCGCCATTCCTTCATCGTTGTTGGGTCAAAATCCTGGAACTCTCAACCTAACAGCATTGTGGGAGTACCTTCACCGCACGGACTGCAGCGGTTCAAGAAGGCCCACCAGCATTTCTCAACGGCAATTAGAGATGGGCAATCAATGGCAGCCTTGCTAGCGGATGCCCACATGTCAAAAATGAATTAAAATAAATGAATTTCCAATCAATAATTAACTTCTTGTTTAGATTTTTAGACATAGTTGATTGTTATTTTATTTAAAACTTTTTTCAGTCAATTTTGTTGGGGGCATTCACCCTGGTTCCTGTGTCTGTCCCCCATCCCCCCAGTCTGTCTTAGGCATTCACCAATTCCGATCAAGAGGACAGATAGGCAATCTGCTCTGTGGCCACATGCAAGAGCAGCCAGGAGATGGGTCTTACATTAAATTTTTCTTGTCTCCAATGTTGTGTTCCCAAACGCTGCACCTGTGTCATCTAGGCGAGATTTTATGTATAATTGGGATCCACAAACAGCTAAGCAGGATGGATCACCTTTCTTTCCCTAAAGCAAAGCTAAATAAGAACTGCACAAATGTTTAAACAAGCCCCGGAGAATCTTGCACTTCTCTATTTTTGCAGTGCATTATGGTTTAATTACAGTTAGCCTCTCTCAAAAACTCATTCCCAGTGATCAATATGAAAGCCATATTGTGGTGACAGGCATATTGTACTGAGGGAGGTGGGTGAACTGGAGGCTATAGGAGGCGCAGCAGCAGCTGCACTCTAGCCGGGATGGTGATAAAATTAAGTGTTTAGTTGCTAGCAGCAAACAGGCAAAGCTCCCAGCAGCTGTCGAAGGGAAAAAGCACTTCGCAAAATATCTTCTCTCCCCAACAAGTACAGCTCGAAAACAGAAATAAAATGTTTAACAACAAGCAATAGCAGCTAATTAGGTTCGCTCGCATGTTCTGATGTTTATTAGTAATTACCGGCAGAGTCCCTGTGGCGTTGCTCGTGGTGAGTGGGAGTATGCGCGCTATTCTGTTATGCAACATACAATACATTATCAGGACCACTGATTTACGGTGATCGCATAAGTCACGATGCCTTGTTATTCCAGAGCACTGCGGTAATATTAGTGACATTTTCAAGCTCATGTCCCATGGTTATGTGCATATTTATAGGGAAACTGTAAATTAGTGGCCCTGATTATGGTTACATATCTGTTAAACAACAAAGTTAATTGTATCCCTTACCCTTTTTAAAGCCCAGGATGTTCCAGGTTGAAGGTAGATCAGTTGTAGGAACTGAGTGTAGCAGAATTGTGGAGTTAGTGGGGCTGTGTGGGGCGGTGGTGTTGGGATGGGGTGTGGCAGCGGGAATCCTGGGGTACAGTTATATTGGGGGGGGGGCAGGAGAGGGGGGGCAAATTTAAAATTCTCACCTTTGTGTTTAAATCCCTTCATGGCTTCACCCATACCTATCATTTATAACCTCTTTCAGTGCTACAACCGCCACACCCTCCAAACTTTCCATTCCTCTGACTCTGGCCTCTTGTGTATCTTCCCCTCGCTTTGTCACACCAATGGCCTCTGTGCCGTCAAACACCTAGGCCCTATGCTCCGGAGTTGCCTTCCTAAACCCATCTGCCTCTCTACCTTCCTCTCCTCCTTTAAGACCTTACTTAAAACCTGGCTCTTTGATCAAGCTTTCGGTCACCCCTCCTAATATCTCCTCTTTGGCCCAGCATCCATTTTCTCTTTCGTTACACCTCTGTGAAGTGCCCCGGGATTTCTTTTTACGTTAAAGGCATATCGTGACAGAAATATGACAGTCAAAATAGCAGTAGAATGACAGAAGCATGTGCAACCGGAATGTGCCACAGGTAATAATGGTGGCATTTACAGGAAGTGCACACATAGGCAAGACCGTTATTACACTATAGATGTCGGGGGTCAGTGTTCATAGGTTCAGGCATTAAGTTCAGATTAAGGTTTGAAATTCTGATTGTCTGAATCACAAGGTGAACCCAAATGACCACATTTTAAGACAGCTCAGCCCCAGCCAAAAGATCACTACACCAGTGTGAGGTTTCTGTTCCTCACACTTGCCATCCTATGGCATTTCTGAATGAGACGATTGTTTTTTTCTCTCTATTGAGAAACCTCTGGTCAATGGCCTTCAGGTTCAGGAAACCATCAAGTTTGTGAAAAGAATAGGAGAAAAGAAGAGATAAATCTAGAACCAGTGATGCAATGATGCCAAGTTTGAAGTTTAAAAGCCTATATGTAAGAATGTCAGCTTAACGGAAAACTGTCCAATTATGTGGATAGATTTATGCTGTGGCATTTTTATCAATTAGGAACTATTTTGAGACTGCCCAAATGCACTTCACTTTGGACTCATCCAGTTGGCAGAGAGAGGAGAGAATTACTGGAGCTCCTTACGGTTTTACCACTTTGCTTGGTGGGCGGGGCTCCTGCCAGCAGCGTGAACTCAGAAATCTACTCGCAAAAGTTAACGCTAAGGGAGTTGCTCTAATGGTTCACTTAGTAATAAAACTGCCTGGTATGGAATTGAGACATACTGAAAGGGAGACTTGCATCGTATCATGAAACAATGAGAAACATCTCAAAGCATTTCACACAAATTGCATTTGAATTGCAGTCACTGTTATGCAAACAAACACAGCAGCCAAATTTACACCAGTTTTTTTTTTTTTATGGTGGATGAATAGTTCCATGAGATCTTTAAGATCTACGCCCAGCTGAACAGGCAGACAGGTCCTGGGTTTGACATCTCATCAGATGGACAGCACCTCTGGTAATGCAGCACTCCCTCAATACTGTACTGCAATATTAGGTCAAGTCTAGAGCTGAAGTCAGAACTCACAACCTTCTGAGTCAGAGGTGAGAGAGCTACTAACCGAGCCAAATGCACATACAGACCAGAAGGACTGGATTTTATCTCCAGTCTGTGAAAAGAAAGACTTGCATTTCTGTAGCACCTTTCATGACCACTGGATGTCCCAAAGCGCTTTACAGCCAATGAAGTACTTTTTGAAGTGTAGTCACTGTTGTAATGTAGGAAACGCGGCATCCAATTTGCGCACAGCAAGCTCCAACAAACAGCAATGTGATAATGACCAGATAATCTGTTTTTTTTTTGTGATGTTGGTTGAGGGATAAATATTGGCCAGGCCACCGGGGAGAACGCCCCTGCTCTTCTTCGAAATAGTGCCATGGGATCTTTTACATCCACTTGAAAAAGCAGACGGTGTCCTGGCCAATATTTATCCCTCAACCAACATCACAAAAAAAACAGATTATCTGGTCATTATCACATTGCTGTTTGTGGGAGCTTGCTGTGCGCAAATTGGATGCTGCGTTTCCTCTCTCAGGTTTAACGTCTCATCCGAAAGATGGCACCTCCGACAGTGCAGCAATCCCTCACTACTGCACTGAAGTGTCAGCCTAGATTTTTGTGCTCAGGTCTCTGGAGTGAGACTTGAACCCACAACTTTCTGACTCAGAGGCGAGGGTGCTGCCCACTGAGCCACAGCTGACCTTAACTCAGGTAGCAGTAAGTACAACTGACTTCAGTGTCCCTGGGATAGGGAGGTTGACAAAATCAGCTTGCGTTGTACTCATTTACATATTGTAAGAGCATGATCTGGCTTGATTGTAATGCCCTCATAACGAAAACAGCAATTAACATTTATATAGCACTTTTAACATAGTAAAATGTCCCAAGGCACTTCACAAGAGCATTATCAAACAAAATTTAATACTGAGCCACATAAAGAGGTATTCGGACAGGTGAGCAAAAGCCTGGTCAAAGAGGTAGGTTTTAAGGAGCGTCTTAAATGAGGAAAGAGGTATAAAGGCGGAGAGATTTAGGGAGGGAGTTCCAGAGCTTAGGGCCTATGAGGCTGAAGGCATGGCCGCCAATGGTGGAGCGATGAAAATTGGTGATGCATAAGATGCCAGAATTGGAGGAGTGCAGAGATCTCAGAGGGCTGTAGAGCTGAAGGTAATGGAGATAGGGAGGGAAGAGGCCACGGAGGCATTTGAAAACAAGGACGAGAATTTTAAAATTGAGGCATTGGCGGATCAGAAGCCAATGTAGGTCAGCGAGCACAGAGGTTATGGGTGAACAGGACTTGGGTGCGAGTTAGGACATGGGCAGCAGAGTTTTGGATGAGCTCAAGTTTACAAAGGGTGCAAGATGGGAGGCTGTCCAGGAGAGCATTGGAATTGTCGAGTCTAGAGGTACCAAAGTCATGGATGAGGGTTTCACAGTAAAATAACTTGCTGAAAGTCACCATTAGTCTTACACATGATAAATGTTTCATTGTGTGAAATAAATGACGGTGGCTGGTGGCTGTGCAACTGTACCACAGTACAAGTCGGTACCTTCAGAAAAGGAGGAGAAACAATTTGAAGGGATATTAGAAAAATAAATATAAAAAGAACCAAAAACATTGCTAAAAATGAAAATTGAATGACCAATAACAGATATTTTAAGCAACGGGCTTGTCTTAGATTTGATTTTTCCACAGGCATCAGTTACCAGGCAGCATTCATCTAGTTGAAGGGGCAGGTGGAAGGGGGGGTGCTGGATTTCTCAGTGATTGCTGCCAGTGCCTCACTCCATGATCCTATGAACAGGAGGTATGCTTGCTAGCCAGCAAATGTCAGCTATTGCTTCCTTCCAAGATGGAGCATCCAGCCATCGTGAGGTGCACCATCTGGCAATCAGAATGGGAAAAATGGCAAGATTCAATGGCAGGCACCACTGAGTGACAGGTAGCCCCAGGATTTGGACACGTAACCATCTGGTTGGGAGGCGATGGAATCTACCACCTGTATACTGGCCTCCCCAGAAAAGATAACTTTGGACCAAATATCGGTTCTGGAAGCAAAAGGGGTTGAAATTATTAGCAGCTTTCATGGTGGGGGTGGGGTGGGGGCGGGGGGGGGGGGGGGGCTGCGGTACATCAAAAAGGAAGTAAAATGGAGTCCTTTCAGGCAACTATGGTCATTTCAATTTCAATCTTCAAACTGAGATTGCAGTGCTGATCGGAACGATTGCTATTTAAAGAGCATCCAGTGTAATACAAACTGTCTAGCAGACATGAGCAGTTGAGCAAAATGCCTCCTGGCCAGGATAAAAATTAAGCCCCAATTTCAAAAATGGCTGCTCTATACTTAAGTCATTTTCCAGTCACTGCCAAAGGGGATGTGAGAGCCAAATATAATACAGTAACAGGCTCCTCCTAGAAACAGGCTGGAAGTATGAAGTCAACATCTGCACTTGTCCTGTTGTTTAGTATTGATGGAAATGAATGAGGGAATACCAACAAGGTCAGAGTTTTTTTTGCCACTGAATACAGATCTGTCATGCCTAATAGATGAAGCCCTTTAGTTTTTGAGGTACTCTGGCTGCTAGCAGCAGCCAAGGAGAAAATAGAAAGACGCTCAGGCATGAATGCCAATCAGACTGCACGGAATACAATGATGTATTTACATCTGCAAGGCTGTGCAGGAAGACAAGAGGTTTAAGCTAGCAGGTCTGGAGAAATTCCAGTCATTCCATTGTTCCCCACTGTTTTGTTCCAGCAGAGTGGGCATTTAACATAATTGTCAATTAATAAAAAGTGGAAGAGGTCTCATCTCAGGAACGCTAAGTGCCAATGATCCACAAATGTTCAGCTAATAAGACCACAATTAAATGATTGATTATTTCAAATCATACTCTGCAGTAGCAATTCTACGTTAGTTTGTGTCACAAAACGTACAAATATTAGCTGTCTTTTTTGAGCGCCGCACTGTTAAATATCTACTTTAGGGTGTATGACTATGCAATGGCCAGAACGGACCGTGACAACCATTACTCCACATGTGAGACTATGTCCATGAGACAAAGTGCTCATTGCCCCTCCTTTTTCTGAACTTAGAAACCTTAAGAACCAACAGAATGGCTGTGGAAAATAGAAAAAACACAAATTCCATCAGCTATAGGTCTATGTACAGCAGTCCACTGTCCAACATGAACGTTCTTGCAAATGATTCAAGTTTATCAATATTGAAATTTGTGAGGAATACAATTTCTGTGCTGAACTTCAATGGACCACCCATAATGCTGGAAACAGGTAAACATGAAATCCACCCTAAGTACCAAAAGCTCCAAAGGGAACTTTTTATTTTGTTTCTTTTTGCAGTCTATGGCTAATTTGACTGTCCATGTGCCATTAATGGATGCAAAATCCAGCTGACCGCTGCACCCAAATTGCCAATATAGGCCCCCGGCAGGTTAGGAGCATAAATTCTTAAATAGGCCCTGCCATTCTTTAATTTTGAGCCCTAAAACTGACACTTACTTGTTAAAGTTTTTTTTGGCTCCGCTGGTTAAATTGCTGAGAAATTCGATGTTTTTTTTAGAGCTTGCAATCTCCTGAACATGGGGTGAAAATCATGCTGCAGTGCCAATAAAAAAGAGTTTAATTGAAGATAGCACTAAAAAAATCTTTGCAATCGAATACTGGGTGACATTCAAAAACAAGCTCTTAAGCCCTGACTTTAACACCCGGACGTGAGTTCAGCACTGAGACGGCCGGTTCCGTTGGAGTGAGGCCTCATCTTCATCTCGCTGGTGAGTCTCCCGCTCGACCTCAGCACGAATCAGTCCCTGGCTGGAGGGAGCAGGAGTGAGATGTCGGTGGCAGGCGGCCACCGCTGAGGACCTTCTGAAAACGTCCCCCGCGGTCAAGTAAGTGCGTCGGGGCAGGGGGTACGGAGGGGGGTGGGAACCCAGGGCAAGAGAGGCCCAAGGTTTCCTGGGACCCAAGAGAAGTTCTCCTGGCCCAAAAAGAAGCATAAAAATCTTGTTTTAATTACTTTCTTGGCCCTCTTCCGCCCAAAACGCACCTTTTAAAATGGCACGGAGCATGAGTGCGGCACGAGCAAGGAGAGCACCACCTCGCTGCCCCAATTTTAACCCTTCGCACGCCTCAGCAACCTTCAGGCTACAGTTGCCAACTCTCCAGGATTGTCCTGGAGTCTCCTGGAATTAAAGGTTAATTTCTTGGACATTGCTGCGAGCAAACAAAGAGAAACATCGCGAGGGCATTACAAAAATTGTGGGGGGGTTTTCATTTTCTTTGAACACCTTCATTTATTAGTTAGAAAAAAATAATTGGAGAGGGGGAAAAAAGGCTGTTCGTTGGTGCTTGGAGGCAGGAGGTCATGTAGTGAAGCCTCCAGGAATAGTATCCAACTAGAGTTGGCAACCCTACTTCGGGCGCATGGGCTTGACATCGGGCTTTTAAATGAAATATCATATTTTACAGATTAAGTCAATATGTCTCTCAACTTTGTCTGCCCTGTTAATTTTTTTTAATGAATTATTAGATTTTAGCCATGGTTTAAGGTGTCTCAGCCTTTTCTGCCACCTCCATGCAATTTGTGTAGCGGTAATTCCACTAATTACAGTAAGTAGGTTGGGGCTGCTAAATACATAATCACTCCTGCTGCCCCGAACAACCCTCTGTATTATAATGAGGTCTGAACTAAGGCCGCTTTTTTGGCATGTGTGCGTTTGCATCACTGCAGTGAAGCATCAGCATGAGATGGAGTCAAAGTACTGTCTAGACATTTTGTCTAATGCTGTCATTAGAAGTCACAAAAACATGTGCTGGGGCAAAGGTACATTGTACTGCAAGGTACTTTATACGACTTCTCTGTTAATGAGGGAGCCAAAAACCATATGTGTTGCATCAGAGGTCATGCTAAATCACAGAGTGAGAGGCGCACTGTAGCTGCCTCGGTGGTGAATGCTATTATCTGAAATATCATGAGATTTAGAACGTAAAACTGCTTTGTAAAAAAGAAAATCTCTTCCGTCAAGTTGAAGGATGTTGGTGCTGGGGAATAGAACACTTTCCATTTCAGACACCCAAGGGCAGATTTTTCAATCGTTTTGCCTAATAATTGGGCGTTAAGTGGCCTTTACCGATTGAAAAAAAGGGCAGAGTTCTGTTATGTCGGACCTCCACACACTTAGCACCACATCTAATTTCACAATCCGATTTTTCAGTGCCCAAAAAGCAGTCGCTAGTTTCCCAGCAGATGTATATAAAATGCGGCCAGAATGATATGATTGCATAATTTATGCAATTTCCCAGCACTCACACCAGCATAGCACGGTTTCATCTACCCACCCATACAAAATGGGCATCCTGGACTGCTGGGGACTAGGCAGTTTACGGAAGTGCATTTAAAGAGCCCTATATGAAAATGGTCAAAGTATTTTGAGCCCATTTCTGCACCTACTTTCCTTGATTGTTCTCTGTTTCTATTTAAGCTCGAAGGATCTTCCGTGCCAGTTGTTGTAGCACTGCCATTTATTTTTCAACAACCACAACAATAGCACTCTGGGTTTCCCATGAGAACCGTCGAGCATTTTGGAGAATTGTCGTAGGTGCATGGCTGGGTTGACTATCTGTGCCATTAATAGATGCAAAACCCAGCTGACAATGAATGGATGTGGGGCAGTCTTGCCAAGTTTTCAGGATCATGGTAATCTGTTGTAGGCTGCATAACTTTATCCTGCAAAGAGGCATCATCATGGAGGAATAATGCAGAAGAGAACCCGTTGCTGGCTGTGAAAGTCATTCAACAAGTTCTCTTAACTCATTAAGTTATGTTCCTAGGACAAGAAAAGGCGCATTTTTTGTTAGAAGGCAAAACATTGGAGACCTGGCAGCCAATTCAGAAGTCCTCTGTGAAAACTTTTTCTGGGACCCGTCGAAGATGAGCAGGCAAGCTCCAGGACATGCAGAACAGGAATAATTAGTTTTAGCTCCCATATGCCTGTTATAGTTTTTCTGAAATTTGTCCAATGCTTTCTTGAATGAAATACATTACCAGTCCTGTCTGCACCTTCCCCATGACCTCCACAAATAGTTTGCTGTACCACAATTCCAAAAATTTCCTGTGCCTGCCTGCCGCCTGATGGAACATTTCCTGTTCCTGGAGCCTGATGAAACATTTCCTGTTCCTGCCATCTAATAAAACATGCTCCAGAACCTTTGCAAGAACACCCTCTGTACACACAATAGCTTCAGTTCAATCGAAGTTTTAATAATCCTACAAGCGATGTGTGTGCACCTAGTGTTCGCAGGATGCTACCCCTTCGTGACAGGTGTGATATATTTTGACGAGCGATCATTCAGGTGCTACCTCAGGTGGCAGGAGTTAAGTGAGATGGTTGGCTGCTCTGAGTCCACAGCATTTTGGGATTGATGCAACTTTTGTCCTCCAGAACCGAGTCCTGAGATGAATCACCTGCAGTGATGAATCATCTGTGTTGAGCAGCCTGGTCTTGCATGCCTTCCGGCCCGCGTGCAGACATTGGACAGTGCTGGCAGGCGAGCCTGGATGTATCGCTGCTCTGGGAAACATCATCTATGCCCATTCCAGCCAAATGCCTGCTGTGGGGGTTGGGAGGGGCGCGTCACTGCCGCACTGTGGGCGCTAATCAGAGCAACAGCAGACCTGATGGCCTCGATGAGATCAGTGAGAGCCTGATTCTCTCTAGCCAATCTACAAGCCTGTCGAAATAGTAAAAGATAGGAACAGGAGTAGGCCATTGAGCCCCTCGAGCCTGTTCCGCCATTCAATGAGATCATGGCTGATCTGCAATCTAACTCCATATACTCGCCTTTGGCTCACATCCCTTAATACCTTTGGTTAACAAAAATCTATCAATCTTAGATTTAAAATTAACAATTGATCTAGCATCAGTTGCCATTTGCGGAAGAGTTCCAAACTTCTACCACCCTTTGTGTAGAGAAGTGTTTCCTAATTTCACTCCTGTAAGGTCTGGCTCTCATTTTTAGACTATGCCCCCTAGTGCTGGACTCCTCAGCCAGCGGAAATAGTTTCTCGCTATCTACCGTATCAGTTCCCCTTAATATTATGAAAACTTCAATCAAATCACCCCTTAATCTTCTAAATTCTAGGGAATACAACCCTAATTTGTGTAATCTCTCCTCGTAATTTAACCCTTGGAATCCAGGTATCATTCTGGTAAACCTACGCTGCACTCCCTCCAAGGCCAATATATCCTTCCTAGGGTGTGGTGCCCAGAACTGCTCACAGTACTCCAGGTGTGGTCTAACCAGGGTTTTGTACAGCTGCAGCATAACTTCTAACCCCTTGTATTCTAGTCCTCTAGAAATAAAGGCCAGCATTCCATTAGCCTTTTTGATTATTTTCTTTACCTGTTCATGACATTTTAATGATCTATGTACCTGGACCCCACCAAGTCTCTTTGGACCTTCACTGCTTTTAGCTTTTCACCATGAACAACTTTACTTTGGAATGCAGGGCTTCTACAATAGTGGACTGCGCATTTGTGTGGTGATATGTATTGATCGGCTATAGGTATTCTGCCAGGTTACTGGGCCCAGCTACAGATCCCTCTGATGTTGCAAAATGCTCCATGGTAGCCAGCAGTGTTTGAAAACCTGCAAGCGAGGCTGCGTACATGCAACGAATGGACTCCTCCACACAAGCCAGCATTTCCAGTATGCCGCTACCACAGTCCCCAGTAACTGCATCAAGGCATCAATGCTCAGAAACATCCCATTAGTCAATGCGGCATGCAATGCTGGCCCTCACAACAGGAGGTTCCTGGTCCTCTGCAGTCACCATCACCTGCTCCTGCTCACTTGTGCCATGTGTCCAGCACAGGGACTTTCCTCGGGTTCACTCTCTAAATCCTCAGGGTGCACAAGTCAGTTAGATATGGAATAATTTCCCTCTGCTATATCCTAACAGGGGCACTTGAAATTGCAAGCAGCCAGTTGCCTTGGAAAAATCCAACAAGGAATTTAGGAGAAACTTGCTAACTTGTGGCGTGGTTGAAGTGCATAGATGCATTTCAGGGGAAGCTAGATAAGTACATGAAGGAGAAAGGAATAGAAGGATATGTTGATAAGGTGAGATGAAGTAAGGTCAGAGGAGGCTCGTGTGGTGCACAGACCTACTGGGCCAAATAGCCTGTTTCTGTGCTGTAAATACTGTGGTCCAGATTTTGCATTGAAAATAACGGTGAGGCTAACAGCACTCACCATTATTATGGAGTAAATCAGACAGCAACTTCTGGCGTATGCACATGCACAGTTAATCAGGAAGTTGCTATCCAAGTTACCCTGCTCCTCCACAGCCTGCGCTAGACTGGTACCTCGCCGATAGACTCAGCATTGAATTCAATGTAAGGGCGTGAAGTTGCGGTACTTACTCACTAGTTACTCACTATATCTGCCAGAAAAAGTTAGGGCTGGTGCATTCAGGTGTAAATTAATTTTTAACGGCATGATAAGTCATAATTACTGCCAAATAGCCTCTGGCACTGAAAATTTTATTTTTCAAGTGTGGAGCTTCATTCCTTCAGAATTTAATTAACGTTGAAGATTTAAAAAATAAATTAAAATTAATTTTTTTTTAAACTTTTTCTGTCTGCCTCTTTTCTCTCTTTCTCTCTCTTAATCCCATCATATGAACATAGAACATAAGAAATAGGAGCAGGAGTAGGCCATTTGACCCTTTGAGCCTGCTCCGCCATTCAATAAGATTATGGCTGATCTTCTACCTCAACTCCACTTTCCTGCACTATCCCCATATATCTTTCATTCCCAATCTTTAATTTGCTTTCTGTACATGATTTAAATCTAATTTATACTTCCTGCCTTATGCTTCCTGGTTTAGACTCGGCACGCCTCATTGATGATTCTTCAATCTGATTGGTTGAAGAGCCATGCTGTTGTTTATCCTACTCACAGACACCACAGATCCCCTGTAGAGGGCGCCGTGCTGGATCAGACATCCAATGACAGCAAGTCTACACACAAATACCCGCAAAAACTCTGTGGGGAGCTGTCAGCGTAGTGAATGGCGTGCGCCGTTCCTTCACCGCTGACAGCAAAATGTAATACTATGTAAACACTGTTGAAAATTTAGGATGTAAACTGTGGGAGCTCGCAATGCTACATGAGTACCATCTATTGCACCTTGAACTTTGGAGAACCCAACAACTTGTTAAAGGTATGGCTTTATCACACTCCTGCCTGGCAGGCATGAAACATTTAATTAATTCCCATACTCTTCCAAAAATGGTGTCAGTGATCTGATGAACGAATACCTGGCTTGCACCTTTAATGTAGAAAAAATGTTTCAAGGTGCTTCATAGAGGCATAAGGAAAAATTGGACGTCGCGCTAAAGGGGTGACCTCCATTGCACCAAGGGTAGTTCATGATGAGATTCTAAAAATGGCGCATCTGTTGCCAACATCAACTGATACTTGGGGAAGTGCTTCACTTTTGAGCTTGGAGAAGCTTCAAAAAGGTGATTGCTGGAAATGGCAAGAGAGCTTTTGGAGTGGAGGCTTTTGCTGTTCACGCGGTCAGAACTGACCCTCCCTCTGACAGTCTGAGAGATTGTGAAAGCATTAGGAAATGTTTCCACCATCACAAGGTAAGAGGTTCTGAGTTACAGTTATGGGATTCACAAGGAGCAGGACAGGATGGAAGAAAGGAGGGCGAGGCAGCATTTGAGGAGGATGTATCCGACAAGATATTGGCCCAAAAATTAGTCCCGCTACGCGAGAGTACGCACTGTGTACTCTCGCGTATTCTGTCTCCAATTGCCGGTTTTCTGCATGCACTGCGCATGCGCTGAAAACCGGCACTTGGTGAATGGAAAAGGGGGCGGGTCCTAGGTGAACCGCGTGCGCGCTACAGGCTGCGCGCACGCTGTGCACTTAGTGGTTTCAACACGCAGGTAAGTACGGAAGATTCTAGACATAAAAAAAGGAGGAGTAAGACCCACTTTTAACAAGGTAAGTAGTGAATTAAGTATTATTTTGAATTTTTTTTAACAGGTATATCTTTTTTAGAGACTTTAAAGACAGGTAAGTTTATTTTTATAACTTTGTAAAAGATTTTAAATTTTTTCAAAAATTTAATTTTTTATTTAAAATGGTTAATTTATTTAACTATACTTATTTTATTAATGTGATGGTTTTTTTTTTAAATTTAATTGAGGTTTAGCGGTTCTTTTGGGGGGCTATAGTATTCATAACTTTCACAGCACTTATGTGAAAGTTATGAATGGAAGATGGTGTGCTGCCATTGGCTCTAACTGAGTCACGTGATCCCACAGCTCGCACGAATTAACTACGCCGGTGGGATACGCAAGCCCAGCACAGCAGCTGTCCAGAACATCAAGTTCGTGCGAGCTGGAACTGAAAAAGCCAACGCGGAGTGAGAGATCGCGGGGAGGCCTTACCCTCGCACGAAGGCTTCCTCACGAATTTTTGGGCCATTATTTCTCGAAAGAATTTGCACGCCACACAGATCTTACACCTCCATGTAAGAAGAGTGTGCATCACCAGAGGCCATTGGAGAGTTCTGTCATCTTCTGTATGAAGACCTGCTGTGAGATCACTTGCCTGGACAGCTCTGACTGTGGTGTTACCACCGCACTCAACATTTATGCAGCAAGCTCATTTCAAGCAGCCACAGGGAACCTGTGTAACATCACCTCAGGTAATCTTCTCCAGCCCTACAACTACCCCTTCCCCCCCAGAATTCTCCGTTCCTGTGACTCTGACCTCTTGTGCATTCCCCCCTCCCTTCGTCTTACCATTGGCAGCTGTTCCTTCAACTGTCTAGGCCCCACGCACTGGAATTCCCAACCTAAACCCCTCCGCCTCTTCACCACTCTCTCCTATATTAAGACCCTCCTTAAAACCTACCTCTTTGATCAAGCTTTTGGTCATCCCTCCTAATATCAGAGAATCATACAGTGCAGAAAGAGGCCCTTCAGCCCATTGTGCCTGTACTAGCTCTTTGAAAGAGCTATCCAATTAGTCCCACTCCCCTGCTCCTTCCCCATAGCCCTGCGATATCCCCTTCTCTGGCTCGGCATCTATTTTTATCTGATTACATCTCTGTGAAGCACCTTGGGACCTTTTACTATATTAAAGGCATTATGTAAACACAAGTTGTTATGATGATAGCTTTTAATGGCTGCTATTGAAAATGCATTTGAAAGAACTGCAATTTTTAAAGCCTGTGCATTCCCACAATTACAATGGACTCTTTCCAAATTTCTTGAAGAGGACAATCTAGCCCCTAAGATAAATAACCTACTTATACCGTCACCTATTCCTCTCATTGTTTGCACTAATTGAAATCAGACCCACAATTTCACCTTCAGATTAAAATGTGTCAAATGATGACAGTAGGTAAATGAAGCCTCAGTAAGATTTGTTGGGATATGTGCTCTGATGAGCCATGCATTGGGTGAATTGTTCCACTGACAAAAGAGAAAGGTATTAAGAGAACAATCTTTGGACTGAGTTCCTGAAACAGCCAATAACAGGCTTCTCTGGAAGCACTGTTGAAAGCCTTGTTAGCGTCATCAGTGAATTCACGGGTCAACAGACTGCACTGGTAAACTCTTACAGTGTGCCTCATTTTACACGGATAGGTAGCTTGGCTATTTTTTTCCCCCTAAATGTTTTCCCTTCTCTTCAGCTGGCTTGGGCTCCCACTGATGAACCTTAACCAGTGATCCCTCAGGGCATCAGGTGAGGAGAGGATTGGCTTTGACTGGGAGGCCACACCAAAAGCAGCTCCACTCAACAGTTGAATAGCCTGACAACAATCACCATTTAAAGCCATCGAAGAAGAATGGCCACTCATGTAGCAACCGATGACTTGATTATGTGGCTGAGAAAAAATAAGGCCACTGGGAATTAAAAATGTAACTCTTCGAACCCAATACACTGGGGTAGATTTTCGTCTTTACAATTTGGACATAAAGCATCACCTGGGCGGAGCAGAGAGAGGAAAATCAGGTGGGAGGATTGCACCCCTGCAACCTTCACCACATGGACTGCAACGGTTCAAGAAGGCGGCTCACCACCACCTTCTCAAGGGCAATTAGGGATGAACAATAAATGCTGGCCTTGCCAGCGACGCCCACATGAACGAATAGTAAAAAAAAAATGGCACACCATGATTTCCCTTCTATTCATTTGAATAGAAAGAAAATTGGACAGGCGCTACAATAGGCATGCAATTTTTAAGCCCAATTTCCCTCTCTGCTCTCCACTCAGGTGATCTTTTGTGCGCAGATGGTAAAGAAAAAAATCTACCCCGATAGCTTTACATACTTATAATGATACATAGACATCTATTTCTGCTGTCTATGTTTAGAATCATATATTTACCATGTTTCTACCTCTCTAACCTGGAAGTTGCTGTTGCTTACATTATTTTATGAACAAAATGTGCTACATCAAATTATTTTGTTTTCTGTTTATGTAATTTATTTGGGCATATGTATAAGAGGAATCATATCAAGCTTTGCTGATGATTCTAAACCGGGGGTCATTGCCATCAGTGGATTATAGCAAGACATAAAGCAGCTTAGCAGATATACAGTTCACTGCAGAGAAATGTGAAACAATGGGCCATATATTCCGATCCTTACGGGTGTGTACGCGCTGAAAACTGGCATTTCCGATCTGTCAAGAATGCTCTTGATAGATCGGACGCCTGCCCTAGAGAAGGGCCTCTTCGGGCGGATAGTTCCGCTTTCTGGAGAACCTCCGCCCGCAGAAAACCCTTACGTAAGGCCTGCTTTTACCAGCATAAGAGTTGAAAAAAGTAAAAAAAAAAGTTTAAAAAAGTAAAAAAAAAAAAAATTTTCACTCATTTATAATTTTAAAATACTTTTAAAAAAGGTAAGTTTATTTTTAGCCCCGTAAATAACTTTAATTATTTTTTTCAAAAAGTTTAATTTTTGTTTAAAATATTTAATTTATTGTAATTTCAACTCTTTAAAAATGTGATTTAAAAAAAAAAATATTTAATGTTTTACAATGTTTTTGGGGTGATCTCCATTCATATATTTGACAGGTCTGTAAAGTGTATGAAGGGAGATTCCCTTCTCCTATTGGCTCCCCATGGCCCACGTGATCCCAGGGACGCTTGCAAACCGCATGTGCCTCTGGGATACGTGGGCCCTGCGCATTTCGAGTTGGAGAGGCCCAGGAACGGAAGTATATGCACCTCGGGAGCCCTCAGGTAAGTCCGTAGATTTTTTCCAGGTCGGAGGCCTACGCACGCAGGAAGCCTCCGATCGGAAAATATGGCCCAGTATATTTTGGGGAACACAAACAGTGTAAGGCAGCATACTTTTAATAGAGTGGAGGAACTGATCCAGGGATGCAGATACGTACATCTTTAAAGGTAGTTGTGGAGGTAAAATGTCCATATAAAGGCAAATGGAATTCTAGGTTTTATATACTGGGGAATTGAATACAAAAACTAGGAAGTGAAATTGAGTTTGTATTAGTTATAGGCCACTGTTGGAACATTGGACGCAGTTCTTGGAATTCTATTATAGGAAGAATGGTAGAAAGGGTACAGTGAAGACCCACTAGAATGATACCAGGAATGGAACGTTATAGTTCTTAAGAAAGGCTCAAAATATTGTGTTTTCTTTTCACTGGAACAGAGAAAGCTAGGGGGGGGGGACTTAATAGAGGAAAATTAGTAAAAAGTTGTTTTCACTGGTTCAAGGAGATATAGGAGTAATTAATTAAATTAAACTCGGACATATCCTCTCTGCCAGATTACCACCAGGTAGTGAAGATGAACATTTTCCCACAGACTCCAGATTATCACTAGAAGAATGAAGGGGGAAGTTAGAAGAATTTATTTTTTCACACATAGCATTATTTGAACATGGCACACTTTACCAGAAGTGACTATTGAGGCAGCGACTATAATACCATTTAAAAAGGTATTGGTGAAGTCTTTAAAAAGGAAGAACATAAAAATGCATAGAATGGGCAGAAAAATGAGAGTAAAGTAGGTAGATTTAGCTCAAGAGCTAGGACCAGTCAAATGGCCTCATTCTGTGCTGGAACTTCTTTGATTCTGTAAAATTCATCTCTCCACTGCTTCAATGGAGGCATTAATCTGAAATATCACCACCATTAGCATAGTGGAAAGAGGAAATTGATCTGAGTATATTAAGAAAGTGTATAATAATATTGCCAAGTCATTTCTGGCCTTATATCTATGTGCATTAAGTCTCTTTCAGTGTCTATCTATTGCTGTTTATCTTGCCTGTCCGTCACTGTCTGCTATGTCTTTATCTAGCTTTCTCCCACTGACTATATGCCAAATATTTCAGTTTTCTATAGATTATTTTTTACATATGCCTTCTACTGTCATGGTGAAAATTGCACATTTTTTGACCACCAATTTATTTAATCTCCTTAGGGAAGTAAATAACCAAAGGGAAAACTTCAAGATAAAGGTCTGAATTTCTCAATGAGCTCCAAGGGCAACATAACAAAACTCCAGGATATTAAACTAATATCTGCATTATTTTACCCTGACTAGTTACATGCCACAAATTACATTCCCGTGGTTCTAGCAGCACAAGAATTATTGCATTTCCAAGAACATTTGCAATATTTATTCTTGTAACTTCCAGTTTTGTTTTCAATCAGATAGCCATCCTGCTCTTTTTATTAAGAGGAGTTAACATTAACTGCTTCTGCTGGTAGGCTACTCCTTATTAATATTACTTTCTGGGAAAGAAGCATTTTTCGTAATATCTAGTTTTACTTGAGGTTTGTTAATTTGTACTTATGTCCTCTAGTTTTTAGATCAAGGTTTAAATTAAATAACATAATCCGCAGTTCTCGCTATTTTAAGGGCTATTACTTCAATGTTGTTTTCTCCAATAAAAATGAGCCCAATTGAGTATTTTGCGATTTATGGCACAATATCCTGGATTCATCCTAATCGCTCTTCTCAGAGCTCTCTTTGAAGGTAAGGTGTCCAATATGGCAATTTTATAAAATATGGTCCTTACCAATGAGCCATTCAGGTTTTTGAACAAACCGATTAATGGTGGGATTGTGCAAAATCAATATTATTAAGTTCAAATAATGCGTTTCAATTTATAATCAAATGCTCTTGAAAGCTCATCCCAGTACTTGATTAATCTTGATTATAACAGCATTACACTGACCTTCAGTGAATAATCAATGGTCACAACCAAATCCTTTTCCTCCTCTATTCTCACAGAGGGACACACATTCCATTTATATATATTCATACTAATATGTAAAACGGGTGAGAGCCAATGGAAATTGAAGGCAATGGAAAGGAGGGACGTAAAACGGGTAGCCAGCTCGCTATCACCCGTTGTATGCTATCGCACAAAATCATATTCTACCCCTATTTTTGTTCAATATTATTCTACCTCACTTCAATAATAACCTAATTTTGTTCACGAACACATCATTTAAGTTCAAGAACATGCTTACATCAATAACATGACATCTTCTTTCAATCATATGTCATCTTACACCAGTAGATCTCCACCATATTTCATGAGTCCACGACCATAATTCAACAGCAACCATATTAGTTCAACAGGAATTCAACTTCAATCAAACACCGTACTTCAAAACAAAGCAATTCACTTGAATTGTACTTTTTCTACTTCCATCACATGACAATTTCAATCAATTTTGTACTCTAGCATTTAGACAACTTACTTCAATCATAAGATATAGAACTTCAATCTCACATCCCCTAAGTTCAGTAAGACATATGACATCAGTAGTATGCCATCCACATTATGGCCGGAATTTTGCTGGTGCTCAGTGGACAGGATCGGTGGTGAGTCGACAGTTAAATGTGAATTGATCACGCACACTTGCCTTTCCTGATGTCAGGTCTGCTAGCGCTGAGCAGACCCAACAGGCAGTGGCGGGGGAGCCAAAGAATGGTTTTAAACTTACCTTTTGAATTTGACAGCTCGCCCACGGGTTTCACGCTGTTGCTAGACTACGTCTGTGAAGCTGAAGCAGGAGGTCAGTGGCCATTGAATCAGCTGATGAGTTGACAGCTTCAAATGTCAAGTAAAAGCTCCCACCTGACAGAGATATCTTCCCTCAGCCACAAGCTCTTCCTCACTGCATTTCCACAACAGATTCACCATGCTGCAAGTCTGTACACAAGTCTCCATCCAGTCTGACCTCATTACCTCTCCCACCATTGACGGATCACTTCTGCCATCTCTACTTCACCTGCCGTCTATTTCATCAGCATGGGTGCCCGTTATACTCTCTCAACTTGGTCCTCAGAATCCCACCACGATCAGCCCCAACATCAGCAGCACCAGGCACACCAGCAGCACCAACAACAACACCACCAACCTTCTCCGCAATTACCTGATGCTGCATCAGCACCCGAGCACATTGCTGCCCGGGAGGCCAAGGATGGCCTCGCCATGGCCAGATTTACTTCACTTGACGCTGTACACCCTGGCTGCCACATGATGCGCCAGGTTGGCACCACCCCACACCAACACCATAAAGCATCCCTACAATGCCAAAGCCATTCCTTTCACACTCATCACCATTGCAGGGGGTACTGTTATGTCTCACCATTCACTGGAACTCACTAAGTCACTTCCAAAGGTGCACACAAATCGGTCCAGGAACGGAAAGTGTTGAAAATAAAGATTTCAATGTTTGACAGCACATTAACAGAAACTTTACATGAACATTGGCTAAAACATCCAAGTGCCTACCCTTGTGCGTTGTTAGTTGGTATGATTGGACTAGGATGAGGGTGAATGTGAGGGATGGCTAGTGAGATGGGGAAGTAATAATGTAGGTAGAGAGGGATGGGTGGAGGTGCAAGGTAAGTTGGTGTGAGTAAGGATGTGCAGGAGTAGGGTAGGGAAGGCAGAGTGATGGGGATGTGATGAGAGGCACAGCAGGATGAGGTTGAGTGTGGCTTTGCAGTAACGTTTCATTATCTAATGAGATCAATGAAACGTTTGCACCTCTGCATGCGGATCCTCCTGACGACATCCCTGCTTGTGCCCTCCTGTGCAATGTGCAAACAGGCTGCGTTGGTGTCCTGGGGAAGTCTCTTCCGCCCATTGGAAGGGAAGAGGACCTCCTTGTGTGTTGTGACTCCCTCCATAAGCATATGGAGGGAGTCATGGGAGAACCTGGGTGCAGCCGTGCACCTCTGTGCAGTGCTTGTCAGTGTTTGCAGCACCTCAATACTGTAGAACACTGACAGCACAAATGTCAAACTAAATTTGGGCATGGTCCCTTTAAGGAAACCGGCTGATGACATGTCATGAGTGACGTCACTAGACGCGCTTCCTCTAATTGGCTGGGAAACTTGCTGGGCGGGCTTAACAAGCCCCATTGAAGGAAAGTCATTTCAGAGGCTGGGATGGAGGCAGCAGCGGAGCCAAGACCCGCCACCTAAATCGCCCACCACGGACCCGCCAAGGTCAGCAAAATCGCGGCCTATATCTCACATCAATGGAACATCATAATTCCAGAGAACGCAATCCAGCTTCAATTCTGAATGATCTTACTGCAATATACATAACTTTTACAGTAAGACTTCAGAAATACTTCTTCTTTTCAACCATACATTATCCTAAATTACAACAGTGACTACACTTCAAAAGTACTTCAACAATAACAACTTGCATTTATATAGTGCCTTTAATGTAATAAAATGTCCCAAGGCACTTCACAGGAGCATTCTCAAATAAAATTTGACACCGAGCCACATAAGGAGATATTAGGGCAGATGACCAAAAGCTTGGTCAAAGAGGTAGGTTTTATGGAAGGTCTTGAAGGAGGAAAGAGAGGTAGAGAGGCGGAGAGGTTTAGGGAGGGAACTCCAGAGCTCATGGTCTAGGCAGCTGAAGGCACGGCCACCAATGGTGGAGCAATTAAAATTGAGGATGTGGAAGAGGCCAGAATTGGAGAAGCGCAGAGATCTCGGAGGGCTTTAGAGCTGGAGGAGGTAGCAGAGATAGGTAGGGAAGAGGCCATGGAGGGATTTGAAAACGAGGATGAGAATTTTAAAATCGAGTCGTTGCCGGACCGGAAGCCAGTGTAGGTCAGTGAGCACAGGGGTGATGGGTGAACAGGACTCAGCTTGGCTCAACAGTAGTACTCTAATTTCCAAGTCAGAAGTTTGAGTTAAAACTCCAGGACTTGAGCGCATAATTTAGGCTGTCGCTCCAGTACTGAGGGAGTGCTGAATTGTTGGAGGTTCTGGCTTTCAGATGAGATGCTACACTGTTCAGGTGGATGTAGAAGATTACTCAAAGATAGCAGGGTGTTCTCCTGGTGTCCTAGCCAACATTCATCCCTCAACCAACATCTCCAAAACAGATTATCGGGTCATTTATCTCATTAGCTGTTTGTGGGAGCTTGATATTCAGAAATTACCTTTGTGACATCCTGAAGACATGCAAGTTCTATGCAGAGGCAAGTTATTTCTTTATTTAACTTAGGCACAGTTTTGAAATGAACATGCCTTACAACAAGAGATGAGAAGAAACTTATTTTCTTACAAAGAAGTATGTCTCAGCAAATGTAGTTGAGGCTGAGTCAATTCACTTTCAAAAAGGAGCTTGTTAAATACCGGAATTCATTGGGAATAGGATTATTGGTTATAGGAATAGGTCGAAACCAAAATAATCAATCATTCCACATGACATGATGGTCCTGTGCTAGGCTGGAGAGAATTTTGTCTCTAGACAGTAGCAGACTGCTGTTGACTAATGAACATATGAGAATGCATTAACATTCTGGGGTGTAACTTTGAGGAATCAGAGGGTGTTTATACAGGATTTCCCGCCAGGAGAGTAACTAGGTGTGGTAGAGTTTACGACATGGTACATTGCACATGGTATGTGGATAGAGGGGGAGAAAGGGATAGACCGAGTAATTACAAGCCAGTCAGCCTAACCTCGGTGGTGGGCAAATTATTGGAAAAAATTCTGAGGGACAGTATTAATTGTCATTTAAAAAGGCAGGGATTAATCAAGGACAGTCAGCATGGATTTGTTACGATAAGGTTGTGTCTGACTAACTTCATTGAATTTTTTGAGGAGGTAACGAGGAGGGCCGATGAGGGGTAGCACATTTGATGTAGTCTACATGGATTTTGGCAAGGCTTTGGACAAGGTCCCACATGGCAGACTGGTCAGAAAAGTCAAAACCCAAGGGATCCAAGGGACAGTGGCAAGTTGAATCCAAAATTGGCTCAGTGGCAGAAAGCAAAGGGTAATGGTCGACGGGTGTTTTTGTGACTGGAAGGCTGTTTCCAGTGGGGTTCCACAGGGCTCAGTACTAGGTCCCTTGCTTTTTGTGGTATATATCAATGATTTAGACTTCAATGTAGGGGGCATGATTAAGAAGTTTGCAGATGATATGAAAATTGACCATGTGGTTGATAGTGAGGAAGAAAGCTGTAGACTGCAGGGAGATATCAATAGACTGGTCAGGTGGGCAGATCAGTTGCAAATAGAATTCAATCCAGAGAAGTGTGAAGTAATGCATTTGGGGCGGGCTAACAAGGCAAGGGAATACACTATAAATGGTAGGACACTGAGAAGTGCAGAAGATCAGAGGGATCTTGGAGTGCATGTCCACAGATCCCTGAAGGTAGCAGGACAGGTAGATAAGGTGGTTAAAAAGGCATACGGAATACTTTCCTTCATTAGCAGAGGCATAGAATATAAGAGCAGGGAGGTTATGCTGGAACTGTATAAAACACTAGTTAGGGCACAGCTAGAGTACCTTGTACAGTTCTGGTCACCACATTACAGAAAAGATGTGATTGCACTAGAGAGGGTACTGAGGAGATTTATGGGGATATTGCCAGGACTGGATAATTTTAGCTATGAGGAAAGATTGGATAGGCTGGGGTTGTTTTCTTTGGAACAGAGGATGCTGAGGGGAGACCTAATTGAGGTGTATAAAATTCAGAAGTGCCTAGATAGAGTGGATAGGAAGGACCTATTTCCCCTAGCGGAGAGGTCAATAACCAGGGAACATAGATTTAAAGTAATTGGTAGAAGGATTAGAGGGGAGTTGAGGAGAATGTTTTTCACCCAGAGGGTGGTGGGGTCTGGAACTCACTGCCTGAAAGGGTGGTAGAGGCAGAAACCCTCATCGCATTTCGAAAGTACTTGGATATGCACTTGAAGTGCCGTAACCTCCATACGGACCAAGAGCTGGAAAGTGGGATTAGGCCGGATAGCTCTTTTTCGTCCGGCACAAAAACAATGGGCCGAATGGCCTCCTTCTATGCCGTAAATGTCGATGATTCTATGACCTTTTCTTATTCTATGTTTTCTTGTGCTGTTATTTTACTTTAATAGCATTTCCTCTTATTTTAATCACATAAATCATAGGAAGCGTGTGCCCAAATTTCCAGTATGTACTGCTGATTGACAAAGCTCCCTGCTGGCAGTGCAGATTAATAAAATTATCCCTCAAGTACTAGCATCAAACACTCCCAGGTCAGGTGTATCATAATTAGATGCAGAATATAGTTCCTTCTATCTATTGCAATAACCTTCAGCTCCAACCTTAGAAGAATACCACCTACTGCATTGGTGAGTTGTTCTGTGATCTCTCTGGCCTAGATATACTGCCCCTTCATAATCAATGAGCAGAACTTGCCAATTAATGCATCATTTTTAATAGTGATTCTGACATTACCATTGTTTGGTAACAATACAAGCACATTGCATCTTTGAACTTTTCAGAAACATAATTATTATGAAAATTCTGCTGCACTCCATTATGTTGAAAATCCCATTCACTGCAGCATAATTTAATACGAATATAAATCAACTTATCTTTTATAAAAAATTTAATTGAATTCTTAGTCCATAATTTAAGGTTGGGGACTTTCCTAAAGATCATCTGTGCAATACACCTTTAAGAGGAGTCTACTGCTTGCTGTAAAGTCACGGTTGATTTTTCATTCATTCGTGGCAATGGGAGTTGTCTAGGAGCAAAATAAAAATAAAAGATTGCTAGGCCTTAAATAAAATTCAGCTGCAGTTTTAAGTAATCAATTAAAATTATTAACAGTCCATGCCTTTGCATTTTTCTGCTCTTTTCCATCTTCAACTGATAATTAAACATTGCCAACCTAAAAACTTGACAATATTACGATCTGTCTATATTTATTTGATTTTGTTCACTTTAATGCACTCAGCGGGTCTCACACAAAAAACATCATAACATGCACAGCAATCGTATTTTATTCTGTATTTCCACAGTAAGCATAAAAATGTATTGCAGACTGTAAATGCAAACTCGCCCAATCCCTTTGCTGGCTTTTGTGTTTACAGTCTGCAAGTTTTAGTTTAATCAATTTCTTACCTCCAATAAATAAATAATAATTGTTCAAAGTGTCCCTGAGGGCAGTTAAGCCTCCTGTGCTGACTTGAACAGCTTTGCCTGATATATTAAATCCCACAGATGGTTGAATACACAAATAAAACATGGTTGACTACCATCTGCATTAGAGGTCCATTGGGCAATGCCCAAGCATCTGTGGTGACTGTGTCCTTCTTAACCCTCAGAACACGGCAATTAATAGAATTACAGCAAAGTCCAAGGGCTGGTCTCATCCTGCAGGGGAGATGTTTCTTTCGAGGGAGGGGGGTCATTCAAATCTATGCTGGACACAGTGCTGGATAGTTACTCTATTGGACAGTGCAGCAGGTCCACAGCATAAACATGCCACACTTGCTGTAATACAAACTTAATAAATTGACTTTTCATACGTTTATCTTAAGTGCTTAAGTGCCTACGGTACAATAAATAATGCAAAATGTTACTTTCACATCATCTATTTGCATATTATGCACTTTTCTGTGCATAAAAATTGTAAAGTGTCTTGTAAGACACGTTACTATGATGACACTGCTCCCTTTACATTTTAATGGCATTCAATTATAGTGTTTTTACGGTTGGGATGCAATATATGGAACACAGTTATTTATTCAGATTCATAATTTCACTTTTTTATAGTACAGTCCCCAGCATTTATAGCGGGCATATTGGTGTTAATACAATTTGCCTGCTATACACGGTGGATGGTAAAACCAAAAAGTGAAGTAACAAACATATTTTTAAAAAACAGGATATCTCACTTAGCAACTGCCTCTCCTAATTGTTAGCAGTTCAATCCAGAATCTCATCACGAAGGCAATCGTACTTTAACGACGTGTGAACAGCTGATTTAAACTGCTTGAAGACCGACTTTGCTTGAAATCAGCCCAGCCTTTTAAATCGAAAGGTCACAGACCTGAAACGTTAACTCTGTTTCTCTCTCCATGGATGCTGCCTGACCTGCTGAGTATGTCCAGCATTTTCTCTTTATATTTCAGAATTCCAGCTTCCGCAGTATTTTTTCTTTGTATCAGCCTTTTAAATCGTTAGTTATTGGGTAAGTACATATTGAACCACCCGAAATACTCAGTGCGCTTAATACATTCTAAGTGGCACCCTTGTAATTGACTCCTATGGTAACGGCAAATGGTTAGCGCCATTTGTCTGTGCCAAGCATGGACGGTGCAAGTGGTGGGGATTGTATTTACTTTCAGCAAGCTGTTGGATGTTGGTGCTTGGCAATGTAACAAATGTCAACTTTCGGCAGTGCAATGTCAACACTGAACACTCCCAGGTTACCACCTGGTGTGAGAGTTTCCATTTCGCCAAATAGCTTTACAGCCTCTCTGAGTGGGTTTGTCGGTGTTTATTTTATGCAACTGGGTTAAGACTGGCCTGTAGGGCGGGCCATGATCCCAGATATAAATGATGTCCTTCCGAGTTGTATTATTGATCTTGGGTGTTGGATCCACAGAGCTGGCAGGTTGCCTTGCTTCCTCCTCCTTCAAACTGCCTGAATTGTTTTCTTTCTCATCTGCCACCTCCCCAGATACTTTAATGAGTTCCTCATTGAAATATGAAGGTCATCGCAGTAGACTTTAAACTCTATTTGCTTTACCTTCAGTAATTGAAACACAATAGCATCAATTTCCACTCAGATGTCGAGCTGTTTAAGATGATTAAAGGATTTGATAGGGTAGATAGAGAGAAACTATTTCCTCTGGCGGGAGAGTCCGGAGAAAGGGGGCATAACCTTAAAATTAGAGCTAGGCCATTCAGGGGTGATATCAGGAAGCACTTCTTCACACAAAGGTAGTGGAAATCTGGAACTCTCTCCCCCAAAAAGCAGTTGAGGCTGAGGGTCAATTGAAAATTTCAAAACTGAGTTTGATAGATTTTTGTTAGGTAAGGGTATCAGGGAGATGGAACCAAGTCGGGCAAATGGAGTTAAGATACAGATCAGCCATGATCAAATTGAATGGTGGAACAGGCTCGAGGGACTGAATGGCCTACTCCTGTTCCTACATTCCTATGTACTACTTGGCCAGGTCTGCCAGAAGAGAGCAAAACTCTTTGACATCCAAGAGAACCAACCACAAGCACTGCGCATTTGAGAGGAGGTTACAATGCACATAAATGTAGAGTGTAAGACACAGAGGATTTGGAATCAAGTATAGAAAAAGCTTAACAACCTGACGAACACAGCCAAGATAAAATTACCATCTGTCAGTAGCATTCTTGTCTCTGAATCTGAATGGTATGGGTTCATGGCATACTCCAGTATTTGAGAACATAATCTAGGCTTACACCACTGCAGTACTGAGGGACTGCGGCACTGTTAGAGGCGCATTCTTTTGGATGAGAAGTTAAACCGAGTCCCTGTCTGCCTGTTCAGATAAATGTAAAAGATCCAATGGTATTACTTGAAGTAGAGCAGAACCTGCTTATGTCCTGGCAAATTTTTCTCCCTCAAACAACATCACCAAAAACAGATTATGTATTCATTTATTTGCTGTTTGTATGATCTTACTGTGTGCATATTGGCTACAATGTTTGCCTGAATAAGCGACTACCCTTCAAAAGTAATGAATTAGCTATGACGTGCTTTGAGGTGCCCTATATAGATGTAAGCTTTATCTTTCTCATTCCTTTACCTTATATTAAGTAAGGAGTCAAAAATCTATAGCTCTTCTGGCACACTCCTAGCAGTAGGATTGCTCTGGAAGAACCGGAAATTAGGCCAGGACCGAGACACACTGGGTTCTGGGCTTATGTCTTGAAGGGACGAAACCTCCACCTGCCCCTTACAAAGCCAATGGTGTAGGAAGAATGAGGGACTCCTAATACCAGCAATTTCAGCACCCCCGGCTCTCAAAGCTCCCAATGACCCCATCAGCTGCCCACATTTCAATCGCAATCTATGGTCTCGCGGATGGACTGGTGACCGAGATGGGCTCTAGTGTCACGGGCACCTGTCATTGCCATTCAAATTAAGGGAGCTCCCCCAAATCCTTCAAATTCTGATGAGGTCAGTGATCAAGATGGCAGCCGGGCACATCCTGGCAGTTTACCCAGGATGCACACCACCAACTGCCCTCGGCAGACTTTCAGCCCTTAAGTGTCCAAAGATAAATTGCCGCATCAAGTTTCCTCTTCTCACAATATTTTACAGTTCTTTGAAGGATTACTACTTTTGGCCATTATGTAGCAGGGTACATTTGGCATCTGCGGGCCAGGCTATATAATAGGACATGTCCTGATCTATCACGACAATCTAAAACACTGCTTCTAGAGATCTAATATTGTGTTCACTAATAATTTCTGGTGGCTGCATGCATCTAATTTTATCTGCGCTCAACAGCTGTTCACAGGTGTCATAAACATGTCATGACCCAAGGCTCAAGAGGGTATCCTTGGTTTTCTAGGAGCCACTCTCGAACTCTTCAGGTGAGTAGATTGGGCCTATACTCTCTGGAGTTTAGAAGAATGAGAGGTGATCTCATTGAAACATGTAAGATTCTGAGGGGGATTGACAGGGTAGATACTGAGAGGTGGTTTCCTCTGACTGGAGTGTCTAGAACTAAGGGGCATATTCTCAGGATAAGGGGCCGGCCTTTTAAGACTGAGATGAGGAGGAATTTCTTCACTCAGAGGGTTGTGAATCTTTGGAATTCTCTGCCCCAAAGTGCTGTGGATGCTGAATCGTTGAGTATATTCAAGGCTGAGATAGATAGATTTTTGGACTCCTGAGGAATTAAGGAATATGGGGATAGAGCAAGAAAGTGGAGTTGAGGTCGAAGATCAGCCATGATCTTATTGCATGGTGGAGCTGGCTCGAGGGGCTGTATGGCCTACTCCCTCTCCTAATTCTTATATTCTTATATTCTCTGTGGATTGAATAATATAAGCACAGAGGATTGTTTTAAAATCTACAGGCTTATAGATTCCAAGTTTTGCATTACCAACCTTTACTTTCTGAGTTATCTTGTCTCCTCCTTTACTCTTTTGATCTTCGGGGAATTCTGCACCCTGCCTCAATAGCAAGCATTTAGCTACATGATCTGTGCTGATGTTAGCAGATGAGCCAAATGTTGATGGAGTGGTAACCCTTGTAGTTCATGAAGATGTAACTGTTTTGTGCAGGATCTCCTAAGTCCACAGGGGTACCATCAGTGATGCCCTGCATTTTATTATTTGGAATCTTGCTATTTAGGAAAAATACAGTTCTCTTTCATGCTATTGCCGGTTTTCCATGGAAAAGTGGTATAATTGCTTGTTTTGGAAAACCAGGTATCAATCATCTGCTTGATACATCTATGCACTGCAAACTGACTGATGTTCCCTATGGCACGTTGGAATGAGTTGTGGCGCTGGAGGAGGTTACAGAGATAGGGAGGGGCCAGGCCATGGAGGGATTTCAACACAAGGATGAGAATTTTAAAATTGAGGTGTTGCCAGACCGGGAGCCAATGTAGGTCAGCGAGCACAGGGATGATGGGTGAACGAGACTTGATGGGAGTTAAAATGTTATTGCCAACATATTTGCCATAAACGGCTTGGAAAAAAATGGAATGAAATAAATAGCCTAAGATAAATGAGCCACAATATTTCTCTTCTGAAAAATGGTTTCAGCCGGTAGACTAACAATCATTTTACGTGGGCGTGATGAGCGTGCCTCATTCCCGCTGTGAATGCTGGAAATTTGTGCATCCACTCAACTTAAATAAATTATCAGGCAAATGTTCTGGGTGAGAAATTCCTGCCCCAAAGTCCCAACAGACCAGAAGTTGTTGTGATGAGCTGAATGAGCAGGGTTCCAGCGAGTACAATCACCATCCTGAATCCCAACCTGCTCCCCGCACCCTCTGCCCCCCTGCTGGGTTTATGCCACCACTCATGGCACAGCAACATAGAGAATTCACCCTCGTATACTATAATGTGCTGAACGGAGTTATAAAGGCTATAAAGGCCGTTACATGATTTGATATAGCTTAGCAGAATGAGAGGAGGCAGAGGATGTGGTCTTCACACCCCTATTATTGCCATTTTTGTTGTGCAGCAGTTGCTTTTCCAGATGGATATTATTCAATTCCACAACCTTAAAATTGTGGAACTCCTTGCCTCCCACAGTCTTCCCCTCCTCTTATAATCTACAGACTTATAAAATTCAAGTGTTGCATTACCTAACCTTTACTTTCTGAGTTATCTTGTCTCCTCCTTTACTCTTTTGATCTCGGTGGAATTCTGCACAATGGGCCTTGACCCTTCTCAGTAAAAGAAAAAGGTTCCTTTTCAAAACTTTATTATCGATCTTTGTACAGTTTAACTGGGCCATTTCTACTCTTTTTCAATACAGTTTAGCCTGGGTGGGCATTCAATAGTAAAATCACTCAGAACAGGTAGATGGCAATGTACATATAATCACCATATAACATCCACATGAATCACTGGAACAAGAAAATGGGGCCTTGGTTTAACATTACGTCTGAAAGATGGCACTTACAACATACTGCACTCCCCCCAGTACTGCATTGGAGTGTCAGTCTAGATTAACTGCTAAGGACTTGAGTGTTTTCAAGGGGTCTACCTGAGACCCAGTTCCCCTTTATACAGATGAAAAATGGGCCTGGGAAAAAATTGTGATTATGTCAACATGTTATTCATGTACAATGCTGGAGTTGCCAAACCTCCAAGATTATCCTGGCGCCTCCCGGAATTAAAGATTAATCTCCTAGAGAACAACCTAAGAGCATAACCCTCCCAAAATTAGAGTCCTCTGCCACCCTGTAAACTGTCGCAAAGTGTGTTCGGAGAGGAAACGCTTTCCTAGAGTGGCTATGGGTCAAGGTCCATTGTGAGAAATTAGCCAATATGCGTGCGTGACATAATTATGTTATGATGTCATCAACCAGTGACATCATGAAACACAAACCGTATACAAGACAGAGGTGTACACGTGAAGATAGTATGACATGATGTCATCGTGGTCTATTTACAGCAAAAAATGTGTACATTTACTGGGTATATTTAAATTGGTGGCAGGTGCTAGGACTCAGGAATAAAGATGGACTTTCCTGCCCGCCAATCATAATAGATCCATCAACAACAACAACTTGTATTTATATAGCACCTTTAACATAGTAAAATGTCCCAAGGCCCTGCACAGAAGTTTTATAAGACAAAAAATTTGACACCGAGCCACATAAGAAGAAATTAGGGCAGATGACCAAAAGCTTGGTCAAAGAGGTAGGTTTTAAGGAGCGTCTTAAAGGAGGAAAGAGAGGTAGAGAGGCGGAGAGGTTTAGGCAGGGAATTCCAGAGCTTAGGGCCTAGGCAACAGAAGGCACAGCCAGTTTGACCTTCATCTGCCCACTGGTTAAGGGAGGCCCAAGCTACATGAAGCAGCAGCCAAAGAACAATGTAAAAGCAGCTCGAGGTTGAGAGAGTGAGATTGAGAGAAAGGGAGGGGGGAGGGATAGAGGAGTTGAGTATCATGAGGGGTCATTTTAACCTAACCTGCGAGCAGGAAATGGGTGGGTTTGGATTTTACACCCTGCTCCAATAGAGGGTAAAGTGCGGCGGGATATAAAATAGGGAATTCAGAAGAAACTTCTTTAGCCAGAGAGTGGTGAGAATGTGGAACTCGCTACCACAGGGAGTGGTTGAAGCGAATAGTGTAGATGCATTTAATGGGAGGCTAGATAAGCATATGAGGGAGAAAGGAATAGAGGGTTATGCTGATAAGAGTTAGATAAGGAAAGATGGGAGGAGACACGAGTGAAGCATAAACGCCGGCATAGACTGGTTGGGCCGAATGGCCTGTTTCTGTGCTGTATATCCTATGTAAAAATGGGCGGCTGACACAAACCCACCCATTTTACGGCCAGCGGTTGAGGTTAAAATTGTCCCCCATAGTGCCTGGCTCATATCCAGTTTGTTTTGTGTGAGAAGATAGCGTAAGTAAACTTCAAAAAGAAAAGGAAAATTATATATTTAGAAGTAAATAAATATTATGAATATAAAACTGATTTCTAACATACATTAGTCCCAGACTACAAATGCCAAAAATAAAATAATCACAACTCCAGTTTAGTTTGATCACCCTCTGTGGGTGGGCAGGGGGAGGGGAGTGTGATGCCAATGAGATGAGATGGAAAGGCTCGGAAGATGATGGCAGGACGCCAGTTTCATCGTGAGCTACAGGAGAATTTCATTAAAGGATTATCTCCGTATCACACCTCTAAATAATTAATGTTTAAATAAAGCAAATTCGATTGCAAATTGAACAAAAGATATTTCCGTGGAGACAACCCATTCTATTCTGTCAAACAGCGATAAGACATTTGCATTGCGGAAGAAGTGTACACATCTCCCCCAGAGACCACTCGATCCTCTTATACATTTTTCGTTTTCTCTTGTAATATATAAAAAGGCTTTCCTCTCAAATATAAAATTCAACAATTGTTCAAAAAACTGTCAGTGTTTGAGCACACAGGTTTTGATCTTATTAAAGAATCTTGCTCGTAAATTGCCTGCATTATGGAATCAATTTAAGTGGTTATCAGTTGAAAGCTTCTTACTGATCTTTAATACAGGGAAGAAAATTGTAGGTCTGAGTGTAATTGTTGTCAATTTTAGCCAGACAGGGAGGCAAAGCTCTTCACTTTACTCTTTTAAGACAGCCCTTACTTTCAGACTATTTGATATCCCATTCATAATGCAGCTCTAACTTCAGAAGTAGTGTTATGATGTAATGAGGCTGAATACATGCCTCTGGAGGCAGGGACCACCTCCTATGTTTGCTGTTGGCACCATCATTTTACTGAGGCAGTCGATAGACTCAGCTCTTAGTCCACCCGTGCAGGTTTTGGAACTGCTGGTCTGTATATAAACCTTCCACTGACAGTGTAGAATATCTGTAACCAGAATGTTAATGTCGCAAACACAAATTTGCAGCTGCTACACATGGGTGAATCTTTGTATAAGCATGGCAAATTCAGCATGAAGGGACCCATCACACGTACAGAACTATTTTGATTAGAATCAGTTCTGTAATATGGGACATAAAATTCCATTTTCAGGCACAAATACCTGAGAATAATTTTCTTCCCAGCGGACTGTCAGAGATGTTGAAAAGCTAACACAGCCCATAAACTTGAGGAATAGACCTAACACAATCCATCAACGGTAGTGTGAATACAGGAATTCTTTTCCCATTCCAATAAGGAAGGGGCGGAAATTTTGTATGCACTGTTAAAGCCTGGCAATGCATGGAGGATTACTCTGATGGCAAAAGGATGTGCTTGAGCTGCAGGTAATCTTAATGCTTTTCTACCTGTTGACTGTATCACTTGGAAATGAAGAAATGTCTTGCTTCTGAGCCGTAGCTGTCCAACAATTTACGTTTTTCATCTCCTTGAAGATCTCGTAAAGGGATGGTGATTTTTTTTTAATATATCTATCTAAAGCCCCAGCAAATCAGTAAAAAGAAAATGGTACAAATCTTATGCAGTAGACTGACCATCAATTACAAGTTAACTGGCTGCCACTTAGCATCCCCTTTTGTTCTTTTTTAAAATTCCTTCAAGGGATGTGGGCGTCGCTGGCAAGGCCAGCATTTATTGCCCATCCCTAATTGCCCTTGAGAAGTTGGTGGTGATCCGCCATCTTGAACCGCTGCAGTCCGTGAGGTGAAGGTACTCCCACAGTGCTTTTAGGGAGGGAGTTCCAGGATTTTGATCCGGCGACGATGAAGGAATAGCGATATATTTCCAAGTCAGCATGTTGTGTGACTTGGAGGGGAACTTGGAGGTGGTGGTGTTCCCATGCGTCTGCTGCCCTTGTCCTTTTAGGTGGTAGAGGTCGCGGGCTTGTGGTCATTGGAAAGTAAAATTGGGTGGAGTATAAAACGGGCACCCGGTCCAATCCTGTCAGGTGGGTTAGGTTCTAAATGCCCCCAATGAATTCCGTTGAAATGTTGTCACTGCAACAGCCAATTTGCTCACTGCAGTGTCCCACAAACAGAAATGCAATGAATTACCAGTTGGTGATGTTGATTGGGGGAAAAATGTTCACTAGAACACTGAACCATTATCACTTTTGTCATTTAGTCATTCCTGCCCTCCACCCTACCTTTTCTTACCCCCGGCGCCGCCCCCGCCCCTCTTTTCCCTGGCTCTGCATTTGCTTTAAAAGCTGTTCATCTCTAACTCTTCCAGTTCTGATGAAAGGTCATCGACCTGATATGTTAACTCTGTTTCTCTCTTCACAGATAATGCCTGACCTGTTGAGTGTTTCCTGCATCTTCTGTTTTTATTTATTATTTTTTATCGAGAGAACGCCCAGCTTTTACTCAAATAGTTCCATGGGTTGTTAACATCCATCTGAAGCACCGGAACAAGCAGACGGCACATTCGACAGAGCAGCATTTCCTCAGATTGCACTGAAGTGTCAGCCTAGATATTGTGTTCCACGCTGTGATGTGACTTGAGCACATAACCTTCTGACTCAGAGAACTGAGCCAACTGTAACATTATTAGGGTTTAATTATTAAGATTTGCAATACATTTCTTAGAATCTTACCGCACAGAAGGAGGCCCTTTTGGTCCATCGTGCCTGTGCCGGCTTTTTGAAAGAGCTATCCAGTTAGTCCCATCCACTGTTCTTTCCCCGTAGCCCGGCACATTTCTCCTTTTCAAGTATTGATCCAATTCCCTTTTGAAAGTTACTGTGGAGTTTGTTTCCACCACGCTTTCACGCAGTGCATTGCACTTTCAAGCGCAGCAAGGCAAACATTATGGAGGTAACCTTCGGAGTACACACTGCCTGCCGAGAACTTTGCCCACTGCCAGCATATATTGGCCCTGAAATTCACCTCTCCGGCTTGCCGCGGGGGTAAGGATCGCGCGCGCACTTACCTACCGCGCCTGCCGTTGACCACTGGGACCACGGGAACTTCAGCTCCTGGGCCTGCTCCAAGTGCCGGCGCGCAGTGCTTGCGTGTCCCAGGGGCGTAGTTAGTGCGATGCGTCCCCTGGGATCACATGGGCCATGGAGAGCCAATGGCAGCAGACCATCTTTCATTCATAGATTTGACAGGAAGACCTGTCAAATCTATGAATTGAAATCAGCCCCAAGAGAACAGCTAAACTTAAAATATTTTTTTTTAAAAACATCACATTTATAAAATAACTATAAGTTAAATAAATTAACTACTTTAAACAAAAATTTAAATTTTTGAAAAAATTAAAATACTTTTTAAGAGTGCTAAAAATAAACTTACCTTTCTTTAAAGTATCTAAAAAAGATAAACCTGTTGAAATTTTTTTTAAATTATACTTAATTAACCACTTACCTTGTTGAAAACGGGTCCTGCGCCTCCTTTTTAAAAGCGCTGGTTCTTCAATACTTACCCTCCCGTAGAAACCTGAAAAAAAACCTAAGTTTGCTGCGTGCGCGCAGCCTCTACCGCGCACGCGGTTCACTTAGGAACCACCCCCTTCACCAGACCGGAAGTTCCGGTTTCCCGCGCATGAGCAGTGCATGCAGGAAACCGGCACTTCAGGACGCCTTACGGGTGAGTACACAGTGCGTACTCACCCGGCAAGGGCCGAATTTTTGGCCCATTATAAACTCACTGTTGAGCTGCCAGTGACGTTCCGACACACGATGGCAGCGGCAAGGCTCTCGCCACAAGCACCTATTTAAAGACTCCCCCGCACCTGCACCCCCCCCCCCCCCCCCCCGATATCTTGAGCCACGTTCCCACCCTCTGCCCTGCTCCTATTTGATCATGTATTGGTTTGGGCTTGGTAGCGAACACTGTCCTCTGTTCGAAGTATTGTACCAGATTCTTTCAATCCAGCTACCGGTTTAGGAAGTTGCACTTGGAAGTGAACCAATTCAAGATTATGGAAGTTCATCCAAGCAGCCACTCAAGAAGGTACAAGCCTGTTTGGGTCTAATGGATTTTTTGCCGTGCCTAAAATTCCTAATGTTTTTATCCTGATAATATAGCACCTTTAAACTGCAATCAAAGCCTCTGTATTATCAGCAGTCATGGACTTCACACATGCAGAACATAAATTACTGCTGAAAAACCTCTAATCAGGAAGGTCCTTGCAGCTGTTTCAGCAATTGTGAGGATGATGGTGAGTGGCAGGAGTGTAAACTGGCTGTTAAATGTTTAGCCAGATAGGGGTCAACCAACAAATTGAAAACTATTGTAAAGGGCTTGGCGTAAATTTGTTTTCTTTATTGCTTAAGGTGTGAGGCAAGGCTTTTATTTTTAGAAGGGCAGGCTGAGGACTGAGTTAAATTTGAGGAAAAGAAAGAGATAGAATTGGAAAATTCATGAATGCCAAGGTCCAGGAACAGAATGGAGCTCAGGCGAGCCTCCAGACCGGACACTTGCATTACTACACAAAAGCAAAATACTGCGGATGCTGGAAATCTGAAATAAAAACAGAGAATGCTGGAAATACTCAGCCGGTCAGGCAGCATCTGTGGAGAGAGAAATGGGGTTAACGTTTCAGGTCGATGACCATCTCCAGCCTTTTCCAGTTCTGATGAAAGGTCATTGACCTGAAATGTTAACTCTGTTTCTCTCTCCACAGAAACTTCCATTAATGGCTGAGGGTGTCTGACGAAATAATTACAAGCAAGGAATGCCACAGAGATGAGAATAAGAACCGAAAATGCTGGAAATACTCAGCAGGTCGGGCAGCATCTGTGGAGAGAGAAATGGGGTTAACGTTTCAGGCCGATGACCTTTCGTCAGTACTGGAAAAGGTTAGCGATGTAACAGGTTTTAAGTAAGTACAGGGGCAGGGAAAGGTGCGATGTAAGAGGTTTTAAGTAAGTACAGGGGCATGGAAAGGTGCAATGGGAGAAAAGAACAATGGGGAAGGTCTGTGATAGGGTGGAGAGCAGGAGAGATTAAATAACAAAAAGGATGATGGTGCGAGTCAAAAGGGGGTGGTAATGGGACAAGTAAAGAAACAAAGTAAAGACCTTCTCTGTTATCCTATCCCCCCACCACTCCCCACCCTTTCCCTGCCTCTGTACTTGCTTAAAACCTGTTACATCGCTAACCTTTTCCATTTCTGATGAAAGGTCATCGAGCTGAAACGTTAACTCTGTTTCTCTCTCCACAGATGCTGCCTGACCTGCTGAGCATTCCCAGCATTTTCTGTTTTTATTTCAGATTTATTTCAGCACCCACAGTATTTTGCTTTTGTACAGGGATAAGAGATTCACCCCACCTACCCCACACCCTAGGCAGCTGCAGAAAGAGCATATCCTGAGTACTCAGCAACAGGTAACATGGTAAAGCCACTGTGGAGTCTGCTTCACCTTAAAGAAATACTTGCATTTACACAGCGCCTTTCACAACCTCAGGACGTCCCAAAGTGCTTTACAGCTAATGAAGTACGTTTGAAGTACTGTTGTAATGTAGGAAACCTTAGTGATACTGAGGCTGCCGCCAGGGACCCGGACGAACAGTCGGGAAGGCTTTGTGGTTGGGGGAAGGTAACCTGGGGCAAGGTAGACCCAAGATTTCCTTGTGGAGCCCAGAGGGGCACTCTTGCTCCTCCTGACCCACAAGGAAACAGTAAAAAAAAATTAAAAATGTAACTTAGCTGGGCCTCTTCAGTTGGTAGCACTCTCGCCTCAGAGTCAGAAGGTTGTGGGTTCAAGCCTCACTCCACAGACTTGAGCAGGTAATCTAGGCTGACACTCCAGTGTAGTACTGAGGGAGTGCTGCACTCTCGGAGGTGCCATCTTTTGGATGAGATGTTTAAACCGAGGCTCCCTCTGCCCTCTCAGGTGTAAGAACATAGAAACATAGAAGATAGGAGCAGGAGTAGGCCATTCGGCCCCTCTAGCCTGCTCCGCCATTCAATGCAATCATGGTTGATCATCCAAATTCAGAACCCTGTCCCTGCTTTCTCCCCATATCCCTTGATCCCTTTAGCCTTAAGAAATATATCCAACTCCTTCTTGAATATATTTAATGAATTGGCCTCTACTGCCTTCTGTGGTAGAGAATTCCACAGGTTCACCACTCTCTGGGTGAAGAAATTCCTCCTCATTTCTGTCCTAAATGGCTTACCCCTTATCCTTAGACTGTGACCCCTGGTTCTGGACTCCCCGACCATCGGGAACCTCCTTCCTGCATCTAGTCTGTCCAGTCCTTTCAGAATTTTATAAGTTTCAATGAGATCCCCTCTCATTCTTCTAAACTCCAGCGAGTATAAGCCCAATTGACCCAATCTCTCCTCATACGTCATTCCTGCCATCCCAGGTATCAGCCTGGTGAATCTTCGCTGAACTCCTTCCATGGCAAGAACCTCCTTCCTCAGATAAGGCGACCAAAACTGCACACAATACTCAAGATGTGGTCTCACCAAGGCCCTGTACTGCTGCAGCAAGACATCCTTGTTCCTGTACTCAAACCCTCTTGCTACGAAGGCCAACATACCATTTGCCTTCTTAACCGCCTGCTGCACCTGCATGCTTACCTTCAGCGACTGGTGCACAAGGACACCCAGGTCTCGTTGCACTTCCCCTTCTCCCAATCTATTGCCATTCAGATAATAATCTGCCTTCCTGTTTTTGACACCAAAGTGGATAACCTCGCATTTATCCACGTTATATTGCATCTGCCATGCTTCTGCCCAGTCACCCAACCTGTCCAAATCATCCTGGAGTTTCTCGGCATCCTCCTCACAGCACACACGCCCACCCAGCTTTGTGTCATCTGCAAACTTGGAGATATTACATCTAGTTCCCTTGTCTAGATCATTAATATATATTGTGAATAGCTGGGGTCCAAGGACCGATCCCTGCGGTACCCCACTAGTCACTGCCTGCCACTCAGAAAAAGACCCGTTTATTCGACCTCTTTGCTTTCTGTCTGCCAACCAGTTCTCTATCCAAGTCAATACCTTGCCCCCAATCCCATGTGCCTTAACTTTACATGCTAATCTCTTATGCGGGACCTTATCAAAAGCCTTTTGAAGTCCAAATACACCACATCCACTGGTTCTCCCTTATCTATTTTACCAGTTACATCCTCAAAAAATTCCAGTAGATTACTCAAGCACGATTTACCTTTTGTAAATCCATGTTGACTTTGTCCGATCCTGTCACTGTTTTCCAAGTGCTCTGCTATTACATCTTTTATAATGGACTCTAGTATTTTCCCCACTACCGATGTCAGGCTTACCGGTCTGTAATTCCCCGTTTTCTCTCTACCACCTTTTTTGAATAGTGGAGTAACATTAGCTACCCTCCAATCCATGGGTATTGTTCCAGATTCCATCGAATGTTGGAAGATGATCAGCAATGCATCTACTATTTCTAGGGCCACTTCCTTAAGTACCCTAGGATGTAGATTATCAGGCCCTGGGGATTTATCGGTCTTCAATCCCGCCAATTTCCCTAACACCATTTCCCTACAAATACTGAATTCTTTCAGTTCCTCCCTTTCATCAGACCCTATGTTCCCCGACATCTCTGGGAGGTTATTTGTGTCCTCCTTTGTGAAGACAGAACCAAAATATGTATTTAATTGGTCTGCCATTTCTTTGTTCCCCATTATAAGTTCCCCTGATTCTGACTGCAAGGGACCTATGCTTGACTTCACCAATCTTTTTCTTTTCACATATCTATAAAAGCTTTTACAGTCAGTTTTTATGTTCCCTGCAAGCTTACTCTCATATTCTATTTTCCCCTTCTTAATTAATCCCTTTGTCCTCCTTTGTTGAATCCTAAACTGCTCCCAATCCTCAGGTTTACTGCTTTTTCTGGCCAATTTATATGCCCTCTCCTTGGATCTTATGCTATCCCTAATTTCCCTTGTTAGCCACGGTTGAGTCACCTTTATTGTTTTATTCTTATGCCAAACTGGGATGAACAAATTCTGTAGTTCATCCATGCGGTCTTTGAATGTTTGCCATTGCCTATCCACCGTCAACCCTTTGAGTGACATTCCCCAATCAATCCTACCCAACTCGCGCCTATTCAGCCCCTCGAGCCTGTTCCACCATTCAATTAGATCACGGCTGATCTGTATCTTAACTCCATTTACCCGCCTTGGTTCTTTAACCCTTAATACACTTTCCTAACAAAAAGCTATCGGTCTCAGTTTTGAAATTTTGAATTGATCTATGATCAATAACTTTTTGGTTTTAAAATAAGGTGGACATAAAAGATGTCATGCTACTATTCGAAAAAGAGCAGGGGAGTTCTGCTGGTGTCCTGGCCAACATTGTGTGATTGTGTGTATGGTGTGTGTGATAGACAGAGAAGCAGAAGAGGACAGAGAGAGAAACAGCAACACAAAGACAGGTGATGGAGGGAGGGAGAGAGAGAGAGAGAGACCATGTTCTCTGGCTTACTGTGTGCCATGCAATAAAAGATTAACTAGTCTTCCAAGAAATATTTCTATACGTAAGGCTGACCTCAGATGAAGGATTATATTTGTAATCACACATGGCTAGGCATGGCATAAACTTGCAACAGTTTTTCAACTGAATAAAAAATAAAGAACTTGAGTAAGATTTTGTTTTTGTGTTTGTATGGCAGAAATACTTAATGATTTAAGGAGATTTAATACTGCCTGAGGCTAGATACTGTGTTTCCTAGAGTGCCGAATGAGATGAGGGTGGAAATTTTGTGGGTCACCAGTTAGTATCACGGGAGAATCGCTAAACACTTGCGAGATTCTGCAAGACTGAAATCAGGCAAGTGTAATGCCTCTATTTAAAAAGGGTGACCCGGACACCTACAGCTCTATTAGCCTGGCATTCATTCAAAGTAAAATGATGGAAACTCTTCCAAGAGGCTGGCTGAAGGTAGACCATAATAACAATAACTTGATAAGGGGCAGTCGACTTCGCTTTAGAAGGGGAAAAACCTTCCTGACTAACCTCCTCGGGTGCTTTGTGGATATTACAGTTAAGTAGGGAGTGGAACTCCTTATGGTATAGCTTATTTACGCTTTCAGAAATTTTTTATCAAATGAAAGACTTCCAATTAAACAAAAAACTATAGGAATCCAGGGTAGAACAAGGTAATAAATTGGCTTAAAAATAGAAAACAGAGTGCATTTGTGAGAGGTGAAAGTTGAACTGGGGGAAGTTTTAAGCGCAGTCCCACAAGAGTCAGTGTTTGGACCAGTATTAAGTCCAACTTATACAATTGCCCTAGAGACCAAAACCAATTGTAAACTTGTGAAATTTACTGGTGATACAAATGTAGGGAAAACAGTACAGAAAGAGGATACAGCAAAGGGCTTACAAAAGGATTTAGATCAGTTATACAATTGGACAGGCAAATGACAAATTAAATTTATCACTGAGAAATGTAAAATATTACACACAAGTTAACATGAATGTGTGTAAATAATGAATTAGAACTGAATTAACATCAGGAGGCTGAGAGAAAATGGCCTGGAAGTAATAGTAAACACATTACATCCAATTTTTAAATAATGTGAGGCAGCAATTAAAAGAGCTAACAGGATGCTGGGATATCTATCTCATGATGCGGAGATGCCGGTGTTGGACTGGGGTGGACAAAATTGAGAGGTCGCACAACACCAGGTTATAGTCCAACAGTTTTATTTGAAATCACAAGCTTTCGGAGCTATCGATTTGCTCCTTCCTCAGGTGAAGTCACCTGAGGAAGGAGCAAATCGATAGCTCCGAAAGCTTGTGATTTCAAATAAAACTGTTGGACTATAACCTGGTGTTGTGCGACCTCTCAATTATATCTATCTCAAACAGTGGAGTACAAGTTTACCAATGTTATACTAAGGTTTTACAATTCACAAAGATCAACAAGGCTGATCCCAAGTGTCAAAATGTGAAGAGCGATGAGGAAACATTAGAGATGCTGAAGCCGCACAGGCGAGAAAGGCGGTATTTAAGGGAGGACCTCAGCAAAGAATGAAAAATATTGAATGTTAAGGTAAAATAAATCCAGATTATGGCTGGGATTTTCTGCGTTGGTGAAATCCCGGTGCACCTTTGTCAGTTCCCCCACCGCGCTGGCTCACCCTGACTCAGGATGATTAGCTGGGTTCAGGTGTTTTGCAGATTTTAGGTGGGCTCCACAGCTCCTGACCAGAAGCATGGCTGAGGGTGGCTGGAGAATTAGCCTGGCAAGCTTCAGGCATCTGTCACAGTGTCAAGTGATTGACAGCCTCAGAACTTCCTCAAAGGCAAACAATGCCTTAGCTTATGGAATTGATCAGCCAACTAGAGTACAAGCGATACGTTGGGTGATTTGTGTACCATTATAACACATCTATCCATATCCCACCCATATTTAGGCGGACATATTGTTCGATCCTCTCAGTTCTGGTGAAAAATTCTGGAAGTGGCAAAGGACACAGGGGGGCGGGGTGGTGGGTGCGAGCTACCGTAGCAGTTTCAGAAAAACATCCCGCTATTCCATTGGAGTTATACCGGGAATTCTGCCCCTTCACATCAAAGTACATCAAGAAAGCAGGACCAAACAACATAACGGGAAATCAGTTTTTTAAAAAAAAATTGATTTGTCAAGAAAAATGAGTGATAAATATTTGAATAATCGGCCAAAGGAGGCAAAAACATTTGGGTTATTCAAAATACAATGAGATGCCATGAAAGCAGAGTTAATGTACTAGAGAGATGAGCTTCAGTGGACTGAATGACCCTTTCTCAGGGCTGACTTCATTTCTGTTCTTTTTTTAAATTCATTCACGGGATGTGGGCGTTGCTGACGAGGCCAGCGTTTATTGCCCCTCCCTAATTGCCCTTGAGAAGTTCTTATGCTCATATTATGACAATGATTAGTTGTATCTGAGTGACTTTACTACAGTCTACTTTGTCTAAGTGTATGCCTCATAATACTTAGATTTTCCCCTAAGTGTGTAATTATCATGAATTGCTTCTGTCTGTGTATCAAAGCTGTTGACTATTAAATATTTCAACCTCACAAACCTATACTTAAGATGTTATAACTGGTCAACCTTAACACAAAGTCAATATAGTTGGAGGTTCAAAAAGTTCATACATCACTGAAAACTTCAAATTGATTAAATAAAGAGTTGAGTTGTTTTTTTTCTTAAGGCCAATTGGAGTTCCTCATGCATCTTAAAAAGAATCGTAGGGATAGAAACAAAAATTCATATTTCAGATTTGGATCTAAGAATTGGACAGTTCTGATTTTGACCTGCACTTGCTCCATCAATCTTTGCCATTAACCTAATGGTCTTTGTGGAGCTGATGAGCCAGCTAAAAGACAAGTTAGAACCACTTGGTTCTTGGTCTCCACGTCGACTCTTTGTTAGAGCAATGCAAAACGAATCCCACTGCCCTGCTCATTCCCCATAGCCTTGTATCTCCCCCTGACCTCTGCAGTCATTTAAATTCAAATTCCATAACTTGGACGATGAAATTCTTGGGTCCAGGAGAGCGGTTTCCAGCAGACTGGCAACAGTGGCGCGGAAATTTAATCTGTGCTGTGTATATCAAAATCATCAGTCTGTTTATAAAGAACTGGTTTATGATGTTGCTATACACGCCATGAAAAGGAAATCTTCCCCAGGTGACTATTAACTTTGAAACAAACAGATAACTCAACAGAGCAGTTTTTAAAAAAAAGGTAGTTTAATCAGAGCAGGGACGTATTCCAGAACAGTAACGAGGCATAATGTCACAAAAGGCTCTCCCCTGCCCCACACCTCCACTCAAAGCCGCTAAGCTTCTGTTTCTAGCAGTTTGCTACAGTGCAGCCTGAATTTCCTTCAGCAATGGAGATTTCCAAAAATAAGGTCGGACTACTGAGACTTTGTTTACTTATTTGTGTTGGCAGCAGCAAAGTGACATTCTGACAGGCATAAAAATGGCTGCCTCTAAATGAAGCTTCAAATAGGTGGGAGATCCTCACATCGTTAGAAATATGAGCATTAAAGGCCACTGCAAGTAGTGAGAATCCAAGTCACTCTCCGGCCCCAAGTCACAGAGACAGGAGCGAGCCTGTGCAGAGGAAAGTTTGACAGGGATTGCGAAGATTCAATAGGCAAATTTATGGCTAAGTTTTTTTGGGGAGCTTTCTTGTGTTTTCATTGTTATCATTTTGATATTTAGACCTGTGTCGTCAGTGGCTCAAAAAGCAAAATGACTATCGAAAGATGTTGGAATTAAATTGCAATTGGTCCTATAATAAAAGCAATAACTAATGGCGAGTTTAAGCCGCTTTGAAACGGCTCTGATGATTAATTTGCTGTTTCTAAAATAGTCACAGCAGCCCGGACGTTGGTAGCAGCACTTTGATGTTAATGAGGCAGCACTAGTGCAGTTTGTGCTGTGAAATCTGCAATGTAAATGGAGAAAATTCCAGGAAAATCTGGCAGCCAAGGCAACCAAGACTTTTATTTGAAGCCGCTCAGTGTAATATAGATGAAGTGTTAAACTTCGCTCCATTTAACCTCATCAGAGAGCAGGTAACAGTCAGTGACAATAGATTACACTGTACATCTGTATTACAATAATTATTGAACGGCAAAGTACTTCTGATTTGTGGATCACAGCCAATTACTGTATCCAAAAAAGAGATTATATTTCTTGATAGTTGCAACTGTCTTCTAAACAAAAGTGTTTTACTGGTAACAAGAATTTAACTTTCTCACCCACGGCCTGTCCGATGTGAGAAAGTTTGCTTTTTAATTTGTGTGAGGTGTAAATTACTAAGGTTGCCATAGAGAGTCCCTGGCCTCAGGCAAACGGGCAGTGATAGCCTGAACAGCTGTGCAATGCAGAGTACATGCTGTGTTTAGAATGGATGGCTACCATTTATGTAAAGAGCTCAGACAGCAGGAGCCATGTTCCTCCCACCACGGTCAGCAGCTTCTGCTAATACATCTTTATGGCCAACCTCACCACCATCTGTCCATGTTCTTTCACATAAACTGCCAGGAATCTTGAATAGATTGAGGCTTACGTGCTTTGTAAAACTGTTTCAACAAGAAGTAGTCAGGAACTTTCTCTCTTTCTCTCTTTCGTGCCACTTACCTCTAAGTTTTACGAATGTGAGGCATTGCTTTAAGGTTACTGGTATTTTAAATTAATTTCATCTCTCCAACCAACTACTTATGATTTGTGGATCACAACCAATGGTCCCACCCTACCCCACCACTATTTGACATTTCATCTGGTTTTTGATTTGGCAAAAGTTAGCACCCCCCCAATATTGGGCCAGAAATTCGGCTCTTGCCGGGTGAGTACGCGCTGTGTACTCACCCGTAAGGCCACCTGAAGTGCTGGTTTCCTGCATGCACTGCGCATGCGCGGGAAACCGGAACTTCCGTTCCCCTGAAGGAAGGGGTTCAGAAGTCGAACGCGTGCGCGGGAGAGGCAGCGCGCACGCAGCGAACTTTGGGTTCTTTTTCAGGTTTCTCCGGGAAGGTAAGTATGGAGAAGCTGCACATTTAAAAAGGAGGCGCAAGGCTTGTTTTTAACAAGGTAAGTGGTTAATTAAGTACAATTTAAACATTTTTTCAACAGGTTTATCTTTTTTACATACTTTAAAGAAAGGTAAGTTTATTTTTAGCACCGTTAAAAAGTTTAATTAATTTTTTCAAAAATTTAAATTTTTGTTTAAAGTAGTTAATTTATGTAATTTATAGTTATTTAAAAATGTGATGGTTTTTAAAAAATTTATTTGAAGTTTTAGTGAGGTTTTGGGTCCGATCTCTATTCATAGATTTGACAGGTCTTCCTGTCAAATCTATGAATGAAAATTCCCTGCTAGGATTGGCTCTCCATGGCCCACGTGATCCCAGGGGACGCTTCAAACTAACTGCGCCCCTGGGATACACAAGCACTGCGCGCCGGCAGCTGCAAGAGGCCCAGGACCCGAATTCCTCGTGGGCCCGAAGCACAATGGCAGGCGCGGTAGGCAAGTACGCGCGCGATCCTTGCACCCGTGGGAAGCGGGAGAGCCGAATTTCTGGCCCATTACTTTTGGGAGATTTGAAGACCGTGTGGGGAATTTTAACTGCCAAAAACAGGTGGGTTGGGGGTCAGGTGGGATGTTAAAATGTTAAAAATCTGAATCCCGTCCCCAAGCTGCCCATTTCTGTTTTAACAGAGGCGGGATGGGGGGCAGGTTGACAATTTAAATATAATGAGGCTGCGTGCCTCATATTTAATCACCTTTTAAATTTAACCCTGGCCGGCCAAGTTTTCTGAGCCTCGGGAAACCTGGCGGCTAAAAGGAGGCGAGGCCTGCTGGATCCAGGAGGTAAGTATCTTTCCACTTACCTGCTGGATCCAGTTTACCTACTTCACCCATCCCCCGCGATTGGACACCCTCCCAGACCTTTCCGATCTCTCCACAACTCTTCTGATCTCCCCCCGACCCTGGCCTCCAATCTTGCTCTAGTCTCTGATCTAACCCCTGTTCTGGCCTCCAATCCCTCACTCCCTCCTCTCTGCTCCCCGGCTGCGGCCTGTTTCCGAAGACCTACCCTCCTCGGCCTTTCAATCTGGCTGGTTGCGGCTGGGAAACGGAGATAACAAATGCTAATCAGGTCCGGTCGTTAAATTCGGCAGGACCTCAGGAAACCCTTTCTTCTGGGTTTCCCGACATCAAAGCAGCCCCCCCGCTCCCTCCCCGTCTCAGAGTTAATATCCAGCCCCAAGTGTGGGATTCTCATTTGGCTAGTTTTGGACCAGGCAGTCTAAGTAGGTTGTCTGAAAATTCCTAAACTGAAGGCTGGACACTAAAAACATCTTAAACCTGAAAATCTGTGGGCCAGGTGACGAATTTCCAGTGTGTAGTGGCTGGGCGTGAAATGCAGGAGATGGAAAATTGGACAGGACCCGAAACACTAGGTCCAAGCCCAGGCTACTCGTTTCCAGAAGAGCCTGTTTGAGGCAGATCTGCCATCTGATCCAAACATGACCTATGACATTAGATGGGACGGAACCTGGGGAAGGAATTTCCTTGGCCCGGGCCACTTTAATATTGAGCCCTCTAGATGAACCCAGTGTGATGGTCTACTCAACAGTAGATGTGGGATCCAGGGGGGGTGGGGGGGGGGGGGGGGTGTTGGTGTTCCTGGGCAGGACCCTCAGTCAAATTGCCAACACAAGTATGCTTTTCGACTCTTATAAAGGAGCCGGGGGTAGATGGCAAACCACCCTGCTGGCTGGTAGCACTGGATGGACACTCTGGGCTGGTCAATGCCACCTTTCCCACCTTCTTCCTCTGGCGGGCACCCACGATGCGTCCATAGTGGAGTGGGCACCCGCCACTAATATTTAATCAGGTCGCCTCCCTCTGGCTCTGGATACTTTGCTGGGGTCAGGTGCAGAGGTCACCAACGCCCACTCTGCCACACTTCCTTCGACAAATCGGACCCACATAAATTCACGGTCCTTGTCTTTAAAACAGAAATCAGTTTCTCTTTGCTGGATGTAGGTATCTCACGTTAAAGTGAGTTTCGCCTGTCTCAAACTTACTCCTAATGGGCATACGCAAATCTTCCCACAATTTGACATCAAATTGGCAGTCTCAGACAGCCCAACACTCAGTGCACTGCACACCGCTGACGTGTGATAACTTTCACGCAAAAAGATTGTAACATCATCACTACAAGCTTATCAAATGATAAGTCAGTTCGATGAGTGAAAAGCAACATTATCACTATATGCAATATTAGCAATTCGACTCATGCTAGTGTGATTCTTCCCTGCATCAATTAGTTGCACAAAACCAAATTACATCTTTGGCTAAACGAACCAGTCAAATCCAAAAGTACAGTATTACTGCCAGTCAAATCTGATGGTATAATATCACTATCAATTAAATCAGGCAGTAGAGTCTCACTGCCAGTCAATTCCAATAGTACAGTATCACAGCCAGTTAAATCTGGTGGTACATTATTATTGACAGTCAAGTCAAATGATATAATAGCACTACCAATTAAATAAAGCAGTACAGAATCACTGCCAGTCAAATCAGTCAGCACAGTGCCACTACCAGTCAAATCCAATGGCTAGAAGAGTCTGTACCACAAACGTCTGTTTTCTCCAATGATGCTGTTGTGTATTTCCAGCATTTTGTTTTTGTTTCAGATATTTAGTATCTGTAATATTTTGTTTTTTCCTTGTATTGCTTAATTCAATGCCACTTCTCTTTCAGGTATGCCAGCTTTGAAGAAGTTCTGTTCCTCTCTGATCTAATTTCTATATGCCTCTTACTCTTTGTTGATTTTCATTCTTGTTTTTGATCATATATTTGCTAAGATCTATTTTTACAGCCACATCATTTCTCTCAATGCCTGTCTCCAGCTCTGACTCATTCCATATCAATCTCAGTTCAAATTTTAGATCCACCCAAGACCACAGATACCTCCGTCATATTCACGCTCCTCTACCACTGCTCTCATCGTTTCATGCAGCCCATCCTCTCTACTGTGTGCTGCCACATACACGCTCTCAACCTTTCTCTTCATCAGCATTGACTCAACAGCAACAACTTCTGACGAATGGTCGTTGACCTGAAACGTTAACCCTGTTTCTCTCTCCACAGATGCTGCCTGACCTGCTGCGTATTCCCAGCAATTTTTGTTTTTATTTCAGATTTCCAGCATCCATAGTATTTTGCTTTTGCATTTATATAGTCATAACATAGTAACATAGTAAAATGTCCCAAGATGCTTCACAGAAGCTCGATGTCAAATTTGTTATCAAACTAATTTGACACCGAGCCACATAAGGAGATATTAGGACAGATGACCAAAAGCTTGGTCAAAGAGGCAGGTTTTAAGAAGTGTCTTAAAGGAGGAGAGAGAGGTAGAGAGGCGGAGAGGTTTAGGGAGGGAATTCCAGAGCTTAGGGCATCGGCAGCTAAAGGCACGGCTGCCTATGGTGGAGCAGTTAAAATCAGGGCTGTCCTGGTCCTCATCTCATCCAACACTTTAACAAAAAACCTTTTTCTTTCTTTCAGGTAACAAAGACCATAAATTCAAACAACTCTTGGATGCCAGCCTACCTCTCGATCCCTCTCACCATTTATCTCCTTCTGACCCTATCTCTCCTTTGTAACTTCATCCCTTGCTGGATTTCCACTTTTCCCTCTAACTTTCCCCTCACTGACCCCAAACAATCTGTCCTCAGCAACAGCCTCAGCTTCGTTCCCCTAAGCCCCCACCTACACGAACTTCGAGCTCGACATAACGCTGAGCTGTTCTTCTGTCGCCTTCATCTCCGTGCTTTCTTTTGAGCCCATAAAGGCCTTCGCTCATGTGTCTGAGCCTTACTCCTGTCTCCAGTCCTCACAACCTTTTTTAAAAAACAGGTTCTACACTCAGAATGTCCACTTGTCTGTGCTCTCCACAGACGAACCTGTTGTGTGATTCCAGCATTTTCTGTTTTTGGTACAGTATCAATATCAGTCAAATCTACTAGTACAGTATCATTGCCAGTTTAATCAGGTGATACAGTATCAATGTCAGTCACTCTGATGGTACAGTATCAATGTCAGTCACCCTGATGGTACAGTATCACTGCCAGTTAAATCAGAAGCAATAAAATATTACTGCCAATCAAATCATAATTGTACAGTATCACTAGTAATCAAATCAGATGACTGGAGAAGCTGGGATTGTTCTCCTTAGACCAGAGAAGATTAAGAGGAGATTTAATAGAGGTGTTCAAAATCATGAAGGGTTTTGGTAGAGTAAATAAGGAGAAACTGTTTCCACTGGCAGAAGGATCTGTAACCAGAGGACACAGATTTAGGGTAATTGGCAAAAGAGGTGAAATGAGGAGAATTTGTTTTACGCAGCAAGTTATTATAATCTGGAATGCACTGCCTAAAAGGTGGTGGAAACAGGTTCAATAGTAAATTTCAAAAGGGAATTGGAGAAATGCTTGAAGGGCCATGGGGAAAGAGCGGGGGAGTGGGAATAATTGGATTGCTCTTTCCAAGAGCTGGCACAGGCACGATGGGCCAAATAGCTTCCTTCCACGCTGTAAGATTCTGTGATTTTATGAGATGAGCCTGGAGATTACTGTGTTGAAGTGTTGTAACATGAATATTCAACACTATTTTAATGAAGGTATTAACCAGTTTACTTTCAAGGGACTAACATCTCCATTAAAAAAGCAGAGGGAGGAAGTTGACACAAATACACTCATATAATAACATAGGTTAAAGTAATTCCCAGGCTTTGGTTTGTGTATAGGATCCCACCATGACATCCTCGATAATAAAGAAGAGAACAGTGCAGACTGTAGATTATCCTATTTGCAAATTATTAACTTGGAATACACTACAAACTATACCAACTACAAGATGCACTGCAGCAACTCGCCAAGGCTTCTTCAGCAGCACCTCCCAAACCCGCGACCTCTTCCACCTAGAAGGACAAGGGCAGCAGGCACATGGGAACACCACCACCTCCAAGTTCCCCTCCAAGTCACACACCATCCTGACTTAGAAGTATATCGCAGTTCCTTCATCGTCGCTGGGTCAAAATCCTGGAACTCCCTCCCTAACAGCACTGTGGGAGTACCATCACCACACGGACTGCAGCGGTTCAAGGCGGCGGCTCACCACCACCTTCTCAAGGGCAATTAGGGATGGGCAATAAATGCTGGCCTTGCCAGCGACACCCACATCCCATAAACAAATTTTAAAAAACGTGCAGAGACAGAATTCAGTCCCCATTTTAAAGTCATACATTTTGTCCTTATTTTTATACTAAACTTTGATGTTATACTATTATTTAAAGTTAAGTGACAAAATTTATGACAATTTGGGAGCAGGGATGTAGGGTTGGTTGTAAATAGGACTTCTCTGCCGTACAGACCGAGGAGCTAGGAGATGCAAATCTGAAGTGTTAGCGTGCCATCACTGATGAGAAGGTGTAACTACTGCGTGACAATATATATAGGCAGATTACATTATAAATGTGAACATGGGAAGTTATAATGGAAAAAGCTGACAGAAAAGTCTGTCAATATATGAAAACAGGAAGTATAGTTTTGTACATGATTAGTGTGCACAGGCATAAGATTTTTAATAAATTATAGACAGATAAATAGATATATCTTTTGCTGATACGGGCGATGCGATTTAACTGTAAGAACGTACTAAACAGTGCACATATTTTCCAGTCCATGTCTATCACCAGTGTAGGCTTATCTACACACATTTTAATTAAATATCAAAAAGTCAATTAAACATGCAAAAACTATTCAGAATAATATGGAGAGTGTTTCAAGGCATTAACTCAACTCTGGGTTAAGCTTCAATCTCACCATTAATGAACTGACATCACTTGGAACCCTGAGAACCCTCCTGATTTGTACATGCTATAACCTATATGTGACAAATTAGACTTCCCTTGTGCTGCCTGAGCTGAATTTCTTTTTTAAAA